>OW240912.1:41674762-41870762 GCA_933207985.1 Pelobates cultripes | reverse complement strand
TGTGTGTATGGACTCAGCAGTCTGTGTGTGTGTGTGTGTATGGACTCAGCAGTATGTGTGTGTGTGTATGGACTTAGCAATCTGTGTGTGTGTATGGACTCAGCAATCTCTGTGTGTGTGTGTGTGTATGGACTCAGCAGTCTGTGTGTGTGTGTATGGACTCCGCAGTCTATCAATAATTAAAATTCCTGTGAGTTGTTGTGTAGGAAGGGCCCCAGTGCATTGCTTTGCCCAGGGGCCCTTAACTCTGCTTGTGTGTGTCAGTGAGCTTCTATTTAGTGAGCATGTGTGTGTCAGTGAACTTGTCTTTAGTGAGCTTGTGTGTGTGTCCCTGAACTTCTTTGTAGTGAGCCTTCTGTTTATACAAGTGAGTGTCTGTAGTAAGCTTGTGTGTGAGTCAGAGAGTTTTGTCTGTCAGTAAACCTATTTGCGCATGTCAGTGAGCTTGTGTGCTTACTGTACTATATATATATATATATTGACTTGTAGGAATGGCATACGTTTTTTTTTCAGGGCTGCTTTGGATTCCCAGGGATTCCCAGTTTGTCTCTGCCAGCGAGTGCACTTTACCGCTGAATAATCTTTGTGAGTTGCCGCACACTTTAGCCCTGTTACACGCTTCTGGGAGCTGCTGTTGACAGGTACTAGTAGTCTAGAGATTGGGGTATATGCTCAGCTATCTGTATAATACAGATCTGTGTGTATAAAATATCCTGGGATAGTCAGTGCTTCCTGTATAGTGCTGCTCTCTGTCTTGGGATATTATACACAAACAGACCTGTATTATACAGAGAGCAGCACTATACAGGGAGCACTGAGTGTCCCAATTTATTATACACACAACCCTGTATTATACAGAGAGCACTGACTGTCCAGGGATATTATACCCAGACAGTAATTGATAGCTGTGCTGCAAAAGGTCCTTGGAAATTTTTTTTTAGATGTTGGCAACTATGGCACTGTATCAAGGATAATGTGTTTGTTTTTTAAATAATCCCTGGTGGAAAATAATGAATCCTCCACCGGGTATTATTAAAAAAACAAAACACATTGTGTTGGGGGCGTGGCTTAACATGCGACAGGGGCGGGGTCAAACTGTGACGAGGGCGGGGTTAAATGTGCCCCCCTACTTTTGTCACTGGCCCTCCATGTGCCCCCCCGAAAAATGTATCCTAGAGACGCCACTGATTGTAATGATACAATCAATGTTATTTACATCACCTGTTAGTGGCTTTAATGTTTTGGCTGATCAGTCTACATTGTTATTATTATTATTATTATTATAACCATTTATATAGCGACAACAGATTACATAGCTCTTTACCATATTATGAGAGGGGGGATTTAACTATAAATAAGACAATTACAAGAAAACTTACAGGAACGATAGGTTAAAGAGGACCCTGCTCAAACGAGCTTACAGTATATAGGAGGTGGGGTATAAAACACATTAGGACAGGAAATATCAATCAAATACGGCGGGAGTGAAGCGAAGCTGGAGGAGAGAGTAAAGTGATGCCATTTAGGAGAGAGCAAGAGACGGGTATGTAAGGTAGAGGTTACTCTGGGAGGCCATAAGCTTTCCTAAAGAGATGGGTTTTAAGGCACTTCTGAAATGATTGAAGACTAGGGGAGTGTCTGATTGCGGTAGGCAGGCTATTCTATAGGCTTTTCTATAGGAAGGGAGCTACCTGCGAGAAGTCCTGCAAGCGTGAGTTGGCCGTACGGGTGCGAACAGCAGACAGGAGAAGGTCATGGGCAGAGCGGAGAGACCGAGAAGGGGCATACCTATGGATCTGAGAAAAGATCTAAGAGGGGCTAGAATTGTTCAGTGCTTTATAGGTATGGGGTTTTTTTTGCGCTCTCTTTCCCACTTTACTATGCTTTATAGGTATGGGTTAGCACTTTAAATTGACTCCTATAGGAAGCTGGAAGCCAATGTAATGACTGACAGAGGGGTGAGGTGTGAGAGGACCGACTAGAGAAGAAAATCAATCTGGCAGTAGCATTGATTACAGACTTTAGAGGGGCAATACGGCTTTTGGGAGGACCAATCAGGAGAGGGTCACAATAATCCATGAAGAAAATTACTAGAGCATGGACAAGCTCCTTGGTAGCATCTTGTGTAAGAAAGGGGCAGATGTGGGCTATGTTTTTAAGATGGAATCTACAGGATTTGGCAACATACTGAATGTGAGGCTCGAAGATGAGGCCAGAGTCATGTATGATGCCAAGACAGCGCGCTTGCAAGGATGGACTTATGGGGATATCACTTACTTGAAGGGAGAGCAAAAGAGGAGGATCACTATCAGGAGGAGGAAAGACAATGAGCTTAGTTTTAGAGAGATTGAGTTTCAGAAAGCGGGAGGACATCCAGTCATAGAAAGAAGAAAGACAAGCAGTGATGCGTTGCAGGATGGCAGGGAAGAGGTCCGGGAAGGAGAGATATATCTGGGTGTCATCAGCGTAGAGGTGGTAGTGGAATCCAAAAGAGGTAATAAGTTGGCCAAGAGAGGCAGTATGAAGAGAAAATAGAAGGGGACCAACGACAGAGCCTTGGGGGACCCCCACCGGGACAGGATGAGGGGAGGAGGTATCATTAGGAAAGGAGACACTAAATGAGCATTGGGAGAGATAAGAGAAAAACCACGAGAGGACAGAGTCACAGAGACCAAGTGATTGAAGAGTTTGAAGAAGGAGAGCATGCTCAATGGGATCAAAAGCAGCAGAGAGGTCAAGAAGAATTAGTATGGAGTAGTGGCCTTTGGATTTAGCTGCGATTAGGTCGTTAGTAACTTTGAGAAGAGCAGTCTCAGTAGAGTGGAGGGGGCAGAAGCTAGATTGAAGAGGGTCAAGGAGAGAGTTGGAATTGAGAAAGTGAGACATATGGATAAAGACAATTCTTTTCAGAAGCTTTGAGGAAAAAGGGAGCAGTGATATGGCACGATAGTTAGAGGTTGAGGACGGGTCAGGAGATTTTTTTCAGGATAAGTACTGCAGTGGCATGTTTAAGGTCAGCAGGGGCAATGCCAGAGAGAGCAGTTGAAGATGTGTGTTAAGGAAGGCACAAGACAGGGTAAGAGAGAGATCTGATAAGGTGAGATGGGACAGGATCAAGCGGGCAAGTGGTGGGGCGAGAGGAAAGGAGAAGCACAGTCACCTCTTGTTCAGTAGCCAGGGAGAAAGTCTGAAGGGTAGGAAAGGCATGATCTATGTGTGGTTGAGAAAGAGAACGGCAAGGTGGAGAGAATTCTTTCCTTAGCTACTTCGGTAAAGTAGCATGCAAAGCTATCGGCTGTAAGGTTAGTTTGGGGGGTGGTCACATCAGGGGTAGAAAAGAAGAGGGTAAAAAGTGTCAAAGAGACGCCTGGGATTGCGGGAGCATGAAATAATGAGAGAGGAAAAGTATGACTGTTTGATGAGGGCAAGGGCTGCTCTGTACGAACACAATATTAATCTGTAATGGAGAAAGTCTGTCTGGGTGCAAGACTTTCTCCAGGAGTTTTCAGCACAACGGGAGTAACTTTGCAGGTAGCGTGTTAATTTAGTATGCCACAGCTGGGGGCAGGTCCTCCTCGAGGTGCATGTTTGGAGCGGGGCTGCAGCGTTCAAGGCAGATATGAGGGTAGTGTTATATGTGAAGATGGCCAGTGAGGGACAGGAGAGGTAAGAGATGGATAGTAGTTGTGAATCAATATCAGCTGACAGCTGCTGAAGGTCAATAGAATTAAGGTTCTTCCTCAGTTGAGGGGAGTTAGGCTGAGTTTGTTGGGTGAGGGGGTACTGAAGAACAAACGATAAGACGTGGTGAAAAGAGAGAAGAAATGGAATGTTGCAGATATTTGATATTGTACATGCATAATAGATAATGAGGTTGAATGTATTGCCAGCTACATGGGTGAGAGAATTATCCCACTGCGATAGCCCGAGGGAGGAAGTAATTGAAAGTAGTTTAGAGGTTGCTGAGGTCAAAAGTGGGTTAATGGGAATATTAAAGTCCCCAAGAATAGGGATGGAATATTAGAAAAGAGGAAGTAGGGTAGCAAGGCAGCAAAGTGGTCAAGAAAGAGGAGAGGGGAATCATGGGGACGATAAATAACGGCAATGTTAGCAGAGAAGGGTTTGAAAAGGCGAATCGAATGGGCAGAGTTTTAACGGAGTAGTGGGGTGAAAGCAGAAATCCTACACCGCCACCTTTATTTTCAGCTTGTCTTGGGTTGTGGGTAAAGTGAAGACCACCAAAGGATAGCAAGGCAGGGGTAGCAGTACATTCAAATGTTAAGCTCAGTCACTGTAAAAGGCCAATCATACACATTCCTGTAGGATAAAATATTCATTACTTGTGTGTTAGGAGGGCGAGCCTTTACACCTTTCTACTTTAACCATCGCGAGCACTTCCTGTGGGAATTGGCAAAATGTGACAGTAGAAGCTCTGCATTTTGTCCATAAGACAAAGTACAATGTATTATTTTCATTGAGGTGTAATTGTCACTTCTTAGACTTTCTAATGTTTAAGAATCCCCTGTAAAGGTAGAGTTCCACACCTTTGTATTTACCTGTATCCTGGAACTGAGTGCCTCCTTCTTGACTCAGTTTCAATTATTGATTGAAGCTCTGCCCTTACTACATGTTAGTAAGTATAGATAGAGCCTTGGGAGAGGATAAAAAACAGAAGAAATGTTTTCATATCTCCATCTTCTGTGCAAAGTGTGCCTGTGCCCTGACTTTACCAGAATGGAACTGTGTAGTAATGTAATTTGCTGAATCTTTAATGTACATTTAAAAAGAAAATACTCAGTTGTTTAATTTCCACAGAAGTGTCAGTACTCCTTTAATGAAAAAATGAAAACACAAATGTAAAAGTTTTATTATAAAAACATTTGTATTATATTAAATTCTTACAATCCATGCAAAAGAAGTATCAGTCTGTTGCTTTGTCTAAAGAAAAACAAACATATCCAGATATTAAACAAATTAACTTATAAAATCTTAAATGGTTTCATAAATATATTGTTACATTGATGGTTTCTTGAGGACAAATATGTATTTTTATAATTTTTATTTTATTTGAACAAATATGTTACTTTATTGAAGAAAAGTCAGCAAATAATTCACATTAACCCCTTAAGGACACAACTTCTTGAATAAAGGGAATCATGACAAAATATTTCCGTCGTGTGTCCTTAAGGGGTTAAACTTTTTCATCGAGGCTTGCCTCATCCTTTTGTAGATGCAATAGTTAAAGTCTGAACTACCTATGTAATAAGTGACTGGGAGGGATTCACATATTTATTTATTTAACTTTTCTCTAATAACTAGTGTACTTTACATAGATTGGTAATTATTTCCACACAAGTTTACAGACACTAGCAGGCTTATTAACTAAAGTGATATTAAAATTTTAGGACAAAAATATCCGAATGAAGAAATTCTCTTAGTTAGCTATGTTTCTAGTTCAGCTACTCTGGCCTTAAATTTAAAATCCACTTTTAATTCTCACATTAATGAATAACCCTGTATGATAGAAAAAGAGTTAAACTGGCAAATATAACAGCTGCAATATTGAAACACAGGAATTCACATTGTATTTCATAGTAGATTACGTGCAATGTCAAGGTGTAAATAGGTTTCCCCGTAGCACTAATTTATATTAACCCTAAATGACAGGGGTAGGCAAGGTTCGGCACTTCAGATGTTGTGGACTACATCCCCCATAATGCTCTTACACCCATAATGCTGGAAAAGCATCATGGGAGGTGTAGTCCAAAACATCTGCAGTGCCGAAGGTTGCCTATCCCTGCTATATGATTATCATGCACATTTAAATCATTACTATTTAAAACTTTTTCTAGCAGTAAACATTTATTTAGTGGCCTGAAAGCTGTACTTTGAAAAATTACTCTTTCATTTTTGTGTCAGTCTTTGAGCTTCATTAATAATAAGATAATAGAGCTCTTAAGATTAAAAGAAGAAATTGACAAATTTGCATATTGTAATTTTTGTATCTGAATTTGATAAATGTAACCTGTATATTTCTGAACAGTGATTTATCCTAATCCTTTTAGATCTTCCAGTTTTATTTGACGCTGTTGACCCCTGTATTTTACAGGAGTGTTTAAAAGATCGATGTGGTCTGGATTACATAGTTTTTAGCTAATTTAAATTCATCACTGGAAAATCACAGATATTGTCATCCGGAATACGCTCTTCTGAAATCAACTGACGTGTGGAGTACCACAAGGATCTATTTTATTTTGTGTTATTTTCATTATACATAAGGGACATCATCAGATGGAATGGCCTAGGCCCGAGGATGTTACTTTTGTGCAAATAATGAAAAACAAAAATGTTCATTTGTAACAGAAATGGATATGTTAATTTTCTAGATTATTTGCTAGATAATTTAAAAGTTGGCATTGCAGCATAGTTACACAGAACTTGCAATTTACTAATTTAATAGCCACGACAAAATATGCTAATTAAATGTTTCTGACTGGAGCCTGAGTTCTTCATATGAGACCCTAGAAACCACAATTCAGAGGGGTTAACATTAGCTAAACATGCATTAGGAGGTGCTCATTCCTCTGGACCAAAAATGGATAACTTCTACATGTTGTTAATAGTTGTTAATAGTGTTGGTGGGAAGTATTCTAAAAATACTTTTAACATATAAAATATACATATAAAAATATACATATAAACAAAATATATACTTACCTGCTGAAGTCTTATTTAAAGATCATGTTCCTTCAATATTCTCTATTTGACCTTCAAAAAGTCTTATAAAATAGCACAGCCCAACCCCAAACTAAAATAAACATGTTTCCAAGCTTAAAAAAACTTAAAAAATGTAAAGAAATATTGAAAAATCTTTTTGTAAAAAATAAAATAAAATCCTTTTTTACCAATAAAGCAAAAGACATCTAGCCCAACATCCAAGATAGGAGTGGGATTTATATATGCTTCTCCCACATTGTACATTCAGTCACAGTAATTGTTTTGAAACATCTGATCACAGTACTCAAATTGGCAGATCTTGGTTGGACATCCCACGAGGCCTTCGGCATATATTAAGATTAATTCAGACTAGAATTTTGAAAGCTCAAGCCGCAAAAGAGCCTCTACTGAGATATATAAATGGGGTACGTAGATAGTAGTCCTTTTAATTACAAACCAAAGTGGAGTCCATTGTTGGGAAATGTACTTTATGTTAAAAGTTATACAAAATTACTATAATCAATAGTTTTAAATAGATTAGGTCATGGAGGTCTGCAGAACTTGTATCAAGTAACAACATCTTTGAAACATACTCAATCATATTATATACGGCAGGTGCACAACATGTTATAAGTAAATTACTTAGAACTGAATGTTATGTCAAAAAGCTAAAAATCCCACGTACAAAAGGGGATTTGAAAATGTAATTAAAAATGAAATCAAAAAGCATCTTGTAACTGCTTTAGACCTTCAAGAAATAAACTATTGGGAATATATTAAGAGAAATTACTGAGCTTAAACATTAACGCAATGGGGTTTTCATGCATCTTTCATTTTGTATTCCTCTTGATTGCCTTCTTTTTTAAACACACAGTAGTATTAAATCAATTTTTTAAAAGCTGAAAAATACAACTTTTAGAAAAAAAATTAAAAATATTCAGATATGAAAATGTTTTTTCTTTCTTTTTTTTGTTTATTTTGTATATTTAGTAATTTATTTTTAGCATCAAGGAAGATGTTTAAAAGGTTTCTATCATATGAATTAATTTACTTTTTTTAAATGTATTCTGTAAAAATGTACAGCACAGGTAATTTAAAATAATATAACCTACTGAATTATTCTTTATTAACAATAAATAACCACGTTATTCTCATAACATGGTCTAGTCTATGTTACCAGATGAGTGAAATGCGAATCACCCCAAATACCTATAATATAGAAAATGTTTCAACATTGTTCTTCAATAAGCATCTTATAGGTATCTGAGTGGCTCTTTTGACTCACATTGTACAATCTTAAATCTTCAAATGCATGACACGCAGATACATACACTACTTGTGTTTTATACATCCACTTGTAGCCTTGTTGTCATTCTTAAGACCTTCACAGAGTTCATCTGTTAACCTGAAGCAAATTCAGACTTTTCGCCAACAGACAATCAATCATACTGCATCTACAATCAACCAACTTATGCTTCAATCAATTTCAATAAGAGTTGATTGAAAAAGGTTGGAAGTTTCATGCCAAGAAATAGAAGATGGTTTAGTGACCCTAATGTCAGGAATTTATTGTGTAAAACGTGGTTTGACAAATACTTGACCAAAACACTGCCACCGGTATATGCCACAATGATACACATGGCATGCTAGACCATTTTTGCACCTCAAATTGAGTCACCTACATGATTTACATTTGTAATGATGCTGAATATCATACATGTGGATTAACCTTCAACTGCATCATAGACCCACCAATTATTCTGTAAAGAATGAAGAGATAAATGAAAATTTTAAATTGTTCTTTTTTTACATAATAGTATTTTTTATCCCTGAACAACAGATTGTGCATGAAATTATTATCTTGTTCTACATTTATATTCTAGTTATCCAACCTATTTTACAGTAAAAGCTACTGTTTTTTTCTTTTGAAATTAAAATGTAATGAAAGGGCGAACTTTGATACATGTTCTCAGAGAACTCTTACACTGGCAAACATCATTGTATTTGCAATTGCCTGTAGTTCTTTTAATGCACAACTTGGATATCTCCCATCAAGCATATTAAGCAAGATGTTCACTTGTCTAATGCTTTAATATGCATGAATGTGCCTGGAGTATATCTAATGAAACAGTAAACCTATAAAAGTTCAGACATACATGCAGTTGTTATGGAACTTGCTTATCAGACCATCTAGTGCTGTAAAAAGCCCTGCAGTTTAGAGAAAGCAATTAAAAGCAGCTGTAGAAAGAGACAGAGCAAAACTGACTTTTTGTAAAATCTAATTATCACTCAATATTTATTGTTTAGAGCTGCCATTATATAGCAATAGATATGAACACAATAACCAGAAAAAGAAAGGAAGGAAGAAAGTGTTAGGGTACCTATTATTTCTTTTTATATATATATTTCTTTATTTTTGCGAAAACATTTCATATTTTGTACACTTTTACAAAAAGCATTCTTTATACATACATAAATACAATATAATAAACACATTTATACAGTAAATCTACTGGGTCATTGATGGGAATTACAATTTGAGTTTAAGATGCAAGGATAATGTAGGGGTTCAGACAACAGAAGATAAAAAGTATAAACCTTGCATCGGTGTTATTGCAGATAAAATCTTATAACAATCCAACTTGACCCAGTTCAATCAAACTCCATATATACCAATTAAATCAAGGCGGCGGGTTAACTAGGGCATTGCGGCTACCAGTCACTAAGTCCATTAATTTTTAGCCAAGGGGCCCATACCTCTTGGTCAATGGACAATCTGTCTGGATGACATCCTACTACCCTTCTATGCTGGAAGAGGAGATACTATACAAAGTATTTGTTATAGTTAACAAAAATTACATATTAACTATATCAGTACCTTAATGGGAATATCAACACAAATAAAAAATATAGAGCATTCCCATAATGGGAAATATGGAGTATGGTCCTCATATCAGTATTGTTGCATGTTCAGTCTTATAACCTCCCAACTTGAGCCAATTCGATCAGGCTCCATACAAACCTATCGCAGAACAGGCGACAGGTTGACTTGGGTGTTCAGGCTAACAGTCGTGGAGACCGTTAAATTTAAGCCTGGGGGCCCATACCTCATTATATTTATCAAAGTACTGTCTATCTGAGTGAAAGCTTCTTCCGGAGAGCGGGTATGACATAGGGCGGGAGCACGTTCCGCACGTCCGTGGGCGGGAGCAAGTTCCATATGTCCGTGGAAGGGGAGAAGCCCGCCGAGATGTCAAGGTCGGAGTCTTAGCATTGTATAGGAGAATGGTAGACAGATAAATTTAAAACAAAAGCAGCGGGAAACTGAAGCGAGGAAAGGGAACTGACGGATGCCAAAGGGGATGCCAAAGGAAGGAAAAACAGAAGGGGAGAAAAAGAAAAAGAGAGAAAAGAGAGAGGAAGGAAAAACCGGCAAAACTGATGGAATACGTAATTGCGACTTAAAGAGAACCCGCTGATGTGTAGAATACCTTTAATGGTCGCAACCTCTATGGGAAGTCTGGTGAGAAATAGATCTTGTGTGATTTTCGTCATTTGATATTAATCACTAAGTACTGTTTATTGAAGTGTGCTCAGGATTAATTACATGCATTTCCTTGTTCCTACTTGTGCTCATAATATAATGTCCTTAAAGAGACCTTAAAGAGATCTTAAAGAGACTCGGTATTGCAATTGTTGATATTTGCAGATTATAACTGACTACAGTAAACTAATTGGAAGTTAACTGTTTTGCTCTAAGAGAATATATGAAAGAACGCTTAACCTCAGCGTGAAAGACATCCATTTAGTAAAAAGCAAACTTGCTACATAGAATAATTTTGTTAAAGAAAAGGAAAGGAAAAGAAGTTTCTTTATCCCTCTTTTTGGAAGCTGTTGTTCCAGCACACAAGTCTTTTAAAGGGATATGACATCTTAAAAGCTGACCATATTATAAAGAAATCTAAATTTAGCTTTTACTGAATGCACGGCTTTATAAAAAAGCACATGAATGGGTGCCCTGAAATATGGAAAAAGGGAAAAGATCAGATAGTCTAAGTAGGGGAGTTAATCAATAAGTTTTGAATTTATTAAAAAGGAAAAAAAGGAAGAAAGAAAGGGGAAAAAAAAGATCTAAAGTCATCTTTTTCAACTTATTGAATATGTCAACTAGAAGGAATCAAGAACAAAAATCGATTTTAAATAAAGAAAAAGAGAGGAGTGAAAAAAAGGATACTAAAACAGAAAAGAGACTTTCAAATTATTTTGCACCTCAAATGGATACATCTTCGACAGAAATGCCTATAAAATAAATCAGTGCCATATATGGGGAGAAAAAAGCAGTTCATATAGAAACATCACAACTAGAAAATCCACAAGTTACGCCAGAGCTCCTAAAAAATTGTTTAGACCAGCAATTTCAAGCAATAAAACAAGAATTTTTTAATAATAATGCGGATCTTAAAAGGGACATCAAAGAGATTGGCCAAAGGATTAACTTAGTTGAAGAAAAATTAGATCACACAGATCTCATAATTAAAAATCAACAAGAAGAACAAGAAAAACTACAACAGAAGATACAAGATCTAGAAAGGAAAATAGATACACTCGAAGACAGATCAAGGCAAAATAACTTGAGATTAAGGAATATACCAGAAAATATTACCCAAGACAAACATAAGGACTTTTTAAAATTTTATTTTTCAGAGTTAGGTATCCAGATAGACGAGAAATACAAATTTCTAGAAAGATGCCACAGAATCCCAAAACCAACTAATCTGAATATCGAAACACCAAGAGATGTTATGATATGCTGTAATTCCTACATATTTAAGGAAGAATTGAGAAAGGCATCAAAGCAAGAAAGTAAGAAAGAGGAGTACCTGCATATCAAGGTTTTCCCAGATATATCTTATGAAACAAGGAAGAAAAGATGGATATTCGCTCCAGTGACTGAGATTCTAAGAAAGAATAATGTTAAGCATTTTTGGGGTTTCCCAGCGAGACTTATAATAATTCATGAAGCTAAAACTTTATCTTTTGATAATCTTGACTCTGCTAAGAGTTGGCTACAGGGGGTCTATAAATAATAAGGGTCATCAAAGGAGGAAAGGTTTATAGGTTACACCAATAAGTGAATGTTGTTAACGGGGAGACTTTTTTTTTAATATATAATAAATTTTGTAATAATAAATAATATGCACATAAAAGAGAACACACAAATAAGTTCTCCAAGATAACAAAAAGGGGGAAAATTAACTTATTATAATGTAATAAGTTCACAAAAGATGAAGAAGTAGGCACAAATTAAGATTGTTTGGGAATAAGTATATCTCTAGACACATGTTTAACTATAAAATAAAGACATAGCACATGTATTTGAAATGTGTACACTATAAAATTATACATATATATATAAATATTTATTTTTTTTATATAAAGGAGATAACTGTAAGTAATGAAGGTGGAATAGGAGTAAGAAATAGTAAATGGAAAGGTTAAAGGTATGATCTACCTAGTGTATTAAATATGGTTACTCACTCCCAGGTTTCTTTATAGACCACTGTAGTTGAATGCATATATTGCTAATCTGGAAGTCTTATTAGGCGGGTTGTTACCCCCAAATAACTCCATATTATTCTGGAGTTTGGTTCACATTCCCTGGGTTTTGGGATGTGTTTTTTGATCTTCACTCATGGGGAGTGGAGATGGATTTTTTTATTGGTGTGGTGGAATGCCTCATGTTTATTGAAATATGGGCTCTTACTGAAGACTAGGGCCGGCAGAGGGGCTCGTTCTTGATACCTGGCACAATGTGTCAATATGAAAATCGTATCGCTAGCTTAGGAATTGGGTGAACCCAGTTTATATAGTGTTGTGAGCACAGTACAGAGACATTTTTAATTTTAATTTCCCCATTTGAAATTTATCTTTTGCACCAGATTTGTGGTCAGCAGGCTACCTTCCTGTTGCATACATATATACAGCACCATTATTATTGATACTTTTCTTTTCCACTTTGAGATCGCAGTTGCATCCAGAAATCAGCCAATACAGCAGCACATATGCATTATTATTGTCACCTTCTCTATTTTATTTTGTTTCGCTTTAAATCTATATGCATGGGATGTTAGTCAAGCAATTCAGTTACTCTGAGTTTGCAACTAGCTAATTGAATATCACATTTCTGATCTGATGCCTTTAACTTTGTTTCACTGCAAATTACTAATAATGATTGACAAAGAAAAAGAAGAAATATTGTTCTATGTCAATCAAGTGAATTGAAGACAGAGTTGCTAGAACATCATATTTTGTGGCATTTTTTTGATTTCAATATTATGTCAGACAAGGGTTTAAGGTACTGCCTTGAGTATTATATATGTACAGTTATGTAAAGTCCAAATGTGAGTCAATCAATTAATCAATCATGGTGTCTTTTGATATCTCAGTAATGATTAATTCATAGTTGGTAGTCATGAGCTTCAAATCATAAACATCCCACAAAAAAACATGACAATGTTCCAACCAAACTAAAAGATTATAGTGGATAGTATTTACTAGACTTAGGTGCTGCTGAACTTTTTATATCATCTGACAACATTGGAACAAATTCCATCTGTATCGTGGATCCATCTTGCGGTCTTTTTATAGATAAATTGGTACCCTTGTGGGATTGCCATATTAAGAACAAAATTACAAAAATAAACTTTCCTTTTTGTGGGGCAGGGAAAGCCTTATAAAGCTTTCCCATGCAATGCTATCTGAGTTAGAGCCCTATGATAGGTTGACTGTGCCAGCTCTATAAGGTTTTTCCCACCCTGCAAGCTCAGTTTACACGGTGCCCTTGTTGGGTAAAGATTAATCATTTTTTTGTCTTGATTTTTTTTCCTGCATCTTTTATTTTTGGAATAGGGTTCTTTTTATTATAATAGTTGCAACACGACACTATGGACTTTTTTTGTCCTTATTTATAGGATGAGGAAAAATAGATTGAAGAAGAAAGAAGATATCTAATGGTAAGTATTGATTTTGTATTTTACAGGTATGCAGTTTATTGGCTCCCTTCTCTATTATTAGGGTGAGAGTTAGATAGCTCCCATCATAAACTAAAATGGGCACATGAAGAACAAATAGCACAGATGAAATTTCATCCAACAATCAATTTGTCCTTTGTTTCAATAGTTGTAATTTCTATTTGTTCATATGTCTTTCGGACGAATTAACGAATTGCCAAAAATTCGGACAAAAATGTCTTCACCCGCAAATGAAAGCCCAAGTCTAGTCAAGTCTTACATCAATATTCAAGTTATGCAACTGGGCAACCACTCCTTTTAGATCAATAACATGGTTCTCATAGAGAAGCATTGCACGTCTATTTGCATTAATCATCACTCTTTGCCAACCGGATGCTTCACATAGTAAAACACTAAGCCAATCCAATGAGAAGCATTCATATCATTTGGAGTCATCATGATGATCCTGAATGTGAAGACCTTCAATTTGGGAAAGTCTTCATGAGGAATGCCTCTAGTCACTGTCCGATTGACATTCAATAGATAGAGTTTGTATTCAAATGTAAGCATTGTTTGAAATAGCAGGGTTTGCATTGCCTAACTGCATGTACAGGTCTATAAACCAACATCACTTTATTAAGACAAACTAGTTTAGGTGCTTACAGTGTCCATTTCATGCTGGTCAACAGTCACTTTTTGTTTCCTTCTGTGAAAGACTCTCATATTGTAAAACAGTTGATAGAGGGGATCCAGATGTGCCAATATTAAAATAAAAATAATTATATAATATAAAAAGCTGCTCCCCTCACAGACCCCTATACTAGCCTGCAAAGTCTCTCTCACACTACACATACTGCAACCCTCACTATCACATTCACACTGCACCCCACACACACTGAACCCCTCACAACTACAAACACACACAAACTGCACCTCTCACAATTATACACACACTGCACCCCTCACAATCACACACACACACTGCACTCCTCACACACACTGCACCCCTCACACATACATTGCACCCCTCAAACACATAAACTGCATCCCTCAAACATACACACTGCACCCCTCACTACACTGCAGCTCCTAACCCCCCACTAGTGCCCCTATCCTCTTCGACAGGACCTATCCCGGGAGACCCAATGTAAGTTACTGTTCTTAAACAGTTTGACTATTAACTCTGGGAGGGCACCATGGCACTTCTTGCACCATAAACACTACAGAGGGCTGTAGTAGTTATTGTGTGTATTGTTCTTTAAAAAAATCTACCAGTGCCCCTCCTGAGATTAGGATCTGGATCCACCCCTGAGTGGGCCGAGGGGACCTTAACTATTTAATCTGCAATAATTCCTTGCATAATGTCAAAGGACCACATCACACCCCAACAGCACTTCAGCTTGCTTAAGTACTTTATGGGGAGATGCACCCTATTTTAAACCAGGTTTATTTAAGTGCCAATTTTATTTTATAAATAAATTATGGAACTACTCCTGGCTGTCGTTCAAACAGTCAGGGAAGTTTGCAATCTCCTTCCATTAGGTCATCTGTGCCTCCTCTCACAGAGACCTCAGGTCAGCACATCCAGCTCCTTTAGAACTCAGATCAGCCAGCATGCATACTCATGAGTTCACCAGTTCAGAGGCTTCTCAATGAAAACATGCATGCAATTAATTCTGCATTATTTTTTTAAGGGTATATTTAAAAACAGCTTGCAAAGCTGCAGATTTATCAGTCTGTGTTGAGGAATACTCCAATTAAATGCTTCTTATTGAAGAAGCCTTAGTTCCAGTGATACTCAGTGAGCTTTAATACTGCTAGCCCAGCATACCTGCCACCTCTACCAATCTAACAGAAGTCGAAGAAAACCTTAGTGGCTGTTCTATTTTAATTGTCACCTTCATAAATTGCCACAACTGACAGCTCAAGTGCTTTATGTGTGTAGAGTGTCCCTTTAAGAACCAAGAGTAAAAAGAGTTCATAACCATAACCACCTGCAGTACATATCTTCATAGGAAATGTAGTCGACAAATATCTTGAGTATTAAGGTTAGATATAACTCTGCTCAATAACTATGCAGCTTTTTTTGTTTTATATAAAAACCCTTTCACAGTTCTTCGAAAAATAATCATGATGCCTAGTAGTTTCTTTTTTATCTTGTTACCCGTTCAGACATCAAATTTATTTTTACATCGTTTGAGAACATAAAGTATATTACTACTGATTAGTTTGAGCTCTTAATGCCACAGTGTGATTTTCGCTGCTGTCAAAAAATGAAATAGCTTGTTTTTTTTCTGTTTTTTTTATATATATTATACAGTTATAGGTTCTATTGAACCCTGTAAATTACGGCATCCTATTGTGTACCACAGATGACAATTACCGTTTGATATGGTTAGGCCTTTATTGATTCCGAACACTTTTAAAACAGAACGAACAAAAGGGAAAATTAAGGAGGTAAGGCAAAAAGAAAAGAGTTATAAAAGCTAGTTGAAAGACCTCAATTTTAAAGGATAACCATTTGTGAAAGCATAGTTTTGTGTAAAGCTGCACTTAAATTACATTATCCATTTTGTTCCATCTCAATGGCCTCCGTGATGTTATTTCTTTTTCTTTTCTTTTATTGCAGTCAGGAAGAAATTTGATCGTATGTAGTTTTTTAGAAATGTAATATTAAAATTCCAAACATTGTACAATGAGCACTGAATTACAGTTTAAGTTGTGTGTTGTAACATCTCAATAATAAAATGTAACTCTGTACTGTGAGCTGTGAGTAACTTCAACTGATGCTTTTCTCTCCAAGTCGCAGAAGACACTGCTCCCTTTTATCAGCTAATCATTAAGAACACCTTTTAAAGCGTTTTACGTATCTCAATTATATGTTGCCGGAACTAATTTCTAAAGTGTTTTACAGTAACGTAAACACATTAAAACAAAAAACTAACATTTTCTTGGGGGGAAAAACTGCTGATGTAACATTTTCTATAACGTGCAGTTCCTACTGAAAGTGAACCATCTATTATAACCAAGGCCTGACTAAATGGAATCATGAGATTAGAAGAAAATCACCCAAGTATGAAATTATTGTCAGGTGATATATTCTATCACAGCAGTGAAGACAGTATACCCCAGAAACAAATACTAAAACACAAACAAAAATGCACTCATAGATATCTAGAGTGAAGATAAATTGTATTTAGCCAGCATGGCTAACTTTTTTTATTTTGCATTTTTTTGAGTACTTTTGGTAGCCGATGCACATCCAGTGGATTCATTATTTTATGATTCCTTTTTAATAGGGATGTGGTGATACATTAGGGTCTTAGGCCTTGATGACCCAATCTCCAGTGAAAAGGGGACAGGAGATTTGAACATTGGCTGTTCATGTATATTAACCTGGGGGTGGCTGAGGGACAAGGGAGTAATCGCCCCAACTGAACAATGGCATGCAAGCTTTATGAGCTGGAGTTTCACAGTATGGTAATGCTGTTGATTAAAAGCACATAGAAGTCTGTTTTCGATACCTCTTAGCAGAGTAATCCAGGTGTAAAGCAGCAGGTAGGAATTGTGCTGTGTCTTTGCTAGCTCAGTATTGTGTGTCTATTTTGTGCCTTAGGCTTTTGCCCACAATCTTAGTGGTCTCCAGGTCTGGATTGGACCATGGGATATCTGGGGCAACCAAACTACGATGAGTATGTGTCATGTGGAGTTGTTTGCAAGTGGTTGAAGCATTAAAAGAGGCATTGGCATTGGAGTTACAGGAAACAGAGTCAATCACTGGCTCTGTCACAGACAATCATTCAGGCATGTACTGACTCCTGTCACTCACTCTTGCTGCACAGGCCATACTAATGAAAGTTGGAGAGACGTATGATGTCACATATATGGCATCAGCAGTCTCTGTGCATTTTATGCGCAATAAGAGGTTGTTCATTTCTTATTGACCCAGGCTAAAAATTGCCAGACCCATATCAGGCTACAATATTGATTATCTAATAATAAACTCTCTTCTTAAAGACATCTATCCCTGCCACACATAACAAACAGTGCCCCATTGTCCACCAGTGGTCTCTCTAGCAGCATGTCCATTTATGTTTGTACATTTTATAACTGAATAATACCCTCTAAATAATGTAAATTAAGAAGTTGGTGAAAAAGTAATTATTATCCCAGTATATCCATTTCAACAATGTATGGGAACAATTGGGAAGAGTTTATTGAGATTTTTTTGGTGAAAAGATTCTCCAGTTTAACTATTTAAGGACAACATGACAGTCTATGCTATCATGCAGTGCATGGCCTTAATCCCCAGTGATGGCATAGAGAGTCATGTAGTAAAGGTACCAGCAGTGGTTAAATCTCTGCTGGTACCAAGGTCCCAAAATATACCTGGGGTCCCTCTTTCAGCTGGGGCCACTGTTATTCAACCGAGACTGTATTGCTCCCTCGCCTCCCGAGTATAAAAAAGGGGAACCCCAGGTATATTTCATGGCCACAGTCTGAAAAGAGGGCTCTGAGTAGTGTTTAGTGTTTAATGGTAGTGCTACTGCAGTAAATTAAAAATATATATTTTGACCCCCAGCATGGCACAGTACCCCTCCCATGTCAGGATGACCCCAGTGTGTGAAAATACCCTGGGGAGGTCTCCCTGCATGCCCTTTGCAGCAGGATTGGTTCTGGGCTCTGTAAACTCTTCCTCTTATGCTGCAATCACACTGTACAGAGGGCTCACAGAGGAAATCCAGTGAAAGGTGGTATTAGGGACAGAGATTAGTGCTGGGATTATAGTATGATTTTAAACAAAATTATGAGTTAAATTTTTGGTTAGATTATATGTTACATTATGGGTTAGATTAGGGTTAAATTAGTGTCACATTATAGATAGGATTAGAGTCATATTATGGGTAAGAATAGAGGTTGGATTATGGGTTGTATTAGAGTAGGGGATGGGTTAGGGGTAAGGGTAGAAAATATGGTTTGATTATGAGTTGGATTGTAGGTTGAATTAGGGGTTGGATAATGGTTGGATTAAAGGTTTCATTAAGGTTTGGATTAGGGGCAGGACTAGTTGAAAAGTTGTACATATGGGGTATAATTATACTTGTGAACAGTAGCGGAATAAAAATATGTGATGTTGGTAGTAGTGGGACACACGCAGTCTGTGAATTTCCCAAAAATTAAACATTTGTTGAAAAAAAAAATATTAATTTGATTTAGGTTTGAGATAAAATGATTAAATAAAAAGTGTTGAATTGCTCTTGATGACATAGCCTGGGGGTTGTGCTTTCTACACATATACAAGGTCTGTCTGAAAAAAATCCAGCCATTGTTAATTTAACAAGAACAGTTTGAGTGACATCGATGTAACCTGGCAGCCAAAGAGAGTGGACTGGAATGCGCATGTATGAATGAACAATGATAAATTCACTGTACTAGTCAGTGTGTGCGCTAAACACTGTTGAGTGAGCATGTGTACTGTGTGGCATTGCATTCAAAATGACTGAGCGAGTAGTGCAACGAATCTGCGTCAAATTTTGCGTTAAGCTTGAACATTCCTACGTTCAAACTATTAGGATGATTCAGAAGGCTTATAATTGTTTTTATTTGTTTTATTTATTGTTCTTGGATTTTACTTAGACCACGAGGAAAGAGGTCTCTATAGCTCCCCAACATTATCAGGGAAGGCACCCTCAAAGTGATCTCATATTCTAAATCTTGTGAGTGCACACTAACAGCGTGTCTATGTTTTTTATGTTAAACAGTATTATTCGATGTATTTTTATTTTATATTTCAGGTTATACAGCTGTATCTGTTCTTTATTGTTTTTTTAACATCTAAAAAAAAACTAAAATCCTAGACTTTCACAAGCAGGACTAATTAGTGAATATATTTAAATATTTTCTTCCTATTTAATTTTACATCATGTAAACATTTAGAGTACCAAAAGAAAATCCTATTTCCCCTAAAAAAAACCCCAACAAATTATATATATATATATATATATATATATATGACCCAGGACATACTAAAAATGAGAGAAATCTCAATGTATCCATCCCTGTAAAATATTTTTTCTAAATAAATATATATATATTATAATATGTGTGGGTGTCATTAAACAGTAAGGAAGGGGGATGTATATTGGTGGAATGAATGCATGGCAAAAACGCCAAAGGGCCTTGGTCACAAATGCGTTGCATCACAAAAAAAGCCTTGGTTCTTCAGGGGTTAAGTGCTTAAATGTTTCTAAAACATGTTTTATAGTAAAAACATCCTATCTACTGGGCAGATTACGGTTTATTTTGTTCTGTGATTACTGTTCTTTTCAGTGGTTATATATGTAGCTTCTGCTATTATATTCAGCATGTTTAAGGCAGTGTGTTTAGCCTCTGCTAATGCTTGAATAATAGGTGACTTTAACATGAACCCGTTATCCCAGCACTTTTATTGATATGGGGTATAAGGGGTTATGCTGCACTTGCATTTCCCATTATAGTTGTCAATACCAAGGACAGTGAACTGGAAGTGTAAAGTCATTTAAAGTCCAATATATTAGCAGAAACCTGCTTTTAACATATATAGCTATGGTCATATTGGATCAAGCAGCTGTGAAGCTTCACTAATGAAAGTAGATAGAATGATGTCTGTGAACTGTGGTTGTATTAAGCTTGCATATGTATCTCCAGCAAACAATAATCATATAGTCTTTAACAGTCTGTTTTGTATTGCCCAGAATTCACCATGCTGGGATAAATACAGATATATTGTGATGTAAAATTGTAAAAATTACCTGAGCTTGTCTAGGGCAAAATCATTTTGTATGTTGGCTTTTTTTTTTATCATACAAAGTAACCTGGAAGGTTCTAATGCACATTTATTATTATTTCAACCTCATTTTATTCATGGAAGAGTATACAAACTTGCCCCATTGCAGTTTATAATGACTGCGGCGCCCGTACCTCCCATGCCTCACCCCTCTGTCAGTCCCTGCATTGGCTTCCCGTAAGATATAGGGCTCAATATAAAATTCTGGTTCTTGCTACTTCCACCTATCTATCCTCCCTAATACACAAGTATGTCCCGTCTAGGCCCCTTCGCTCTGCCGAAGACCTGCATCTATCCTCTGTTCGTACTCCCACCTCTGATACTCGCATTCAAGATTTCTCTAGGGCTGCACTGTTCCTGTGGAACTCCCTTCTCTTCTCCGTTAGACACTCACCCGGTCTCCACTACTTCAAAAAAATCATTAAAAACTCACTTTTTCACAAAAGCATATGAATTAAACTGTTAATGGCTACAAAAAAAAAACACTGTCTTCAGTGAATACTATTCTACCTATCTACTTCCCTAATACTTCCCTTACCTTTTGTGTCACTATACCCCACTCCCTCTAGCATGTAAGCTCATTGAGCAGGGCCGTCAACCCCTCTGTTTCTGTGCGTCAAACTTGTCTGGTTACAATGACATGTTTGTTAGTCGACCCATCGTAAAGCGCTATGGAATTTGTTGTCGTTATATAAATATTACAATAATAATAATAATAATAATTTAAAAAAGGACAATCCTCAATTTATGCATTGCAGCACGTAGAGGAAGGTCACTTCCTCCCAGCACTTGTGAATGGGAATCTGCACTGTAGTAGAACATCCCACAGCTGCTACTGCAGCTCCTGTCCTTGAGCTGTACCTGGCAAACCTGCTCCCAACTTGAACACAGGGAAGCCACCCACACTGCTAGATATACACAGAAATGAACAATATCCCTCCCCTCATACAAATAATATGAACAGCCTACACAAACATACACACAATCCACACAAACCCAACACCACTAACAATCCACATACAGGCACACTACTCCACATGCAGGCTCTCACATGCAATACTCCAAACAGCCACATATACACACCAAACACACAATGTAACATATCCATCTACACACACAATTCCACAAGCAGCCCCCATTCATATGTATCATACACAATACCACAAACTACTCAAGAACATATACAATATAATGGCTCATATACACACAAATACAACAATACCAAGCAACTGCAGTATAATTAACACAAGCAGAATACACCAACATACACACCTTAATTTAAAATAAAATAGGACCGGCACGCTACGGGACATCACAATCCTATTTCGGCACAGTGCTGCTAAAAGGTTGCCTACCCCTGCTCTAGCCTTACCACTTGACTGCTTGATCCTGTCCCCTCTCAGCATATCCAATCTCTCTACCTGTGGCAGAAGCAGCCACAAGAGACTTTTGCATTGATTATTGCCTGTATTTGAACTGTATGTTATTTGAGCATAGTGGATTTTATTAGACTGGTTCTGGCCCTTTAAATGCTCTGACAGAGGATCTGCAGTTTTGCTATGCACTTCGGATGCAGAGTGTGAAGAAAAACCCTGTTTTATGGACTTAGTTTGACTGTTTTATTTCCCTCCCTCCTAGAACACCAGTTTAAAAACCCTTAATAACTGTCATATTTTCAAACGCTGTCTGTCTTTAACTGTCAGTTTGTTTTCCTCTGAGGAGGAGTTGTTTTTGCTGTGTGAGTGCTGTTGCTTGGTGTGCTCATTAAAACAGACCTGCTTGACCCTTTTTTGAAGCCTTGGCTCATGCTTGGGGGATGGGATAAGTCTGCAGTGCTGATGGTGTCGGTTGGAGTGCTTGAAGTCCTCGGCAAGCACTAGGAGCATCGATTGATGGAGGTACTCGGTCGGAGTGCCAGCGGGTCTGTCACAATACCCTTTTCTTGTGCCTTCCTTAACACATATCTTCAACTGCTCTCTTTCTTCTGGCATCATCCCAGCCTAATATGTTGGCGCTATTTAAATGCCATAAATAATAATAATTATATATATATATATTATAATAAAAAAATATACACTAAAAGTATTGGGACACCTGACCATTACACCAACAGGGACTTTTATGACATTGCATTCTAAATACATAGACATTAATATGTAGTCAATACTCTGTTTGCCGCTATACCAGCTTCCACTCTTCCGGAAAGGCTTTCTACAAGATATTTGAGTGTTTCTGTGAGTATTTTTACCCATTCATTCAGTAGAGCATTTGTGAGGTCAGGCACTGACATTGGACGAGATCTCCATTCCAGTCCATCACAAAGGTATGTGATAATGTTGAGGTTAAGGCTCAGTGCAGCAAGTCAAGTTCTTTCACACCAAAGTCATCTAATCATGTCTTTATGGACATTGCTTCCTGGGGCACAGTAATGTGGGAATAGAAGAGGGCCTTCCCAAACTGTTCCCACAAAGTTGGAAGCATAGCATTGGCAAAAATTAATTGGTATGCTAAAGCATTAGATTCCCTTCACTGGAATTGATAGGCCCAGCCCAAATCCTGAAAAACAGCTGCTCCGTCTACCAAAGTGCAGTCAGACAGATAACGTTCTCCTGGCAAGCGATAGACCAAGACTCGCCCATCAGACTGCCAAACAGTGAATAGGAAGAGCTGTCGTAGATATAAAGGAGGCCCTCAAAATAGAATTATACATCACTAGACATAAAAGTAAACCATAGTATGCTCCAAAGTAGAAAAAACAAAAATATAAACCTGGAAAAATAAACCTGGACTAGAGGATTTCAACACAAGTATTGCATTTGGATAAAAACAGCTATTTACCATGTTACTAAAGGCATTAGAATGATGTGGGATCTAAAGCTTTATTCACATGGGCCAATGTCTTCTATCGATCATAAAGTCTCTCACATCACCCTTAAGGTGGTGTGAGATACACTGAGATAAACTGAAACCAACTGATAAGTCATTTCATTTTTTTTTTGGACTATATGAAATAGGAATGCAAACTTTACAAAGAGGCACATAAAATTATTGTATAAAACTGTATGAAATTACAATGGCAGATTTGGTTGTAAACAACTCTTAATTAAACCTTCTCCTGTGTATGCAGAATATAGTGCACAGAAACAAATAGGCATAGCTTGATTAAAATGCAGTATAACAAAACATGTAATTACTTCCTGTGGGAAAACTAAAATAGCCAACTCATAATCTGCAACAATTTTACTATTTATGAGGGTTGCATATTGCTGTCTTAATTAAATAACACATAGAATACAATTACATTCTCGAGATGTTGCAGTCTGACACTATTAAACTAAGACCAATGATCCAGGACTATTTGGGTTTAAATCTATGAAAGAGAAATATACACATGCTGTTTAATAAATTGTCCACTGATGATCTAATATCAAATATCTAACCAAAATGTGTTAAAGTGTTTGATTTATTATAAAAGGAAGCAAAACATATTTCCCCCCAGCTTTTTTGTAGTTGATTCTTTCGTGATGAGTTCCATAGTTCTAAGGAAGCAGTTCAAGGCTGTCATTCCAACACCATCTAATTTGCATCTTAGGCTTCTTTCCAACAGTTTATTTCTATAAATAATGTATTAAATCCCATAAGGTGAACTGCAGTATATATGAAGAAGCAAATTTAAAAGAAAAAAATACAGAAAAACAAATGCTTGAGAAAATCTGTTACCAAAGATGTTAAAATCAAATAAAATGTGAAGTCATAATCTGCATATCTGTGTCTTTTCACATACATTACCATTTTCTCTGTAATATTGAAATGACTTAATAAAAGCACTTTCCTGTGATTTACGATTAAGTAATGAAATGTAAATCAGGGACAATTTTCACGCAAGAAAAATCCCAGAGGGTAGTTGGTGTGAATATATGAGATATGACTTATCAGAGGCAGAGCAATATAGTATTTTAAATTCAAGATATTCCAGGCAAAAAAAAAAAGCTAAATTTTAAACATTACATCTGATATCCAGTATAGAGTATGTAAAACATTATGATTAGTTACTGGTTATTAAGTTGCAATATTTATTATATAGCAATGGATCACATGAACAATGAACACAGGTAGTGTTGGCTTTTGTTTGTATCCATTGGTGATGTCTGAATATGAATGCTGGGATCTATGCAGATATACACATATGTAGCCATACAAATACAGTGACACAGATACACACTAATACGCAGATAAACACACTGACACACATATAACCATACTGATACACATACAGATATATGCAAACTGAAACACATATATATCCACACACACAGATACACAGACACACTGACACACTCACAAGTCTCAATTTACATATGTTTAGCCATCCCACTGCTTTCATACCGTTTGAGTGTAAGAAGCTGGCTTCTTGGGCTGCCTTGAGGATGCTGTGAGTCTACGCCTGTTTAGGTTCTCTGTATACAGACCCCACCCTCTTATTTGCCTACTCTAACCTCCTAATGATGCAGTTTGTCAGTTCGGAGGAAGTGATGAGTAGTCACTTCCTCCCAGCATTGGCTGCCAACATTAAACAGGCTAAAGGACTGAAGCACCTGACCAGGCCCCTTATTACATCTCACTGCCAATCGGGTTTGCCCTAAGTGTATGGGACACCCGATGGGCCCCTAACGCCCACATCTTCCCCTTTGCGTGGCTTGATGGGCCCATCAAGCCAAGCAAATGCCTTAGTATTTTGCCTGTGCCATGGCTGCAACCATCCCCTCTTTGTGCCCAGAGCAGCCACCCCACTCCCCAATAGATGCACTGCTGCTTCTAGTCACATGAGTCGTATAACCTTTTACCTTAGAAAGATCCTAGGTATTTGTAAAAAAAAAAGTTTTTTATAAACATTGACACAGAGACAACAAACAACAACCTAAGCACCTGTGGTGGGACCTTGCTCAGGCCTTAAGCTAGTTTTAGTTTGTTTTTGCCATTGCATAGAAAACCTCAGATTGATCACCATGCACAAGGACAGTCCAGATTCAGGATACTGGTAAGTTGCCTCTGGACAGCAACCCCAGAAGATCAGTTCAGCCTTGGTGGGCCTTGTCAGTGAAGTGTTGCTGTTGTCCATTCTCGGTGTTCTCTTGTGCTCTCTTTTGGTTTGTTTCCAAGTGGGAGACCTTGTTCACTGTGCTTAAGGAATGTTTAATATACCTAATCAACAAGACCCACCAAAACTCCCATGATGTTGCAGTATCTTTCTCAAGCTACTTGAGTCGTTTGGGCAAACGACTTGAGTTCTTGCCTATATGTAATGTTCGTTTGCACTCTGTTGAGGTTCTTATACTTTTAACTACTTATATCAATATACAAATTTCAAAAAAGAAAAATGTTCCATTATCAGTGCTATTTCTCAATATTTCCTGCTATTTTAAAAAAGATAATAAGGTGCTGGTTATTATTCACTTGTTCTAATTCTAAGGCAGCTCTCCGAACAATGTTCTAACTCCAAACTTTGTTGCATTTAGAATTATCAGGCAAAACTATGTGCTCTCTTGGTGTGACACATCTATCCTTCTCCATTCATCTCTCAACAACTTTCATTTTCCTTCACATTCCCCCCATATTTCTTCTTTATAAAGATGTACTATTCTGTGTATATGCCAAGAAGGAAATGAAATGCATGGGAAGTTGTCATAAAATATTATAAAAAATACCAGCTTAGTAAATTATGCATAGAAGTTGTAGCCTCTACAAGGCCACGAGTCCATGTAATGTACATTAGCATTTAAATAGTGTTTTAGTCCGTGCTCAGATTGTTAAGTAAGTTTGCCATCATCTTCATTGCTGGTCTTTTTTTTTCACTTTCCAGAGTGATTAACTTGTGCCACAGTTTGTTATTGACAAAGTATTCAATGGCACACTTGGTGTTACTTAACCCTATTTTTTTCTAAACTGTATCTAGAGTGCATCAAATGAAAAATAAAAAATTTAGAAAATCGTAATTCATCCAAATAAATGAATAATATAATATTACTATATATTTATATATATTTTTATATATATATATATTTGCAGCAGAATCTTAGCAGAAGTTAAGGTTAATATACAATATACCAAAAAGAGTTTTTTGTTTTTCCTGATCCTGAAGAAAGCCCAGATTGGGGCTGAAACGTTGATCATATTTTAATGCATACCGAATAAAGAATTTTGCAATTTTTATTAAGAAGACCGAAGAGTGCAGCCTTCGCCATTTTTTGTTTCTATATTTACATTTGCCAGTTGGCTTGTGCACCCGGCTTTACTATGGATTACGTGAGTGCAAGGAATGTTCTCTAGTTCTATATATATATATTTGCAGCAGAATCTTAGCAGAAGTTAAGGTTAATATACAATATACCAAAATAAATCATCAAGTTAAATGTGATTAAATAGATAAAGTAAAACACTGACAGAAAAGAACACTATGTGCTCTCAGTCATTTTGAGATATGGGAACTGTTACTAATGTAAAATCAATAGTGGAAAAAAGTTTCAGTAAAAGGTCCAAACTGTGAAAGTTCAGAACATATATCAAATGGTATTTCCATCATTCACTGAATTGTCAATATGTCAGAGGTTATGAAGCAGATCACAAAAAAAAGATAAAATACAGACATACTCACTGGGCAAGCACAAGGATCGACCACAACTTTAATAAAAAAAAAAAATCTTTTATCACCAAGGATTTAGAGAAAATACAAAATAATATACACAAACTATACACAATAATATACCCAAGCAAAAAAATAAATGGTGTACAAGCTGATGGGTTTCATCCACAGACATAATATTAAATCCTAAAATAAATCGAAATATATGACTGTACTTTTGTCATGTATGTTTGTGCATATAAAGTGACAAGTAATGATTACACACTTCTAATAAGCACATTGAATTACACATTTGCACTTTGCACCATAAAATTAATGTAGACCCTGTTTGCTATAAGGTTTCCTTTTCTAATAGCAATCAAAGGTGCAATGAGAATGCTAAGTAGCTTTTGTGCTGAAGTCCTCTGTTTTCTAACTTAAGACATCAATCTTTGCTCTACCATGTTTTCCAATTAACATTTTGTTCTAATACTCAGGAAATGAAGTTGTCCCTATAATTACACAACAATGATTTTTAATCAGTAAAAATTTGAGAAAAAAAAACCTTCTAAGACTAATTTTGAAGAGCAAAAAAGTAAATAAATAAAATGTAAAACTGTTTTTTAAATTTGACTGCAGCTTAGATCACAAAATAATCAATAATTAAAGCAGATCTGTCACTTCTCTGTAATTTATATACTTATTAAGACTGCAATCCAAAAAAAACATGATAAATAATATCTTTGGATGGCACTGGTAAAGCCTGCTAATGGTAAAGCCCGAGGTTGAGCTTCAACGTCAACCTACCTCCAATCCCAGCAGCCGCCACAAATGATGGCTGTCGAATTCAGGCTCTGTCTATGGAGGATTCTGCGGTCTTAAAGGATCTTCTATAGAGATCAGTGTTGGAAACTCATGCATGTGCGAGAGTACAACAATGACATGGCTCCTGGTAACTTAAGAAGCAGAAGCCAAAGGGGACAGAACCATGAGAACTGCGACGGCTGCAAGGGACAGTCTGAGGTAAGTAAAACTCACCTCCCCTGCACCCTAGAGCCACAGGATTCACCACCTAAATTTGCAAAGACCCCCGAAATTGACAGATCCGCTTTAAGAGGTGACTGTACAAACTTACCAGATTGTAATTTATTTTTAGGAGTTTCATTATAAAACTATCAATTTTCCTTGAACATCTTGAATGTATTCAAAACTGTGTATAAATTTAAAATACAATATGATAGTAAAGATATCTCATGATAATCACTATTCTTTAAAACTGATGCGCGCTGCGAATATATTGTAAAATATGCTATGTCCAAGGAAACAAAATCAGAAGAATACTAATGCATGCAAAATGGCAATTCAATTATTAGAGAGGAGACTGTGATAATAATTTGCCTTCTCGATTGGGCATAAAGCCATTTACATACTGAGTCTACTCCGATGGCAGTTTAAGGTCTTGGGTCACAGTTCATAGTGATCTATTTATGGTACAGGACTCTATTTCCATATACAACTGTACCCTCTATCAGGGGGTGACAACCGTGACGATTGTCATGGGCCCACGTGTATCAGCGGAACTGCCGCCGGTACATCTGCACCGGGGCCCACACGCTGATGGAGCCCATCAGGTGGCCCAAGCATTTAGGGCCACCCGATGGGTCCTATTATCTTCAGGGGCCCGGTCAGCGCTGTAATAGCGATCACTTCCTCCCAGTTTACTCCACGCGGGAAGGAGGAGAGAAAGCATGAAGGCCGCATACATACACACTGGCATACAAACTGGCATACATACATACATACACTGGCATACATACCTACACACTGGCATACATACATACACACTGGCATACATATACACACACACATCATCCCCAGCCACCCTCCTACGACGAAATGGTAAGGAAGAGGAGGGTGGCTGAAAATGAGGTGTGTGTGTATATGTATGCCAGTGTGTATGTATGTATGCCAGTGTGTATGTATGTATGCCAGTGTATGTATGTATGTATGCCAGTTTGTATGCCAGTGTGTATGTATGCGTGCCAGTGTATATATGTATGCCAGTGTGTATGTATGTATGCCAGTGTATATATGTATGCCAGTGTGTATGTATGCCAGGGTGTATGTATGTATGCCAGTGTGTATGTATGTATGCCAGTGTGTGTCTGTATGTATGCCAGTGTGTATGTATGTATGCCAGTATGTGTATATATGAATGCCTGTGTGTGTATGTATATATGTATATATCAGTATGCAGTATCTGTATGTATGTATGTCAGTATGTATGTCTGCATGTATATGTGTGTGTGTCAGTATCTCCCTATGCATGTGTGTATGTCTGTTTCAGTATTTGTATCTGTTAGTGTGTGTGTATTCCTGTGGGTGGGATTTGGAGGCGGGCCCTGTGGGCGGGCTTGAAGAGACCAGACCTTGAGCTGTGTTAGGGGCCCAAAAATTTCTGATGGCGGTCCTGCCACTGTTGGAACTTGTCTTTGTTTGATCACACCTTCTCTCTTTATGCCATGGACTTTAGATACTGCCCAGCTAAAGCTCTCCACACTAGGCTTCGGGCCTAACACACAAGGTTATGTTTCAGAGGCATACCAAAGTTTAATATAGAAAACACATCTTATTTACACTAGAGGCTCTACTGGGTGTAAGCCATAGTTGTCAATAGAAAATAAGGACCTGAAGTACAAATAAAGTGTAGGATGTCTCGTGCTAGTTTTATATTGTATGTGTGTGCATGAGGACCCTGTGGAAGTGTTCAGAACAGGTTATTCTTTAACTGAAAGAATATGGTCAAACTGACTCAAACTAGAAACAAAAGGGTCTTTAGAGCATATTCTTAGCAGAATAGGATTTACTGGCTCAAACTAGGTAGAAGAAGTGTCCTTGAAGGACATTTGCAGAAAGAAAATTATTTTTAACCCTTCAATGCCTCATTTTATTCTGAAAGAATAACTAGATATGCCAAATATAAATCAGTAGGGTCATCACGATGTGTCTAGGAAGGCCAACACATCTAAAGGATGGTCCTGTTAGCGGGTGCTGTGGGTAGCCTCGTCCCATAGGCTGGCTCAAAACCAAATGTACGGAAATTGATAGAATGAGCTTAATAGGTAAATAGAAAGTTGTAACAAGACTACAGAGAGAAGATATTGTGACCCATGTCTGCCCAGAACTTCTGGGGCTGGAAAAACTCTATTTGAGACATGAAAACAGATGCCTACCCGTAGGATGGGTGCAGTTTTAGACAATTTTTTATAATATTGAGGTCAGAAGCTTTAACAGGTTGCAAAGAAAGATATACATGAGATTTACTCTTGTCCTTAAGTTTATTTTTCAGAATTTGCACCAAGTATTTGAACACTTAGAAAGTAACATACATCATGAATATAGAAAGGAAAATGCTTAAAAAGCATGCAACAATCCTACCAATACTACCTAGTCAATTACTTATACCAAAAGTTCAATCAAAATCTTCTTACCCTTGGTGTTGTTGCCTCATTCTAATCTGGACTTCACTTAGTACTTGCAGGTCATGTTGTATTGCCCTGTTCTAGTTAGTAACGTACGTGCAACATTGATCATCTTCTACCTTACATACCACTCATTGGGCTACCAATAGATAGTCAAGAGCTATTCTATTCTGTAAAGCAATCTGCCTTATTTGTTTTTGCTCTGCAGGAGAAACCATTGTTATTTATGTCCCTTGTTAGTGGTTTCATACAGGTTTTTTTCTGGGCGTTTAGCTAAACAAGGATATGGGAGGTATCCACATCTAGATTTTTTCATACCACACTTCAATGACAAAACATACTGTTAGTGAAACAAGACTTTCACACTTAGAAAAGACAAATGCTAGACAGAAAAGAATGAAAAAGGAGTTAGCAAAAAAATTACTTTGTGTGCTTAGAAGAAATATGCCAATAAAAAAATTAAATATGTCTAAAAAATGAAATTGAACAAAATAGGGATCAATCATTAATTTAGCAACCACTCTCTCCTAGTAAGCAAATGAACCTCAATTTTCCTCACAGTCTTTCCTTTAACATTCAGTGAATCCATATGAGTTGTGTCTTAAAATCCATACCAAAGAAAAAAGAAATCCATACCAAGCAGAGGCCATGTCCGCATTGGCAGTGAGATTAAGCAATATGGATTAACTGGATAGTAGACAATAATGAGAATACTGTGTCCACAATATTATTGAATGAGTTATCAGAAAGGAGGTTTAGTTTATGCTTAGAGAGGTATTCTTCTTCTAGGGTCCATTTGAGCACTCAGCTTTGTAATTATATGCTTGAGACAGAACACAAGAAAACATATGTGAAACACAAGCATACCACCAAATATTTACCCATTCACAGCGATCCTGTAAGGCTAAAGGTCCAATTATTATTATGAAAATTATCAAATAACTATTGTTCTAATGCTATTTGGCAGTTTTGCTAACCAACAATATAAACACCATGTCTCTCTCTCTCTCTCTCTCTCTCTTTTTTTTTAACTTGTGTGACTTTTAATTAGGTGGTCTTAGCAAACATTAAGAAAGAATATTATTATTAGTATTATTTTTTTTAAAACCAAACTAAAATACGAATGTGCTGGTCATCTATGCTTTTTGTCTGGTATAAGCACACGTACAAAATATGTTTCTTAATCCTCATTGTTACATAAATACATTCTGTTAGATGTTATTATACTCCTTTAACAACCATAATAGAAATGTAAACTAGAAGATAAAAATACATTAAATGATCCCCAAAGATTCAGTTGATTCTTAGTTTAGTGAGCCCAGAGGCTGTATGAAAGGTTTTGTGGTAGAAAACGTTTTCCACAGAGTCTACTTTATGGAAACATTAGCAAAAGATTCCTTAGGCAAATATTCGGGCGTTACTTGTTTAATATATTTTAAAGTGAACAAAGTCTCCAGTTAGTATGCATAGAAATCTTCATTTATATGAAGAAAGACCCAATTGGTTGTAGGTAAATACACTTGCCCTAGCAATTTGCAATAAAACACATGTGCATTCATAAAAGTTTGTTCTTAAACTTTTACAGCTGTACTAGGGTTGCATCGCTGTTGATAGGTTAATGGAGTGCACTTGGTCTATTTTTAAATGTTTTTTTCACCGATGCTGAGGAAACAAACTAAAGGGTTCATTAGTGACATACATATTATCTTGTTCTTCACATAAAAAAAAAATAACATAACTTTTGTTAAGAATGAATGCTTATTTATACATTAGGACACAAAGGCAAGGATTTAGTCAACCTGTAAATGATAGAATAATTCCACCAAAATGATAGATCACATTATTCAGATTCTTTTAAATTAGTTCAGAGGTTTTTATTCTTGTCATAAAATTAGGAAGCATTTGATATCTTAGGAGATGCAAGCTGATATTTATTTATTTATTTATAAAATATTTTACCAGGAAAGATACATTGAGATTTCTCTCGTTTTCAAGTATGTCCTGGGTCCACAAAACATTGCCTTGATACATTAGGGTACAATAAAATACAAAAACAATATTAATACACAATATATACAAAATTTAACATAGAACAGGTAGGAAATATATAATCAACCATGACAGGTGCATTCTGTTTTGAGGCATGTAGAGAGGAATCTCTTAAAGGACTTTAGGCTTGGGGAAGATTTTAAATTGTGCGGGAGGTCGTTCCACAATTGCGGCGCTCTGTAGGAGAAGGAGGATCGGGCCGCTTACTTTTTGTATTGAGGTAGACTAAATAAAGTGTTGGTTCTGGATCGGAGGGTATAGGAAGTGGGAACAGCTGGGGAAAACATTTTGTTCAGGTAGGGTGGGAGTTTCCCAGAAAAGCTCTTAAACACAAGGCTGGAAAGATGAAGGGTGTGCCTGGATTCCAGCGACAGCCAGTTTAGTTATTTTAGCATGTCTTATAGTAGAGGTTCTAATAGTATAGGTAGCTTGGTTGATACTTTATTATTGTGTATCATCATAGATGCAAAGCCTATCTTATTGCATTCTCATCTCACACACAATTTTTTTTTATAAATCTGTTTTAGCCAGAATAAACAGGAATAGTTAACCAAAAACATATTAACCTATTCGATACCATTATTATACCTCTGCATTTCCCTCCTTTGATACATACTAAGGTATTACATAGTAACATATTGTTCTATAACATAAATTATTAGGATAATATAATCTTGGATTTGAAAGAGGTCGGTGATTAATGCATTTTATTATGGCAAAGCAGCACACCATGACAATATAATTTAGAGTGCACAATCAGTGAACTGCCAAACATGTAAAACTCATACAGCACTCATTCTAGTTCCCCACACTGCCACACAACACACAATTCAATCACGGAAATACACAACACACCTGTTTAATTCGTTTGGGCCATATGTATATCATATTTATCAATCATAACAAACGGCATAATAGAATATTCCATTCACATATGACTCATACTTCTATTATGTCCAGTAGAGGTAATAAAAAGTAAGATCAACATACAGGGAACAAACCACAATACCTTAACATTGCAACTCAAAGTGATCACTTAACAATTTCAGCTAGACTAGTACTGAAATCATTTTAACATAACACTAAAATCACAATAGAAATCTTCCTCTATTTTTTCTTCACAAATAGGACATTTAAATGAACGTTACACTCTGCCACCTCCAAAATCCCTGTATTAGTAGGGCCAGTATCTATTTTGGTTCCAGATATCTTTCTCTTTTCTAGAAGCTCAATATTGTTGGTCTGTGTGAATGTATAAATAAGCAATACTATTCACAGTTATGAACAGATGAGAGGAGAACCCTAAAAGGTAACAAGTCTCACTAGACTACCATATGTGTAAAGCACTTCTTTATTAGATTAAAACAAAGACAACGCAAAAAACAACAACATAACACAAAAACAAACGTTGTGCCCTGTGATAAAAAAAACATGATTAACCTCTTAAAGATGGCAGGTGTTCTATGCCGTCCTTTTTGGGGCGATCCTAAACGCCGGCAAGCGGCATAGAACGACCCCGCCGCCCTTACTACTTACCGGGTCCCTGACGTCCCCTCTGCCCGATCCGGTCCCCCCGGTCATGTGATTGTGGAATGCTCTCCCTGTAGAAGACAAGACATCACCTAGCTTATTCAACCTACCCTGCACATATATAATACGTGTAGATTCTATCCCCATTTAAATCTTATATACATTGAATGACTTAGAAGTGTCACTATTTTTTTGACATATTGCATCTAATCAGAAACAAATTGTCACTTAGAAACTTTGTAATATCTGTTTAACCGAATTGAAGGAGTGACTTATAATATATTATATTACTGTAGCAATTCTAAAAAACAAACTATAAACCACAGAGGTTATCACTTTATTTAATCACGTTTTTTGTCACAAGGCACACCATTCTTTGTGCTTTTGTTTTGTGTTGCCAATAGAAAAAAAGGACATAAAGTAGAAAGGAAGTGTGGGATACCTTGTGATTGCTTCATGTTGTGTGTGTGCATGAACATCCTGTTGAAGTGTTCAGAACAGGTTATTCTTTAAAATAACAAATTTATATTCCTATTCCCCCCTCCCCCTCTTTCCCAGCCAACCCCCCGATCTGTAAGTGTTAAAAAAAACCTTACCATACTTGCCCGATAAGGCTTACTGGCCTATAGTTGTCTGAATCCTCCCTACTACCTTTCTTGTGAATTGGTATGACTTTTGCAAATTTCCAATCTTCTGGGACTACTCCTGTTAACAATGATAGGTTAAATAAATCAGTTAACATTTTTGCCATTACACCTCTAAGTTCTTTTAATGACTTTAAATTTATCCCATTAGGCCCCATAGACATATTTGCCTTTACGTTAAACAGCTGAAATACAACCTTTTCCTAATTGAGATCCCTTTTGTTCATTTTCATCTGAAAATACTGAACAAAAATGTTAATTAAGGCAGTCAGCTATACCTTTATCCTCTCCTACAGACCTTCTTTCTTTTGTTTTTTGTGTAACTAATCCTTGTTTTACTTTCGTTTTTTCATTTATGTATCTAAAATAATGTTTTATCCTTTTTTTTGTACTGACTGGGCTATTTTCTCTTCTGTGTGGGATTTGTAAGCTCTTATATCTTGCTTAGCCTCTTTCTACCTAATCTTATAGATTTGTCTATCTTCCTTACTCTTTTTTTCTTTATAATTACTAAATTCAATTTTTTTTATTTATTTTTTTACTATTTTGGCAACTTCTACGGAGTACCACAGTCGTTTCTTCACTTTTTTTGTGCTTACTGACAAGCCTAATGCAATTTCTGTTGCCTTCAGTAGTGCAACTTTTAAATAATCCCATTTCTCCTGGACTCCATTTAAACCGCTTCTATCTGATAATGACTTCTAGCTATTTTCTAAACTAGTAGATTATCTAACTCTTCTATTTGTCCTTGGGGCCTAACAATCACACCTACACAAGTTACTGTGCGATTTTCAAAATGTAATCCAAACAGACTCTATGTTTGCCTCACTAACTTGTATTAGGTTAGATTTTATATAGGGACACTCATCCCTCTTTCGTGCCTTCTCTGTCTTTTCTATATAAAGAGTACCCTGGTATTGCTATGTCCCAGTCATTTTTCTCATTATACCATGTATCAGTAACAACCACTAAATCTAAATTATTAGTTGCCATTATTGTCACAAGTTTATGAATCTTATTCCCTAAAATGCGAGCATTTGTAGACATGACTCAAGCTTATCATTTTTTAACACAGTTGCTACAGGCACCTACTGCCCTTGTATTGGGGGGCAATTGTATTGACATTTTATCACCCTTTGCTCTTCTCCATTCCTAGTTTAAATACTTCCTAGCAAAACCTCTTAACAGCTCACTGAGAGCAAGCGTTCACTGTTGATAAAGATGCAAACCATCTTTTGTGTACAGTTCATTTCTATTCCAAATAGAGCTACCATGAGACACAAAGCCAAATCTTTGCTCCTGACACCATTCACTAAGCCACAAGTCCCTAATACGCATACGCCTATCATTCTGAATGTTATGCACAGAAACAAACCAAGAAACATAGAAACATAGAATGTGACGGCAGATAAGAACCATTCGGCCCATCTAGTCTGCCCAATTTTCTAAATAAAATAAAACAAATGGCTCTTTGAAAGACACTTATAGCAGAATAGGATTAACTGACAAACTAGTTACAAGAAGTATAATTTAAGGACATTGCAGCATAAAAATTTTATAGGCACTGGAATTTATCACAAAGTGATGTACTATCTGCATTTATAATCTAGCATAGTGTTTCCTATTTTAAAGAATTCAACATGAATAGAGGACTGACATTTGATCAGCATGTCAGCGTACAAATTAACAAAATAATAGAGGTGGTCCTCACTTTACGACCTACCTGTTTTACCACAGCTCGCACTTATGACCAGCTCTCTAGCGTGGGGATTCAAGGGAGTCACCACGTTAGAGAGTTGGTCTATGTTCCCCTGAGCATAGATTAGAGGGATTCCCTGCCTGGTCTATGTTTGGGTAATTTTCCGAATATGGTATAAAAATATACAATATGATGACTGGGTGCATCTGGACCCTCTCTATACTCTTAGAAATAGTTCCCCCTGCTTTCGACACCCATGATTTTGGTCCTCCTATTACCCTACAGACACAAGTCATTAATGATATCCAGTGTCTTATGATCAGGATATAATAAATGGTAACTGGCACAACTGAAAAAAAATATTAAAATTCCTTCAAAATATAAAGCAGAAAATAATGAGTAAAATATGTTGTTATTAGACAAGTCAGTAAATCTAGGTTGTTTGTCAAACAGTGAACTTGATGACTGAATCTATCAGAGTCCTTGCAAAATTAATTATTATTGTTAATAGTATTAATATCAATTCTGTGTAACACATATGGTTGAGACTTGTATTTTAGGTTCTACATTTTCATTACCTTTAACATCCTTAATGCAAAGTATATGCTGGTTGATTGACTGGGCTTTAAGAATTCATGACACCAGGTTACCATTTATTAAAACTTTCAGACTATCTAGCCTTCTATAACAGAATTTCATTTTCTGTTTCATGGTTAATAGGAGTTTAAGCTTTGATGTTAATTGAATAAATTGACTTTTCAACTTTACATTCAGAGTTAGTTTATGATTTTACTCAAGTTGTTGCATTTTATAAATGAGATCAGGAATTCCTTTCATCATTTTTCCTAGGCACCCATTTAATTACGATGTTCATGAGATATACATTCATGGGCTTCTAACAGAGCCTCATGGGAGATGCCAAATGAATCATTTTCAGCTAAATGAAGTTTAATCAGGTTAGGGATTTTACCTCATATTTCTTTTAATAGATTCCCATTTAGTATAAAGGATTGGTGTGAAGATTTTTTTCATGGTTCAATATGGTTCAATAAGTGCTATTTGGGAGAAATAAAGTGCTGGAAATCAATCAATAAAGTTTTCTATTAAGGATATTTCAGGGGAAGTAGTTGAGAACTATGGTTGCCATATTGCAGCTTTAAATGGGACACATATCTGCACATTATCAGGCAAAGATTAAATTCTTGATGTCGGAAATACATCCAGGGAGCAAACTGTGTGATGCAAAAAGGGTAAAGCGTATTGAAATTTCAATTACAGATCTTTAGAGATAGTAAGAGTTCACCAAAATACCATCATAGGGTTTAAAAATTAGAACTCTAACAACTGAGCACAGATCAAACCAGCAATAGTAAATGAGACATGCCCAAGTGAGGACAAATTTATATAAATATATAAAACTAATAATATATAATAAAGACTCAGCCAACTCAAACAGTAAGACCTGACAAGTAAACCTACGTCATATGTATCATACTGAAATGTAAATCTAGTTTGGACTATAGAATATTCTATTAACCCCTTGAGGACACATGACATGTGTGACGTCATGATTCCCTTTTATTCCAGAAGTTTGGTCCTTAAGGGGTTAATAAAAATGCTGAAAAAGTAAGTGTAAAAGTGGATAATACAGGAGAAGTGGCATGTCACTCAGTGGTGAAAGTATCAATTGATGTATATGTTCTGTGAAGCAGGCGTCACAACAACCACAACTTTCTCAGTACCAGGATATGTGGAACTCACCAAGTGTCAAGGCATGTACATACTGGTAGAGAAAAAGATGGCCACAAGGGAGAAGGAAGATGATCCTGCTGATGATATCAAGGTCACAAGTAACATGTCAATGGTAATATGTAGAAAAACAGGTGGAATTAATAAATATATGAAGTCCACTTGACCACCTGTAAAGAGTAATAGCTTTTTGTAGTATCCTTAAAGCACTGATTCTGTTGTTGACCCTATTTGGGTATATCACCTAAATGTCTCAAAGACATAGGCTCTGTCATTAGGCATTCAACCAGAGGCACTAGTCTAGCTAGTGCTACCACTAATTGCCAGTGTAAAGGGGGACTTGGTTACATGGAAACATTTAACTATATCTTAGCTGGGGCTCATAATCACCCTTAAGATGATGCTCCTTCCTATATTATTAGACATCTTTAGAATGTTGCTACTGCAGGCTCCACTGGCCATTTTCAGACAATTTAAGATCTTCTACTTATATGTTTCTGGAGTCATATATGACCTTGGGTGGAGGAGGCCACTTTCTCTTCCTTCACCTAACAAGATGGGGGCTAGGGGTCCCAAATCTGAGACAATATCATTAAGCCACAATATTGTCTCAAACTATTAGGTTACTTTCTATGGAACAGACTGTCCAATGAATAAATATGGAGAGAGTCTGCATAGCAGCACCCTCCTTGACTCATTGTATGTGGTTGCCTCCTAAGTTGAGGAAAATAATATTAAAGCTGTTTACAACGAGGACATATGCTGTGCAGATTTGGGATAATTACCTGACCTCACATGGATTTAAGGAGTGTACCTAGTCAGGCTCGACCAGGCAACTCTTACATTAGTGGCTCCAGACCTATCTTTGACCTAGTTGAAATGATCAGTATTTCCCAATTAATAGAAAATACAGGGGTGCTTCTTTCCCAGTATTAGTGGAGAGACACGGACTGCCTTATAGAGATTTTTTGCAAGAATATGTAAACACAGGCCTACATAATTATGATACTTGTCTGTGCTGTAGTGACCAATTAGGCAGCCCTTGGTATTATATTCTTTTCCAGAACTGGGAGGGGGTACCACTCATAAGTTGGGGGAATTAGGGCATATTATTATTTTGCTTTTAGTTTTGTTTCCTTTCTTTTATTACATTATGCTGAACAAAATTTTTGGTTCCATGTTATAACATGTTCTGGAGAGCTGAACCTGCAAGTAAAGAACTAAATGCTTGTTACATGTCCAACTAATAATGGGTAACTGTACAACTGTGCTCTGTAACATGTTAAAGACGGCCCTGCGTGTCCACATCAACTACATACTTCTTATTTTACTATATGTGATGTACACTGGAACCAAAAAAAAAAAAAAAAAAAAAACTTAAATCACAACAATTCTACATTTTCTGGGAAATAAGGTGATAGGTAAAAAAAGTGGGTGTGATATTGTCATAACCAATAGTGGTTTTTACAGATAAATATAAAACAGTGGGTCCTAGCCAGCATTTAAGCCACAAAAATACCCAGGGTTTGTCAGTATCCCTATAGGAACAGACCTGGGTTAAATAGGTTGGCAACCTTCTGCACTCTAGATGTTATGTACTACATCCTCCATAAAACTCTCACAGCCAAAATGCTGGTAAAGCATCGGGGGAGATGTAGTCCCAAACATCTGCCCTGCACTAGGGGGTAAGGTACTGAAGACATTAAAAAGTATTGATGTGTTACAATATTCCCATCCAATGCCTATTTTTCCACGGAAAAAGAATGGGTTACATATGCAATGCTTTTTCTTGTTTAATTAAACTTCCTTTGCTATATCCATTTGGCAAGGAAAATAGGATGGACCATATCTACTTAACTTTCATTTATTAGGACTTTTGAGAAAACCAAATATTTACTGGATGAGTATTTTATGATTGCAGACTGGCAGAACATATTAAGTATTTGAAGCCTTCTGATTAATTAGTGTGCAGTGTCCTGTTTACCTGAGGTTATTTTTCCCCATCACAATGGAAGGACAAATCAAATTAATAGATGATCTCAATTGTAATGGATGAATTGTAATCATTGGACAATATGTTAGTATAGGTATATTTGTTTGAATAAATCCCCACATTGTTGGAGGTAAAGTACATAATTTGTTACCAGAATGAACACTTAGTTGATGATAAAGTTACATGTATTAACATTTTCAATACATTTTTCCATATATTTCATCAATGTAATTGTTTTCAAATATAAAAAGGAAAACCTTTTTTTTAATTTAATTACATAAACATTATGATGTTTGTAATGGAAATGATATAAATTGGGTGTCAGATCTGCTTAAAATAATATACTTAACCAATAAAAAAAATATATATTTTGTATTTGAAATTTCCTGAACTAGTGAATATCTTGCTGTGATCTGTTCGTGTTTGTCTTTGCTAGGATACACAACTTTGAGAAATCCAATATCAGATGTTCTAGTCTATTTAACCTTCTATGTTTGTCAAGAGCAGCTGTAAAATGACAATTAAGAAAAATGGAAAAAAGCGATTGAGGTGAACTTTGCAGGAAGTTGATAGGATTATCAAGAATTAGCAAGAGATGAGTTTGCTGCATGTCAGAAATGGATGAGACAGCTATAAAGAAATGTCATGCACACAACTCCTCTAAGATAAGGAATAGTAGATTTATTGGGAAATGATGAAACAGGTACGCATTTGTAACCAAAGATATGTTTTTTTTTATTATTTATTTAGCTTATTAGTTGCTTGTATATTTTATTTGCTTTCTCTAGCGAATTTCTTGCACAGTATACACTAGTTTATACAAAGTATACAGAAACCGCACATCCTAAAGACAAAAATGATGATGACCATTTTCTTGTGTAGTGGCTTAGTATGTCATTCTTAGTTGCACCTTCACGAGAGTACATATCTGTGGTGACATTCTGTCATCAAACTAATATGGTGACCAGGGGTCATGTGACCAAGCTCATGTTTGCCTTTCTTACAGTGGGATAAGCTTTACCCTTTGAAATGGTAATTGGGTAATTCAATACCTTTACAAGTCAGGAGGGAGATAACTACTTCCCCCTATCTCCATTCCTTCTTGGCTGTGCTACAGAGCAGACGCCATGTGCTATCTTGGTGAACTATGCTACTGTCTGTTGCTTCCTTTTCTTCCTTGGTGGATGTGATGTTGAACTTGCAGCAGTGAGCCATTACTAGATGTGAAGGCCTAACCGTGTGTGAGATCAAACGTGTGGGGAAGGGGTTACTATATAGATAGATAGGTTTAAAAAGGGTTGTTGCTCCGTGGGTCTGGGCTGTGTGTTTGTGATACATTTATAGTATTGTGTTTTTGCCTTTTAATAAATACCTTTTAATGTAGACGAGACTTCTACAAAGGTTATTTATGAGGTAATAACACATTAATAGATTGTCAGATTTATTTTTTGGAAAACAAAAAAAAAAGAAGTACTCACTGAACATTTTCATAGAGTATGCCCAGACCAGTCTTATTTTAAAATTAAAGAAAACACAAATAAATGGGATATGTCAATCACAGACAAAGATAATTTCCAGAAATGGTGGGGAAGTATGCCAACTGACAACTTTGACACCTTTAGACATTGGTTTATGAGGGGAGCAAATAGAGCAAAAAAAGGAGGACTTAACTTGGAAGTATGGACAGAACTGTTAGAATATGCTATGGGTCCTTTGGCTAGCAGGCTATTTGGATTTAATAACAGTGTGTCTGATCAGGCAGGAAGAATTGCTACAATGATTTTCTATCTACTCAGCATAGAGAAAGAAATAGTTAATATTATGATGAGGCCAGCAGTTGGTCCTAGAGAGGTAGCTCAAAGGATATTGTTCTCGTATACGCTACGCCAACCTCAACAGCCTCTGGTCTTGGGCTCACCAGAACACATTGCTAAAGTAATGGAAGCCCTTCCCTGGGAGTGTCAAGAATTTGTGAGGATTTTTGATCCAACACCAGCTGACTTGGAAATGGTACTAACTAGAGCTGACAATTGGTGGATCAAGCATCCTTCCTCAGAACAGGCCTTCTCTGTTTCAGCCATAAGAACATTCAAGGTCGACTCTGGTAGAGATATAGATGATAAATGGAGAAGCCAGAGGTGGGATGTACCCCAGAACAAGAGGGATAATGAAAACTGGAGACCAAAACAGGACTTTGACAAAAGATGGAGAGATCCACAGAGGGACCATAGGAATGTAATGGGAGATAATTCAAAGAATAGATGGGAGGGGCCTAAGGTAATCAATAATAATTGGAATAATAAAAATACCTGGGAGAGGCTAAAAAGGACAGATATTAACTGGGAAAATCACAATTGGGGAGAAAAACGGAGAAACAACAGGAACAATTATTGGGAGAATAATTGGAGAAGGAACCATAGATGGGATGAGCATCAGACCAATAGACGGAATTGGGATAATTGGAGGACTAAAGAAGGGAATAGAGACTACTGGGACCTAAAGAGACAGACTGAAAGATTGGAGGCAGACGTGAAAGCGCTGAGGGAACAGTTGAGAGAGGAGGAAAAGATTGATCAATTGGGGGGTCTCAGCAATCAATAACACTCATAATTTTGTGTTGCTCTCTACATCTGTATGTATGTTTGTTTTTCTTTTGTTTTGTTTTTTTCTCTCAGTCTTCCAGTCTCCCATTTAGCTATACCTTTCTAATGATGAGATCTAGTGTTCCCACAGAGCGAGGCAAAGCTGTATTAGGATGATGATGTGTGTCAACCGAAGATCGTAGTGGATCCTTGTTACAAGAGGGATAAGTATAAGCTGTATCACAGTAGTCATGGGAGACAGGCAATACGGCCAGAAGATACTCCAAATAAGGGAGAAGATTAGAGTCTATATTTTATTAATCCTTCTATTCCTCCAAGGTGTCCGGAACAACGGCGACAAAGTTTTAGGCAAAGCAGGGTGTCAGGAAAAACGGGACAATTTGCAGCACTACTGGGAGGAGTCGGAACTGGATTGAGAGTATGGAATTCTGCAAATATCACATCCAGTCCTACAAACTTTGCCGCTAGTACTCATGCTCATAATTACACTATACTTTTGTGTGGCAATGAAATAGATGAGGAAGAAACTTGAAAAGGGGAATTTTTTTGTTTGTTTCTCTCTCTCTCTTTCTTTCTCATACAGTCTTCAATAAAGTTTTACATTGCGCACACACACTCACCTAAATTCTATAAATTCTGTTTTTTTTTGTGACACTTTGTATAATATGTGAATTGACAGCCATAGGAAAGTACAGGAGAACTTATGTCGCTGAGGGAACTATTCCGGAGGGACGGTGGGTTGAATTTCTCCTGTATATCAGGTTTTTGCTCCCACTAGGTTCTCTTGTACTAGAGGGATAACTAGATAATGGAGCAACATAGAAGAAGAAAAAGTGGGGGAATGTGGGGTGATGCAACCCCTATTTGACTTTTCTTTCACCTTGCTTATATCACTCACTATAATTCCTGTGCTCCCCTTTCCTACTTCAGATCTCAGAGTTTAGATAGATAAGAGGGATATATTATTATTTTTAAATGTGCTCAACATAAGAGAAGAAAAAGTGAGGGAATGTGGTGACATTGTCATCAAACTAATATGGTGACCAGGGGTCATGTGACCAAGCTCATGTTTGCCTTTCTTACAGTGGGATAAGCTTTACCCTTTGAAATGGTAATTGGGTAATTCAATACCTTTACAAGTCAGGAGAGAGATAACTACTTCCCCCTATCTCCATTCCTCTCTGTTCCTTCTTGGCTGTGCTACAGAGCAGATGCCATGTGCTATCATGGTGAACCATGTTACACTCTGTTGCTTCCTTTTCTTCCTTGGTGGATGTGATGTTGAACTTGCAGCAGTGAGCCATTACTAGATGTGAAGGCCTAACCGTGGGTGAGATCAAATGTGTGGGGAAGGGGTTACTATATAGATAGATAGATTTAAAAAGGGTTGTTTCTCTGTGGGTCTGGGCTGTGTGTTTGTGATGCATTTATAGTATTGTGTTGTTGCCTTTTAATAAATACCTTTTAATGTAGACGAACCTTGTGTAATATATATATTAATTTGGTGATACACCACAATATCTGTGTGCCAAAAGCAGAGTATCCATAGCAAGAGTGGGTACAATGTATTCCACAATATGTTCTTGGAAGGTGTTGTGCCATTGAATATTATATTATAAATAAATAGCTGCACTCACAATCTTCTAAATTGTTATATTTTGTTGCTTTATTTTTGAAATGTTCACAATGCTGTGTGATAGTGTCAACGTTTCCTCAGGACTATTAAAGTCCCGATCGGGGACTGAAACACTGACACTGTACCACACGGCATTGTGAATCCTTCAAAGATGAAGCAATACAGATTGCCAACTAAGAAAACTGTGAGTGCAGCTATTTATTTATTATTTTTGTATATAGCAAGGCATAGTCTGGTAACCAGCAAATAAATGACAAAATTAGCAAGAGTGCAAACTTTTACTATATATAGTAAATATATATAAACTACATTTTTACATGGACACTACTTTATTTGTGTTATGAACTGAGGATTCATCTGAACAACAGCTGCATCATTTACATAAGTTAATAATACACACCTAATTTGTTTTGTTGAACATTACCAGATGTCTGCAGTGGGTCGCGCTTTCATTTTTTACATAGGCATTTAGTTTAAAAAGGTCCCATCTCAGCTTTTGTTGTTGGTCATAGAGACGGATAAAACACCAATTTGGGCAATTTCCAAATTGAGATTTTGTTTCTACACTCCAAAATAGACATTTCAGAGTTCTCCTTCAATAAATATGTTAATATCCTGCATAGAGTTATAGCCTGAAATTGTGCTTTGCCATCAAAGCATCCAACATATTTTTTTGAAAGATATGTATAGAAACTGATATTACAAACCTCTGTAGGTAGATAATTACAGATGTTTTTATAGTTCTCTGTTAACAACCATTTCCTCTTCAAAATCAGTAGACAAATGATCTAATTTCATTTGTACATGCCTGTTGATAAACAGGTCAACAGAGACCAATATGTATTTTCTCTGTATACATTTTTATATAGGTTGTTTACCCTTCTGAAACAGCTTTTCTCTAAGCACTGAGAAAGAAGCAAGCATGTCAATATAGAAATAAACATGTACCTAGTCTAGCCCAAAGTGTGGTTACATTGTTGGGTAACCTACTAGCCTTTTCGCTATGCTCTATCCAGACTCCAATCTTATATAAATAGCCATTGTTCCTTATAGCTACAGGGAAAGATAGATAGATTGAATAGATTGGAGCAATTATTTTTAATAAAACATATGAGGGTTGCACATAACGGTAGCTTGTGAAAAAAAAAAAACTAAACACCACACAACATCGGTACACATCCCACCGTTTTTATTTTGGTGTAGTACATTGTAACAGTTTTGTAAACGTAAAACAAAAATGAACAACTCAAATTGGTTCCTACCAATGGTTATAATGAGGTAAACATTTTCTGTCAATGACCTCTACATACAAACTAAGCACACTTTTTTCAAATAATTTCAGTAAACACAAGGATAATTATGTTCAATAAACTAAAATGAAATATTTTCATTCTATATTTACATTGCATTTTCTTTTTATTTGCACAATTACTAGTAGTCTAAGAAAAATATAATACTCTAGGTAGCAATATTACATGATTGCGAACAGTTAGTGACATTCTAACAGTAAAATTATTTTTAGGATTATCTTCAAAACAAAACCTTCAAATTTGTATGAATAAAAAAAGACTAGAAAACAGGTTTCCACTTGGCCCCCCGGCAGATGTTCAACTACAGTGCCCATAATCCCAAAACAGCCACCAGCTCGAAGAGAGTTATGGGAATTGTAGTCCAAACAATATCTGGTCTAGTGTTATCAAAATCTTTTCAAATGCCCAACTGTGACATGAATGGGTAAAAGTATTAGTGTCCACTGATGTGGAAATATCACGTCTGACAAGTTGGTGACAGGTCTTCTGCAAGGACAAATGTTTACAAGTGCTGAAAATGTGATGCTTATATACTGTTTCTGTGTAACCTGGTAAATGTACTACTCCAGTAGCAGAAAGACAGCAAAGCTGTTTAAAATCCATCGATTCATTAATTTAATTGCGGACATGTGTATTTAACAAATGCACCACTTACTGAAAGCCATTAAGCAATATTAGAGCAACAGCTGAAGGGGCAGTAAACCCTTGAATCTCTAAAACAGACTACGATGTACTATACTGTTCGGTTTTTTGTTTTATTTGTGTTATGCTGTATTTCTCATTGGAACAATTTTGAGTATTTTTTCCTCAGCTTACTCATGATAGAGATTTAATAACCTTGGTCTTTATATATCGGCTGAGTACGGACACTGACATTCCAAGTGAGATATATACAGAGACAAAGTAGGTCTCCCCTATAGATCTCAATGCTTCATGCTCGCACATGCGCCAGAGTACAGCAGCGACTTCGGCGCCAAGATTGCGGTGCCCGCGAGGGACAGGTTCATGTAAGTTAACTCACATTTACCTGCCCCCATGGCCACTGGACCACCAGCGGTGATGTCATTGTCAGGGGACTTTGTGACTTTGGCAAAGTCCCCAAACAGTGCAGCTTTAACGGCTAAGGCATACCATGTGACTGCTAGGTTAAGAACTGTGGTCATTCTAACCACTATAGTCAGACAATAGTACAGTTGTCAGGAAAAAAAAAAACCTGCAATGGATTCATGTGATATTTACACCAGGAAAATGGGATATTAGTCCTAATTTGTATTTATTTTTTAATCTGTGATTTTCAACTATGTCATGGAGCACTAAATATTGTGAATAATTTCTGTCAGTACATCACAATCTACAAACCAGTTCTTATAGTTAGGGATATATTCTGCGATGAGCAATGTATATCTGCCAAGGTACCCTTTTCTAAGTGGTTCCCCATAATCATATCTCACAGCTGGTGGAAATATATCTGGAGCTGCAAAAAAGGAAACATGTCTGGGGATGGGTGACAAGAAACATAGAAGGAACACAAATAATTTTCAACTGGTTCCTTACACCTGAAACCACTGGAGGGAGACAAGTATTAATTGCTTTGTCCTGGGACCACCAGAATGTACCTGCCTAATATGCTAAGCAGGGTTATTGGTACAATAGACAATAATTTGCAGAATAATCTACTATTCCAGTGGTTGTATTGCTATAAATAAAAATAAACCAACTTAATGTGTGGTTACAAAAATAATTATAATATTTCTTTCTAAAAATTATACATTTGCAAACATGTACTAGAAGAATATATTTTGATTTCAAATCAAGTATATTTGTTCAAATTAATATAAAGCTGGCATACTTTGTTTATGATAGGGAAGAAGAGCACATTGGAGACAGAACGATAAACAACACATACACCTAGAAATAATAATATAAAAATACTCTTTACTTGGGCAAAGTATTATTTCATTATGATTATTTTTAAGATTAACACCTGCATGACAAAGGGATAGACAAGTATCAGTACAGAATTATGGTCCTAACACAACATATATCACAAAGACATCTAAGGCATTGGAAATTAATAAAACAGATGATAACATGTGCTCCCCCTTTTTGATTACTGTAAATGGTTTTAGTTAGTGGGATGATGCAATATATATGATTAGCATTCCTTGGAATTCTGTGAATAACACTGAGAATGTTTAAAGACAGGGTTTTTTTTTCTTTTTGAGAATTCCTCTACTTCTAAAACAGGTCCTCAGCGGTTTTCCATATTTTGGAGAACAAGAGCCACTCTGCATGGAATATAGATCTGAAATATATGGAAACAGTTAACTTCAAATGTTACTGGAAGGCATCTCTGTAAGAACAGAATAGTGCAGTTTAAAACATGTGAGAGGTTGTACAATGAGCATAATGCATTATGTTTAAGGGTAGTGAAATGTTAGAAATGTAACACTAGAGGGCAGTAAATGACTTAGAAAATATATTCTAAAAGGTCAAAGCTGGGAAAAAGCATTACTTTCTCGCTAACATCCTTTTGCTATTGTTAAGAAAAACTGACATATTTGTCTTTGAAACTACACAATATAAAAATTGCAAATTAATTATATATATATATATATATATATATATACACATACACACACACACTCACCAGTAAAGTATAGGAAAATGAATAGATATGTACCAATAAATATATAAAAACATTTTACACCATAATAAAAAAATAAAAATAAAAAAAAAGCTTGTTAGTGATTCTTTTATTAGCAGTGGAGTTACATTTACTTAACCATTGGGAAAGAACACAAGTCTTCCACCATATGGGTCAAACAATTATAGTATACAGGCCAATGCCATTGTACAGGATACAATTTTCTCTAAACTGGTCAAGACTTCCCAATATAATAAAGACCCTATAACTCTAACAACAGACTAACAAAGGTCTTTTACACACATTTGAATGGTATATGTTAAAGTGCAACAAAGCAATGGATTACTGCTTTCATTTTAACATGATTAAACAAGTCACCTAGCTAGTGCCACCAAAGTAGTATCCAGGTAAAAAAAAAAAAACACAATGGTAAAGGAGAATTACTTACCAACAGTGAGTAAGGACGGTTATTGAATGGTAAATTTTCAGTAAAGAATTCTGTCCTGTGATCTATTCTTTGGTGCCCTCCGTACATCTTTAAATCAGTATCCAGAGCTATCATATACTTAAAATCAAAGGGTTAAGGAACATATATCATTCACATATTTCAACACTTTAAATAGACCCCTTTAGGATAATTCCATTTTATTTGCAACCTCCATCTTTCAATTTACACTTGCACATTGACAGGTTAAGCTACTATTTAATCAAAATATGTGATACAACTTCAAGGTATATCTAAATAACACCACACGATTAAGAATAAAAATGTAGTAATTTTTTTATGACTACATTATTAAATAAGTGATTTAACTGATGTAATAACTACAATTGCATCCTCCAGCAATATTGGAAACATACACTATTTAAAAGAGGCATGTATGCAGTGGTGACATTTCCTAAAAATACATGTAATTAGGATTACTGTTTAGAGAAAGTATTGTTTAGTCCATGGGTCGTCAACCTGGTCCCTACCACCCACTAGTGGGCGTTTCAGGATTCCAGGTGGGCGGTAGGGATTTCAGAGATTGGGTAGGCGGGAGGGCGGCTGCGAGCTGGCGGTACCCGTGCGACCGGGTACCGCCGTCACCATTTGCGGCCCTGGCCGAGTGGCAAACTGCCGGGGCCGCCACCCAAGGGGTCCATAGGGTGGCCCATGCTGTCAGGGCCACCCGATGGATGTGGATTGAGAGGGGGCCCGGTCAGCGCTGGGCGCTTTAACAGCGCGACCGGGCCCCTTATTAGGACATCACACGCCGGGAGGAAGTGACTGCACGTCACTCCTCCCAGCTAAAACTGAGAGCCGCGCGGGAGGAAGACCAGGGAGTCCGAGTAGGAACTCTGACTCCCATGCACCTGAGCCACCACTGGACCCCAGGGAAAGCCCCCCTCCTGCACCTAAAAGGTAGGAAACAGGAGGGTGACAAAAATATTTTGTGTGTGTTTGTTTGTGTTTATGTGTCTTTTATGTATGTCTTGTGTGTGTGTGTCTATGTATGTATGTCTTGTGTGTGTGTGTCTATGTATGTATGTCTTGTGTGTGTGTGTCTATGTATGTATGTCTTGTGTGTGTGTGTCTATGTATGTATGTCTTGTGTGTGTGTCTATGTATGTATGTCTTGTGTGTGTGTCTATCTGTATATATGTGTGTGTGTATGTATGAGTGTCTTGTCTTTGTATATATGTGTGCCTTGTGTCTGTCTGTATGTGCCTTGTGTCTGTCTGTATGTGTCTTGTGTCTGTCTGTATGTGTCTTGTGTCTGTCTGTATGTATGTGTCTATGTATGTGTACCTGTCTGTTTGCATGTATGTGTCTGCATGTATGTGTATCTGTCTGTTTGTATGGATGTGTGTGTCTGTATGTATGTGTGCGTGTGTCTGTATGTATGTGTGCATGTGTCTGTATGTGTGCCTGTCTGTTTTTCTGTATGTATGTATGCGTGCGTGCCTGTCTGTATGTATGTATGTGTCTTGTGCGTGCGCCTGTCTGTTTTTCTGTATGTATGTATGTATGTGTGTGTGCCTGTCTGTATGTGTGTCTTTTTATGTGTGTGTGTGTGTGTGTATGTATGTGTGCCTGTCTGTTATAGTGGGCTATAGTAAGTGGGCTACCGAGCTAAGCCTTCCTACTAGGCATTGCTATAAGGAAGGTTATAAAATAGAAAAAAAGGGATAAAAAAGGTGGGAGTATACAATCACGTGGGTGCTATGCGTCAAAGTGGGGGCGTGGTGTAGATGCACATGCGCAAACACACGGGGAGAACGCCGGGTTGTACAGTACACACCTGGGGTAAGTTATTCACTTATATGTTGTTGGGGGATATATATATGAGTTAGGTTTATTGTATATTTGTCACTTTGTCCTGAGAAAGGTCCCTGTGCGGACCGAAACGTCGATTTGCTGATTTGATGAATGAAAGAATTTTTTTCGTATTGGAAGACCGTGAGTGCAGCTCAAATTTTATTTATGTGAATATCAAATTCCCCCAGAAGACTGGCACCCGGCAAGTAAACGTTTTTTGCTATTAACCATATTTAGCTTGAGTGCAAGTAGTTTTGATTTTTTTGTATATATATATATATATATCATATATAACATCATACTAAGTGTATTTTTTATTAATATATACATATATTAATAAAAAATACTTAAGAGTAAAATTACACGTGTGTGTGTATATATATTTATATAAATATATATATATATATATATAATAACTATATATTTTGTATATATTATAACAAATAATTCAAAATAAATTAAGAAAGGTAAAAATAATAAAAAAATATATATATGTAATTTTATTCTAACTGTATTTTGATATTAATATGTATATAGAAACATAGAATGTGACGGCAGATAAGAACCATTCGGCCCATCTAGTCTGCCCAATTTTCTAAATAGTTTCATTAGTCCCTAGCCTTATCTTATAGTTAGGATAGCCTTATGCCTATCCGATGCATGCTTAAACCCCTTTAGAATTAAATACACTTAGAATTAAATTATATATATATATATATATATATATAAAAATAATACTAAATATGCATATGTCCATATACATAATTACCTAAATATACACGTAGACTTCAAGTATATATGTATATATATTTAAATTCTACATGCATATTTATGTAATATTTTTACATAATTAAGTAATTTTATTTATTGCAATTTGAGGGATCTGCCTGACAACCCAGGCAAAAAGTCCAGAGAATTTAATTTGCTAGCACTATATTTAACCCTGTAACTTTCCAAGACACCCTAAAACCTGTACATGGTGGGTACGGTTTTACTCGGTAGACTTCGCTGAAATATTAGTGTTTTAAAACAGTAAAACATATCACAGCGAGGATAGTGTCAGTGAAAGTGAGTTTTTTTTCACACAAAAACTGCACTTTTACTGATAATATCATTGTTGTGATATGTTTTACTGTTTTGAAACACTAATATTTGTGTTCAGCGAAATCTCAAGAGTATAAAAGTACTCCCCATGTACAGGTTTTACAGTGTTTTTGAAAGTTACAGTGTCAAATATAAGGCTTGATTTTCCGTTTTTTCACATTGAAATTTGCCAGATTGGTTATGTTACCTCTGAGAGCGTATGGTAGCCCAGGAATGAGCATTATCCACATGATGGCATACCATTTGCAAAAGAAGACAACCCAAGGTATTACAAATGGGGTATGTTCAGTCTTTTTCAGTAGCCACTTAGTCACAAACACTGTCCAAAGTTAGCGTTTAAAATAGTTTTTTTGCATTTTTAACACAAAAACAAATCTAAATGCTAACTTTGGCCAGTGTTTGTGACTAAGTGGCTACTAAAAAAAGACTGGACATACCCCATATTGAATACCCTGGGTTGTCTACTTTAAAAAAATATATACATGTGAGGTGTGATTCAGAGATTTATGATAGATAACAGTGTTACAATGTCACTATTGATACATTTTAAAAATATATATTTTGAAACAGCAATGTCCTACTTGTACTTATAGCCCTATAACTTTATTAAAAAAAAAGCTAAGCACATGTTAACATTGGGTATTTCTAAACGCAGGACAACATTTTGAAACTATTTAGCACGGGTGTTTTTTGGCGGTTGTAGATGCATAACAGATTTTTTGGGGGCAAGGTTCGAGAAAGTGTGCTTTTTTCACATTTTTTTTCATCATATTTTCTAAATTTTTCTAAATATTTTTTATAGTAAATTATACGATACGATGAAAATAATGGTATCCTTAGAAAGGCCATTTAACGGTGAGAAAAATGGTATATAATATGTGTGGGTACAGTAAATGAGTAAGAGGAAAATTACAGCTAAACACAAACATTGAAAACTGAAAAGCGGTCTGGTCACTATGGGGTTAAATAGGAAGAAGGACATCACCTGCTATTCGCATGCATGAACCGAACGCCACGTACAAAATCACACAAATGTCGTTCGTGCACTTGCGCGCAAACTACATTATACGAATGCTACATTCAGGTGCATGCGTGCAAACACTCCCATGTGAACTTTCCATTAGAGCGCAAACAGGTGAACTACCTGATCTGCGCATGCACAAAAGCACAGGCAGGAAGCCAACTAATATGGCGGTTCCCAGGATACTCAGGAACTGCCGGAATCATAACTTACTATTAAAAAAGACAGAGAAAGGTCATAAAAACTCAAAACAGAAGGAATTAACTTTATAATCTTAAATGAGAATGAAGATTCAGGTAGGAAGGGAATAAGGATGATGTCCATAGTCTGCTATCCATTGGATTACTGCAGATATAATACGGTATGGCATATATTTTGCTACCCCTAGGGTCATTGCAAATTCTGTATGTTTATGTGTGCTTGTCCAGCCTGCTACTCCTTGGATCACTGTAGGAATTAGTGTAATGCCATAGTCTTGCTACCCGTAGTGTCACAGTAAAGTAAAACTCCCGGTCACTAAAAGGGCTTTAAAGGGGTTTCTTCGGGGGTCACTTTTGCACAGTGCCGTATCCTGAAGCTTCCCAAGGAAGAGGCTGAACTCCCTTGGGGTAGAGGGTAAACAACCCTCAGGTAAGCCAAAAAGAAAACTTTAGGGATAGGACAGGATCAAAAAGACAGAGTAGGAGGGGATATATATATATATATATATATATATATACATTCATATATACCTTTATTTAATTAGTTCCTGTCTAACTAGGGATAGGGAGGAGCAACCCATTGTTGTGCTGCCATGGATATGGCCAGAAAAGTGAATATATCACAGGGGTTGGGAGACTGAGACTGAAGAGTACCAAATAAAAACCTATACATACATTGATGTATGTAGAGGTTTTTATTTACTACTCTTCATATATCAATATATATCCATGGGCATATTCAATTGGCATTGACCTGGAGCTGCAACTCCATCAGCCCCTATGTTAACCTGTAGTTGTTATGTTGCTTAGAGTGTCCTTTTAAAACAGCACCCCAATAAAGAAAAAAAAAAAAAATCAGTTTTCACAGTAAAACATTGCACCTTTCAAGACCCTCTCTTTGGGACCTCAATTCTTAAATACTCTTTCCATGCAGGGTATCCTTTTTTCTGAGCTTATACCGCTTGGTGTATGATGTTATTGTACACAGTAATGAAAATCCAATAGCAATATGTGATTTATGAGAATGTATCACAAAGCTCCATAGCAATAAAACTCACAGTTATGCATAGTGTTTATGAAGGTAAGACAGAGCTTCAAAGCAACCTGAGGTGTGTATGTTTTTACCAGAGCTCCGGTAATAAAACGTATGTGTTTCAAAAATTACAGTTTTAAAGTTTTCCACAGCAATAAAGTAATATGTTTCTTAAATAATATTGTATGTATTAAATGTAAAGACTAAAATGTCACTTAGGGTTGGGAAGCATAAGTCTGTAGAAACTGGAAATAAAACAAACATAATAGTCAAAGACATCTAGGTAAAATTGCCAAACAGAAGGAAGATCTGGTTTAGAAATAAATCACCAACATTAAAATCATATTAGAAACATAGAAACATAGAATGTGACGGCAGATAAGAACCATTCGGCCCATCTAGTCTGCCCAATTTTCTAAATACTTTCATTAGTCCCTAGTCTTATCTTATAGTTAGGATAGCCTTATGCCTATCCCACGCATGCTTAAACTCCTTTACTGTCTTAACCTCTAGCACTTCAGCTGGAAGGCTATTCCATGCATCCACTACCCTCTCAGTAAAGTAATACTTCCTGATATTATTTTTAAACCTTTGTCCCTCTAATTTAAGACTATGTCCTCTTGTTGTGGTCGTTTTTCGTCTTTTAAATATAGTCTCCTCCTTTACTGTGTTGATTCCCTTTATATATTTAAATTTCTCTATCATATCCCCCCTGTCTCGTCTTTCCTCCAAGCTATACATGTTAAGATCCTTTAACCTTTCCTGGTAAGTTTTATCCCGCAATCCATGAACCAGTTCAGTAACCCTTCTCTGAACCCTCTCTAAGGTATCACTATCCTTCTGAAGATACGGTCTCCAGTACTGTGTACAATACTCCAAGTGAGGTCTCACCAGTGTTCTGTACAATGGCATGAGCACTTCCTCTTTCTACTGCTAATACCTCTCCCTATACAACCAAGCATTCTGCTAGCATTTCCTGCTGCTCTATTACATTGTCTGCCTACCTTTAAGTCATCTGAAATAATCACCCCTAAATCCCTTTCCTCATATGTTGAGGTTGGGACTCTATCAAATATTCTGTACTCTGCCCTTGGGTTTTTACGTCCAAGATGCATTATCTTGCACTTATCCACATTAAATGTCAGTTGCCACAATTCTGACCATTTTTTCTAGTTTACCTAAATCATTTGTCATTTGGCTTATCCCTCCTGGAACATCAACCCTGTTACATATCTTAGTATCATCAGCAAAAAGACATACCTTACCATCAAGACCTTCTGCAATATCACTAATAAAAATATTAAAGAGAATGGGTCCAAGTACAGATCCCTGAGGTACCCCCCTGGTGACAAGTCCAAGCTTCGAATATATTCCATTAACTACAAGCCTCTGTTGCCTGTCACTCAGCCACTGCCTTACCCATTCAACAATATTTGAATCCAAACTTAAAGATTGCAGTTTATTGATAAGCCTTCTATGTGCAACAGTGTCAAAAGCCTTACTGAAATCTAGGTAAGCAATGTCTACTGCACCACCCTGATCTATAATTTTAGTTACCCAATCAAAAAAATCAATAAGATTAGTTAATAAGATACATATTAAAAGTATGTATCAATTTAAAACCAGAATCTCAAAAATACTCCAAAATATAAGTTTGCTTATAGCAGCAAAGCAAGTGAAAAACAAATTAAACAACCTTAGAAACAGTGGAAAACATAAAGGAAATCAATAAAGCCTTATCTTGTGAAGCCACACGTTTATCAATGATAGCCATATTAATGCTATGTTAAAATTCCAGGCAAATCTTTACTCTTTGAAAAGTGCCAATGGACAAAATTAAACAAAATAAGCTGTTATGTGACCCTTACAAAACTCATAAAAACTTGCAAAAAGTAGGCTTACTAAGGGTTTTGAGAAGCCTAAGTGAAAATGTAATGATCTGCCATATTAATTGTATAGTTAATGACTGCAGAAAGATTTCTTAATTAAAATAGTGATTGCAGTATTTCTTGACGTAATGAAAAAAACATTAAAATAAAATAAGCAGAACGCAGATGAAAAATAAGTATCACTTATCTGGGGTCCTCACTGGCATACAAGATAGGGGAATGTCATTGGCTGTTAAGAGAATACTAGAAAACTGCCCCTTTCTTAGTCTTAAAATTATAAATCAGTCTTGTAGTGTAAACAAAGAAAACAGAAATAAGAAACTGTCACAAGAAAATATGGGTATATTCTCCACACAACTTTTATCAGAAAACTTCTGTCAGTATAATTTAAACAAATCAAATCACCAGAATTGCCATGATACTTTAAGGTGGAGAGGTGGGGGGCAAAAGGTAGATCCCCAGAAGTTGTAAGACTACAGTTCCCGCTTTACATGCCTTTAGTTTAGATGGACAAAGCATCATGGAAACTGTAGTTTTAAAACCTCTGGGGATTCCTTTTCCAAAGAGGCATGTGACAATGCACATATTAAAGTATTGTACAACAATCATCAAGATATTTTTGCACAATATTAGATGCAATGATTTTAGCAAATATCTGCTGATATGATTAACAAGAAGCATAGAAAACCTAATCATACAGCTGCATGCTGATAATTTTTAAATATTGATTTTGGACCTTTCTTTGAGTTTTAAAAGTAGTTGTGGTGATTTTAATATATATTTTGTTCTCCCTGTTTTATAATACATTTGCCTTTCCCTTTTTACTTGGTATGGGCACATCATAGGAAATATCTCAAGGTTAACACGTCATGACAGGTGCAATCTTGTTGCCAACATAAATATTTTTTTTGTGCTAAATTATCATACCATTTACCTGAAATATGCTAAATATGATATCCAGTAACTTAGATTGACTCAAAATACTTACCCACTCCCTCACAAAAGAGTTATAGCCTCCATGATGTTAGACTTATGAGTTTTACCCAAGTTGTAACCACCAACTCCTATCTGATTGGCTACACATAGGAAAAGCAATAGCCAATGGGTTGGTTTTATTTTCAGTGCATTTGAGGAAAAACTAACTAACAGCTATCACTCTGTTCCAGATAATGCTCTGCTAAGAAAGTTGCATACAAGCAGGAGAACTAAATAGTGGAGGGCTCTCTACTCCTCTCCTCTCCTGTCAGTCAATCCAATACATACACAGATTTGCAGAGTATTAACGGACAAATCAGAGATGTGAGATATTATGTGATTGGCCAGTGTAATGTATTCAGAGGGTTAATTTTGTTTTATGCTCTTTATTATGGACAACACAGCTGTGTGCACTAGGACAGATACCATTTAAAAACATTTCACCTTTTTAATAAAGTAATTACCTTAAGATGAAATGCATAACCTATTTAATAACAAAGGTGTAAAAAAGGTGTATACAATCTGCTAATTGACTGCAAAGTAAGCATTTAAATAACTTTGAAGTTTAGAACGCTTGCTATGTGTGCATGGAAAACAAAAGGATTCATGCTCATCATCAGATGAAATTGTTAGAATGGCATTATCTAGAAGGTTAATTACTTATTTAGGCACAATGCCTATATAGAGATTTTGAATACAAATGTTCAAACTAAATGATACATTGTATGCTATGGATGCTTAATGAAACTTAAAGTTTTACAATAACTGAATGCAAATTACACTACACAGATCAATTTGTTTTTTAACACAATTAAATGCGAACCATAGAAAATCTACAATAGTTTAAAGTTTATGTATGTTATTAACTGGCATAGTTAAAATGTAATTTGCCTCTTTGCTAACAAAGTCTGCAATATAATGCAGAGTGATGCATCAATGCTCTGTTCGGCAGTAATAAGATGACCTTGCTCAGCTAATGATACAGCCTCATGAAGAGACATCTTTGTTCTGTCTTAGAAAAGTCTGGTAACATTAAAACCTTCTGACCTGCAATAAAAACTTTGTGTTCATAATAATATATTATTTTAGATTTAGTAATGAAAACGTGAAAGTTACCTGTACCGAAAATCTCCTTCCATGGTTTATCATAGTTGTTATAATACTCAGTGGACATATTGAATGAACGAATTGCCCTTGCATCTTAATGAAAGCACTAAATAAAAACATGGCTCTACTTACATAGAAAGCTCTTTCCCACCCCAAAACAACACACTATAAATCAGAAAGATGTACTTGGCATCACAAAATATTAACATACAAAACACTATGTTAATGTGCTAAAAGCTACACAACACTTTAACCCCTTAAAGACACAGCTTCAGAAGTAAAAGTCCAGCTTTCCGTCATGCGTTTTTAAGATGTCTACATGAGGGTGGGATCCAGAACCCAATCTCGGGAAGTACACTGAATATTTGAAATTAGTGCGTGTGTGTGTCTGTCAGACATGACTCTCTAATTATCCTGCCAGGTGAGGGCCCCTGCACTTAGTCTGCCCGGGGGAGAGAGAGTCCAGCATGCCCTCCGGTCTGCAGTTCCACCGTGTGCAGAGGTACAGACCATGTGTTAGAGGTCATGCGAGCTTGGTCAATCAGAACATTGCTACGGGTTACCACAGCAACACTCTGAGACTTCAAGTGACGGACTTGAGAGACCTCTAAAACATAGTCTGCCTGCACCAGGTGAAGCTGCAAACCAGATAGCAAAGCTACCGTCCACTGGATCACCAGGGAATTTATTACTTTCAAAAAGGTATTTCAGTGTGGGGTGGCTGGTCACTATAACACAGCCTCCCCACACAATGCTACCTCACAGCACAAACTGTCACTCTACCCACACACACACACACACACACACTGTCACCCTCTCTCATGCAAACACTGTCATCCTCCCCACACACACAGTCACCCCCCAAACAATGTTGTCAATCACCCACACACACACGGCGGTCAACCCCCAATCACCCAGCCACACTTACATTAACCATTCCTAATCCTATCACTCTCACCCCTGCAACCATACCACACTCAACTGCTCTGTAACAACATTCACCTTCTTTCCTACTGTCACACTCACTCCCCAGCCCTGACACATTTTTCCTCTGTCACATTCACCTCCTTCACCCTGCCACACTTACCCTATCACATTAACAACTCCAAATCTGTCACATTCCCTCCTCTAACCCGCCAACCGAGGAAGCCTTTATTGTGGCCATTTTGGATATTGGGACTTATCCCCCCCACATTAAGTATTGTTTATAATGGATGTATTTGCAGTTTGTATTCAATTGCACAAATGAAAGGTTTTGAAAGAGTTTCTATTTTAGATTCCTATATCCCTTAGTACCATATACAGTTTTAATCAAAATGATACAACCCACATTGAAAATCAAGTTTATTGTCAAAATGTACATAATGTCAGCTGTTTGCAATAAACAAATCAAACAAAAGCAATTGAAATAGTTCAACACAAAGAATGCTTCAAGTCTTCTCCACAAATTTAAGTGAAAATACATCTTAAATTGGCTTCTCCAGTTTCAATATTATTCACCCACCTGCATAGAAGCCCTCACAATAGCTCAAATATGCAAAACAATTGTTGTCCAAAGTACACTTAATGCAACTAATTAAGGGCTTCAATAATTGAACCAGGTGTGCTTGAGCTGGAACAACTGAAATACCTGAACTGGCTAGGGGTTTAATGAGTGTCACGTTTGACTGCATGTTAGAAATGAAAACAAATAGAAAAGAATGGTCCACAAAGTTAAGAGAAGAGATCATCACCCTTCACAAACATGGAACAGGATACAAAAAGATAGCGAATGCACTGAATGTTTCTAGAGATAAAGTTGGAAGCATAGTTTGCATGTTCAAAGTTGAAGCAACAGTGGTTACATTGCCTGGACATAAAATAATAAGCTACAATGGCTGCAACCAGTTTTCTGAGAAGGCAGGTTGTGAAAAATCCTTGAGTGACTGCAAAAGTCCTGCAACAACACTTGATGGCAACAGGCGCTGAGGTTTCAGGGAGCAGAGTAAGGTGGGTACAACATAGAAGGTTTCCAGTTCCAAAGAACTCCAAGATGTACACCACTACTGACCCAATAGCACAAGAAAAGTAGGCTCCAATATGCTTAAAATCATATAAATAAGCCATATGCATTTTGGGACTTTGTTTTGTGGAGCGATAAAAACAAAACAGTTTTTAGACCAAATGGATCAGTAGTGTGTCTGGAGGAAGACGAATGAAGCATATGCTGAAAAGAACACTCTGCCTACAATTAAGCATGGTGCTGGCTTGGTGATGCTCTGGGGCTGCTTTGCATCCTCTTGCACTGGAAAACTGCAGCATGTGGAAAGCAAGATGGATTCATTAAAAGTATCAGGAGAAAACATCACGCCATCTGAGGAAGCTAAAGCTTGGGCATCATTGGACCTTCCAACAAGTCAGTGATCCAAAGCATTCCTTAAATTCCACCAAGGCTTGGTTGCAGAAGTAGTCCTGGAAAATTCTACAAAGGCCATCACAGTCACCTGACTTGAACCCTACAGAAAATATCTGGTGGGATTTGAAGAATGTGTTTGCAGCACGCAAACCAAAGAATATTATTGAAATGGAGGCCATTGCTTATGAGCAATGGTTTAAAGGGACTCTCCAGGCAGAGTAGTTTACTCACCTGGATCCAGCGCCGGGAGCCTTGTGAAGCCGTGCCCCCTATTTCATCAAAATGTCAAAATAGGCGGGCATGAGCAGGGAGCAATCAGACGCTTCCATTTGGAAGCGTCATTGCTCCCTTGTGCTGCTTCGCCGCACATGCGCACATACTTCATATGCCGCCCTCTGAAGTCCTGAGCGCACTACCGCGCACGCTGTCAGACAGGAGAGAGAAGGCGCGCACACAGTGCCTTCTCTCTCCTGCACACGTCAGACGTATCTTTATACGTCTGACGTGTACAAGGCCTTTTTAGGGCCCTACATGATAGGAAGTCCCTCTGGTGGCCGTCTGAGTGACGGCCACTGGAGGTATTCCTATCAATCAATGTAAACACTGTATTTTCAGAGAAATTGCCTACAGGGAGCTATAGATCTCACCTGAACGAATACATTAAGCTGTAGTTGTTCAGGTGACTATAGTGTCCCTTTAAGATTCCTCAGGAACGCTGCCAGAAGCTGGCGTCTGGCTATACATATCATTTGCAGCAGGACATAACAGCTAAAGGGTGCTCTACTAAGTACTAAAGATGATTGCCATAAAGGGGTTGAATAATTCAGTTAAATTTGGGGAAACAACTTAAAGCATTTGTTGTGTGGAGCTATTTAAATTACAGTACTTTTGTTTGATTTGTTCAATGCAAAATTTTGACAATAAACCTGATTTTCAATGGCATTCAAAACTTTGGGGTAAAATTGCTTGTTAATGGTTTAACCCTTTGAGATAAGTCATCACCTGGGAACCTTCTTTCACCATAACAACTACATTCCAAGTAAGTTATTATGCTGTGCTCTCAAAGGAAATCTTCATGTATACTATTTGCTTGTATGCAAAAATCAGGTTTGCATGCCAGTAAATGTCTTTAAAGGAAGTATACAAAAAATATATTTTCTCGTTTTACACCTCTCTGAAATGTATGAAAACTACCAACAAATCTCAAACTGCTGATCTGTGAGGCTGAGTGCATAACAGTCAAGACAGATACAATAAAGTCATACTGCAAAATAAGCTGTATAAACCAAGCATGGACCTCACTGGCATCCAGACTACTTCATCTCCATAAAAGGGTCTGGGTGCAGCAGGTTTAGTAGATAAGGCAATGTTTAAATTAAAAGATTAAACAGACCTGTAGTGACCATCTACCTGACAGCCACTAAATACGCTTCCATTGTGAGAACAGAGTCAAACCAGACAAAATCCAGTGTTTAGTGAATAACCCCATAAATAAATAAACAAATAAAATAACGCATCTAGTTGGCTACTTTTAGTTATCTGGGTAATATGATAAATAAGCTACAGACAAATCATTTGAGTTCTCTCGATCACAGATAAATGCACTGTAGAACTTGAAAACAGAGAATGCTGGGTGCAGGCACAGCACCTGTTTCTATGTACTGCTGTTCCTTCAGCTGCAAAGATTCAAAAAGTTATGTACATAATTGAGAACTGCGACTAACAAATGATAATTCAGAAGACAGCTTACAGACTGCAACTCCTGTATCCAGTTTCTAGCGCATATATCCATAAAGAAGAAGTTAATGCTATGCTAAGGATGGACTAATATTTGACAGCCTAGCTCTTCCGTGACATGCAACATTTCTCCATGAATAAGAAAAAGCATTCATAGGTAGTGCAAATGCAAAATAAATCCATTGCTATATGAATATGACATAGAGATGCACTGTGCTTTTGTAAGGTATGAAAATACACTTATTGTAATGGAGTATGACAGTTACATAAGCTGTCTTCCGCAACTACACTCTAGTGACTCATTCAAATGACCTTATTTCCTCATTAGAAGATGTAGGGCCAGGTTGAAAATGTCAACGAGACAAACTTTACATTTAAAATGCAGATCCGGCAACATCTGAATAACAGGTCTAAAAATTTAGGTCATGCCAACTTCCGCCTAATCGTTCTTAAAACGCGAGGCTGCCAATTATGACTACATTCCATGTATTTACAAAAACTATGCAAATACATTTCAGTGTCTTAGAAGTACCCCATAGAATAACATAAATATGCCATTCCAGAAACACACAACATATATATATATATATATATTTTTTTTTTCATAAATAAGTGCAAATAAACAGTAGAATGAATGAAGAAGTAACCTTATTCATTGTTTGACGTGCTTGCAGTCAGTTAGAATTATGTAAAATCAGGATACTACTTGAAGAAACAGCATCCATTTAAGAATCAGAGCAGTTAACAGTTAACCCCAAGAACAGGACTTTTTGATGTTGAAAAGAATTTCTTTGGCATTTTACTACACATTTGACTATTCATATAAGGGTATGAGTGTAGATATATATATATATACACACACACACACACACATATATATATATATATATATATACACACACGCGCACAAACTCCTATACATTTACATATGTTAAACTCCCAAGAAGTAAATGATATTTTAATTCAGCCCAGTATTTAAATTAATGTCTGTGGCTAAAATAGGTTGAGGTACCGAGACATGTATGCCCAAATATCCAAACATTTAAGTCCTCCCTTTAACCTCTTAAAGGGACACAACATGCACCCAGACCAATTCCTCTTAATATAATGGCCTGGCTGCCGTTTCAATCTTGTTTTAACCCTGCAATGTAAAACATTGCTGTTCCATCAGAATGGCAATATTTCCATTGCATGGTTTAAATGCTTCTAGTGGCTTTCATACTGACCGTCATAATAGGCGCTTCTATAGAAATAGCCAAGAGAAACTCAGCTATTTCAATCATATGGTTTCCTATATGATGGCATAGGATTGATGATCTCATTTATAAACCACTCAAACATCTGTCTCCTGGTTTATTATAAAATTGCAAAAACTTCTTGATGGCATTATTTTCCTGAATTACATAGTATGTATTGTCATAATATAGATACATCCAATAATGATTGTGAAACAGTGGCAGAACTGATGTTTCTTCTTAAATAGGACCTGGTCTCCGTCAGAAGCTCACTATTTCAAGCTAGCCTAAGTATACATAATTTTGAAAAGTTGATATCCCAGGTTATTCACATAAGGCAAATTAATATTTTGTATTCAAGCTTTCTATAACCAAACTCTTGTGGGATTATGTTTTCTTTGGAGAAATTTAGTTGCTCACCATCTCATACGATCGCAGAAGTATAAATTGTACATGCAGCACATTATGGTATTGAATGAGGAATAGCTAAATATTCTTCAAGACCAAAATTACAAGAATCGTGATAAATAAAAGCATTTACAAATTACCAATCAGCCAATTTAAATAACCACCCATTACATATCTGACTTACCGTGTAACTACCTCATTTGTTTCATCTCATTATCTTTCTCTCATGATATTAGTGAGTGACAAGTATATAGAAATATTGACAGTATCTGATGACCTTACTTCTTCGAGTAATCACATATTTGAAAAGTGAAATAAGGGGGTGAAGACAAACTTAATAGGTTCTGATCATTAGGTCTTGATCATGCAGTAGGATAAAAGTAAGGAAACTGTTTGTGTGCTAGGCTTCCAACCAGCTCAGGTATTTTTCACACATTTATTCTGTTGTTTGGTATATTTAGTTTACTACAGGGTGGCTCAATGGTAGACCTCCAAATGTTGTCAAATTTCAACTCATATGATACTTTGACTACTTTAAGGCTACCCTGACTTACTGTTTGTGAAAGGGTAAGACTGATTAAACTCTTAGCATAAAATAAACTTTTGCAAATAAAAACATTTTTCAACTCTTTTTTGATAACATCACCCAACAATCAAAGCTCCGTTGTTTTTTTCTTTTTTGATAAACGTAAAGTTTCAAGACTACAAAAAATATTGAACGCAGCCTAGGTTAATATTTATGAAAGGATATTTCCCTGGTGAGTTTACAGCTACTCTGTATCCGGTGAAGCTTTTGTATGGATGAAAATTAAAGATGAAGAGAAGATTTCCCCTTTCAAATGCAATAATCTTATCATCTTGGTGTTTCGCACTGACATAGGCCTAGAAGAAGAAAAAAATAAAAGAACATTACAATTTGCAAAATTCAGTTGCCTTGTTTGTAATATACTGAACTGAATAAAAATGTCTGAGGAAAAAAATAAAAATAATATTGTACAATAGTTTAAAGACTGATCTTAATTTATCTGAACGTCATACCATTAAATAAAACAATAAAAATAAACACTTATAAATTGTGTCAGACTATTTTTTTAATGTGATTTGTCATTTAAAAAAAAAGAAATTGAATTACCATTTACTTTAAAATATGTAATAAAGAACATCAAAAGTTTTTGTTCCATCCAGGCACAGTAGAGGCACATTCGTATGCTTTTTCTATGCAAAAACAATGATTGACAGAGAGCTAAGATGCTGGAGACCAGTTTCAAGCTAAATAAGTGTTGGTTTCTATATTTAATTTTACTTCCACACCTAGCCAATATATATATATATATATATATTTGCTAAATATAGAGGAAAAGTAATTATAACATGGGTTTGCTCTTCTGGGGACATTAGGGAAAGATTCTTAGCAAGTGGATGAGACGCACGAACATTCACTGTGCAGAGTAATCTGAGGACATTGACAAAATAAGCCCTGATTTGGGTTGATTAGAGAGACTATCAGTCAGTCTAATGTGCATTCAAGTTTTGGGTGTGGCCCAACGCTATTCCAAGTAGACCAATCCCTTCTAATGTCACAGATTAAGAGTAATTAAGTTGTAAAATTCCATGCTTTAGCATATTTATTATTCTTTTTCAAATAACTTAACTATCCAACATTAAAGGATCACTATAGTGTCAGGAAAACAAAGCGGTTTTCCTGACACTATAGTGCCCTGAGGGTGCCCCCACCCTCAGGGTCCTCCTCCCGTGGGTAAACCCCATCTGCAGCTTACCTTATTCCAGCACCGGGCTCTGTCGTCAATGGTGACCTCTCCTCCCCCACCGATGTCAGAGGGCTGAATGCGCATGCACGGCAAGTGCCACGCGCGCATTCAAAGTGTCCTATAGACGCTCTGCCCGATGGAGGCATAATATGCCTACAGCGTCGCAGATGCGCCTCTAGTGGCTGTCCGGAAGACAGCCACTAGAGGCTGGCTTAAGCCCAAATGTAAACAAAGCAGTTTCTCTGAAACTGCTATGTTTGTATCTGAAGGGTTAAAACCTGAGGGACCTGACACCCAGACCACTTCACTGAATGTGCCCCAGGAAGCACCTTTAGTAGCCATCTGAGGAGTGGCCACTGTAGTTATCATTAGGCTGTAAAGTGAACACTGCATTTTCTCTGAAGAAAAAATAATTATACTCACCAGAACAAATACAATAAGTTCTAGTTGTTCTGGTGACTATAATGTCCCTTTAAATACATTGTGGAAAGAAGGAAAGCTTTTTCAGGCAGTGTGTAGGGTGTGCGTGTCTCAGCCAGGGGAGGTGTGGCTAGGACTACAAACAAAAGCTATTTAACGTTTAAACGGCAGAGAACTGAGTAGTTAAATTGCAGGTGCATGATTTATACATCAAAATCATTTCATTAAGCTGGAGTTGTTTAGTTGTTTAGAGTGTCTCTTGTAAATATACATATTCAAGGGGAAAATAATGTGTTTTACTAAAGCCATTTAAGGATTTATTCTTTTCTATCAAAAAAAACAAAAAAGACCATTTTTTGTGTGTGGGGTTTGGAAAAACAATTGTTTTTCCTATATATTTAGTTACAGTTTAGCATTCTTTAATGGAAGTAATCCCGAATACACTTTATCTGGTTTTATTGAATCAGATTTCTAGGCCAGCATTTGCTTTCACATGCATTTCAATATTTTTTTTCTTCTTCTTCTGCAGTTGATGTTCTAAAAATAACTTGGTTTTACCTTCTCTGAAAAGCTAGTCTATTACTGTCGGTTTCAATTAAGTTGGGCTTTACATTGACATTTCAATAAAAAGCCATGCTTTCTAGTTTAGGATTAGAAAAAATCCCTGAGAATAGAATAGAGATGATCCACTGGTCCCTCCTCTTAATCGACTTCTATTCTCTTATTTCATCTGTAAAAGAGGAAAAACCATGTAACTTGATGTAGGAGCACGAACAGAGAAATTCTACTGGAAGCACCATTTGGAGTGGAACTTTTTTTCTTTCTTTCAAAATGAAGATAAACCTCTGTAATGTGATTCTGATTTAGTATATGAAAGCCACAAAATGTGGCTTTTATTTTTAAAATCTGCTATCTTAAAAACTCCCGTCATAATGAAATTTATTAAATAAAAAAGAAATAAACTTTTTTTTTTGGATTGGTATAAGTTTTCTTTTGTGTTCCTCCCATGGTAACCATATTTTGTCTAGCACGTGCCTCTGTCTAACGTTTTGTGTCCCCATAAGCTCCATGCTGTGGCATAAGTCCACCCTGTCTTTCATTTTTTGTATGGATGGTGAGTCCAATCTAGGGCTATAAGATGACGGACAGCTAGTGAGACAAATTTGTGTAATGCCCTTTGGGAGAATTAACCTCTGTCCGTGGGCATAAAGAGAAGGGAGTAAGGGGTAGAGGCGGGATTTCCATTGAATCGATAAGCCTTTCTGCCACAGTGGTCTTATCTTTACGCCTGATCACCATATATGCAGCATTGTTCCCTCCTCCACTCCGCATCTCCAACACAGTGAGGGCACTGAAGGGTAAATTTTAGGTAATTGCATAGACGTTAAATACCACTGATAGACTAGTTTACGGTGCGCTTCCACATGGTGGTAGCACTGGGTCACTCCCCTGAGGGCGTTCAGAGATTCTAGCCAGTCATCCTCTGTGAAGGTTATACCACAGTCTATCTCCCATTTCTCTATAAAGGAAAATCTCTTTGACGGCAGTGTGCCTTCTAGCAGTTTGTAACAAGCAGAGAGCGATTTGGGCTTTAGTGGGTACTTCCAAGATCTATCTATTTTAACTGGGGTGGAACTTCCTGAGGGGAGGGAGGCCATGTAGCCAGATGGGACTGTAGGAGGCCCTCTATCTGTATATACATAAAGATATAGCTGGGCAGTAGGGTTAACAGGGATGTTAGATTTGGAAACGTGTTGATAGAATTGCCGCTTAGCAATTGTGAGATTCGAGTAATCCCCACCGCACGCCATTTGTGGAGTTGTAACCACGGTGAGAGTGCGTTAAGGTACATTAGGGGTGCTTCTGGTAGATATAGTTTTTTAAGACTGTACCCAAGTATCGTTTTGCCACAAACGCTTATCATGAGCTTGGTGGTAGGGAATAGGGTTGGCGCTGCTCATCTGTAAGGGGAAGTGTCCAGAGATATTCTATGAGAGAGGGATCTGCTCCGTGTTGTTTTTTCATGTCCACCCAACTCAATGTCCACTCCGGGGCATGAATGGTGGCCACTGCCTGTAACATGGCTGCCCTTTAATATAGTGAGATGTTGGGCACTCCCATGCCCCTCTTCCTGGTAGATTGTTGCAGTAGAGTCAGTGGAAGCCTCGCTTTTTTGTTCACCCATATAAACTGTGTAAGTATGTTGGAGACACCCTGCATAATATCTTCTGTAGTGAAGGGATCAAGGCAGTAATATTGTCTGGGGAAAGTCTAGATAGATGACAATCTTATCAAGGAAGGAGTCTATTTGGTGCGGGGTGGGATTTGGAGTGTGCGGGTCATTTTTCAAATTGTAGAGTGAGCCATAAAAAGAGGCAAACTCATTTGTGATGGATTGAGGGTCTATGATTTTGTTCCTGTCCAAGGGGGCCAGATATGCTATCCTGGAATTGGCCAACTGTTCTTTCAACTTGGAGGCTAAGAGTGCTACAGACTTATTGCCATGTGCAAAGTATTTAAACTTAAATCTCGTAAGCATGTGCACTGTTTTAGAAAGTTTGTATTCCCGTAGTTGAGATTGTAGTGAGAGGATTTGATTACGTTTAACCAGCGTAGGTTGTAGCTTATTGTCGTGGCTAAGGTATGCAAGGTTTTGGATAATGGTGAGATATAGTTTCATCCTCGTCTTTTTGGCGTAGCTAGCGTGCTTTATCAGCACACCACAAATAAAAGCCTTATGGGCCAGCCAGACCGAGGTGAACTGAACCTCTGGAGTGATATTAGTTTGAAAGTAGGTTTGTAGGTCATTTTTATTTCTGTAACTACTTTTTGGTCTGACAGGAGCGATTTGTTAATTCACCACGTGCACGAGTCGCTGCCCGCATACGTCTCTGATATGGATATGTGTATTGATGCATGGTCGGACCATGTGATCAGGCCAATGGATGTCTCTTGGATTTTAGGGAGCATGGAGGAGTGTGTAAGAAATCTGTCTATCCTGGTGTGACATGTGTTGTGGGCAGTGGAAAGAGTAGTCTACCTTTGTCAGGTGGAACACCCTCCAGGGGTCAAAATATTTGTGAGACTACAGAATATCAGAAAAGTTTTGTCGCAGTTGCCCTGTGTCGTGTAGATGTGGAGAGTGTTGTGTCTTGAGTGGAGGATGTGTCTTTGTCACCTTCCAGGAGAAAGTTAGTGTCTCCTCCTACCACAATGTCAACAAATTTATATTGATCAGTTACGGCCATGATTTTAGATAGAAATTGCATCTGGTTGTCATGGGGACCATATCTATTAAATAGCGTGTAAGGAGTAAGATTGGAGCAAGAGAAAACGTCCCTCTTTTCTGCACCAGGGATTGAAACACCTCTTTTTTTGGTTTTGAAACAGGAGTGGTAATCTTTCGGGAATAGAGGAGAAATAAATTTTGGATGAGCACTTCATTTGAAGTGAGTCTCCTGGAAAAATGTGTGTGCTTTGCTGTTTTTGGTTTCCGTTAGAGCCAATCTGGTTTTGTGTGCTGTATTTAGACCTTTGACATTCAAGGACAGTATGTTAAGACTCATTGAAAGGGAAATGTAATGGTACCTCCGTGGTGCAGGTTAAAAATCCTTATTAAACAACATCGCCATTCAGATTCGCTACCATTTGTATGGTCATTATCCTCAGCAACATGTAAATGTCCTCCATGTTTTCCCCTCCCTGCAGTTGTTGTATATCCCAATACTTTGGGGGCAATTTAAGCTTGCGCAATCTGTGTGTACACAGACTAAATGCCCGGCTAGAGAAGCAGCATGCGCATGCCTAGTCTCAGCAGGCCAGGACATCGACAACCCATCTCTCCAGCCCTGGGCCGCTGTTTTTGGCCTATGAGTGTGCCAGATTCCATAAGCCGGCTCTACCCATGAAGTGTTCTGTATGTGCATTTCAACTCTCGTGTACTGAACTAACATAACAATAAGGGAACCAATAAGAAAATAAAAATAAAAAAAAGAACTATAAACAATTACCCGTTTAGAATCAACTTGAGTCTGGGACTCGTATGAGAACGGAACATTACGGCGTGTAGCCGCATATCAGGGAGAGGAGTAGCCCGTCCTAGTGCTCTGCATGGAAGCGATAAACATTCCTCATAGTAATGCACTGATTCCGTATTGGTACTGATTGGCACAGCGGTTTGCAGCACATGCTCAATTGCCTCTTAATTATTTCTTATGGGAAATCAGTGGTTTGACTGAGATTGTCAATTTTGATTATCTCAGCCAAGGAGGTGGAGTGGGGACAGGGCCAGCTGCGAGGAGACCCACATGGCACCGGAATAAATGTAAGCTTTATACCTTTTTAAAGAGAGCCAAGGGGGGCATAAACTGCGTTTTTAACACTATAATGTCAGGAATACACGTTTGTAAGACTGACACTATAGTGTTCCTTTAAATAGGAAAACTAATGTTCAGATTGTTTAGGATGGAATAGAACATCATTAGAATAAAGAAAAGAAAATACATTAATTTCAATTTATTTGTTGTGATTAGCTATATAATCTGTGGTAATGTAGTACAGTTCATGTAATGAAACATATGTTACACACCGTTAACCCATTTATTCACAGTGATTGCAGAGATAAGGTACTATACACGGTTATCAATTATATATAAGTTTTTATTGTGGTATAAGTGATTAATGATTACACAGAGGAGTCACTTGGTAGAACATGCAGATCCTCAGTGCTCCATGAAGACATTACAGGTAGTGATAATAGTGCAAGAACAAAAATTAGGATACAAACGTCAACAAGATACTTCATGGCAATGTGGCTATAGGGCATATTATCTATTAAATGTGTGTGTTAACAGGGGTCAAACGGTTACTGGTAAGAGATGCCCCTATGACAGGCAATCAGGTGCAGCTTTAAAGCTGGGCAGGTGAAATCTGGAATACTCCACTGGACTTATGAATGGCACATGAGGCCCGATCATATCGTCGCTGGAACATATGTGAGCAATTCATGGGGGCGGAGAAACCTCAGCTTCACTAATGTTGTTTCAATAGTTAAACGGCTTAAAGTGCCCGGGTGTCAGTCATCCATCCGTATGTTTCCCACTCATATTCAGTGCAAAGTAGTTATAACACAGTGTTTTTAATGTTAGATTAATTTTCCATCTCATGATGAAATGTCTTACCTCCTCCCCCCGCCAGCTAGCCCTCCAGACGATACCGTTGTGCACAGTTATCAATTAAAACAATAATTATCTTTAATAATTTAGCATCAGCTAAAAACAGTGCTGGCTAATAACTGCATTTGTTTTCCCACAATGGTCAAATCGTCTGTCGAAAGGCAGAGTATCATGGAAAATATAGTTCACAAGCATTTTCAGCCTAGAATATGATTAGTTATCTGCCACTGAGAACAAGACATCCTCAGGAACTGGATTTGTCTGGAACATTTATGATAAAACATTACTGTGCTGTGACTTACCTGAGGTGCAGCCAACCAACCAAATTTTTCTTCTAAATTATTCATGTCTTTGTCAAAATTATAAAGCTGTCTGTACCGTAGAGAATGGTCATCAATTAAATTAAATTGTCTTCTAGCATAATGGTAACTTTCATTGTTCCCTTTCCTTGGGAAGTCTAACCATTCTGGATGCCCAAATTCATTTCCTGCATTCAAAAACATATACTGATTATTACACTTAATGTTCCAGTAAAAGATATAACAAAAGCAATTTGACATAAGTCTACTTTAGGAAGGTAGAATAAGCTAAAAATTCCCAAACTCCAAAGTACATGTAAAGAAAAACTGATCATTACAGAATATAAATGCAAAATGCGTATTTAAAACAGTAGCAACAGTGTAAATAAATTAATGGCCAATCCACAGTCAAACATGACTTTCCTCTGACATGTCTACTACATATCTAATTCTGTGGTTCATAAACCGCTGCTCTTGTACCCACATTTGTCTACAAGACCCCTACAGATCGTAATCACAATAATTAAATTTTAGCATAAACATGGATTTCATGCACACAAAAAAAACACATTGAAATCTGGCTACTTTGAAAAGAAACAGCAAATAAGTCACAAGATTGTAGCTCATTTTTAGCAGGGACCTGTGTTCACCTTAACGTCTCTGCCATTTATTTTAGCCTATGCTACCTCTTATTGCACAATGGGATATATTGGTGCTAGATAATTAATAATAACAGCAGCAATAGTCAGTCTAGTAGAATAACCAAATAAGAGGGTTTTTTTTTTCCAGATCTTTGGGGCATAAACTTTGTTACTTTCTTGTAAATTCTGGATATTTCCCTGTGTACTGAATAAATCACTGTATGTATCCTAGACAGTGAAAGATTGATTGTGCAATGTAATAAAACATAGACAACGCATATAGAAATATATAACACTAATAACTGTACTGAGTAATTACTGTGTGACATTTCATCCACATGATAAAAAATATTTTCAAGGTATGCGGAAAAAAAAATCTGAATAAAGCTTGTTCTATAACCCAGGAAGCATTTTATTTAAAATAGCAATGCACATTTCAGAAAACCCCATGCTGTTTAAAAACCAAACCAAAAAAAAAACCTTTTCTAGGGTTTATTAACATTGCAGAGTGATTTAAAAACATACTTATGTTTAATCGGCCTTAGATAGTAAAATCTCAAAGATTGGGAACAATGCTAAATATAATTACATGACTCCTCAGAGAAATATGAATGTCTTTATCCTCACATTTCCTCTACAAACATCAACAGTGAAGCATGGCTAATCAGGAAAGCATCTAAACAGATATACCACTGAGAATGTGCTTGCTGTAATTAATTTTTTGTAATTTTTTTTTTCTTTTTACAGTGAATCTTCGAAACTTTAAAATTACAAGCTGAAAGACAGAACTAGTGAAGCATTTCAAAACAACAGGGTGTGCAGAAAAAATAATATAAAAAAAAAAAATATATATGATGACAGGATCAATTTAATATTAAAAAAGAACAATAATTGGGGGAGGATAACAGGTTTCTCTTATTTTCGAGGTTATTTTTAAAACAGAGATACTAACTTTGTTTTGATATAAGCACCTAGGCCTGATATTTATGCTTCACATGCCCCATGAAAGAGGTAAGTTATAGTTCAACAGACATAAAGCTCAAATTCCAAGGTTTGTTTTAGTTCAGAACTTGCGTAATTGTTGCCGTCATTAACGTGTAAAAGCACAAAGTTTCTACTGACTGTTCTGTTACAGTCTGTAAATTAATATCCAAAAGTGAAAGTATTTTCTGTATAAAGCTATAGTGATGCTAATCATTGGAGTACATTCAAACCAAACCGGGAACTATGAAGAACTGCTAAAGGAATTGCAAACTACTGTTTTTACTAGTATTTACTATTTATATAAGCCAAGTGAAAGTATTCACTAAAAACAAAAAGATGCATTTATATTGTAATTGATCGCAAATAAAGAGTCATTCTCTCCGCCAGGATTGAAATGATCTGCCGTGTTTCCGCATTTCAGAGAAAAGCATTTTAGAATTCTGTATCATGGACTGTAAACAAGACACTTCCAAATGTCCTTGAGATTTTTGCTGTACTAAACCACACATCAGTAGGCTTCAAATATTAGGCTCAAACTGATTTAAAGAGAACTTAAATGAGCTTGTTTTATCAATCTGTTCATATAAGTATGATACTTGCTTTATCAATGAGGAGATTAGTATCACTTAAACTGATGCTATAAAATCCATCGACTTGACAGCTTTAATCAGGGATCTGAATACATTCTAAAATGGGCAAATATGCCTTTGACTTCAGATACAAAATACATCTGAAGAATCTTGATTTAGATTTTTAATTTCTTCTTTCAAGTGTCAGAACCCCAAATCCATGCTATTCCGCTGAGTTACCAATGATTTAAACAGACATGTTGTACTGATCAACACCCAGGTAAAATTCCACAAGAAATTATATCAGGGCAGATTAAAGGGCTACAAAAACAAAACACTACAAAAAGGTATAAAAACATTACAACAAAATATTGGAACACGAGAGTAAGGGGCAGGGGCGCCATCAGGGGGTGACAACCATAATGGTTGTCACAGGCCCGGTGGCCCTGGGGGGCCCGGGCCCCACGTAGAGCGACGAAACTGCAGCAGGTGCATCTGCATCGGGGCCCATCAGGTGGCCCAAGCATTTAGGGCCACCCGATGGGCCCTATAATCTTCAGGGGCCCGGTCAGCTCTGTGGTCACGTAATAGCGCGACCGGGCCCCTTTAAAAAAAAAATTAATTGCGGCTGCACCGCAAATGCTGCGGGGAGAAAGTAACGGCCGGTCACTTCCTCCCAGTTTACTCCGCACGGGGGGAGAGCAGCGGGAGAGCGGAGGCCAGGAGAGCAGAGGCCAGGACAGGGACACCAGAGGCATCCACTCCCATCATGCCCAGCCACCCTCCTGCAACTTAAAGGTAAGAGGAGGGTGGCTGATAAATGAAGTGTGTGTGTGTATATGTATGTATGTCAGTATGTATATGTGTATATATGTCTGTGTGTATGTCAGTATGTATATATGTCTGTGTGTGTGTGTGTATGTCAGTATGTATATATGTCTCTGTGTGTGTGTGTGTGTATGTCAGTATGTATATATGTCTGTGTGTGTGTGTATGTCAGTATGTATATATCTGTGTGTGTGTCAGTACGTATATGTCTGTGTGTGTGTCAGTACGTATATATGTCAGTATGTATATATGTCTGTGTATGTATGTCTCCGTGTGTGTGTATGTCAGTATGTATGTCTGTGTATGTGTCTGCAAGTATGTATGCATGTCTGTGTGTGTATGTCAGTATGTCTGTATGTAGCTGTGTGTGTATGTATGTATATCAGTATGTATGTGTATGTATTTATGTGTATGTATGTCTGTATGTGTGTGTATCTGTATCTGTGTATGTGTCTATATGTGTGTATGTCTGTTTCAGTATTTGTGTATCTTTCTGTGTGTGTGTCTGTGTATTCCTGTGGTGGGATTTGGAGGTGGGGCTTGGAGGCGGGCACACAGGGGCCCAGACCTAGAGCTGTGTTATAGGCCCCACAATTTCTGATGGAGGCCCTGGTAAGGGGTGTGATAAAACTGAAAGGACAAGAAAGAAGGATTAGAAATTGAATCACAAGTAGGAAAACAGAAGCAAAAGGGTATATTGGATTCATAAAAGGCAATGCATATGAGAAAGAGAGGCGATCACAAAATGGATTTGTAATTTTAATAGGTTAGTTGGCGCTATTTATTTACTTTTTATTCTATGTTTATTTTTCAAAAGTATAACAAGGATTAGTCAGCCAATTACAGCAGATTACAATACAAGCCCATTTGGCATAAATGTGATGATCGTATCTTTATAAATATCACAGCATAAAATTACAGTAAACGTCATAAAGGTTCAGCTGGCTAAAATGATACAGTAATATGCAAAAGGGGAGACCCATGAGGCAGGAGAGGGTCGGGCCTGTTGTTACAGTGATCCCAGGCATCCCATGTGCACATACATTTTGGAAAGTTACCCAAACTATCTGTAATACATTTCCTCATAATTACAAGTGGAAAATAATACAGAGATGGTAGCGGTGGAGGGTGAGTGGACTTCTAATGTCTTGCTAAGTTCTTTTTAGCAGCTACCAGTGTGTTGTATGCGGTAGCATGAAAAGACTGTGCCAAGTAAGAGAAATGCTTGTGACATCTGAAATGACTACTATAAGAGGCTGCTGGTATTTTTTTTAGAATAATTTATGGCTTTATTTGGGGGTCGGGGATGGTTGGAAATACACGGTGCTTTCCCTTAAACAGAATAAATGAAAGGAGGACAGGACAATAGCAATAACATTTATCAAGGTTACATAGTTATATAGGCTGAAGAATTAGTTATATAGGCATACATCAAGTTCAGGCTCTCTCACATATGTTTTTGCTGTTGATCCAAAAGATGGCAAAAACCAAAACTGTGTTAAATGTTTTTCAGTTTTACAAACTAGGAAAAAATGCCTTTGAATCCCTAAAATGGCAGTCCGATCTCTCCTTAAATGTAGAAACAGTCACCTCACATATTAAAAATTGTATCCCTGAATTTTATGTTTTTCATGCAGCCACTGTCTAAACATCTGCACAGACTTTGATAAAACCACCACTTCTGACAGAGAATTCCAAATACATTTCTTTAGACTAAACTCCTTTCTTCAAGTCTAAATCTGTGGCCTGGTGTCCTTTGTATAGTCCTGTTAATGAATAGATTTCCAAACAATGGTTTGTATTGGTTCCTTATATATTTGTATAGTGCTATCTTATCCCCTATGAGGCTCCATTTTTTTTTTTAAATTAAATAGATTTTAATTTGTTAGTCTTTCTTCATAACTAAAATCTTGAGATCCCCTTATTAATTTTGCAGTCTGCCTCTGTACTTTTTCTAGTGCCATAATATCCTTCTTTAGAACAGGTGCCCAAAATTGCATGGCATATTCAAGGTGGGGGTCTTATCAGTGATTTATAAAGAGGCAAAATTATATTTCCTTTTCTATGCACAACAATACCTTATTGGCCTTAGCAACTGCTAATTGACATTGCACATTTGTACCTAGTTTGTGGTCTATAATAACAAAATCCCATACTTGTGTTTGTTATCCCTAATTCACTATCATTTAGGGTGTAATTTACCTGTGTAATTTACCTGTATATTCTTCCCCCTGAAGTGCATAACTATGCATTTATCTACATTAAATTTAATCTGTCATTTGAATCCCATCTATCTATATCCCTCTGCAGTTTAGTAATATTCTGAATATACTGTATTACCTTACCTAGTTTTCTGTCACCTATAAACATTGACACCGCAACATACTGATCTATACTTCTACTGGAGGAAAATGATCACCGCATGGATCAATTTGCCCAGGCCTTCCAAATGCTTCTAGCCCGTTCGGCTCATCTTCAGCCCGATGATCCACCGTCAGTTCCTACACCTCCTGTTGTGAATATTCCTATTGTGTATAAGGCTTCTTTGATATCATTATCACCTCCTCCGCATTTTGGAGGCGATGCTCAGGAGCGTCGTGGATTTTTTTTAATCAAATAGAATATCACTTTGATGCGTCTCCTGGATCATTCCCTTCTTATAGATCCAAAATAGGTTATCTAGTGAACCAGTTGACAGGTAAGGCCCTAACATGGGCCAATCCTCTATGGGAGAGCAATACATCTATAGCTTTTGACTATAAAGAATTCCTTGCTAAGTTTAAACTGATATTTGAGCCATTGGGTAAAGAGAAAACCGCTGCCAAAGCTTTAATGCATATACAACAAGGCAATAGGTCTGTTGCAGAGTACGCCATTGTACCTTTGCTTCAAAGAGAGAGAGAGAGAGAGAGAGAGACAGAACCAGAAATAGAACTAGATGTTCCAATTTGTCTATTGCCTCCCCCCCGTTTCTCCACTCCTATGTTACCTTCTCCATCTCACTCTCCTGAACCTGAACCCATGCAATTAAGGGTGAAGAGATTATCCAAGGCTGAAAAACTATATAGGAGAAATCAAGGACTGTTTATATTGTGGAAAAAAGTGTCATTTGAGAATAGCTTGTTCTATTCAGCCAAAAACTTGCGCACCTAAGAATCGTCCGGAAACCGGCCTTAGGTGTGATGTATATGTTCCCTGGTATGCCTCAAAATAGGTTTATGCTTTCTGTGTTTGCCCAAAGTAATAATGTAAATTTCTTGTGTTATGCTTTGGTTGATTCTGGTGCAGTTGAAAACTTTATAGACCAACTGTTTGTTATCAACCATGTAGTGTCGCTAAAAGAAAGAACCACACCTTTGACCGCTGAGGCCATAGATGGTAGTCCACTGTCCCAACCTTTGAACACACAGGAAACCTTACCTCTTACCTTAACGGTAGAGGCTTTACACAAGGAACTTATCACCTTCCAAGTTATTTCATCTCCTTCTTGTCCCATAATACTTGGTTTTTCATGGCTTTTTTAAGCACAATCCGCGTATTGAATGGCTTAAGGCTGAGATTCTAAAATGGAATGGTGAACGTAGACTTATGTGTATTCAACCTGTTTCTAAGAGCTTGGACATGGTTAATGTACTTACTACTGCTTTTCTTTCTACTGAGGTTAACCCCTTGAGGACACAACTTCTGGAATAAAAGTGAATCATGACAGAATATTTCGGTCATGTGTCCTTAAGGGGTTAAAGAAGTGCTTAACAAAGTACACACTGATGTTATACCTCCACATAGGTCTTATGATTGCTCCGTTGATTTGCTTCCTGGTATTAGACCCTCTAAGGGTGGTGTAAATACCTTATCCCCTCAAGAAAGCAAAATCATAAAGGAATATATAAATGAGTCCTTGTCTAAAGGTCACATACGTAGATCTTCTCCAGCTGGTGCTGGTTTCTTCTTTGTATCTGAAAAAGAGGGAGATCTACGTCCCTGTATCGACTATAGGGCATTCAATAAGATCACTGTGAAAAAAGCCTATCCTATACCACTCATTTCCAAACTATTTGACATACTCCAAGGTGCCAAAGTTTTTACCAAACTTGACCTTAGGAGTGTGTATAATTTGGTGATGATTAAGGAGTAGAAAACAGCTTTCAATACTAGAAATGGGCATTACGATTATTTAGTCATGCCTTTTGGCTTATGTAATGCCCCAGCCATATTTCAAGATCTTATAAACAATGTACTTAGAGAATTAATTTGTATTGGTGTATACTCATATTGTTCTGATCTCTCCACTCACCATGGGCATCTAAAACAAGTTTTACAAACACTACTTAAAAATGGATTATACTGTAAACTTGAAAAGTGCCTATTTGAGCAGACAGAGATTCAGTTCCTGGGTCATGCGATTTCTGTTTCTGGTTTCCAAATGGATCCACAAAAACTTGAGGCGGTTCTGCACTGACCCCGACCCAGTGGACTGGAAGCTATTCAGCGTTTTATAGGCTTTGCCAATTATTATCATAGGTTCATAGGTTCATAAAGGGGTTCTCTACTGTAATAGCCCCCATCATTAACCTTACTCATAAGGGTGTTAACTGCCACAGAAGGTCACAGAAGCATTTGATAATCTCAAAACCTTGTTTGCTTCTGCTCCCATACCAGTGCACATTGATACCAGTACACCTTTTATACTAGAGTAGATGCATCAGAAACAGGGGCAGGTGCTGTTCTATCTCAGAGGGAAAGAAAGTACACCCCTTTACACCTTTGTGGGTTTTTCTCTTTCTGTCACCATCAGAAAGAAACTATGATGTAGGCAACAGAGAACTGTTATCCATAACCCTAGATTTAAAAGAATGGCAACATCTTTTGGAGGTTTCTAAAGATCCACTTTTGATCATCACTGACTACAAGAATCTGGCTTACATAGGTGAAGCCAAGAGATTGTCTTCCAGACAAGCCAGATGGTCTCTGTTGTCACATTTCAATTTTGTGATTACATACAGACCAGGCACAAGAAACGTCAAAGCTGACGCCCTATCCAGGCAATATGATTCCGATGATTTCTCCTATTATACCTCTTGACGGCATTATTTCCTCTACTGTTCTTACGTTGCCTCTCCTTAGTATCATTATGACAGCTCAGACACAGGCTCCCAGCGACAAACGTCAGGGTAAATGGTTCATACCACTTAAGGAGAGAAAATAAATATTGAGGGTATTTCATGACAATGTAACAGCAGGACATTCCGGTATGAGCAAAACGATATCTGCTGTCACCAGAACGTTTTGGTGGCCTTCTCTTAAAAAGGATATAAGAGAGTATGTTACAGCATGCACTGTTTGTGCTGTTTCCAAAGTTCCACATAGACAGCAATGTGGTTTGCTACAACCACTTCCTATGCCTCACGTTCCATAGTCCCATCTACCTATGGACTTTATTGTCGAACTTACAGTCTCTAAAAGTTTTAACACCATACTAATGGTCATTGACCAGTTCTCTAAGATGGCACATTTCATTCCACTTAAAAAGCTGCCTACCGCTCAAGAACTCTAACACATATTCATAAAGTAGATATTCAGGTTACATGGTATTCCACTGAATATGGTATTCCACTGAATAATTGTGTCTGACAGGAGTTCTCAATTTGTATCTAGGTTTTGGAGATCCTTCAGCAAACAATTGGGTATAGAGTTATCCTTCTCCTCATCCTATCATCCACAGACTAACGGTGAAGCTGAAAGAGCTAACCAGTCCCTGTCTTCTGCATTTTCCGATACTTCTTTGGATACTCATTTGAATCTCATACGTGACACCTGGACTCAGGTTCATGATGCTTTAAACATTGCTGCTGCTCGTTTAAAATGTCAGGCGGACAAGAGGCGTGGTGCCACACCTGTGTACCAGGTTGGTGACAAGGTTTGGCCTTCTTCACAACATATCAGGTTGAAGGTACCTGCTATGAAGTTTGCACCCAGATACATAGGCCCTTTTCGTGTCCTTTGCAAGATCAACCCTGCTTATTACTCTCTTGCCCTTCCTGCTAATCTTCCGAATACCTTCCTTGTCTCCTTGCTTAAACCTTTGATTTGTAATAGGTACACTACTCCTTTGGTTCCTCCTCCTCCTGTGGTTCTTGACGGTGAAAAGGAGTACAAAGTCAGTTCTGTTGTTGATTCTAGGTTATCCCGTGGTTCTCTTCAATATTTGGTCGAATGGAGGGGTTATGGTCACGAGGAAAGGACTGAGGTTCATGCTGGTCATCTGCTCCAATCTTTCCATGCCAAGTTTCCTCTCAAACCTGGTCCGGCCCGCCCAGAGGGCGGTCTTCGAGTGGAGGGTACTGTCATGGTGCCTGATCAGTGTGACCGCGCCGATACTTCAGATACAAGTAGGTCCCTGATTTGCGTGGCTGCACATGAGCAGGGCGGTCACGTTGAAAAGGGAAAACTTTACTTACCAGGATCGCGGCGGAGTGCTGCCCGAGCCTCCAAGAAGACGGGTCCCAGCTGGTGTGGCACTCTAAGGGCCGCCGGCCGCTGTGGTCCCGTTCTTAATGTTAAAGGGCGCACTGCCCACATTAGAGATGGCGCCGGTGTGCGTGTGACATCACATTATCGTTGCACACAAAGTTTTGGGGTCAAGGGCCATGTAATAACCAATCACAGCACTGAGAGGCATTTAAACCCTGTTGTGCCTTTTCTCAGTGCCCTGTCGTGGTTTCCACTTGTTGGTTGTCAGAGAGCGCGTTCTTGGTATTATACTTCTGGTTTTTGACTTTAGCTTATGTTTTTGACTTACCCTACATCTGGTATCCTGACCCTTGGCTAGTTTATTTGAATTGTCTCATTCTGTATCCCCAACCTTGGCTTGTTATTTTGACCATTCTCTGTTACGTTCAGTCTGACCATTCTAAGGTCGGACTGTACGTTGATTGTGTTGATTTAGTTTTGCATATTGGGTCACACAGTAACCGTGACACTAACTTTTTTTTTTAAAAGTTAGTTTAAAATGATCTATTTTTAATAAAACAATGCTGTTTTTTGCTAATTACATTATTCTTCCTAAGGAATTCTTGAATAATATCCCTTAATAATCCTTCAAATACTTGCTATCAGGTGTATCATTAATTTCTAAAAAATAACTTTTTGAAACATTTTTGAATATAGGAACCACATCTGCCTTTCTTCAATCTTGTGGTACCATACCTTTGACATATAGCTCCTTCAGTACCCATGGCTAAATACCAGCTGGCCCTGGGGCATTGTTTACATTAACTTTCTTTAGTTGTTGCAGCACTTTGTCTTGAGTCATCCAATCACAAGTTTTCTGTGCATATATCTTGCCATGAGTTCTTCCTTGATATATACACCATTTACAAAAAAAAAAACATTTTTAAAAATTTCTGCTTTTTTCTGATCTTTATTTAGTAACACACCCATCTTGAATTTTTGGAGTTGATATTGCTCTCTTTGGCTACCACTTTCTTGTATTCTCGTTTACCCAATATAATCTGATTTACATGCCCATTTCTTATTTTTAATTTCTTACCTTTCCACTAAGACACATTGGTTTCATTTATATGTGTTATTGTAATGATTTTATATAATGATTTATGTAATCAATAAAGCATAACAAGGTTACTGCTTTAGAAGGACCACTAGGGGCAGTTTGTAGGATTCATTCCCATTCCTTCTGTCAGTGACATCACAGGTCAGTCTACTCTAGAGAAGTTACCTCTCATAAAGCATCCCACTGGGCTTAAAAAGCAGAGGTAACAGAGATTCGATCTCTTTCCCTTACCCAGGATGTAGACCATCAGCTCTCTCTTCTAAGCCCCAGTCAAGGGCTGCAGCCATTTGAAGTTATATGTTGTAGTTTGTTCCTTTTAATTCACTGCAGCCGCTATAATTTGTTACCCTATGTGTATTTGCTTCTTTTTAAAGTATATTTTAAAAATATAGTGATCAGGGTGATGAGACAAATAATGGTGTGAGAGTATCTCACCATGTTGATTCCACTACTAATCATTTGTGTAACCACTTTAATTCTTAAAACAAAGCATTGTATAATATTGTATAACTGTGAAACCATTCTATGTGTCACATTATAATTCCAAACTGACTTTTAGCTTCTGATTGGTGAACCTTAATTACATCGTACCAGACAGAATATGTTATAGAACAATTCACTTTCTCCTACACTTCCTTTTAAATTAATCATTCAAGCTAATGCAAATACAGTCTTGCATGAATAAACTTCAACATTTATGGAAACATTGTTGTCTACTCTTCAGAACAATACGTACTTGGCTCTTGATGCATTAACATTGTCAGTAATGTCAGTAAACATCAACAAATAATGTGTTTACGCATTTTGCCATTTGATTGATTTTGATGTAAATAGCTGATCTACTTTATTGATCAAAATTTACAACATTTTAATCATAACATTGTAATTACTTTAAACATCAATTCATATGGGAGTTGTTTATGATTTTCAGTAAAAGAATTAACTATTCAACATCACTTGAGCTAAAAAGAATTATCTAAGGAGCATACATTTGGTACAGGTGGATCCTTTGATAAAGGAATGATCTACACCACTTTTGGACAGAAAATAATACAATGAAACACTGTCAAAATGGCAAATAGTTTTTCACCTAAGAGGCTATTTATCTGCACAATATGTGGAAGTCTATGTCTCCCAAAGTGCTTTACACTGTAGAATGTCACCCTCTTTATTCACTCAAACAAATACACCTCTTTAAATAGGTAATAATAGTTTTGTTGTTATGACGCAATTTGTTGGACTTGGGTGTTGATTATTTATGAAGGGTGGGCAGAGAGATCAAAGTAGGCTTTCGTTTGATAGCTGAATTTTTACAACTTTATTCTAAACAGTTCTTAACACAAGCAACAAAACATAAGCTTTCATAATAACCCCCTTAAGGACCAAAGCTCTTTTGTGAAGTGACATGTTTGTGAACAAGGGCTTCTTTGGCCATTCTTAAATGCATTCATTCTACCACAATTTCACCCTTTCTGTTTAAGGAGAAATATAGCTTTATTTTGATACAACACGACACAATAGTAAATGTGAACAAAATATTTCTAAAATGAAAAAAAAAAAAGAAAAGAAAAGTTTCAAAATTTAACATTTAATAGTTTCTATACAACAAGTGCAACTAAATAAAATTAATTCAAAATAGATTCACTAATTAGTCATGATTCTTAAAATTCCCAATATGTCTAGGATTTCAACTAAAGGAACACTATAGCTTTAGGCAGAAATGTGTATTCACAACACTATAGTGCCCTAATCACTATTTAGGTAACTGCCCCACCAGAGGGTTAAAGGTTAACTCCTCGATCGTTCACTTACCTTGTTTCCAGGACCAGACTGAGAATAAAAAGAAGCCCTAGTAAAAAAATGTATGTCAGTTCTATAAGTCATTGTGCCACCTAATGTGTCTGATATATATATGCCTAGAGCAAGTAATTGGGACTGATGCCTTAGATCTTACCTTTGCAAGAAGATACAAACGGAAAGGGGCAGTAAAAAGTGATGGAGACGCAACCACAATCTATTAAAGGCACACAATGATCAGGAATATAAAACTCAAGGAGTTATATAGTATATATGTATAACATTACTGGTATGTTACTGGTATGTTTTTTTTTTGTTTTTTGTTTTTTTCTAATTAAAGAAATTGGTCCTTTCAGGGAAAAGAAATTTAATTATATAGTAAGCACACAAGGTCACTGATACACAGGCTCATAGACAGACAAGCTCACTGACACACACATACTCACTAACGCAAAACACAAACTAACTGATACACACAAATAGGCTCACTGACACAAGCTTACTAAAGACAAACTCACTTATGTAAACACACAAACTTACTACAAACAAACACGCTCACTACAGATAAGCTCACTGACACACACAGGCTTACTACAGACAAGCTCACTGACACAAACACACACACATGCTCACTACAAACAAGCTTAGTTACACACATACACAAGCTCACTGACATACAAATGCTCACTAAAAACCAGCTCATTGACACACACACACACACACACTCAGTACAGAGAAGCTCAGTGATACACAAGCTTACTACAGACAAGCTCACTGACACACATATGCTCACCACAGACAAGCTCACTGACACACATATGCTCACCATAGACAAGCTCAATGGCGCACACAAGCTCATTAACACGCACATGCTCTTAAGGTGAGAGTGGCACACAATTCACTCAAATTCAGTGAGCAAGATACCAATAGATTTTATCTGATTATATGTTTTCAAAATATATAGATGTCATGCAATAGATGTTGCTTTGTTTTTTTTTTTGTCTTAAAGATTCAACACAAGGAATTTTAAAAGAACACTCTATATGAGTATCATTAAGTTTGTATATGTTTGTTTTGTGTAACCTTTTTGGTTTGATTTTGTTGGTTGCAGCAAGTTTGTCACAATAAGCAGACATTAATTGCTATTTACTATTAAAATGCACTTTACGTTTATAGAAAGTTACATTGATTTTCTTGCAATTTAATTGTTTGCACAAGTAAGTGTTTTACTTTGCACCAAATATTTTGCACTTTAAAGAGACATCCAAATATTTTGTACTTTAAAGGGATATTCACCTAATTTTTATTTCACTGTTGTTTTATACTGTTAAATATTTGTGAGTGACTATTTTATCAACATATTATTTTTGGTTGTAACAAGTACACACATAATGCCACATAGACACGGCAGACAGTGTCTAACTACTTACTACAGGTCTGGCTCGCTCTGTTGCAATACAGGAATTACCAGCATTGTCAGCATGGCAAAGTAGGGCTCTGTGGAAGCTGTGCCTTAAATCTTTCGATGGGTGGGAAGGATCCTTTGGGATCCTGGTGCAGTAGCACAGGCTACACCGTTGGTAGTTCTGCCACCACTGTGTAAGGGTTAATATTAAGGGACAGTGGACTGAAACAGTAGCACTAAGAAACACATGTTTTAATGCTGCCTGGGTGTTACAGTACATATGGTATCTATTTTAGACTATGCCATTAAAATCGCAGCAGGTGCCACTCAGGAGTATAACTTCCACTAACCTTGGACAGACAAGTTTATGTTTTTCCACCTGCATGGATGTGATCTGTGCATTACTTCCCATTCATTACGGGAATAATTGTATGGATGACGTTACAAATCATGCTGTACAGAGTTTGAAAACATGATCGTAGAGCATGAAAATGCCTTGGTCTGGATTTTTTTTTTTTGCATCAGCAGTACTTTAAAGAATATTCCTCTGTGGGTTTTTTTTAATGTTCCCTATACACTCGAAAACTATCTTGGACTTAATACAAATAATAGCAGACTTCTGCAGAGGAAGTTAAGGATTATTAATGGTCTAAATCATAGCATGATGCTACTGGTTTAGATTTGCAGCTCATGGCACTACTTTGGGGCACATATTCATTCAATCCCGGCCTAGAGCAAGTAATTGGGACTGATGCCTTAGATCTTACCTTTGCAAGAAGATACAAACGGAAAGGGGCAGTAAAAAGTGATTGAGATGCAACCACAATCTATTAAAGGCACACAATGATCAGGAATATAAAACTCAAGGGGTTATACAGTTTTATTGTCCGCTTGTCTATGCTATTGGATGTTTTGCTAACAAATACATATAAATGAAAGTACATTCATTTTGGAGATCTAAGAGATTGTGCTATTTCAAAGGCACAGCACAAACGGTGACTAATAATTTTGCGTGAAACTCAGAGCCTTTGAAAGAAGAAAACATAGTTAAAATAAACAGTTCATTATCATGGTCTGCTGCATAATTTATCTTAAGCAAGAAGGAAATAAGCTTAATTTAGTTACAACTCTTGACCTAAGAAAATATAGAGTAAGTCAGTTAAAAGGCAGAGGTTTATTTTGCTAGATGTCACCTGCTACATATGGAACATAAAGTTCCCTATGCAATATAGATTCATAATTTATATTGCCCAAGAATAAAAGGTGTAAAAATGCTTCAAATTTAAATAGCACACAGCAGTGCAAAACATAGCAGTCAATTGTGGATCTGTTCAGCTGTAGCAGTAATACAACAGCAATAATATTAGGTAAATGCTGTTTCAAGGGGATTTTTCATGCAAATACAAACACGTGCCAACATTAGACGGTAGAACTATAAAACATTACTTATACCACCAAACAATGGGATTCAGCGCAGCGGAATAGTGTTTCCAAGTGTTTTTGAATTGATTCCCTGACTTTTGTGCTCAATGAGAACATCACTGCCAAAAAACTACAATGGAAAAAAACTATACAGATGGCAAGCCACATTGACCAGATGACATTACCCATACACCTCCAGTTAAGCACTTAATGTTTCTGATTGCTAGTTTGGATGTGACTGCAAACAACTGACAATTCTAAAGGCAGTAACAGGTGATTTTGTTGATGGAGACCAATAAAACAAATTGTAAGTCTATATTTAGCTATATTATGATATTACTATTTGAACCTGGTCTTGTTGTTGCGTTAATGTGACTGAAGTTATTGTATATTTCAAGAACACCTAAATTCAGCAGATATTGTTGTGTAACGTGCATTCATTTGCAAGTCATATGACTTCTGTAACAACTGGGGAAAAAAAAGCAGACTTTAGTTTTTGGTGAACTAATCTGCAACATTCTTAAGGGTTAAAAGGCAGTGTTCAAACCCCTGGGAGATAATGAGCGATATACATAAAATCTAAATGGAAGACCAATTTTGGGGCAACTATGTGGTAATAACATTGATGTAGGTAACACAGCTCAGTCTTTAATGGATACTACACAATACCTCCAAAAGTAGGAAATGCCCAGATTTTAATAGCAAACTGGCAATTTACATTGAAGAAACGTATGTGTCCAGTTTCTGAAGAACTAATTTGAAAGATACATAGAGAAGAAAATAGTACCTAGTCACCTAGGGACACTAGGGAAAATAAACCTGGAATAGAATAAGTGGTCCTGTTTAAAGAGAAGTAGTAGGTAATGTATCTGGAAAACAAGGCAGGATCCAGTCTGTGGTATATACACTCTCCAGGTGGCTAACAGGTAACTTACATGGAGTTGATGTGCCTATTTGTTGAGGAAAGCAATGCACCAATGAGTTATATTACACAGAGTAATCTACACCATAGTCTAACAGAGGAGAAGAATGTAACCGTACATTTGCAATCATATGATTTTTGAAGTTTAGAGAGACTGCAGATAGATATTCAGTAAGATGAAAGATAGGAATAGTAATCTGCAGGGTCAAACACAATGTTTTTTTTTTCTGCTTGCATTTTCTTACCATGCTAAACATTTGGCTTTGACCTAATTAAGATAAATGGGAAGTTCTTTTGTAATATTTTGCAGAGAAATAAAGTAATTTATGGAATGTGTTACGCACCTATGAAATTGAGATATCCTTCTCCTCCAAGTGAATGGGTTATCAGACGCAACATTTTATGGAGTTGAATTCCACGATCAATGACAGAAGTTAAAGGGGACAGCACACTCATATTAGAATACATCTCTGCATCCATTAACCAAAATGCCAATGTCTTATCTCCAACCAAGGCCTAAACAGAAAATAACAAACAATCATTGCACTTATGACAAATCACGACTTGAATTATCTTGCTTTGCATGTGATGCGTCTATTTCATATATTAGTTTCCCCTTTTACGTTGCATTACTGAAATAAATGAACTTTTGCACGATATTCTAATTTTTCGAGTATCACCTGTATTTGTTAGAAAGCAGTGCAAAGAAAAAAAGCTGCAATCAGCTATGGAGTATTGGGTAACAAAATATAGATACCGCTAAAATATCCTTCTTTAGAAATTTATGAAATACATGTTGAGTTCAAATCATATTGTTGTTTTTTACATGATGCCATGTTTACCTAAAAAAAAAAAAAAATCAAATATCTATGGGTGTGAGTGTACAGGCCTTCATGCATATCCTGTAACTCTTGGATGGGAATTCGTGCATTTTTATATAAGTATTTATTTTGTTTTTACTCCCCCCTTCTAGCACTGCTTGCTTGTTTTTTTGTTATTTTTTGTCTCCCCCCTCACTCTGTGATCTTCACACAAGATATTTATGACCCTCTGCGAGAATGGTGTCTACTCTCTAACAAACCTGTGTCTTATCTGCACGCATGTCGCTTTAACCCCTGTATCACAACTCAACTTTGAATTCTGTGTCATATTGCTTGTTTAGAAATGCTTTAGACTTGAGAAAGGGAGGTTTTCCTGAAAGCTTGTCATTTAAAAAATTCTGTTAGTCCAATAAAAAAAGGTATCACAAGATACGGATTTTATCTGTTTTTTACATCTACATCACATAACTAATATGGCTACAATCTCTACTTGAACTGTATGTATGTATGTATGTGCATGTATATATATATATATATATATATATATATATATATATATATATATATTGGATTTTTTTGCATGCTAAAATCTTTATAGTTTATGCATAAAATGTGCTGCACAATGCTACACCATAAGCCTGTTTCTTTAGTCATGACACTCCACTAAATGAAAATCCTTCCTTATCAAATGTGTGAACACCGCTCAGCCACTGACAGCAGTGAGATATCTACATTAGAAGAAGACACCTAGTAAGACTATCACACGGTTTATAGTTTTTATGACTGTCCGCAGCCAGGTTGTCAAGTAAAAGCAGCTCATTCAGTGTTGTTGGGGCTGAGACTGTGAGGATTCATTTGATAAGGAAGTCTTTCTGACACGAGGAGCCATGGCAAAATCTATCTAAGGATTGTCCCTTTAAGATGAAGTAAGTTTGGTGCCTACAGTGTACATTTAACTGAGTAGTACATGATTTAAAAAAAAAAAAAAAATTTAATTCCTAACATGCACTTGTAGGAACATGCATGGTACATCATGCTCCCTGATCTACTAGTGTTGTGTTTAATTATCAGTGATTAAAGCAACACTATAGGGTTAGGAACACAAACATGTATTCCTGACCTTATAGTAATAAAACCCCCCTGGCCTCCCTAAATATATTAAAATCTTACTTGTATTTCAGTCTGAAGCTGTTGCCTCTCCCCTCACCCGCCTGCTGTCCGCTGACATTATCAGAAGTGGGGGTCTGAGCAAATCACAATGCTTCCCCTTAGGATTGGCTGAGACTGTCACGGAGGCAGATCAGGGGCAGAGCCAGCACAAATCAAACATGGCCCTGGTCAATCAGCATCTCCTCATAGAGATGCATTGCATCAATGTATCTCTATGAGGAAAGTTCAGTGAATGGCAGTGCTGCTTGCAGCACTGCCCCAGGTAGCACATCTAGTAGCTATCTGAAGAGTAGACAGATGAGTTATCACTAAGCTGTAATGTAAACACTGCAATTTCTCTGAAAAGACCGTGTTTACAGCAAAAAGCCTTAGGGAATGATTATTCTCACAAGAACAAATATGATAAGCTGTAGTTGTTCTGGTGACTATAGTGTCCCTTTAATATATATCAATCAAGTGACGATCTGGAATGATCAGAAGCTACTAATCACGGTTATAGTAGTACAGATGCTACATTTGTAAGTTACTAAAGTTTTGCTATAGTTAACAGATATACTGCATATATACTCACACACTTACTTTAACATGTAATATCTACATGCATAGGCTTATAGGCTGAATTTGACAAATTAAAATTAATCTGCATGCTTATTTTTATAAAGTTAGTTTATCTAAAATATAAGTAATTAAAGGGACACACTTTACTTTAAGACAAATGTCTCATTCAAAAACTTTAGCTTTGAATGAAACAGTTTCTTCACTCCGCAGGCTGAAAAAGCAGGTAAATGTGATTTTGTTCATGTTTATCTGCGGCTTCTTTCTTATGCTTTCCACACCCATTGCAAGGGTGACAATGATCTAACCAATCAGTGTTCTATCCTATGACTGCTGGAAAAGTACACATGTGCAGTTGGAAAATCTCTTTAACATGGAACATCGTTACAGTACAATTTGAGAAAGTTTATTGTACGTTTATAAATGTTTATTACGTACTTTTAATTGTTTACTTCCTTTATTTTGGTTTGTATATTTGTTTAAAAGTGTTTGAATGATGACTTAAAAAAAAGAATAGTCAAGTGATGCAAGTCCCTTTAAAGAAACTAGCTACAGTGTAATTTCAGGTACCCCATGATAATGTGTTTATTACTTGGTCGTGACTTTCGGCATACGTAATGTACTTTTCATTATGTCTTCTGTTGATCAGCGTATGGACTATATCGCCCATGTTCCAATCTTCATCCTTCATCTCTTTCAAAATCTGCAATTAAAGAAAATATATAGCCAAATCATAGCATTATTTCTGACACAACAAAGAAAAGAGAATGAATATAAATAGAAGAGGCAGACCTTAATGTAATCATTACGTTATAAGGGGATTAGCCCCTTAATTATGACGGGTGTGTTATGTCATCCTTAAGGAGGACCCTGTAACTTCCCAAAACACCATAAAACCTGGACACGGGGGTACTGTTGTACTCATGAGACATTGCTGAACACAAATATGAGTGTTTCAGAGCAGTAAAACATATGATATAATGATCAGTAATCATTTGTGAAAAGGCATTTTTCTGTGAAATATGCACAAAACTAAATATAAACACTAACTTTGGCTAGCGTTTACGACTAAGTGGGTACCAAAAAAAGACTTGACATACCCAATTTTGAATACCCTGGGTTGTCAACTTTTGCAAATGGTATGCCATGATGGAGGTAATTCTCATTTATGGGCTGCCATACAGTCTCAAAGGCAACATAACCAATCTGGCAAATTTAAATGTGTTTAAATTGAAAATGGAACTTGCTAAATTTGAACATGGTACTTTCCAAAACTCTACTAATGGAGGTACTGTTGTACTCGCGAGACATCGCTGAACACAAACATTTTTTTTTGTCAATCTTTATTTTATTGTGCAGACAGCAGGGTTGATAATTATGTAGAACATTATGTGGCATTCAAAATCACTGCACATTTTGCAAATAACAAGAAAAACTAAAATATGAGTAACTGGGTTAGTCTAGCTATCAAGCTGTCCATCAGGGCATAGACTAAGTAAAGTTTAGCAAAGAATTATGAAGTAAGCTTTAGTGTAGAACATACGTCTGCTAGGCTGGTTAGACATTTATATTGTAAGTAAATTTACAAGAGGGAAAGAGAATGGATAAGTCGATGAAGATAAATGTGGTTACTTATATTGTAAGTAAATTTACAAGAGGGAAAGAGAATGGATAAGTCGATGAAGATAAATGTGGTTACTTGCCCAAATTTAGCTTGTTCAAGCCGTTATAAGTTCTATATGTTAAAAACCAGTAGATGGTGGAAACTATTAGTATCTAAAGACATTTCTAATAAGTTTAACGTTAGTAAGATACTGTTCCGCCCTAAGCTCATCCGTGGTGAAACACTCCTAATAGTTTACAGACTGCTACTGTGACCGTCAGTCAGATGAACAAGGTAAAAGCAACACCCATAAAAATAAATTAAAATAAGCATAACATAAAAATCAAACTGTGTATTAAACATGACTATGGAAACAGTTCGTGTGGACCACATAGATTCAGAGGTACTTCATACAGCTCCCTAGCCGATACTGCTGCAGCATCTTCACCCAATACCCATGTTGTCCCTCATAGTCTCTGTGACGAGACCAATCTCGCCACATTGCATTGGAGAAGCCTGGTTGCTCGCCTGCTGCCTTTGGACTATGGCCCTCTGTTAAAAGACATCTTTTTTACCTGCAGAAAAGCTTCATTCGTGCTTTTCTGCCTGGGGTTTGGTAGTTTTGGTTGAATTTGTTATACCCCAGATAGGAATCCCATGGAGCCCATTCATATGAAACTGACTGTAAAGACTTTGGCTCCATGGTGATTAAACTGTATTTGTGTGATCTGAGTGCCATTCATCTAATAATGTGCAGTCAGATCCAAGCTATCTGGGGATATGTAGAAATGTGTGTTTTATGTACTAAATGTGTCAGTATGTAATTTTATGTCTTTTACTGTCTTTTTGTCTGCCATGTGGGTAATGGAGTTTGGCTCTGTCTTTGGAGATAATTAGATTCCTTCTCCAATTATCTCCAGGGCAGAAGGGAGGAAGCCAGGATGCATTGTGGGGATGTTTTACTTTTACTGTTTGAGCCAGGGGGAACAAAAGATACTTTTACTAACTTTTGAACCCCTGGTCTGATTCATGCCATTTTTTAATATGTTGTTCCCCTGAATGGATTGATTGTGAATATGTATTTTTATGCGAATGTGATGTATATTTTGGGAGTTATGAATGTTGTGTAAAAACTGTATTTTCCCTACCTATGATAATTGTATTTCCCTGTGTGTACAGATAATTAGTTTACAGGTAGAGGGGAGGGCTATGTGTGGGATGTAACTATTGTGTGATTGGTTAATGTACGTTACTGTGTGTGTCCCTCCCCTTCATGGGAGCACCTAATAAAAAGGGCTGCAAGCTAGCAGCCAGAGAGTTCTATTTTTACCCTCAACTTGAGTCCTGTCTCTTATTGGGGGAATCTGCTACAAGGGATTGCTATGCTAGGCATATTCCCTTGCTATAATCACTGAGCTCTTGTAAGAGCTTGTTCCTGCTTCGTTCTGAAGGGAGATAGCTGCAGCCTGCGGTGCTTATGGTGTCTGGTGGAGTGCTTGGAGTCCTCTGGAAGCGCTAGGAGCATCTTTCAACGGAGGTACCCAGTCGGGGTGCCAGGTGATCCGTTACAATTGGTGGCAAGCGGCGGGATCGTTCCTACAGCCAGAAGGACAGCTACAGGAGACACCATTCCGTGGATTTACAATTTGAGGGCAACGCATGTCTGAGTACAGCGACCCTGACAGCACCAGGATGGAACCAGCAGTGGAGTACAGATACTCTATGAGAGAGTATGACCGTATGATGTGGTTGCGGCTGAACTTCTTTGGACCCAATCCAGCTGAGAAACACGTGCAGTCCATGAGGAACCTAGTATTCATGAATCTGCAACACCGGGCAGAAAGAGAAGGTCAGATGGCACGTTGGGAAGAACTCCAGCGACAGGTACTGCAGGGAATTGGGAGCCCAGTCTCCATTCCCCAGCGGCAGTGTGATATGCAGGGAATTGGGAGCCCAGTCTCCATTCCCCAGCGGCAGTGTGATATGCAGGGAATTGGGAGCCCAGTCTCCATTCCCCAGCGGCAGTGTGATATGCAGGGAATTGGGAGCCCAGTCTCCATTCCCCAGCGGCAGAGTGAATGCAGGGAATTGGGAGCCCAGTCTCCATTCCCCAGCGGGAGATATTGCAGGGAATTGGGAGCCTGAGCTCCATTCCCCAGCGGCAGGCTGAGTTACAGGGGACAGAGATAGTTGCTCCTGTCCCCCAGCAGCAGAATGAATTGCAGGGAATTGGGAGCCCAGTCTCCATTCCCCAGCGGGAGAAATTGCAGGGAATTGGGAGCCCAGTCTCCATCCCCCAGCGGGAGATATTGCAGGGAATTGGGAGCCCGAGCTACATTCCCCAGCGGGAGATATTGCAGGGAATTGGGAGCCCAGTCTCCATTCCCCAGTGGCAGGCTGAGTTACAGGGGACAGAGATAGTTGCTCCTGTCCCCCAGCAGCAGAATGAATTGCAGGGAATTGGGAGCCCAGTCTCCATTCCCCAGCGGCCGTGTGATATGCAGGGAATAGGGAGCCCAGTCTCCATTCCCCAGCGGCAGAGTGTCCTACCGGGAATAGAGAGCCCAGTCTCCTTTCCCCAGCAGCAGGACTCTGTATTGGGAGCAGAGACAGTCGGTCTCCCTCCCCCGCGGCTGGAAGTATATATGGGAGAGGAGCTTGTTACCCCCTCTCCCCAGCGGCAGCTTCATGTACCAGGGGGAGACAGTAAGCCCCACAACGGTGCAGATGGGACCGTAGTCTCTACACTGCCAGCACAGGGGGTAGGGACGGTCGGTTCTGCCCCCCAGCGACAGAGCTGTGTGTCCAAAGGGGAGACAGTCGGTCTCCAGCAGCAGGACTGTGTATCTAAAGGGGAGACAGTCGGTCTCCAGCAGCAGAGCTGTGTAACTAAAGGGGAGACAGTCGGTCTCCAGCAGCAGAGCGGTGTATTTAAAGGGGAGACAGTCGGTCTCCCCCTCCAACAACCAGGCTTCAACCAGGCTACCCTCCCAGTAGCGCTGGCAACAGGGCAGAGTGCCGCTGGTCTCTGCCCACGCAGCAACCCACCAAGTCAGCGTAGCCGTGGTGAGGCACCTGGACATGGACAAGCTTCTCCTTTACCCAGGTGTAGTAACCATTTATTGTGGGTGGGCTATGCTGTTGATTATTTGTTGTGGGTGGGCTGCTGGACTAACAAGGGCACTGACCGGCAGGAGGTCAGATACCCTGTTAGTCTGTTTGGAAAAGGGGAGAGATGTGACGAGACCAATCTCGCCACATTGCATTGGAGAAGCCTGGTTGCTCGCCTGCTGCCTTTGGACTATGGTCCCTCTGTTAAAAGACATCTTTTTTACCTGCAGAAAAGCTTCATTCGTGCTTTTCTGCCTGGGGTTTGGTAGTTTTGGTTGAATTTGTTATACCCCAGATAGGAATCCCATGGAGCCCATTCATATGAAACTGACTGTAAAGACTTTGGCTCCATGGTGATTAAACTGTATTTGTGTGATCTGAGTGCCATTCATCTAATAATGTGCAGTCAGATCCAAGCTATCTGGGGATATGTAGAAATGTGTGTTTTATGTACTAAATGTGTCAGTATGTAATTTTATGTCTTTTACTGTCTTTTTGTCTGCCATGTGGGTAATGGAGTTTGGCTCTGTCTTTGGAGATAATTAGATTCCTTCTCCAATTATCTCCAGGGCAGAAGGGAGGAAGCCAGGATGCATTGTGGGGATGTTTTACTTTTACTGTTTGAGCCAGGGGGAACAAAAGATACTTTTACTAACTTTTGAACCCCTGGTCTGATTCATGCCATTTTTTAATATGTTGTTCCCCTGAATGGATTGATTGTGAATATGTATTTTTATGCGAATGTGATGTATATTTTGGGAGTTATGAATGTTGTGTAAAAACTGTATTTTCCCTACCTATGATAATTGTATTTCCCTGTGTGTACAGATAATTAGTTTACAGGTAGAGGGGAGGGCTATGTGTGGGATGTAACTATTGTGTGATTGGTTAATGTACGTTACTGTGTGTGTCCCTCCCCTTCATGGGAGCACCTAATAAAAAGGGCTGCAAGCTAGCAGCCAGAGAGTTCTATTTTTACCCTCAACTTGAGTCCTGTCTCTTATTGGGGGAATCTGCTACAAGGGATTGCTATGCTAGGCATATTCCCTTGCTATAATCACTGAGCTCTTGTAAGAGCTTGTTCCTGCTTCGTTCTGAAGGGAGATAGCTGCAGCCTGCGGTGCTTATGGTGTCTGGTGGAGTGCTTGGAGTCCTCTGGAAGCGCTAGGAGCATCTTTCAACGGAGGTACCCAGTCGGGGTGCCAGGTGATCCGTTACAGTCTCCTATCGATATTGAGTCCCAGTCATCCATAACATACCACTCCGCTGGCCCCAGGCTTCCACAAGAGCCAATGTGCATATCCCAATACTCACCCTTGGCACCTTGAGTAATGTCCCAGGAGTCTACAATCATGGCATGGCTTCAACGGTAAGTCCTCCGAGGGTGTGGGATGAGCCCAGGGGATTTCCCCTTCAGTGCTGTCATCCCAAAAAAAAACAGGTGATGGCAGGCCTAGGTTAGGAATGGACAGTAGCTGGGTGGTATCCACTCTTCTGTTTCTTACGGTTGTTGAGAACAGATGATCGCCTAACAAGCCTGTAGACGAGTGAGTATATGGTTGATACATAGTCCCCGACCTGGCATCAGTCCTCGGATCATAAATCATAGTGTTATGCTTGGTAAAGTATGGCGCTATGCCGGTTGCTCAGGTACTTTTTTTACATGTTCATCGGAGGATGATGGATGTTGTGTGGGCAGTGTAGGGCCTTTTAGCTTCTGTGCCATGCCATGTGGGAAAGCTGCAAAGATGCCATCTAAACGTTGGAGAGTGCGTCATGGCTGGATCACCACAGGAGGCCCAACAGCATTTGCCACCAAGTTAGGATCCATGGATTCAGTTGGAGCTGCCATTACCAGGATAGCTCCCTTCGGTCCAAACGGGGATGAACGAGGGCCCAAGTAAGAGATTCCAGCCATGCTTGGCAGCGAGAGAACAGTCGCCTCCCCAGTGCTGCAATGTTTGCAGGGTGCAGAAAGCGATTGGGTGAATCCTGCAGGGACATTTACATTCTTTGGTGCCATTGGGATCAGGTCGTTGTCACCTCTCAGTATGTGGCACAATTTCTTTAAGAAAGTAGTTAAGACTAATATAAGAGCAGGAGTGGCAAGAAGTCGCGTCTGCTCTGCTAAGCCGTCAGGCCCTGCCCCACAAAAATGTGTGCTTTATTGCAGTAAAAGCTAACAGTATTATATACAAGTTAAAATGCCATGTAGAACAAATAAAATAACATTTCTTAATTTCTCACATTTATTTAGATTTTATTTATGATAAATTATGCTTCATATATACATGACGTGAAATGAAAGCCCGGTTTCTCCTGAACAAAATGATATTTAAATAAGTGTGGGTGCACTTATTATGAAAGAGGTAAATTATGGTTGAACAGACATATAGTCAAATTCCAGGTTTTGTTATGAATTTTTTTTTTTTTAATCACAACTTGCCTCTATACTTCAGGGTTTAAGAAAACTAAAACTAAAACAAAATTTAAAAAAAGACAGTGCCGCTTTAAGTTTACAGTAGCGAACACTTTTTTCATATTTTTAATTTCATATTTATGAGACTTTACAATGTATCAGAGTAAAGTGCAGTCACAAAAGGTGCAGAATTTTCTGTTTCAACCTCTACAACTTAGGTGCAGTTTTAATTTTAATTATGACAAATTAATTAATTCCTGACAAAACTCCTTGATTAAACAGACAGTAATGTATTGAGGTAGGTGTGAAATGTCAGCAATTGAAAAGGAATTTCACATTTTGGAACAAAGCAGTGACACTGAAAAGAAAGACTTTGGACCTTAACTATTTTAACCTACAATTTTAAATTAATTTTGAATTTCTAAAAATTCGACTTGTAGAGAATATACCTGAGAGTTGTACAGTACTGTATTTGGTTTCTAAAGATATAAGGGATCAGTTGATTTAAAATACAGTTGACAGTAAATAAATACCATAAGTTAAACCATATGTTAAACAATGCAAACTGCAAATCCGAAACAATGCAAGTTGTAATATGACTTACCTTAATCCATTTATCAGGTACAGCCATTGCTAGTCGATAATCAAATCCACCTCCACCTTGTTGTGTGGGGCAGCACAAAGCAGGCATTCCTGACACATCCTGGAAAAAGAGAACATAAAAAGCAACTGTTTATGTGACACTCCGATATAAGTATTTTTTTTAAAAATAATTGTTATACAAGTTTTAACCTTTCCGAGAGAAAACTTTTTTTTTAAAAACACGTGTCTCCTGGGGCTACGGTATAATACACGTTTTATGTTCTTTATGCATTTACTAAGTAGCATATTGTAGTACAATTGTATGAAAAAAAAAAAAAAAGTATTGCAAAATTTAGATTTAAAAAGCTTAGTTTATTTATTTTACTTTGCAACTCTGCTACCTTGGCATACATTTCGGATTTAGTATTAAATTCACTGTCTAGAGTTGCCTGATAACACCAAAGACAAAATACATACAATTCTTTATTTTATGTCGTTTTTAAGAGTGTTTTTTTTATTTTTGTCTTAGCCTTGCCTCTTAAGATTTAAATTAACATCTTATTTGACTCTGTGTTATGTGCAATAAGACAGTAATATACTCATCTATCACTTTTTTGACAGCATTCTGTTTGCAGCTTGGCACAGAAATTCATTAAAAATCATATACTAGTAATTTTCCCGACAGACTTGTTTCCAGATAATTAATATTGCCTGCTCGCACAGCAAGAACATCCAAGTTCTTTCCAAATTTGTGTGAAGTCATTGTCATTGGATACAAGGTTATTTCAATGACCACTGCTTTCAGACATTACAACGTATAAACCACAACATGAAAACATTACATTTTTTTTAAAATTCACAAATAAAGAGGGCCAAATGGCATCTAAATTGGTCTTTATTTCAACTCTTTATGTAAAGAGCACATTGTGTCTATATCTTATCTATTGGATTCATGTCGATAAAATAACAGGAGTCTGCAGTTGCTTAAGACAGAGAGTGAGGGCAAGTCTTGTCACTGCAGCTATTTATATAGACAACATTTCATATAATGCAGTTTGTACAAAACAACCAGAGTACCAAGGACATCCACTGTTGGCCTATTATAAAAAAAAAAAAGTATGTGAATAAAGGGGAAAAGCATCATTTTTTCAAGTGATTAAAAAATATATATACCGTATATACCGTATATAGTATAAGCCGACCCTAATTTTACCACAAAAAACTGGGAAAACTACATGACTCAAGTATAAGCCTAGGGTGGGAAATGCAGTGGCTACTGGTAAATTTCTAAATAAAATTAGAACCCAACAAAATTACATTAATTGCATATTTATTTACAGTGTGTGTATATAATGAATGCAGTGTGTGTTTGTGTTTGTGTGAATGCAGTGTGTGTGTGTATATAATAAAATGCAGTGTATGTGTATATAATGAATGCAGTGCGTGTCTGTGTATAATAAAATGCAGTGTATGTGTATATAATGAATGCAGTGCGTGTCTGTGTATAATAAAATGCAGTGTATGTGTATATAATGAATGCAGTGTGTGTGTGTGTAATAAAATGCAGTGTGTGTATATAATGAATGCAGTGTGTGTGTGTATAATAAAATGCAGTGTGTGTGTGTATATAATAAAATACAGTGTGTGTGTGTGTGTGTGTGTGTGTGTGTGTGTATGTGTGTGTAGTGTGTGTAAACTGGGTGGGGCATTTTTATTATTTTATTTTATTTTTTTAATATTATTTTAATCTGCATGCCGCGCAGAGCGTTGCCACGGTAACCCGTGGCAACGCTCTTACAGGCGCAGGTCTCGCAAGATTTACACAGGGAGCTGAATGGAGCTGCTGCAAAGGTAAGAAACAGCTCGCTGGCGGTCCCAAAAAGAACCGCCGGGCTTGTAATGAGCCTGGCGGTTCTGGTCTGTATTATGGCAATGTAAGTTAAAATTCAAAATTCGCTTTCGTAAATAACTCTCGGGGTTATTCACAAACATCGAATTTTGTTCACATGGACAAAATTGGGTAAAAATTACTGAATTCCGACTGCATTGACAATTCTAAAACTACTTAAAGTCAAATAGGATTTTGCATCAGAATCCTATACAAAGTATAAGAATTTCAAGACTTACAAATCACAGGTTTTAATAACTATTGCATCTGGCAGGATGCATGTTAGCGAATGATCATTTACTTGCAAGTGAATGATAATTTAAAGTACTCTTTGGTGCCTGAAAAAAAAAAAAAATTAGGGCGAGGGAAGACATGGACATCAGGTGGGAATTAATTAAAAAATAATGGGTGACCCCACCACCCAGGATCAGGCGGATGAGGATCTAATACTATTCATGGGAAAAGATCTATAATACTATTCATGGGGAAAGGTCTTATTGTCCCTCCACAGGATCCATCATTAGCGGAAGGTGGGGGCACTAATTATTTAACATGTGGCATAATAAAAAGAATACATCTTCACTTATGGAGGGCTCCATGCAGACTGAGCTCTGATAGCAGAAAAGCCATTATATAGGCTTTCCCATGCTGTGTCAGCTATTGCAAAATGTGGGAATATTCCCCACGCTTTTCAACATGAGTAAGAGCACTGTGATTGGTTGGCTACTAAGTCAACCAGAGTGCTCTAACAGCTTAGTCTCAACCTGCATTCGGTTAGAAATCCAGACCAAAATTTAGGGCCGTAGTGATAAAATCCAGACATTGTTAAAATCCATGAGCAGTCTGAAAGACCCCTTACACAGCTGGATGGTTTACCCCAATTAGTATGGGGCCGTTTGAAATTTACTGAATAACCCAGTCTGTCAATTTTAACTCTAATAGACATATTTAATCTGATTAGGTGTTCGTGACCTGAGTATGTTTAAATTGACTGAGTATATTTAAGGCTCTCTGCAGGGAATACAATGGCATTCATCTTAAAAAGGTACTTTTACCTGGAAGTTACACCATAAAAAACCCAGATACAAAGTAAGTATAATTACTGGGTTTTTTTATGTGATTCTACATTTTTCACATTTCCTTGAAATCTCTACGAAAAGTTGAACATTTAAAGCTTCAATACAGTTTAGTCCAGACACAACCAATGCACATATTGCACTGTAAGAGGATAACATTTAACTTTGAAGGACATATCAGTGTTCTGAAGAGGGACTATTAAATCCCATCATTATTTTGATTTGCTTTTATTACAGTGATCTTCATAGTCTTCATAGTAAATTCCATCAATTTTAGTAGCCATTTTTAATTTAAAAGACTGACAAATGTAGACTTGGTGGCAAAAAAGAAGAAAACAAATAGGTCTTTTGTTTTTTGCATCACTGAAAAAAAATGACGTGTATTCAAAAATGACTGTTGATTGCACAATAGAAGCAACAGATGAAAAACCTGACAGATTTAACAAATTGCATAATAAATTCACTGAAAATATACAGACATACCATTTTTTGAGTTTCGATTTCTTATTCTCTATATTCTGACTGACAGGTGCAAAGCACAGAGCTGATAACAATGCATGATTGACACAGAGCCAAGATGGAAATGCTCATTTTTCAGGAAAGTTGTGTGAATTTCTAGATTTAATTTCATTTTTGAAACTTTGTTAACATATTTGTCAAGTATAGGGATAAATCAACACAATTTAAAAATCCTGGAAATAAGTGTTTTACATTAGGTGTATTATACTCAAGTTAAATAATGTGAAAAAATTTAGTGGTTCATTATTTATGGGAACAGTGAAGTAAATTGTAATTGGAGCTGCAGGTTTAATGGAAATGTTGCCCTGGAAAATATTGCATAGCTTTCTTAGTCTGCAGGTTTCAGATCCAGATACTGAAGCCATGACATCAAAGGAAAACCAGTCCGTTCTTACATTGCCTTGTATCCTTTAATATGGTGCTACTTAACAAAATATTATTATGAAACAAATGAAGCAGATCATTATGAGAATTGCAGATAATTCAAACATGATTTCAAATAGTTAAAATAGTGGAACTTGAAATATTCACCAAGTAAACTAAACTTCTAGTTCACACAGTGTGGTCTTTAATGTTTCTTTTTTTTTTTTAAATAACCTTTTTTGATTTTGGTTCATATACATACATTAGTATTTCAGATAGTAACATACATACTGTAATTCTCAATTATAGACTGTTGGTTCAATATTTATATATATAAATACATATACATATACACACACACACTTTCAGTAATATGTATATGAGACAGAAAAATTATTCTAACATAAAAGCCATAAGATTTAACAAAATAATAAAATAAACTTCATCAATAACACTCTGTGTGAGCTTGTCTGTTATCACTTGGCTAGTGCATCACATCTCTTTTTCTAGGATTGGGGAGTGGGTCAGTGGTGTATTTTAAAATGGTGCTGCCCTAGGCATGACAGATCTCGGGCACCCCCTAATTTAAATTAACCCGCCCCTTCCTGCCAAGGCCACACCTCTTCCTGTTAACTTACACACATTTTGACTGACAGACACACACTCACGGACCAGCACACATTCTCCGACACACTGACATACACACACATACACTCACTTATTTGACACAAACTGACACACATACAATCATTTAGACACACTCTAACAGACGCATACACTCACTGACAGACACATACACTCATTCAGACACACACACACCCACTGACAGACACACACTCACTGACAGACACACACACTCACTCACATTCACTGACACACTTGCTCACTCACATTCACTGACACACTCGCTCACTCACATTCACTGACACACTCGCTCACTCACATTCACTGACACACACTCACTGACACACGCTCACAAACACTCACTGACACACACTCACTGACACACGCTCACAAACACTCACTGACACACATTTCCCCACACTCACAATTATTGTTATTTTTTTAATAAATTGAAATCCACCCAGCCTCCCTACTTTTGGGATACCTGGGTGGATTTTTCACCTGGGGTCCAGTGGGCCTGCTGGGCAGGAAGGCGGGCGTGCAACTGGATGGGCGCTCTAAGTTTTCAGCGGGGGAGCCGGTATATAATGTCATATTACGGCTCTCGCGCGAGGTAGATGAGATCAGGGAAAAGTGATCCCTCGCCGCCCACCCGGGAAACAACTAGCTGCTTGTCCCGGGAGAGCCCAAAGGTGGCCAGCCAGACGGCTCTTGGGCTCCCATAAAACTAGGGAAACAAGGTATTTGTCTGGCCATTTGGGGGCGGCATTTTTTGCCGCCCCCCTGGAAATTGTCGCCCAAGACAAAAGCCTTGTTTGCCTCGCCGTAGACACATCCCTGGAGAGGGTGTCGACGAGTGAAGTTTGTTATTTTGGATCTCTTCTTTTACCTAAATTAGCTTCTCTGAAAATTGCAATGGGTGAGTGTTCTTTTGTAATATATTCTATTTGAAGTTTGTGTCAAAAGTGTCAGTATTTGCTAAAATTGCGGGGTTTCAGGGAATTTTAATTGCCTAGCTATCAAGATCTTGAGTGCTACTATTATTATTGATAATATTTTATGTATTTTGGGTATAAATCCAATATAGCACACTCCAGTGTGAACAGTAGGGTCCCTTGAAAAGCATCTTTAATAAGTTTGTATGTTGCTTTCCACACATTTGTTATTTTTGGACAACTCCACCATATGTAGAGGTATGATCCCTCCTGGTCACATGCCCTCCAACAAAGTCTTAATATACTGTCTTTTATATGCCTCAATTTTACTGGGGTTGAGTGCCGTATATATAACACTTTCCTCAGTAGTTCGGAGTGGTTAGTACACCTAGTAATTCCATTTCTGTTTTGGCATATCTCGCCCCATTCTATGTCACTTAATGTCCTGCCCAGTTCTTTTTCCCCATTGTGTTTGAAAGCTTAGTCTGCTATTACTTTTACAGTGTTGAATAATGAGACTATACCTCTGAATGTTTGGGAATGTGCTGCAATCTGCTCCATGGGGTCCATTTAGTTATTTACAGGTTGCTGTTAAACTCCTTAACGCTGCAGACCGGCATAGAACGCCCAGCGGACTGCGGGCCTATATATATATAGGATTGAGTATAAGGATTTTGCTAGCTCGCTGTTACTATATTAATACACTTTATAAAAAAAAAATAGAGAGAGAGCTGTTCTCTCCTATCCTAATTATTACTATTTGCGTGACCTGACTGACAACCCAGGCAGAAAGTCCAGAGAATTGAATTGGCAAGCACTATATTTAACCCTGTAACTTTCCAAAACTACATAAACCTGTACATGGGGGGTACTGTTGTATTCAGGAGATTCCACTGAACACAAACATGAGAGTTTCAAATCACAATGCTGATATGATCAGTGAAATTTCCGTTTGTGTGCAAAAAACAAAATGCAAAAAAAACAACAAATATTAACGCTACCTTTAGCCAGGGTTTGTGGCTAAATGGCTACTATAAAAGACTGGAAATACCTTATTATGAATACTAGGGTTTGTTTACTTTTGCAAATGGTATTACATCATTGGGGCAATTTTCATTAATGGGCTGCCATACCATCTCAAAGGCAACATAACTAATTTGGCAAATTTCAATGTGTAAAAAGTAAAAGAGGGAAAAGTCCTATATTTGGTCATGTAACTTTCCAAAACCCCATAAAACCTATACATAGGGGGTACTGTTGTACTTGTGAGACATTGCTGAATACAAATGTGTATTTTCTTCCAGCAAAGGTTAACAATATTATTACATTCACCGTTAATATGTCATGCAGAACTAAAAAAAAAAAAAAAGTCTTAATTTCTCACACTAGATTTTATTAAAATATAAATATATTTAATAGTTTACATTTTATGTAAACAAAAAGCCACGTTTCTCTTAAACAAAATGATATATAATAAGTGTTGGTGCACTTAATACGAAAGAGGTAAATTATGGTTGAACAGATATATTGCTTAAATTCTAGATTTGGTTTTGAGCAGAAGTTGTACAATTGCCTCCATCCCTAAGGGGTCAAATATGGATTTGTCAATAGGTCTCTGATCTGCCCGTAGATATGGATTTAATTTTGTCTGTGTCTTTTGGGGTTTAGCACCAGCCATGATAGCTACTTTCTTCGTAGAAATAAAGTGTGTAAATGCGTTGAATTCCACTTCTGTGTATGAAGAAGCTACAGAATTCAACTTCATCTCCTGCTAATCCAAGCCCCCATAGTGTTACCTTTTCAACATTAGATGACTTCAAAATAATTACTTTTTTGTTCCAACTATTTAACCACTCTTCAGAGATACTCATATTTTATACTGAATATATAATCTTTGTGAACGGTTTAATATGAAGTCAACCTCACTTAGCTCCATGATATCTTTATCAGCACCTGGTTTAATAGCCAGTTAGGTGAGTGATGCCACCCACACTTCTATGGCACCCTGCCTTTCTTGTCTGCGCCAGTCTAGCTGTCAGCATTATAAACTCAATGTCAGTTTGTGTCTTTTCAGTCCTGTCAGTCATTATGTGACTGCATAAACATGGTAGACGTTACATTTCATTTCAGCGGTAGTGACAAGGATTATGATTATACTCTGAATGTCACAGTGGTAATATTTTCCCATAATGAACAGTTCACCACAACACATACATTTCTAGGTAGAATTCCTCAATTATTTTAAATACAACCATAAATATCTTTCTTGCAGTACCTCAGCAACTGTAATGCAGTTGGGATAAAGAGAATGGATCATGTGATTTGCCAACATTAGATATACAAGGGAGTCTTCATCTACTTGCAGTCCAAAATATTCACTGTAATCCCCAGAGAATCCACATCCTGGAACACAATAGGAAAACAAAATATTAATATTTTAATTTCAAAGACAATATAATCCTACTATAAAACATCCAGCTATTTAAATGTGCATAGGGACATGGAATAATTTCTTTAATTTTTATTGTTTAGATTGGGGCTGATGTGTACAGTAGTCATTGCTGACGCCCAGGAGAAGTGAGAGTTTGAGTGCAGGGCTTTATTTTGCATGTTTTCATTTGCTTTGGTATTACACAGTCATGTTACAGTGCTGCCACCCACCCCATGTGTTCTCTATTAAGAGTTAATAACTGTGTAGGGCTTTTTAAGAATATCCCTCTCTCTCTCATTAGAGATTTTACCTTTTAACTGAAAGCAGTAAGATGAATTGTTAGTGTTGGACTCACCTAGGAGGTTTTGTGTGCTACTAAGATAACTCAAGGCGCTGTTATGATATTACAGAACGTAAACAATGGTTTGTGCATAGGCAGCCCTGGAGGGACTGTTGCTAGGTAAGATAGCTAGTAGGTAGGATGTGAATGCACTCCAGATTGACATGTACCTTTTGGCACAAGCACCGGATTGGTGACTTAAGTTGGCACCCTGATGTGCTCCCAGTTTGTCAGCACTCTTCCCATTACATATTTATCTATTAAGGCATGGAGTATCAGTATGTATGATAGACATGGCTGATAATTTTTACACCATTTAAACTGAGAAGTCAGGTTTGAGGTTGCAAACCTATGTTTGAGGTTGCAAACCTATATTTGCTATGTTGTGAACTGGATTATTGTGTTTTTTTTTAATATGTATCATGAGATTCTTACCTATACCATGGTGGTGGTACAACATGGATGTAACACCATCAAAACGAAAACCATCAAAACCATATTCTTCAATCCACCACCTCAAGTTTGATAGAAGGAATCTTAAAACTTCCCAGCTGTCAAAAAAGAAAACATAAATAGAAACATAGACATAGAATGTGACAGCAGATAAGAACCATTCGGCCCATCTAGTCTGCCCAATTTTCTAAATACTTTCATTAGTCCCTAGTCTTATCTTATAGTTAGGATAGCCTTATGCCTATCCCATGCATTCTTAAACTCCTTTACTGTGTTAAACTCTACCACTTCAGCTGGAAGGCTATTCCATGCATCCACTACCCTCTCCGTAAAGTAATACTTCCTGATATTTTTAAACTATGTCCTCTTGTTGTGGTAGTTTTTCTTCTTTTAAATATAGTCTCCTCCTCTACTGTGTTGATTCCCTTTATGAATTTCAATGTTTCTATCATATCCTGCCAGTCTCGTCTTGAATTCCAGTTCTTAAGATATATATTTAGAAACGTTGTCGGTTCATTGAGAAATCTGCACCTGAATCATGTAACACCAAGCAGGTGTATACTGTCCTTACTGGGCAGTCACAGTAATTAAAAAAAAAAAAACATGTTCATATGTTGTTTGGGACTATTCATTAGCCAAACACTGGAGTTCACAATCACCTTATAACTGTTGCTCTGTGTCTCCTAATACGATATGGGCCACATACTAGCTGCAAAATGTTCCATGTATTTAACAGCAAACTGAGCTCTTGATTTATTGTCCTCTACCTGTATTGTACTCTTTATCCTTTACATCTGTACAAAAATCTAAATCGTAAATAAAGATTGTAAAAAAAAAACCCAACAAAACAAAAATAAACAATTGTGCAACATACAAAATCCAAAAATGGGACCATTACAAGTAATATATTAATAGATTGTATAAAATTTTGTTCCTGTGAACATTAGTAATAGTTTGTCTCATTTGTTGTTAAAGTTCTCTTAATAATATTGCAAAGGGTTGTGGAATCTGTTGGCGCTATATAAATAACAATAATAATATAGAAAATCACGTCGCACCTTGTAAACGAGTATACTCAAAAATGTCAGCAGCCGTTAAACCTAAAATTCGATCATTACTTTTATGAGTTACATTATTTATTTATTTTAAAGCAACTGCTCCCTCCACCCGAACACAGTTTCTCCCTTTCCTTCAGCTACTAAGTTTTTTTTCTCCTGTTAATAACCAGAGTTAAATTAATGTTCATTCTGGCATTTCCAACCTTGACAGTTCTTCTGAAGTTTTTGCTTTCATTTCCCAAATGTCATTGTACGTTGTGAGGTGTGCTGTGAAATGTGTGGGCATACTGTGGCTTGAAAGATACTTCTTATAAAACAATTACTTTTTTTTATGTAAGTGTTCAGCCAATCAGCTCAGAGAACCATATTGCCATGGGCTTAAAACTAGAGATAATCATTTAAAGTGGTTAAAGTTAAAAGCCAAATCTTTAACAGGCTGTGCTCTGCAAAAAGAGAAAAGAAGATGATGTTTTATATAGCAATAATCTGGTTGCAAAATCTTTTCCCCACTAGCGTTTGAGTATTCTTTCCTAGAATATTAATTAATTAAAAAAATGAAACTGCAAGGTGACTTTGAAAATAAAAGAAGAGTATTATGCCAAAGTGTGACAATTACAAAGATTATTTTACAGTACCACAAATATGTAATTACAGAACATTATTTTGCTCATACCTTTGACTCAAATATTAAAAATAGTGCACTATTGAGCAAATAAACAGTGCATGTTGTAACAAAAAAACATTTATAAATCAACTCACATTTCTCAAAAATTAGATAATTATAAGAATTCCAACTACTTATGGAAATTACTTGTATGAGAAGACATATTAAACACACGTGAAATCATGTATAAAACCAGGTAGAAATATTTGAAGTTTGTAATCAGCTCTATGTATGCTTTGTTTTTTCATGCTTCTCAACAAGCCAAGATCACGCAAATCCTGATTTGGGATACATGTCCTGCTGTCCTTTTTTCTTCCCTTTCCTGATGTCCTGTTTCTTAGTAGATTTATATAATATTTATAATATATAATATTTCTTATTATGGATTAAGTGGGGCCAATACTGAGCTTTTTTGGTCACACAACAAATGTATGTGGCACTCTATGCATGGGCAGCCATAGTTGGTTGGCTTGCTGGCTGGGCTGCTTGTTAACCAGGTGTGTCAATTTAAGCCAGACCAGAATATGGGCATCACAGACCCACTCCAACTCCAGACCTAAAAAAAAAAAAAAAAACAGCCAAAATCCCGAATGGGCGTCAAAGGGAATGGAACCAACCATCAAAAGTGTGGACACCGAAGCAAGCCCACCTGTCCACACCACTGGTCACAGTCTGAGATTTCATCAATTTCAGAAAATGGAAAAATTAAGTAAATTGGATGGCAAAATTGGATTTCCACGTATATTGAAATGTGTGCATTAATGCAGCAAATACTCCTAAACAGTTCAATGCATAATTAAAACAATTGTCCCCCCTGCGGCAGGACCCCAATAATCTAAATCAGGGCTTAACAAACTTGCTTGGAATCTAGGAGCCAGCTAAAAAAGTTAGGAGCCAGGTTTTTGAAAGTCAAAAATACAATTCTTACGGGACACTATAATCACCAGAACCACTACAGCTTAATGACTTCTGAAGTCTATATCCTGTCCTTGCAGGCTTTTAAATGTAAACACTGTCTTTTCAGACAAAAGGCTGTGTTTACATTGCTGCCTAGTAACAACTCTAGTCACAGTGACTCAGGTAACCCCTAGAGGTGCTTCTCGGGTCAGTGCTGCACAGTGTACAGCACCTACGTTAATGCTGCCCATAGGGAGGCATTTATTCAATGCATCTCTATGAGGAGAAGTTGATTGTCGAAGCATGGCATTTTGCCGTGCATGTGCAATAGTCTCCTAATGCTTTTCAATGGGGCCAGCCGCGGTGTCACCAGCATGGCGTGGGGAGAAAAAGGTGAGTAAAAACACCTTGCCCATTAGAGGAGGGCAAGTCACCTACACACACACACACACTCACTAACTAACTAGCTAGCTAACTCCAGCCAGCCTCCTGACTTTTGGCAGAGCTGAAGAGGGGCTGCTGTAATTTCTCTTTTCTGTTCTTTAGAGCGCTGTTTAATGATGCGGGGCCGAAGTGACGTCATACTCCGGCTCCCGTAATCACTGGAGGGTGCGAGAGGAAGCAGAGCAGGGAGATGACAGCTCCCTCGCCGCCTCCGCACAGAGTTAACTGCCCTCCCTCCTCCCTCAACTTCCATGAGCCATTCGACCACCTTCCAACCTCACTTAGCCTCATGAGCTGCCCGTCTGCCTCCTTCCTCTTGTCATGAGCAGTCTGCACGCCTCCAGTATCAGGCAGATGGTCATCTCGGGGGCTGAACGGGCTCACAAATCCCAGGCGAGCCCTAATCTAAATGACACTCTAAGTAAGAGTAAATGACCCAAGTAAGAATCATAAACGGCAGTTGGCAACCATATAAAAAAACCTACTGTACGAAGGAAGCAAAAATACATTGTAAGTACAGTCTTTCATACTCTATAGAACAACAAAAACACATTTTGTATATACTTTGGGCAAATTCCACTATTATAAAACTGATACAACTCTATGATGACATCTAAGAAAATCTTTGATTGAATCACATAAGAGTTCAGTGTTGCCAGAAATAAAAAAAGTTTTTGTGCTCTGCACAACAGAGGATAAACAGTGAATTGTCTGTTTCCAATTAAAAAACAATCAAAACAATAAAACCCCTTAAAAAACAAAAATAGTGACTCAATAAACTATGTATAAATTGGCATGTAAGAGTGAAAAACGCTCCAGGAGAATATTGTCTATGGATGTAATACTCCTTCCTTCCTACATAAAAATAGTTGAGGGTAAGAAGAAAATCAGAGCTCTTTAAAAGGAACACAGTAGTAATCTCCATGTAATTACTCTTAGATCTTAGCAAATGCTCAGTTGCATCAGGGAAGTGAACAGGATCTAAATTAATTTTCCAGGCTTATTAAAAATAATACTTCATATATGATTTTTTTTTTTTCAATTGTTTTGGATTTAGGGATGATAATGGTTTTTAATTATACACTGAAAACTTTAATAGTATGGTTTTTTTTGCTGTTAGTTCAATATATATGGTAATCACTCTAAACAATACTGATTGAATATTAAAAAGGTTGTGTAATAAGAATCTTATCGGTTAAGAATTTTAACAGGGTTAATTACTATAGAAAGAATTCTAAATTAATTTTGAATTTAAGTCCAAAATAGTCAAACTAAAAAAAATGTCTCTACGTCAGCTATGCTTTCAGTTTGAATACTCGTCTTAAATTTGAAACTCACTTTGATTTCACATTTTCAGTAAATACTAATTTAAATTTAAAAATATTGATCTTGAAAGGTTCTGCCTGAGGTTTAATTTACAAGTACTGTAACAACTGAAGGTTTGACTGAAGGACTAACTGCTATATGGTCCATGCATAAATCTTAGGATAGGTTATCATCTGTGCCTTAACCAGGAGAGGAAAGACCAACATTATAATAAATGTTGCTTTGATCTCTCTAAAGTGTTCTAAAACAGGTAGAAACATACCTCACAACCAGGGCCGGTTCAAGGGTTCCTGATGCCCTAGGCAAAGATCAATTTTGCCGCCCCTTTGTGAATACAACTAGATTCTCTCAGAGGTTTATTCACTAAAATCTGAATTGCAGTGAAAAGACATTTAGGGAAAGGAGATGGACCATGTAGACATTTAATGAAAGCAGACACACTGCTGAGAAAATTTTGAGAAAGGAAACCGATCAGAGAGACATTTAGGGAAAGGATAGAGCTACTGCAGAGATATTTAGAAAACAGAGACTGGGAGACATTTTTGAGAAAGACACGGTGACATTTAGGGATGAAAGCAACACACTGCCCAATAAAAAAAACACCCATCCAGTATATGCATCCACACACACACATGCAGGTCTGTATTTGCCGCAAGGCAAACAAGGCATTTGCCTAGGGCAGCACTTTTAGGGAGGCGGCAAAAACAAAAAAGGCCGCCCTAAGTGCCCAGTCAAGTGTCTTGTTTGCCTCATGTCTTGGGGGGCCAAGAGGTGGCCGGCTGGCCACCACTGGACCCTCCCGAGGCATTTAGCTGGCTCAAAGTTTAGAGGGGCGGCGAGGGAGTGCAGTACTCTGAGCACTTCCTGCTCCCTCACGCGCCCTTCTATTATTTCGGAATATGACATCACCCCAGCGGTGCACGCCACCTCCATTGAGACAGATAGAAGGGGATAGAGAAAACGACCGATAGACAGACCACCTGCACAGTCACCCACCCGCTGTCCACCCAGACACCTCCCCACCGGGACCATCTGCTGCTGGGACCTGGACCCCCTCCCCGCCAGCTCCTGCCGGTTCCAGGACCCCTCGAGCAGTCATGGGATGTACCCTGAGCGGTGGGGAGAGAGATGCGCTGGAGAGAACCAAACAGTCCTGCTACTAGGTGAGCTACCCCCATCTACTCTACTGCCCCCAAATTTGCAACTCCTTCTACTCTACTGCTTCCTAATCTGCCCCAGCAACCCCATCTACTCTACTGCCCCAGCAACCCCCATCTACTCTACTGCCCCCATATCTGCCCCAGCTACCCCATCTACTCTACTGCTTCCTAATCTGCCCAAGCAACCCCATCTACTCTACTGCCCCCAAATCTGCCCCAGCTACCCCATCTACTCTACTGCCCCAGCAACCCCCATCCACTCTACTGCCGCATCTACCCCATCTACTCTACTGCCCCATCTACTATTCTGCCCCCAAATCTGCACCTCTGCCTTACTACCTTCCAACCTGCCCATATACCACAATCTGCCCCACTGCACCCTATTCTGTTCATATACCCCAATCTTGCAGGATCTGTCCCCTGCAGCCAGGGTACATGCTTCCTTAATCTTTTTTAATCAGGGACATTCATTTTCTCCTTCCCCACACCTCCTCTCAACTGCCTTACTGGGGTTTACCAATCATCTTCCCCAGGCATGCATCATCAGCACCCCTTATCTACCATACCAGAGTACATCCATAATCTGCTCTTACAGCTTATGACTACCCAGTACTGTGTGGGGCATGTCACTTGTCAAACAGCACAATGAGCCTGGGTGTCTAATCGCAGGGTGCAAATGGGCATTTACTTATAACCCACATAATATAGATAACAGCCCTATGCTATACGCCATATTGTAGAACTGTCAAGTGACACCCTCAGGGCACTATAGTGGTCCTTTAACTTTACAGTAAACAGTGAACTCTGACAGTTTCACTTTAAGTAAAACATTGTTTCAGTATAATATATAATATATATTCTAAATATAATTTAATATGTAGGGATCTATTTGCATGGTCACAAACACACTCTCACTGACATACACACAATGTCAATTACACACTCACACACTGACACACACACACAATGACACTCAAACACACCAGTTTACATATAGCCACTTTATTTACACACCAACACACCAATTTCACAAACACTCCAAATTGCAATCATACACAAATTAATAACCACCTTATCCTCCAACCCCTTTATCTTCCAACTATTGGGCAGGCCTGGTCTCCACCACCCCTATCACCCTCAGGGTGATGCCATATCTGTGCTGTTGCTGTCAGTGGAGGAGAAGGGGACCAGCCTCCAGCCTGCAGGAAGTTTCTGCTGGGGGAGCAGGACAACTGTGCGCTGTGAGCACACCCTGCTTCCTGCTCAGTTATTCCGGTGTCAACAGGCAGGGGGCAGCCGGGATACCAGGTCATGTCCTGGCTTTCCCTGCCTGCAGGAAGCAATGAGTGCTGTTCGGGGGCTGAGGTTATAGCAAACCCTGCTCCCTGAGCAGATAATCAAAAGCAGAGGGACCACAGCAGATCAATGGCTGCACTGGGGGGGTGGCTAATGAGCCACTCACCCAGCGCTCTGGCCCCAGAGAACAGCAGGAAACCTCTCGGTGGGCGCCCCCAACAAGTGGGCGCCCCAGGCGAATGCCTTATTTGCCTTACGGTAGCGCCGACCCTGCTCACAACATTGGCGGGTGTGCAGATCAGGATGGATCGGCTGTCCTGGGAGGCTCTGCCTAGAAAATGGTGGGTCTGCCCACTAAAGGGGCCTTTCATGCTGGCCCCCAGTCTGCAACACCTTGTAGAGAGTGTTGCTTAAATGCTCTCTGCAAGATTCTAGTGCCCGTGAACAGCATGAGCAGTCTAATGATGTGCTCATTTTGTGTTACCCAAGTACAGTTACATGTTGTACCCAGAAGTGGGACACTAGCAAACTAAATGGGGGAAAGAACCACAACAGTGGGGGGCCGGTAGAAAATGTGATCCACAGATTCTGCAAATTCCTAACAGAGCCCATAATAAAATAAAATGAGAGTAAAGAATAGTATGTCCCAGCTGTACCTCCTAATTGTTGATAAACTGGAGAAATTAAGACAGAAGATAAAGCTACAGAAGCACTATAAACATCTTTTCCCTCCCTATTAATGAAACAATATCTTTAAAGCGGATACCAAAGTAAAACACAGTGAGTAATGAATGCATTAAGTATACATGTTTGTGTTCCTGACCCTATTGTGTTAACACCACCATGTAGCCCCCCTGGGTCGCTCATGCCTCCATAAATATAGTAAAAATCTTACTGTATTCAAGCCTGAAGCTGTAAATCTGCATGCTGATCGACTCAGAAAAACAAGCAGTCTGCTGACCTGGGGTAGCCTGATCCAATCACAGTGCTTCCCCATAGGATTGGCTGAGACTGACAAAGAGGCAGATCAGGGGCAGAGCCAGCATGATTAAAACACAGCCCTGGCCAATCAGCATCTCCTCATAAAGATGAATTGAATCAATGAATCTCTATGAGGAAAGTTCAGTGTCTGCAAGCAGAGGGAGGAGATACTGAATCACAGGATGCTGTGCACAGTCAACTCCGCATTATGCCTCCATCAACTACGAAGTCCCTCTGGTTCACTCTGAGTGACTGCAACTGGAGGTGTTCCTAGCTTTCAATGCAAACACTGTAATTTCTCAGAAAATACAGTGTTTACATGAGAAAGGCTGCAGGGAGCTATAGTTCTCTACAGTGACTATAGTGTCCCTTTAATTATCTGGATACCATTGATCTAAACACTAGCAGTTGGTCCTATTTTAACTAATTATAATGTTTTTGCACTTTACACTCACACTGTTTATTTATACACTTTTCTGGCTTTTTACCCCAATTAGTGATTTAATAAAATTATAGTTCTTTTTTTGCACTCTAATTAAAAAGGCACTCTTTTGCCTATCATTAGGGAGAGAAAAGTGTACTGCCACGAATACTAAGAAAAAAAGAATTTAGAGTAAGTAAAATGTCTTGTTTTCCCAAGCATATGGCGGCAGTACAATAGGGATTTAGCAAGATCCGATAAAGGTGGGATATGTTACAACTGCCTGCAGCACCTAACATCAGAAATATGCTGATGATTTATTGTTTAAACTGTAATGCTTGACAAAGGTGTTGAAAGATGACCATGTTGTGTTCTTGCAGATATACTGAGGAGATGCCTGACCTTTTTTACCCACATAGTGGCCATACTGTGAGTAGAATGAGCCTTATTTTTATTGAAAGATTGTGATAAAATGGTCTTTGTAACGTGTTATTTTGGTATATTTCTAAGTTATAGTCTAAGCTGCATTGTATGCCCTAATTAAGATCCAGAGAAGTAGTGCAATTTAACATGTGTTTGCTAACACCATGTTTGGTGAGGTGTACATAACTTTTGTTTGAAGTGTAAATTAACAAGCGGGAGAGGGTGTGGGGGGGTTGAACTAGCCTTTCTATTGGAATGTCCAAGGTTATTGTGTCATGTGATAAGAACAAAAGACCCCTGGGGATAATTAGCTCAACCTAATTTCCATCCCAGTTCCTATTCTCATTGATGTACATAAGTGTTAATATATTTCCTTTGTGTGCTGTGGTTTTTAAGAAAAGCTGGGGACTGCAGAAGACAATTTGATTCAACAAGTTGCCAGCAAGAAGCATGATATCTTGTCTCTCTCTGAGGTCTTGGAATCCATGCAAGTATATGTCGTGCTAAGAAACCATTTTCACCAAAGTAAATAAGTCCGCTACCGAGCAAATGTAACCTGGGTCTTAGTTAAGCAGTTAGCACTGCAGATTAGGCAAAGAACCCTACAGACGATAGCAGGCCTGAACTGGTACACCTTTAGTGAAAGCTTCCTATGCACAACTGATGGTTTCCGTTATCCAAAGAGCAATTGTTAGCCATTTGCCCTTTTAAGTTTAAGAGGTGTTCTGATTTGCAGGAAGAAGTTGTTCTGTCCAGATAAGTTCAAACAGCACATTTAACATCTAATGCTCACACCTATGATGACAAGACTAAGGGTTTCCCTGTTCAAGCCAGGCTTCTGGAAATGATGTTTAAACAGCAAGTTTAACATCTAATGAATGATCAAATAATACAAGTAAAAAAAAAAACACAAATAAAATTTAAAAAAAACAAGTTCAAAGTACTGAAATCGTAAACTAGACAGGGTAATTGAAACTCATCAGTTGCCAATCACATTAAGGGATCAGTTCTTTAATTAAATCAATGCATAGCTGGTAAAATCATGTCAGTGTCTCAGTAAGAAAGTGTATGCAGAATCATTTACTGCTATTGTTCCCCAGAGAATCAAATTCAAAGATATATTTGCTAAAGAACAGCCACAAACTGACATATCTATAGCAGATTAAAGAAGTCTCCTGTGTGCAGGCGGAAGATAGGAATACAATGTCTTTGCTTGATGTTATCAATACAGTGTGTAGGTGAAACCTAGCTCTTCACACAATCCTCTGCACAAATTTTATCATTACAAATGTTTAACTTGAATACCTATGCTGAGTTTGTAAAAGGCAACAATCTAACTACAGGATACGTACACTTGTATATTTATATCATTGCTTTACTTTTCAACTGTGTAAATCATTACATATTTTAATTAGCTGCTAACCACTTCTGAGTATCCCCCGACAATAAAATGCAAAAAGCACTAGTGCAGTGCTTTCAATAAATCCAAATTTTGCATGTAAGGTGCTAAAATATAGTAAAACAAATTGTAAAATGCTAGAAAATCAAAGCTTCGATATAATGCAAAAAAAATAAAAAGTACAATTTCCTTACAACCAAAATTTGTATGCTACATTACCTTTAAACTTTTTGCTTAGTATCTGATCAGGGTATATTGTAGTAGCAATGCAGCCATGAGTAGGAAAAAACAATTGTGTGGCTGTCAGGGCCAGATTTACCCTCTTAGTTGCACCATGGTCAGTATATATATTATAAACATACATACACACACATAGATACATACATATACACATACACACACACAGTTTGGAGTATTTAATTGCATGCATGTATGCAAGTATTTTGGGGTAGGATTGATGAATACGGTGAATGTGAGTAGGGGAGTGGTTGGATGATAAGTGGGACAGAGCTGGGAAAGGGTCTGTGTCAGTGTTGCTTGTGGGCTTGCATGTCTGGCGGTGGCTGCTTGTTGTGTTGCATTGGGGGCTGTAGTGGGGGAATAGGGTCCACTAATATCTTCCTACCATCCACACCAACTGTAGAGATTCAGGACAAAAAAGATAGAATGTTTTCAAAGGCTAGAAGGTACATTTACAGGGCTCTAGATAACTTTTACATGTTTGTTAAAATACATTAGATTGCCTGATTGCAGACCAATACATTGTACATAAGTGGGAAATGTGTTGGGCGCTAAATAAACAAAACCTAAAAGTAATAATAAAAACATGATGGAAATATTTCTTGAACAATTCTCTTATTCTTGAAATAAGATAGTGAAAGAATGTAAAAATGCTGAATAACTCAAATATTGGGGATAAGTTAGACTCAGATTTACGTACTCATTAATCAAAACAAAACACACAAAACACACAAAATCAGAAATATATTTTTTGTTTTCGTAAAATGAAGAATACCATTATCTATGCCACCCACGGAAGACCATAAATGTAGTGTAAATGAAACCTTCACAGACAGAATATCCTTCTAAAATAAACAAGTAATGTCTTTATAGAACCAACACCAATTACAAGAACTGCACCTACATGACTGTGCTCCTGAGAATATAGCCGAGTACTACATCTCTCACCCCTGTTCTTGCACCAAGTCCTGGATCAACATAAAAGGCCTTCGGGGATTTAATTAAGGTAAGAAGTGTTTTACTGCATTTTGCTTTGACATAGTATAAATAAACATTACCATTTGGGAGTTGAAAATCATGCTTACATGTGAAATGAACACTATTTCTCGTTTATTATCAGAAGTATGTCGCTAGACTCATCCCTTTTCCAACTTGGTTTAAATACTGAATAAAATTAGGAAACCTCATAGAACCACTGTATATCTATTCTGAAATGTGTTTATCTCTAGCCACATACAAGTTAATTAAAAAATAAATTACCATAAATACACACAAAAATTGAATTGATAGTTTCACCTACTGTACTTTTTAGAGTATCAGATGTTGGACAAGCAATAGGTCAGTGTCCTCTTGGTGCAACATACAGCATGTTACTATTAGTTATCCTGGGTAATATATTATATATATATATATATATATATATATATATATATATATATATATATATATATTTTTTTTTTTATTATCTCCATCGTCAAAAAAACCAGAGGGAACATTTATCGTTTATAACTTTGTCACTTCTTTTAAGTGGCCAGTAGTTACTCATTATGGTGTCTCTTGCAACAGTTAGAGAAAAGAAGCTGTTTCCGGACTACAAAATTTCATCAAGTAGCAGCAGGTAGTTATGGGATGCCGCTACTGAATGGCAGTCGCTAATGGCACCATATTTTCTATGGAAGCTGGTCACCACAACTTAGCAACTGCTTTCCAATCCTGTCTCTACACATTACCAACTGCTGCTAACACAGAATACTTAACTCCAGCCCTGGGCCTCATGTAAAGAAGTTACAGCTAAAACAGCTTATTCCCTATAAAAACCTTTGGTAACTACAAGTCTTGTGACAACCCTGGCACTGGAAGCGTCTGCTTCTATGAGGAACATTGGTTTGGACAATTACTGGAGGGAGCCATGCCTTCTCGATGACGTTGCAGGATGCCAAGAAAAGAGTAGCACCAACATTCAATTTAATTAATTTAACTGGGAAAAAAAGGGGGCATGGATATAACTATGGACGGGGCAGTGTCCAGAATGCTACAGGTTTGCTTTAAGTGATGCATATTTAATTTTATTTCTTTGGAAAATTTGAGAATAACTGCTGCTGAACCTAACTTACCTGCTGCTGTGATTGCTCTATGCCAGGGGTTCCCAACCCAGTCCTGAAGTACTCCCTCCCAGTCCAGAATTTAGGGATTACCTTGTCGTATCTAAAGTGTTTTTATTAGCCGAGTAATCCCTAAATCCTGGACTGTTAGGGGGTACTTGAGGACCAGAACCACTGCTCCATGCTTAACTGCAGTAACAGGCAAATTAAGATTAACAACAATTGGTCAGATGACAGAGTATGACTCAACATGTCTGCGCTGCTAAATAAAAATAAATATTTTATATTAAAAAAAAAATATACATCATAAAAAAAATATATAATTTAGTTTCATTAGATGTAATAAACATCTAAAACAACTAGAAGTGGACAGTTGTCCTTTAACTACATTCTGATGTCATTACTCTCTTTTGACAACGCATCAGGAATCTTCACTTGTCTAAGTAATGGATCTAGAAGTTTCACAGATGAGTCACAGTACAAAATGAGTTCACGGTCTGGCTTATAATATTTGAAATTGCTCTGACCCTGTCCATTCCCTTAGTGCAGCTTTGTGTTTATATCAACTCTATGTACACCAATATCGGCAAACTTTGGAGCGGTAATCAACTATACCCAGTGAATAATAGGGGAAAAATCTAAGCAATAAAATAAAATCTATTTAAAAAAATAAATAGGATGAGGGTGCATAGTGGACCAAAATAAATAAATAAAAAAGGGAAATCTTAAATATAGGGCTAAATCTAGCATACATGGGTGGGTCTATTGTAGCGTAACATTGGTATCCCAACAGAATACTTCCGCTAGATTCTCTTTTCAGCTGGAACAAGAACCCTTGAATGATTATAACTCCATTCCCCAGACATCAGATGACACACGATGCTGGGAAGACCAACTGATTTTATTGTATAGAATGTAGCCTTTTATGCCCAGCATGGGGTTTCATGCATAACATACAGATCCGCGCAGGTGCCTCTGTGTCTGGTAGATAATTGAGTCAACTCTCCGATACAGAGCGCCTAACAGAGAAACCCCCAAAACATATAGAAAACAGTCTCGAACCCCTATAAGTCATACATCCCGGATAGCCCTTGATGGAGCACCCAATCTTGCAAAATACCACTGATCCTGATCCGTGGAGGTTCGCGGAAACGCCACACAGTTAAAGTTTAGCCAAGCCGCTAGAACAATTCTAGCAGAAAACAGTTCCAGGTGCATACAGTCATTTACCGGTGTTTTAACAGTGTCTCTGGTGGGTCGTGGAAGGGGGACTTCCACTGGCTCATATATAGTGTTTGTAATGGACCACCTGGCACCCCGACTGGGTACCTTTGTTGAAGGATGCTCCTAGCACTTCCTGAGGACTCCAAGCACTCCAGCTGACACCATTACCACCATAGACTCCTTCAGAGAGCAAGACAGGAACAAGCTCTTACAAGAGTTTAGTAGTGATTTAGCAAGGGAGTATGACAAGCATAGCAATCCCTTGTAGCAGATTCCCCCAATAAGAGACGGCACTCCAAATTGAGGGTGAAGTAGAACTGTCTGAAACTTTATTTTACTTGGGACTGGCCCATATGGTCATTACATTAACATTGCTGTGAAAACTCAATAAAATTACAAACAGTCAAATCATAGCAGGCAACATACAGTGACTTATTATAACACAATGGCATATTTTTAAAGAGGTGGGGGAGACAATAATTAACAAAATATCTCACATGCCTGCAGAATTAGCAATATGCAAATCTACCTGAATATGCAAATGAACCAGTCTTGCTATTCAGGTAGTGCATATTGCTGTTGCTACCAACAGAGGGCACTAGACAAGCTCCATAGCCAAATCCACCTAGTTGGTAGCAAACCTCAGCAGTACAGGAGAGCAGACACTGCATCCCAGGGGCCATAGTCACATGGCAGAAGGCTGGCAATTAGTCTTCTCCAATGCCCAGTGGCGAGGCTGGTTCCATCACAGTGTTTGTTTCCCTTAAATGACCGCAGCTCTCTCCAAAAAGCACTCTCATTGGCCGTTTGGTAAAGGGTGAAAACTAGGGGGCAAGGTGACCAAAGCTAAATGATATTCGCGGCCAAGCAAGAGTTCCAGTAGATACTTGAATAAGTCCCGCTGAACAGTCTCAAGTGTACCGGCTCGATATACAGATTGGGATGGGGATGGGGTTCAGAGAGGCGCTTGCAGGAGCCACATGGAGGAGACAGGGACATAAAGAACAAGGGGAGTGTTATAGTCCTCATTACAGTATTAAAACAGTAGGGGCGGTGGTATCCAAAACATCTATATTTAAGCACTTACAGTCTGTTTTTGTTAGAGTTTTTCCAAAGAATTACAATTACATTACATGATCTTTCTAGAAATTCCTTCTGAGCTTCACCAAGTCATTGCTGAATACCTGGACAGGTTTACTTACACAAAGCCACCTATATTGTTGATTTGCACATTTCAGGTAGCTGGAATTATGATTCAACTTTACATGCCCTCTGTTGCTAAAAACATTTCTATCTTAATCCTAACAAAATATAATGAAAAGTACAAACAGAAAAATAGGCAACCTTCGGCACTCCAGATGCAATTATTGTACATCATCTGTAATGTGTATCAAACCCAGAAGAAACCTGAAGCCTTCCGTCCAGCATTGAAGCTGCAGACTGATGTGATACACTTAATTTATTACATGTATCATGAGTTCAGCATGGCTCTAATTTTTACACTTTCTTTTGCTGGTCAATGGCACTCCTGAAGTACTTAAAGGGACTCTATGAGAACCCTGATATCTTCATCTCACTGAATGTTCCATATCCCTGTCATTTCAAACCTGCTACTGAAAACAAAGCAGCAAAATTGCTTTTATCACAGGATTAACATTACTCTAGTGCAGGCATAGGCAACCTATAGACAGATTTGTGAATAATATTTGAGAGAAATAGGCCTTTTGTGTTCATAGAAAAAGTCTTAGATCTTTGAGTTCAGCTCATGAAAAATGGGGGCAAAAACAAAAAAGTGTTGCGTTTATAATTTTGTTCAGTGTAGGTAGGGGAAACATTCTAACGTTAGGATTGCATGTTTGTATTCCTAATACTATAGTGTTCCTCTAAATCAGGTGTTTTCAACGACCCCCTATCAGTCCAGGATTTAGGGATTACCTGGGTGTGTCTAAGGTGTTTATAAAAAAAACAAAAACCTTAGACTCTAAGGTGTATTTTTTTCTTCTTTTTCTAAACACCTTAGACACACCCAGGTAACCCTTAAATCCTGGACTGGTAGGGGTCATTGAGGACTGGTTTGAGAACCCATGCTCTAAATGTAACAACTATAATTTAGATTTAAGAAACCTAACTTTTTACTTCATTATTATTAATCTATTTTACACTACCTAAGAGTTACTGTGCAAACAAATAACCTTTGTTGAATACGCACAGTGAGAAAAACTAATTTATTGCACGTGAATGATAGATATTCACTCTATTTTCCTCTGGGGTATTGGAGAAATAAGACAGCAAGATAAGATCCAATACAGAATTGACCTAAATAAATTAGTTTACTAAAAAAAACAAAAAAAAAAACAACAGATCAGCAGTTCTCATAAAAAGTATACAAGTAGGACACTTGGAAGGCAAGATATTCCAAGTTTTAATAATTTTATATTAAAACCTAGGACCTAGTTAATTAACAATATAGTATGTAATATTTTGATTATATACATGCAGACCCTTATATACAAATGTAGCAGAAGAAAACATATACATTATATGGAATCTAAAGAAATGAAACTTCAACAAATTGCTTATAATATCAAAAGTTTTTTTTTTCCCTCTATGTTCAGTCGCTTGTAGTGCACACAAGCAAATTAAATTGATACAAATCCCATGTATTTGCTAAGCGGAGATGGCAGGAGGCTATCACCGTGTAGATTGCAGGTATTTTAATAAACAGAAAAGCAGCAGGTGTGCTGTTGTTGCACTGTTAGTAGATTGCTTAACATCCAACTGATTTGCTCTTCAAGAGAAAATTGCTATATAGGCCACGTCAAGTTTTGCTCCGAATGTGCATTTATAAGGAAAATAGATGGTGCATATAATAATATACAGTGCAATGTATCTTAACACTGTCAGTTCAAAAAGAACAATTGTTATAAAAAAAAAAAAAAATAAGCTGAAGAAAGCACATATACATTATTAAAATTATTTTATTATATTATTATATACATACAAACACCAATGAAATCTGTTCAAAAATAAATAATTCCCCACATGACAAAATCAAATGATGCCAGGATCATGTGATGGACAAAAATTCTTCCATGGGATTTGTTCAATCATTGATTCAGGCGATACGTTCACTGCTTACATCGCACAAGCATTGTAAGAAACAGCACACATTTCTTTCTGCATTTCTTTCTGTGATGTTCACTACTACATGGAACAGCTTTTTACTGTGACCCTTCACTGCAGCAGGTACTCTATTTGTAGTTTATCTGATTTAAAATTAATTCAATAGGCTTAGTGGAAGATGAAGAGTCCTTTGGGTTAAAATAGGGGTTGGAGACCTGAGGGCCTATGCCCAATAAGAAAAGACCCTATAGGTTAGCCGTTAGATGATACAAAGCAGACTAGCCTAGTAGAGAATTACTATCCGTTCTTAGGTCCTTTTACATTTGTTTAACATTTACTGAGTTAATTTGAAGTAATTTGAGTTTCTTGTAAGGCGGCACCAAGAGCACTAGTGGTGTTTTTGCTGCAGTAAAAGTATAGTTACATTTCATTACTCTTACTGTTTTTGATAATTTCTTAACTTCTATTTTGTCATTTAATATAATCCTTTCTTTTACTGGATGACAGCGAGACCCCAGCCAAGCTGCGGTGGCTAAGGGTCTATAGTGGTTATGGTGTCTGGCGGAATGCTTGGAATTACTCGTTGTTGCTAGGAAGCAGCAACTGGCGAAGGCACCCAGTCGGTGTGCCAGGCGGTTCGCCACAGCACTTAAATCCAAAAGCCCATACAAATTTGAAGACATGCAGCTCACGTTCCTACCAAATCTGTGCAGACTCATGCTAGACTGGTGGCGCTCGGTCCGCAGGGTCACATAGTCACTCTGAACAGCTGGGATCAGCTACAGATGGGGTCCCCCCATATGCTCCTGGGCACAAGAGACGGGGCTGTACACCGACTCACATCACTGGAGGACTCGAATACCTTTCTTCAGGCACTGAGCTTATCGCGACATAAAGCATACGTCCACCAGGCTGGCAGCTTCTTGGATGTCTCACAAATAATCCCCTTTGTACCTCGCCCCACTGACGAAAATGGCTGAAAGCACCAGATATTCACCGGGCTCTGACCCAAGGAAGAAGTGGCAGACTGATCCAGAAGCGTCCCACCAACCAACGATTTTTCTTTTATTGTTTAAATTTTGTTATCAGTGCTATTTAATGCCAATCTGATTTCACTACAGATTATACACATAAACTTTTCACCTCCCAACCCCCTTGGTGCCTAGGGGTTATTGGGTACTACTAACATCCCCGCTAGCCCTCCACACCATGATAGTCAGGGCAACCACACAGCTCATGCCCACTTGCAGCCAGTGAGCTCACAGACACCTTCGAACGAGGTCGTTAGGCCTCCTTTAGGCCGATAACATCTACCACTCGGCTCTTACATGCCAAGACATCTAGTCCGGCACATACATAGCACACCCGTTCCTTGAGGACCCCATTAGCTAGTGGGAGTTCACACTTCACTTTACACAACTTGTTAGTCACTTTTATAACTCTAATACAATCTTAAAATACTTGCCCAAGTGTATTCTGTTACGCGTTCATGCAATGTTTAGAGTCCGACTAGTTCTATATGTAACTGCATATTATATGGCATATTTGTGCAAGACAAAAATAAAGAATATAAAAGAAAAAAAAGTATTGGATAAAATTTAGCTGAACAGAGCCAGCTCAATGGACAAAATTCGGTTTGAGCAAAAAAATTTGATAAAACAATTTGGACAAACTGAATTATACAGATCATGTGGATGAAAATTTAATTCTTAAGCAGATACACCTCTAGTCTATATTTAACCATATAGTCTAGTCTAGATTCAAAACATATACTTGCCTAAATATCGCTTCCTCCTTGCCAAACAGGTCTTTGAATATACAGCTAAGCTAAATAACTTTTCAAATGCGTATCTGCTATCAATTTGTTAATGAAAATATATGCTCTCTAATGTGACACTAAGTCATGTTTTATCATTATAAATGAACTTTAAATGATATTTTAGATAAGTACGAATTAGGAAGCTCAACTATGATTCAGAGAGTAAGGGCTTGGGTACAAACCTGTTGCAAAGTAGCAATTAACGGCTGCCATTACTCTGTGTTAACCTCTACTTAACGACTGATTTCCAACCCTGTCACTACTTATTACCAGCTGCCGCAAACAATAAAAACATAACACCAACCTCTGGCCTGGTGGAGAGAAGTTATCAACTGCTTATTCCCTAAACATCATACAGGAAAACAGAAGAACATAGCAAAAAGCTAAACATTTTATGAAAAAGCCAGGCATGTGATTAACAAATTAAAATAGTTTTCTACAAATAAAGTGCATGATTCATTTAAAGGGGCTGTAGCGGAGCTCAAATACCCCGACTAGGTATCTCCGCTGGTTCCTAGAAGAAGCACTGGTTAGTGATCATAACTCTCCCCCAAGTAACTAGACGACACCTAGTTTTGGGAGTCCAACTGATTTTATTGAGCCGAATGCACCTTTTTATGCACAGACTAGCGGCGTACTTACCACGGTCGCAGGGCTCGCCACTGTGACCAGGCCCCCTGCGACCATGGGAAGCCTGGATACCTTCTGGACTGGTGCACAGCCACACAGGCCCGGGTCTACGGTGTCTGGCAGGAGGGCTACACTGCTCCCCTCCTGCCTGTGTGTAGCGTGGCCGAGTGGTCTGACAGGAAGTGCTCACTGTGAGACCGGGAATCGCATCGAGAAGCAAGTACAGGGGGAAAGGTAGGAATGGGACACAGGGAGAGGATGGTGAGAGAGGGAGGGTATGGGATACCTGAAGGAGAGGGGGAAAGAGGGAGAAATATTAAACATGGAGGGGAGGGGGAGAGAGAGAGAAATGGGACACATGGAGGGGCTTGGGGAAAGAAATGGGACACATAGAAGGGAGAGAGAGGGAGTGTATGGGACACATGGAGGGGAGGAGGGAGGGTGTGGGATACATGGAGAGAATCGGGGAGAGACATAGGAATGGGATACATGAGGGGCTTTGGGGTCAAGGGAATGAGAGACATGGGGGGGCTGGGTGCTGAAATGAGACACGTGGAGGAGATGGGGGAGGGAATGAGACACAATTTTTGCACTGGGGCTCGGTGGTATCTAGTTACGCCTCTGGCACAGTCCCCCCAATTGGGGTCTCCATTCAACACATATAGTAGCAGGTGTCTCTGCGTCTGGGAGATAATGGAGTTGCTATCTGCTGAACAAATTATCTCCCGCATACAGAGTGCCAAACATAAAAAACACAGTTAAAACACACAGGAACCCCACATATCATACATCCCTGGACAGCTCTTGTCCGAGCCCCCAAGTTGGCAAAATAGCGCCTGGTTCCATAAAGAATTGTCCAATCGCCACACAGGTAAAGTTTTGACCGGCCGCACACGAAAACTTAGCCCAAAATAGTTCCAGTGTGAAAGTGGCCTTTGCTGGTCAAACATTGGGAGCTCCTGCGATCAAACAAGAGGGGCTCTCCATGATTCTCTGTGAGTGATATTCCCTTTAGTCTGTAGTACCTTCCCTCCAAATAGCGCTCACCTGGCAGGTCGAGAAGTGAGGCAAAAGTGACCGGCAACCGCGATGCAAAGTGGCCATGTTGTGGTTCCAGGGTGTTTTCGGCCAAGTACCGATGGGAAACTTTTGGTTCCCTGGGTGCCAGGGAATGTGAGCATTCGGGAGTTACATTCGACAGAAGGGAAGACACTGAACCAGCGATGATTATAGTTCCTTTCGGGACAAGATAGGAAAGGGTCCGCCATAGGGACACTATTGGCAACCAGACCACTTCAAATGAAGTGTCCCTGTCCCCTTAACCCTACTTTGTAAATTTTAGAGAAACTGCAATGTTTACATTGCAGGGTTAAGATAGACTTTAGTGGCTGTCTTCTAGACAGTCATGAGAGGTGCTTCCTGCATTTTCATGGAGTATAACATCCGACATCTTCAAAATCCCCACAGAAAAGTATTGATTGTTGTTGTTGTTATTGCCATTTATATAGCGCCAACAGATTCCGTAGCGCTTATTCACTTGATTCGATCCTTTCCTATAGGAAAGTTATAATGTGTGCAAGGCAATCGCTGTGCATGAACATTTGATCCTCCATCAAAATTTCATTGCTGGAGGAGGAGACAGAGCAAGTGACCTCAGCACTGGAATTAAGGTAAGTGTTAAAAGGTCTTTTAACTTGAAAAAAGGATGTAAACAAGAGAAGTCGATACGCCTCTATGATTTTAAAAATCTGCCCCGTCTAGACACTTTAAAAAAAAAAAAAAAAAAAGGGTTACTCACTAAAGTAAGAATGGTCAGGAATTTAAATAGATTTTCACATTTATAACCATAATTAGCCAAACTGAAAGCATAGCAGACTTGGAGACTTTTCCAATAAAGCTATTTTGGCCTTAAATTTGAAATTTACTTTGAGTTTCCCAGAATTTTCACATTGGTGAATAACCTTGTGAGTATTCTAGGCATGGCATATTTCTGAGAGATGAGATGTCAAAGGGAATAATCACTCCCACAAACCTAAATCATTTTATAACTGTATGAAAAAAGATTAACTAGTTTAAACACTATCATTTTACATGCATAAGAGCTTATATCCTGTAATATAATGTAAAGGGTTTACAATCTTGAACTGAGCTTATTTGTGTTATTATGTTATTTTTCTTTGCCCTTGAAATTCTTTTATACGACAAATATCCCCCTAGTGAATTGATATTTCGATACACAGCAAATACTACAAAATAATAAGAGCTCTATGTACTTTATAGCTTACACTATAGAACAAGCATTTTGGCAGCAGAGCTCAGCGGAATCTGTTTAGGTTAAGGTAATGCTTTCTTCCCCTCAAAGAATGATATTGTAAGAATCTGCTGTGCTGTAGGGTTTATACTGAGGCTTAGCAAAACACTGATATGTACAACGTTCTAGGAGTCACAAAAACCCCAGACAAACTGTAGCTGTCATTTTAGAAGAGCCCTTAGAACAGAGAGGAAAACATAATACATATAAAAAAAATAATGAAATTCTAAATATAGACTTAGCTTTGCTAGAGAAAACATTATCTGAATCTAAGATTCTCATAGGATTAACAAAAATAAGCAACTAATGGAAGCCATATGTTGAGATATGTGTTTACCATCCATGCAATAACAGAGTTGCAATTTGTGGCTGAATTACGCATGTTCGAGCTTTAATTTAGCGTTCACTATTATAGACGTAGTGCAGATGTGTATGAGATAGGATGAGCTGTCCAGGTTTCCAGCACAGATTTCTTTTTTTTGTTTTCGAAAGCCCTTCCAATCACGACTTTGATAGAATGCCTCCCAACCATCTCGATTTCAGCAGGACAGTAAGGATTTTCATGTCCAGCTACATTGAACATTTTACATTCACTGTTGTGTAGTTGTGTTGAAGGTAAACTTATAGCTCCCAAAAATCTGTGCTTCCAATGTAAAAAGTGCCTTATGGAATACTGCAGGTTAGGAGGGATGGACATAAAGGATGCATGCAGGTACATAAAATACAGCTAAGTTAGGCCCATAGTTACATAGGCTGAAAAGAGACATGAAGCACTTTGAAGCACTTCCAATTTTGCAACAAACTAGGAAAAATATCCCTCTTGACCCAAGAATGGCAGTCAGATTTATCCTTAGATCAAGAAGCTATTAACGTACAGTTGAAAAATTATATAATTGTAATAATCTGTTATTCCACTATACATCTAGTTGCTGTTTAAACATATGTACGGATTCTGATAAAAACACTTCTTCATGCAGAGAATTCCATATCCTTATTGTTCTTACCAGGGCCGCCATCAGAAAATGTGGGGCCCCTAACACAGCTCAATGTCTGGGCCCCCGAGTGCCCGCCTCCAAGCCCCGCCTCCAAATCCCGCCCACAGGAATACACACACACACAGACACAAAAGGACACAGATACACACATACTAAGACACAAATACCTGGTTCTTACGGTAAAAAAAAAAACCTTTCCTTTGCCTTAGACTAAATCTTCTTTCTTCCAGCCTAAACGCATGACCTTGTGTCCTATGTAAAGTCCTGTTTGTGAATAGATTTTCACACAATGGTTTGTATTGGCCCCAGATATATTTGTATAATGTTATCATATCCAATTTGAGGCGATGTATTTCTAGCTAAAATGTTTCATTTTTTTTATTAATTTTGAATGCCCGCTTCTGCACTCTTTCTAGTGCCATAATATTGTTCTTTATAACAGGTGCCCAAAATTGCACAGCATATTCAAGATGTGATCTTACCAGTGATTTATAAAGAGGCAAAATTATATTCTCATCCCGAGAATTAATGCCCTTTTTCATACATGACAATACCTTACTGGCCTTAGCTACAGCTTATTGACATTGCAAATTGTGCTGGTTCATTGTGTGTCCTTTCAGGAGAAAAAGGGAAAACATGTCCACACACAATACTAGAAGGTGAATCTGACATAGCAGTACTAAGAAGATGCATATAATAGTATATACTCATTCAAAATATGTATCAACAAAGAGAGACTTGCATAAATTTGGAGCCTCATTTTTTTTTTCACTTTTTTTTGGTTATATGGGAAAATAAAAGACACATTTTCAATGGCTTTCTCCTTCCAACATATATTCAGTTATAGGATAAACTAGAGTACATTTCCTTATATGATAACCTGCTACTCCAGTCCAAGAGCAGCACAGCACCAGCACTCAGTATGCAATTTACTTCTTGCAAGTCCAAACCCTAGCAGGCAGCCGTATAATATATGTAATAGAAACTCTTGTTCTTAATGGATTTAATATATTGCTGCATGTTATTAAAACAAGTTCTAACAGGGAGGTGCCACTGGCTATCAATGTAGAAGTCCGCTCCAGACTGTGTGATCCCTTCCATCCTGAGACTAGAATTAAAAATAAATAAATATATACAATTATTTAAATACTGGGTCAATGTGTAAGCATTTTTACATATGGCATACCCCTGGCTAGGTTTTTGGAAAATGCCATCCACAATAGTTGCAATGGCAAAGATTATTAACAGATATAGATGTTAAAATGTATATTTCAGTTGTTGAGTTATTCTTGCATAATAAAGCCTTAAGCAAAATTTGCATTACATATACAGTTACTGTTCCTTTGGATATTAATCTGAGTTCCTCTAACAAAGCTGTATATTTCTGTATCCTTTGTGTTACTCCATTGGCAAGCCATGGAGTAGAAATGATAAAAAATGAAAAGCACTGTAGAATCAGTCAACTATTCCACTCTACTAAAAATCCGCTGCTATGTGGAATTACAATGAGATTTCCACAGAGACGAGCTAGTTTAAAAAAAAAAAAATATATATATATATATATATATGCCAATCAATATTTTAGCACATTATAAATTATCTCTGTACAAAAGAATTTAGATGATAGATCAGCATGCCATCAACTCTAAAACGATCACATATTAATAAGTAATAAATCAAAGCCCTAATAAGAAAACACAACTAGGATTTTCTGGAACATATCAACGATCACCCAAAGACATTATGCAGCTATTTTAAAAATCTATAAGCAATTTCTAAACTTCATCTGGCTTGCCAATACAGAAATAGAGGTAAGAGATAAAGTGTAAGGTGTTTGGTGAGACGCGTGAAAAAAAACCTGTAATGCCTAAATTAGATCAATTTTAAAAACATATGGATTAGCCAGAATTTTCAACACTTCTTTTAATGAAAAGATCAAAATATTAATTTTGTAGCATATAAAAGCAGAATAAGCATAATTCTCACTATTGCTGTTGGAAAGTATTTCTCATAAACCCAACAGTCAAATATACCTACTTACATACACACACACACTTTTTGGGGGGCAATTTCCCCACCAAGCAGAGTGTAAAAGTATTCAGGCGCCTTAGTTTAATAAACACTTCAGTTTTTTTTCGCTACTCACACACAGCTGTCAGCCAATCAGTGCTCTGTGGTTGGAAATGGAGGCCAATGGCCTGTCCTACAGAAACAGAATGCAGAAGGGGGTAATCAGGCCAGTGTTGCGAAAGCACCCAGAGTTGTGCGAAACGTGTCCAGGGCTTCTCTAATCTTTCTTTAGGGTCGGCTTCTTTGGTGGTCTCCCACCTGTACAGCAGCTGCGGGTTGTCGTATGCTCAGGTTTTGGACTTTTTATACTTTATTCACTCACAAGCTTTTTTTTCCATTTTTCACATGCTTGGACCAATATAGCATACATGAGGACTGCTGTTCTAGTATCTCGCTATATGTATTTTCTTTTTTTACTTCAATAAATGTGCGTTTTTTTCTACGATTTCTTCCTGATGTATTTTGGGGGATTTCCTATTAATGTATCATTTGAATGCTGGGAGAATTCCAGCACCGAGAAGGTAACCCTGTGATTGCATCTATAAGTATGATGATAAAACCAGTATATCCATGCTTATTTAATTTTGGAGTTGCGGCTACATGTTTTTTGTGAGTGAGTGACTTTCTTCACTTACTTTTCTGCACTTTTACTATTAAGGAATCAGGCCAGTCCTTATACTCAATAACATGAAAGAACCATGGCCACACGAAAAGGTCAAAGTACCACAGGAGACAGGGAATGATGGAATGCTCATCATTTAGGATAAATAGAGCACTACGCTACACATTTACTTCCCAACTTTCAGTGACAGAAGGCATTTTGGCCTCAATGCGTGAGCTAGACATGCTCAAGTAGAAGGAAATGTAGGCATTATCATAGTGTACATGAGCTCATTAGTTCACTGTTTGCTCCTTTATCAGGTTTTGGTGACCATGTTAAACAAATTAAGAAGAAACATGTCAAATATATATATATATATATATATATATATATATATAATGTATAATGATATGTTCCCTCTTCTTCACTTAGAACATATAAAAAATATTTAAGAAAAATAAGGGTATACATACTTGGAGTAATCAAACAGTCTGCTGTCCCATAGCTCATGGTTTCCTCTAGGTCCGCTGTGGAAAAAACAGGAGTCTGTTCCATCAAACTTGTTGAGTCCATCTTCACTGTTTTTGGATGCATGGCTGTGTACAACATCAAGCAAAACCAGGATTCCCATTGAATGGGCAACATCAATAAGTTCTTTAAGGTCATCTGGTGTCCCAAAGCGACTACCGGGATGGAAAAACAAACAACAGTTTAGCTATTTAGGCAATGTAGGCCATGTGACCCACTTAAAGAAACAGCGACGAAGTGCCTAAAAACACAATTATTTACGAGACATAAAGAGTAAAAACAGAACAACAAGCTACTAAAATAAAGAACTTCCTAGAAACTTAATTTGCAAGATAAACTGCATCCGTGTACTTATAACCTTTCTGAGTTATGAAAGCTTGCAGAGTTCCCTTCATATTTGATTGCTTTAATGTCTTTATCACATATGCCTAAGGCAAAGATATGTTAAGTTTGTTGCATACAAGTTTGGGTAAACCCTAGGAGACAGATTAGACAGATAGACTGACAGGCAGCGTGTGGATTGGTAACTGGTATACGAAAATATAAACATACATGTATTATTATTATTATTTATATAGCGCCAGCAAATTATGAAGCGCTGTACAAAGTGTCCAAACTTACCCATATGTGTAACATTAAACATGACCTCTCAAGACCCAAAGCAATAAGACAGATGTTGCTTAAAGTACATCAACCCCTTTCCTATTATACATCAGGCAGCACCACCACTTAGTGGACTTGTTACCTGCATGTAAATTGGGAGGCATTTAAATTCCTCTCCACATGGTTTTTCTAAAGCTCATTTTTGTTTGCATCTAATATCTGTCTGGAGATTTCCACAGTTTTGTCATTTCAATATTTAAAGCCAGTAAAATATTTGAGATTACCTTGATGCAGCAAAGAAACTAGTGACTTGATAGCCAAAACATGCATAGTACACATGTTCCATGATTGCCATCAACTGTATGCAGTTATAGCCTGTAAAATGAAAAATACATGAAAACAGCACATTTAATCCAGATCTTTCAGTGGAATTTACACATTTTACATTAGAATACAAAGAGAGGCTGAAATTAAGTTTCATATTTATTCACTTTGGAACATCAGCAGTGCTTTGCGAAATCTGATCATACAGGGTGAACAAGACAGTAGAGGAAGGGAAACAAAGAAAAGTGTGTAATGCTTATTTAATAGCAAAATAAAAAAAATAAAAAACATTTACAGGTATATACAGTTTGCTGCATGTGGGCAATCTGAGCAGCAAAAACAATGATACAGTTTTTCCTTTTTTGTATCTGATGTCATAATATGCTTAATGCTATAGAAAGCTGCAATATATTTTTGTGTAGTTTAAAATATAAAGTATGCATTAATTTTGCAAAAAAATCTAATATAATATTATAGCATAATAATATTATGTGTATCTTCATTATTAATATTGTTATACTGGCTCTTTAATTAGTAATGTGAAGGTCAAACATATTCAAAAAAAGAAAGAAAAAGAAAAACATTTTTCTATTTTTATAACTGCAAAGGGATATGCTAATACAGAGCAGATTTGACTTCTGAATACTAAATATGCCCATCTGCATGTCCTGAACTTCACTTGCACTTTTGATATTTACAAGATAGATCATGAAAGCAAGCAGAAGTAATTGATTGTTTGTACTATACCTTATGCTTAACCACAGCGTTTTGGAAATACATTTTAAATGCACAGTGCTTAAATCTTTAATCATTACATATTCCTTATCACATTCAACCCCCTGAAATAAGCACTTAAAAAGAACAAACATTAAAGCCACTCGGCATAACTTTGAGAAAAAGAAACAAAGAAATTAAAAAGATATATATTTTTTTTATTTTGTTTAATGGTTTTTTTTTTTTAGCATTTACTTAAACCGATGCTCTGTGATAGAGAATGTAGAAAATCTAAAGGGAAAAGAGCCAAGTAATGAAACCATTGAGGATGGAACAAATCCTTCTTAAGCACAACTTTAATGTCAGTAAAGAGATGCTCCTTCAAACAGTCAGAAAGTGATTAATATCAGTAAAGAATAACCTTCAGGTTAATAAGAGCATACTAAAAATGCAAAGCTAGCTTCTGAATTCTAAACACCGTGAGTTATTCACTATACTGAAAAATGTGAAGATATGTCAAGGGAGATCCAAATATCAGTCAGAAAACACTATTCTGCTATTTTTATTTTATTGGTAGTTGCCTTGTCAATGCTCCATAACTCCTAATTTAGTGAACAAATCCCATTGTTCCCTTTCCAAAATTGGTCCATCAATTTTAATCGTTGCTGCATTTCTATATTCATTAACATATATTATAATTGAATTTTCATATTTGATAAAGGGCAATCTGACAGCAGGAAATCCTAGTGTTTATTAATTCATACAAAAACTGTAAATGCTAAAACATGTGGGTCAGGATGGAGACATGAGCAAGTTCACAGTATCTATAGCCTATTCATTAATATTAAAGGAGCACTCTAGTTACAAACACTCAGTTATGTATTTTATAGCGTATGGCCTAAATAATTACTTGTATTTGTACATGCTCCATATTTTAAACGTTATGCTCAATAAATAAATGAATTTTTTATTTCAATCATTTGGCATCTTAATCATGCTTCTCAACTTTGTCCCGTCACGTCCTCCATCCTAAAATTTTATATTCCTACTAGTTATGCTAGCTGGGATGTAATGTCACAGCTCATCTCCTAACTTGCAGTGTTCCTCCAATAAGAGAATAAATATTCAAGTCATCAGGAAGCACAGTAACTAACAGGATGTTAATAACTACAGCCATGGGAAAAAGAAAGTGCACCCTCTTTGAATTTTATGGTTTTGCATATCAGGGCATAATAACAATCATCTGTTCCTTAGCAGGTCTAGAAATTGGGTAAATACATCTTCAGACGAACAACAACACATATTACACCGTTTCATGGTTTACTTAACAAAAACAAAGTCAAAATTAAGGAGCCATGTGTGAAAAAACTACACCTTCTGATTTAAGAGCTTGTAGAACCTTAGCAGTAATAAAGTGAAGTAATCGTTTTCTGTAAAAAAAAATTATCAGTCTGTCACATAGTTGTGGAGTTATTTTGTCCCACTCTTCTTTACGTTGCTTCAGTTCGTTGAAGTTTGCAGGCATTTGTTCATGCACAGCTCTCTTAAGGTCACGCCACAGCATTTCTATTGTGTAGAGGTATGGACTTTGACTGGGCCATTACAACAGCTTGATTATTTTATTTTCCAGCCATTCGGTTGTAGATTTGGTGATGTGCTTAATATCATTGTCCTGTTGCATGATCCAATTTTGGCCAAGCATTGGCTGTCGGACATTTGACTCTAGAATACTTTTGTACAAAGAGAAGTCTATTGTCAACTCAATAACTGCAACTTCCCAGGTGTTGTGGCTGTAAAACAAGCCCAAATCATCGACCCTTCACCACTATGCTTAACAGTTGGAATGATGTGTTGTAGACTATTACATATTCTTTGTTCCTATTTATATACACATTAGGTATGGATATCAATAAGTTAAAAAGAAGAGATGGGGGGGCCGAGCCAGCCACGGACCAAGCTGGACGCACACTAGCCGAGCTCCGGCGGATTAACAGGGAAATCACACGCCATCAGGCCGGAACAACCGCCATGAGACACCCCAGAAAATCCGGAGCCACCGCTCAACACACAGGGAAGCCCCCAGGACAGAAAACGGGCGCCCTGAATAAATACATACTCGACGGATCTGCCGCCCGAAATGCTGAGGTAGGCCCCAAGATGGCGCCGGACGGGGCGCACAACGAAATATCCTCCCCCCCTAGCCCATCCACCTCAGTAGACTCAGCATCCCCAATTACTGCATAGAAGAATGCTGAAATCCCTCACAGATGTACTCCGAACCAGAAATATTAGATACAGATGGGGTTTCCCACTATCACTTACGGCCACAAGCAACGGAGTAACAGCAACTCTTACGTCAGCAGCAGACGTAGCAGTATTCACCTCGGCACTCAATCTACCAGAACTCCATATTCCTGACTGGTACAGCCCAGTCCTGATGCAACCACACCAACCACGAGCGAGGTGGCAAACGCCATCAAAACGCCGTAGACATGAAGTGCAACCGCCTCAACCCAGAGACACCCCCATACAGGCGGACCGGCCTTCCTGTTAACCAGACTCGGTACTCCTAATCACATCCCGAAATCCTGGCTGACGTATGGAGACACTATCCTTAATAATACTACAACCTAGAAAACGCCCCACGAAAACAACAGCGCCTACCGGAAGGAAAAGCTCCTGAACAATCAAACCTCTGGACGAACAACCCAAAAGGAAACGACAACGCTGGACACATCAGACCTGAAACATGAGACTATGAAACTTCATGACCCTACGTCTCCACAACATCAGGCAAGGGATGACCACAGATATGGGAACTCACACAAAACGGAGAGACTACTTACACAACCAAATACAATTCTACTACAAGGTCCTATAGAACAAACCAAAACGACCGACATGCGTGCATACCAAAGTGCTGACACAACACCAGCAGAAAAGGTCACAACTACACACATGGATGCAGCAAAACCGAGGCAACTGACTGCAGCCCATAATAGATGACCAAAGACTAACCTGACTTCTAACGCAAGTATTTCATATTGTACTCATCCATCCATGGCCACTACTCCTCATTATCCCATCCAACTCTACCCCTACCTCCACCCTGGTTAATGGGAAACCATTCGTATTGCTTAACCTAACTACCATAAATGTGTGTTGGGTGAGGGCAGACAGAGTATGAGTTTTCTCATCCAAATGCACTATAAGACTCATGTATTGGAGGAGGAGATGTGTATACACGCCAGTTGTTTTTTCCTTTAGTAGGGGTTGTAAGGTTCATGAGACTGAATGTCTGTAATGTACTATTTTATTGCTTAACCATACAGCTATATATGTATGTATCAATGTATGCCTTGAAAATGACCTATGCACTAGACCTTGGGAACCTAATATGTCTAACGTCAACAGTACTAATAATAGGACCAAAGACACACTACTTGGGGTCACCAATGCCTAGACTTAAAAAGTGGAAGAAGTGATACACATACACACAAGGCCAGAGGGAACATACAAGAGGGTACATCTCACAGGAGCAACATACACCAGGAAATCCCCACGTCGGCCAGGACCACAAACAAATTTAGACTTCCAACCACCGTCTCTACATATAAACCAGCGACTAGGCCTGTAAAACAAAACAAAAAAAAAAAAACATCAACTATACACCATGATTGCCCTGTGGTAACCGCCACACCATGTAACTAACAAATCAAGCTTTACTCCCCCCAACCACCTAGATCACCCACAGCGAACAAAAAGGCCCAAGTGGTGCCCTACTGTTTCCCCAGGGCTACACAGCTGTCTTGGGGAAAGCCACCGTTCGAAGAGGCCTACCTCCTAACTCCTACCAAAACTCTCCTTTGCACGCCCAGCGGGTGACCTTGAGAAACTGTATATAGTTTAAAGTTCAAAGTTGCAAACTGTTGTCTTACTCCTTTCTTTCTTTTTTTTGCTTGCAAACCATTCACCCTTCACACGACCGCGCTCCCTGTGCGGCTACCAAGCCATAATCCATACAAACGCGCAACTAACTCAAAGCCCACATGGCCACAATCACAGTGACCACCCTGAATGTCAGAGGCCTAAATACCCCAAACAAGAGATCTCAAACCCTCACCGAAATGCGCAAGTTAAAGGCAGACATAGTGATGCTGCAGAAAACCCACTTTAAAGCATGTCACGCCCCCAATCTAAGAAGCACACACTACCCGCAGGGGTTCTTTAGCAACTACTCGGCCACCAAAGCCAAGGGGGGTAGCCATACTAATAGGAGCCAAAGCATCCTTTACATACAAGGAACATTACTCCGACACAGAAGGCCAGTTGACCATGGTTAAGGGACTAATAGGGAACACTAAAATAACATTTGCCAATCTTTATCTACCTAACACAAAACAAAGCTCATACTTACGCAAATGTCTCACTAAGATAGAAAGTTTCACAGAAGGAATGCTAATTTTAGGAGGAGATTTTAACGTATTGTTGGACGCTGACCTTGACACAACCTCCCAGGCCACCCAATACAATTCATCCACCCGTGCCAGAATGAAACAGATACTAGACAACGCGTGCTTATACGATGGGTGGAGAACAACACACCCCTCAGCACAAGACTACTCTTACTACTCTACAGTTAAACACACGTACTCCCGTCTAGATATGATTTTCTTACAACATCGACACCTACATCTAATAAAGACCATTGAATATGGCCCTATTACGTGGTCAGACCACAGTCCGCTAACCATGTCGATAAAAATTCCGACACTTCCAGCCACAAGAGCACACTGGAAACTTAAAATACCCTACTCAATGACCCTCTTATGGTGTCAACCCTGAGCGACACCATGCGCAACTACTTCACCGAAAACACCACACCGTCCAGCTCCCCCACAATAGTATGGGAGGCACATAAAGCTGTGTTTATAGGCCATATAATAGCAGCAGCAGCCAAACAAAAAAAATCAAAGAGAGCAACAGGTGACAAGACTCACACATGAAATAAGGCAACTGGAAACCGTAAACAAACAAAACACCACGATAGACATGTACAAACGATTAGTGGAAAAACGATCCACCCTACAGTCGATTCTATGCCAAAACTAAGTACGCACTACTGAGGACCAAACATAAGTACTATACCCAAGGGGGCAAATGCGGCCGCCTCCTAGCGCGATCGTTGCAAAACATTAGGCACCGGACATTTATATCACAAATCAGGAAGCCATCAGGGGAGACCACTCTCCTCCAACCAGAAATCCTCCAGGAATTCCACTCCTTCTATACTAACCTTTACAATCTGAGATCCAGCCCTCCGCCCGTAGAAGACATCCACAGATTCCTTATAAATAGGGTGACCCAAACACTTCCCCAAAACACAAGACAGATCCTTGATGAACCAATACGACCAGAGGAAGTATCAATGGCCACCAAACATCTCTTACCAGGCAAAAGTCCGGGCCCGGACGGGTTCTCAGCAAAATACTTTAAGACATTTGCCCACATCCTGACTGACCCGTTTACAAAAGCCTACAACTCACTCACACAGGGCACCCACATACCAAATGAAGCCTTAGAGGCACACGTGACCCTAATCCCAAAGCCAGGCAAGGACCTATCGGAGTGTGGCAGTTACCGCCCTATTTCACTTATCAATGTAGATCTGAAAATCTTTACGAAAATCCTAGCCACACGCCTCAGACCACTTCTCCCAGGTTTGATCCACCAAGACCAAGCGGGCTTTGTGCCTGGCAAGGAGGCGAAAAATAACACCACCAAATTACTCAATCTCATACACACTGCACACAAACTACAAACCCAAAGCCTGATACTCACGATAGATGCGGAAAAGGCATTCGATAGGGTGGACTGGTCCCTATTAATAGAAACAATGCAAGCTTTCGGCCCAAACTGGCTCTCATTGATAACATCAATTTATTCATCCCCAGGGGCTAAAATCAGAATAAACGGTCAACTCTCAGACACGGTCAGTATAAAGAACAGCACAAGACAGGGGTGCCCCCTGTCCCCACTGCTCTTCATTCTAACGATGGAACCTTTCCTGCAGGGGATAAGGGACAACCCAGAAATACAAGGAATAAGAGTAGGGGAACAAGAATATAAAGTGTCAGCATTTGCGGACGATCTACTATTTACCATTGTAGATCCAATACACTCAATGCCACACCTACTCAAAGAAATAGATATATATAATCATATCTTGAAATTCAAAGTCAATATAAGTAGGAGCGAGATTATCCCCCTTCAAATGGCAGAAGCAACTTGTACACAATTAAAAAAAAACATACCCCTTGAGCTGGCCAGCTAAATCGATTAAATATCTCAGAATTCCCCTCACCTCAAACTTGGCTAAAATATTTGAGCTAAACTTCCCACCACTCCTCAATGCCATAACTACAGACCTCAAGGAGTGGAATAAGCCACATTTCGGATGGCTATGTAGGGTGCACATACTGAAGATGTCTATACTCCCGAAAATCCTTTATCTACTACAAACGCTTCTTCGCTCAAACAAAAAGACTCATCACCACCTACATTTGGGCAGGGAAGCACCCAAGGATACCATATAGATATTTGATAAAACACAAACACCAGGAAGGATTGGGCCTTCCAGACATAGCGTCATACCACAAAGCAATGATACTGACTCGAATCTATGACTGGACAGTCCCTCAAAGCCAAAAACAATGGGTGCACATAGAATCCCAGAGCTTCGACGCCCCTCTGAATAATATCCCTTGGCTATGTATATATGTATGTATATAACTTCACCTATATAGTTGGCCAGAATATGTGAGGTTAAGATGCAGACAGTGAAAAACATTTTTGTTTTGCAAAAACTATATAAAAATAAACATGTAAAAATACAGCTAATTATTTAGGTCAAAAGTTATAAAATGCATTTAACTTGTTTTGCGTCTTTAAATAGTCACACAATAAAACTGGTTGAGAGAATTTACATTTATGCTAGGGGCAGTTCTGCAGCTTCTTGGAGAGGCTTCCTCTTCTACAGATGCTGAAATTCTCCTACAGACATGATCCCTTGGATCTCATAATGTCTGCTCTGGTACGCTCACAATTCCCTTCACAATAACATTTGCTTTTATTATCTGTGCCCTCAATGTTCCTTTTGTTTTTCAAACAAATTTCAGTTCCTTGCCCTAAAACATTATTAAAAAAAAAAAATCAGAGGCTCTTTTAAATTATATCAATTTCTGTAAACAGCATTTCAGACACCACTTGATATTCAGCAAATCCAACCTCTCTTCAAATTTTGCTATTTACGATATCAGGATGATAAAATGCTTACAATTCTTACAGTGCATCTTAGCAACAGGAAAAAAGGGATGTTTCAGGATGAGTAATGCTTTATGTAGAATATTTTTTTATTTACTTTTTTTTTATGTCACACAAGCCATTTTTAACGCTTTAGGGACAGAGATAGCTAATATAAAACCAACAATTTGTGCTATTATAATAATGTAAACATTTCTTAAGCGCATCCATGCATATTATTCATTGTGTTTGGTTTTTCTTGTTTTTTTTGTTTCATTTGCTTGATTTTTTTTAAGGACAGAAATGTCTTTTTAATATCCCATCTGTATACATAGTAAACATTAAATATAAATAAAATATTAAAAATTGAGGAAAATGAGGGAAATCATTTTTTTTTCAAATATTAATTTTTACACATCAAGTGCAACTAAAGAATAAGTACTCAAAAATAGACGAATGTATCAGTCCAGATTGTTAAATGCCTCATATGTCTAGAATTAAAATTACATTTTAAAGGACCACTCTAGGCACCCAGACCACTTCAGCTTAATGAAGTGGTCTGGGTGCCAGGTCCAGCTAGGGTTAACCCATTTTTTTTATAAACATAGCAGTTTCAGAGAAACTGCTATGTTAATAAATGGGTTAATCCAGCCCTCAAATCCTCTAGTGGCTGTCTCATTGAGGCGCTTGCGTGATTCTCACTGTGAAAATCACAGTGAGAGCATGCAAGCGTCCATAAGAAAGCATTGTAAATGCTTTTCTATGAGACCGGCTGAATGCGCGCGCAGCTCTTGCCGCGCGTGCGCATTCAGCCGAATGGGAGGAGAAGAGGAGGATCGGAGGAGGAGAGCTCCCCGCCCAGCACTGGAGAAAGGTAAGTTTTAACCCCTTTCCTCTTCCCAGAGCCGGGCGGGAGGGGGTCCCTGAGGGTGGGGGCACCCTCAGGGCACTATAGTGCCAGAAAAACGAGTATGTTTTCCTGGCACTATAGTGGTCCTTTAAGTAAACGCTAACTCTATATCATCTCAACCCATATCCTACCCCTACCTTTGCCTACCCTAAATTTATCGTTAACCATAATCGTACACTATCCCCAGTGGTGTATCCTGGTTTTGTGCTGCCCTAGGCAGACATCCCCCCGTGCGCCCCTCCCCCCCCCAACCCTTCCTCCCTTCCCTGCATTCTAAATACACACACATTCACTGACAGATACACACACACACTAACAGACACACACACACACTAGCAGACAAACACACATACACTAACAGACACACAAACTCACTCACTTTTTTTTTTTTATTTGCGGCCGCCCGCCCAGCAGCCCGCCTGGCTTGTCAGTTATCCGCAAGGCTAACAAGACATTTGCCCTGGGCATTTGGAGGTGGCTTTTTTTGCCGCCCCTTGGAAAATGCCGCCCAAGGCAAATGCCTTGTTTGCCTCGCGGCTAAAACATCCCTGACTATCCCTAACCCAGCATTAACCTTAACACTACACTAATCCTAACTCACAAAGATTCCCTGTAATGAAGTCAGCAAATGGATCTCTCCCAGCACGCATATGAGAGAGAGAGAGGGGCACTAGAGAGTGCTCTCTAATGTGTGAGTGCAGCATGAGAGGGAGATCTGCCTCTCATTCTGAAGCTCTTGCATGCTGTACTTGCTGATCAGACAGTGATCTGTGCTGAGCAGCTGGAAAAACCAAGTGCCAATAAAAGTTGGCAAGGGGGCATGCAGGGAGGCCTTTTCAGACCCCCGGGTCTCCCTCAGACTGGTGGAAGGCTGTGAATCACTGTGGGTGAGTGTGATCGCAAGCTGCCTTAATGCAGTTCAGCCCAGTTTGTGGAGACCAGAGAGGAACGTCCACACTGTGTAAACAGGTACAAGCAGTTCAGTCACTTGGAAGTTCTTTTGGGTTTTTTTTTATTTCTTTGAACAACTGCTGATGGAAAATGGAAGGATTTGGCAATCAAAGCTTTGCCCATTGCCACATTTTCATAAAAATCTGGTTTTCACATGTATATTTGCTGTTTGCACTGAATTTCAAAGAAATTCTAATACAGTCAACATTCATTTTTCCTAATGAACAAATTTTTATGAAAACTTCAGAAGTACCATTATGAGTAAAATTTAGTGTTAAATGGACACTACAGTCACTAGAACAATGTAGTTGTTAATGTAGCTTAATGTAGTTGTTGTAAGCTTGAAAGTGTCACTTTCATTAAGATCTAACAAATGTAGAGATACACATTGTACATGTACATATTTACTATCTAGGCTACTTTTTTATTTTCTTTTACCAGAATGTTTAGATTATATTTTCATACTTGTCTAAAACAATCTGCTACTAGCTGAATGGATGAGACATCCAGTTTAGGCAATCCAAAACAAAGCCGATGTTTCAATTCAGTTATTACTAAATCATCATCAATCATATTTATTATGCAAAAATTTTATTATGCAAAAATGTATCTTACATTAAACGACATGACCAAAATCCCAATATTTGAGCACAGTGTGAGATGTGTGGATTTGAAAACAAAAATGCAAATATCACTTTCACATCAGTGCTGTCCTCTTTGCAGGAGTTCTTTCCCATAAATGTCCATTCTGATTTCCAATAAAATCCTACTTGTGCAAGCATTGTTTTTTACATGAATGAAACCGCAATCTGGGTAGAATTAAAATGTGAATAATAGTATAACGTTGCCCTATGATATATTAGTCAGCAGCGCATATGTGATAACATACTCGCGTGCTCACCAAACCTTTCATACAAGGAATAACCCATTCAGCCACTGTGTAATGGTGGGGGCATATGCGGCAGATAGGATTTTTCCTGGGCAATTATTTGTCTGTCTATTTAATGTATTGACTATATAATTCATTACAATATGGGGGGCAAGTTCTTCCTAACTCCTTTAAAAAGTAGCAACAGTGACAATAAAAATAAAAACAAAAAACAATTTATGAAACCCAAATCCAGGAAAGTTGTTTATCTCTATCTTCCTATAAGTAGATGAAAATGTGTTTATTTATTGACAGCAATTGCAAATATAGAGCTATCACAATGGAATAAAATGAAATATCCCTGCTGACTGTTCCACTTAACAGAATGTTTCCCTGCTTATTAAATAACATCCATGATGTCCAGAGAGAAGTCTGAAAGGAATATCTGTTTTACGACCATTAGTCTTGTTTACATAAACTAATTTGTATCTAGAACCAATTCTTTATTTAATGAATGTTCAAGCAGGCACTTTGCTTAGCAAAGTTAATACATGATTTGTAGTTGCCAACTGGCTCATTGTGGACTCCTCTCCTCAGCAAAAAAAAATTCCAGGAACAGTTCTTGTTTTTTTTGGAAATACACCCTGGAATCAGAGTTAAACTTCTGGTCTGAAATCAGCATAGTATAGTAATTTTATAAAATGGCTGCATTGATGCAATTTGTTTTGTCAGCAGTATGAATGAATAGTGCTCACTAGGTGCTAGGATGTCCAGACAATATCTCCAAACAGCAATTCACATTCAGAGGATTAAAAGAGCTGTTATTCCAAACCACAAAACTATAATGTGATGTCTAAGCAGAGCCTTTAAGGTCTGAATTTGTGGTACGGAATAAAAGCTCCTTCATTTACCCACTTGAGTGTCTGGCCATTCTGTGAAGTGATGATATTTGTGTCAACCTGACACCTCCAAGTTAGTCCAGCCCATGACCACCTCTCCTGCCCCCGCTTCTATTTGTCAGTGCTATAGTATATAATGCAACAGGGTCATGGTGCCTAATCAACTTTGGTTTCAGGCCTGAACCTGGTGTTGCATTTGTTCCTTCTCAATGCAACCAGGGTCCTCCAGTAGATACAGTAGAAATCTGTTTCTTCAGCAATTCTCACAACTCGAGTTTTTTTTACTCACAAGACAGGTATGAGTTAAGGGACAAGACAGACAGCAGAGAGTATAAACAAAGCACAATATTTAACAGGGGGAGGGGCAGACAAAGACAAGTGGACCTTATAGGTGACAGGAGGGAAATGTATTGAACGTTGAATACATTCTAATTAAAGTCCAGCCATAAAACCAATATATCCAAATTCACAGACAAATTGTAGTTTAGGGAATCAATATTTTCCAATTCTATCGTAACTTACCAAGATCTTTTATTCTCGGCAATACATTGAATGTAAAGTTTTTATATGTTGCAATTTTTCCTTCTGGTGAGGCGATTCCCACGTGCGATTCATATATGCGGATGCTTTTTGGTTTCCTTGGACGATCATGTTTAGGCTTAAAACAACATGTAAAATTAACAAATGATTAATTGTTTTTTATCTAATGGCAAATGTTTTAAATTTACTATGGCTCACCAACTCCTTATTCTGTATTTGGCAGAATCAAACATAAAAAAAATGACATGTTTTGTTTGTGGGTAGGTCATTCAAGCCAACATTCTGATAAACTGTCCAATCACCATGAAAACGTAACCAGCATTTACTCAAATATTATTAGAAACTGTCTATTCATTTTACAACCCTGGAAATGTTACCATTCACTGTGAAATATATCCAACTAAACCAGGACTCGGGAATCTGTCATACGAAAGAATATAACAGGGAAGCACAAATGCAGCAACGACTATATCTTTAACCAATTTGAAGGAGTTCCAGCCATCATTTTGTCTACTCCATAGAATTCTGTAGAAAGGTTTCATGTGCTACAATCCAATTGTAGTTTTTCCCAACAAGTTTTTTGTCTCCTGCTCCTCTTTTTAACCCTTCCCTGAATCTCTTACCTACAAACCTATTCCCCAGTGGATCATTTTACCAATTCTCTCTAAAGCTTAAAGAGGAGTAAGCATAACAAATGAAACCTCAATATGCATTATCTGTTGAAAAAAAAGTACATTTATAAATGTAAAAATTAAAACCAACAAAAAACTTACTATATAAGGGTGTGGTGGTTGCCAAAAAATCCAGTCGTAGATAATGCTACTTTCCTCTCGGAAAACATACTTTGCCCATGGTGAAATGCGATACAAGGTTTCTCCAGATTTGCTGGTTATTACTACCTAGAACACAAACCATATGTTTTTTTATGGACTTATTTAAATGAATTAGTTTAAATTATCATCATTGGATTTTTATTAAATCTTCCCTAAGACAAAGTAAAAGTATTAGAGATGTATACGTCTATACATTTTGAACTGAAAAATAAATATATATATATATATATATATATATATATATATATATATAAATCAAACATATCTGTCTCAGATATTAGAAATAGATATTTTGCCTATCAGCAGAAACTGCAAGGTAAATTGTCAGCATAGAGCTCACCTAAGCGGTTTCCACTGGCATGTGAACTTCCACATTAAATAGCAATTGCATTAAAGAGAGTTCCGCTAAAGAGACACTGTAGGCACCAAGACCACTTCAGCTGTCTACCAGACAGCCACTGGGGGGCGCTTCCGGAATCGTAACAGACTTTTGGTCCATTATCTGACGCAGCACGTCCTCACGCTCTGCATGAGGACCTCCAGCATCAGATTTTCCCCATAGGGAAGGATTGATTCAATGCTTTCCTATGGGGAGGTCTAATTCGAACGCTTTAGCCCCGCTCATCATGGAATGGAGGAGGAGGTGGAGCGTCGACCCAGTGCCGAGAGACATTGACAATGGGATCAGATAAGTAAATAAAGGGTTTTTAACCCTTTATTAACCGGAGAGAGAGGAGCGTGAGGGAGCGTGAGGGTGGGGGGAGGCAGAGTGATATGCATTGATATCTGTGATAGTATGCAAGTAACTTTTTTTGTTTGTTTATACATTTGAGCTGATGGCCATTGCTGCCACCCAAGAGTAGTGTGAGCATGTGACATTTGGCACCCACTACATTAGGTCCTATTAAGAGTTCAAGCCAACATTTTTACAAACATATCACTAGATGGTATAGAACCCCCATGCAACTGTACAGGCTGTGGCCCACGCTCAGCACATAAGTGTTAGAGGTGTGGAGAGGAGCAGGGGACCATGAAGCATATATGGTGGTTCTGCAGACTAACCCTTAGACGTAGTCCACACCATTCAGACTTATAAACCCCACCAATTTGTGTGCACTTAGGTTCCCCTAGTTGGTTGGACCAAATCAGGTGTGTATAAAAACAAAGTCCCACCTAAAACATGGCCACCGAAATCGTATATGGAGAACAATTTGGTAGCCATTAGGTTATGTCTTCTGGATATATAATCCAGTGACTAACCATTGTACTCCTTTGCCGGACTGGCCATCATGTGGGGGAAGAACACAATAATAAAATGTGCAAAAAATTATTAACATTTGAATCAACATAAATATCGTTCGCCGGTATCTTCACCGGCCCCACTCATTACTAACACCAAGTATGTTTTACTTAGTTTTAGAAGAGTTGGTTGAAAGGCATTGTTTGCCGTGACCCAGATTTCCATTCTTCCAAATGAAATTAAGAACTGAAAATAATACTGAATTTCATCTCAAAATTAATGGGCAAACTCTAGACATTCTGTCTGTGCAAAATTCGATCATTTCACCAGCGCCCTTGTCTGCATGACATGACATTCGGAAATGGCCAATGGAGTAAACGCAAAAAAACTGAGGAGGGGTGAGTATCGTGGGGAAACTTTCTTTGACACAGGAAGTTCAGCTTGGTTAAGCTCCTTCTTGTGTCAAGAAAGTCAAGCATAGGAAAAATACATAAGAAAAAGTTGTCCCTACTAGATCAGGGGCCTTACTGCCAAGATGGCTGGACGTGTTCTCTAAAGGCTCATACAGCAAAGAGATTATAACAAGCTTGTACCGTCCAACGCAACCTCAGTTTTAGCCTAGAGAGATCGATGGACAGACCTGCACCAAGTGGGTACATGGGGAAACCCGATTCTCGCTTTTGCTCCAGAAGATCATGGAGTCTGGCCATGCGGCCTATCTTGAACCACGGCCTGATGTGTGGGGGAAGCAGCAGACCCTCCTACTCGGGACGAGTTGAGACCAAACTGCCCTGTGCAGCCCCGCAGCCCCCACCCATCCCTTGACCGGTGGGGGATTTCCCGGTCCCCGTTGGAGAAACCTATCTACTCACCACAGCAGAAAGTCCTGCAACCGCATGGTGTACAAAAAATGGCTGCCAGTCTTGCACGCTTTTGGCGATAAACTATCCCAGCACATGCGGCAGAGTGCACGGAGGAAGCATCCTAGAACTTCAACCCAAAGCCTTCAAAGAATGCTCAGGATACTCCGGAATGGTATAGCAAGCAATTAACAGTGCAGGTGATAAGAAATTCTCAATTAAACAGAATTTGCAATAAAGGAACTATACACATTAGATTTGTCTTTACAGGAAGTGTTTAGGAAGGTTGTGTAAGACACAAGTATTTAAAGTGTCCCTTTAAATAAGTGTAACCATGTGAAAAGAGTAACTAACACAGGGCTCGACAAATCCCAGGCGCCAGATCGCTACGGCGACTAGAAATTTCGCCCTGGCATCTGGGATTTGCCAGCTTTCTAGCTTTGACGGCGGCCACCATGGGGAATATTACATGGAGGTGGGCAGCCGCCCTGAATAGCATGCAGGAGGTGGCCGTCTGCGGAAAACATTATGGGCGGCGCGCAAGGGAGCAGTACTCTACCTGTAGCTCCTCTCTGCTCCCTCGCGCTGTGTAATGATGCCGGGAGCCAGAATATGACGTCATTCCGGCCCCGGCATCATTACAGAGCACAAGGGAGCAGAGAGGAGCTACAGGCGGAGTACTGCTCCCTTGCACACAGGAAGAGTGCAGCCCCACTGGACCCCAGGAAAGACTCACTCAGCTCTCCCAAAGGTAGGGAGGCTGAGTGGGTTTCAATTCAAACAAAAATGTGTGTGTGTAAGTCTGTCAGTGTGTGTGTGTATGTATGTGTGAGCCTGTCAGAGTGTGTGTGTGAGCGAGCCTGTCAGCGTGTGTTTGTGAGCGAGTCTGTCGGTGTGTGTTTGTGAGTGAGTCTGTCAGAGTGTCTGTTTGTGTGTATGTGAGCACATGTTTGAGTGTGTGTGAGCCTGTCAAGAGTTTGTGTGTGTGTGTGTGTGTGAGCCTGTCAGTGTGCGCATTTAGGTACCTGCCCCCTCCGATCGCACGTGTTTACTCACCTTTCTTCCCATTTCCCATGAAATCAATCTTTATGATCTCTGCTAAGGCAATGCTTTCCCTTAGGAAAGCATTGGGAGGATTTTGTGCATGCTCAGCAAATGTACCAATCTGCATCTCCTCATAGAGATGCAATACATAAATCAATCTCTATGATGAACATTCAGCGCCTCCATGCAGAGCTTGGAGACACTGAACCAGGGTGCTGCACATGGTGCAGCAGTGACCCAGGACTCTCTAGTGGCCATCTGAGTGACTGTCACTAGAGGTGTTACTAAGCAGCAATGTAAACTCTGCCTTTTTGTGGAAAAGGCAGTGTTTACACTGAAACGCCTGCAAGGACAGGATATAGACACCAGAACAACTACATCAAGCTGTAGTGGTTCTGATGACCATAGTGTCCCTTTAAGAATTGCACTTTCTTGTTGAAAATTTCTGGCTCCTAACTTTTTTAGCTCGCTCCTATATTCCAAACAAATTTGGCAAGCCCTGAACTAACAAACAAATTAATGTCAGCTGCAACAAGATGTTAAGAGGACCCTGCTCAAAATAAGCTTTAAAATACATTGTCCCTTAAAACATGTTAGGTGTGTTGTGTAAAAAAAAAAAAAATGTATTCCAGATCTTAACACTGTAAAATGTAGAAATACCCAAGAAAGGTGAATATAGGCAAAGAACTATAAAACACACAAGGAGCATTATGGGAAATGCATAGGATGGAGAGAAAAGTGATGGCCTAGTATATGATTATGCATTCACCTACTTAAGGGTTAAAAAAAAAAAAAAAGATGTACTCACCGTGTAGCCATGGTTGCACTGGTTTGTGTTGCTGGTGCTGCCTCCTTGGGTGAGATCATTAGTCCTGATAATCTCAGGATATCTAACACTTCCCATGTGTGGCAGATCAGCATTTCACAAATGCTCCCATCTACACGGGGAGCGTACAGCATCTTTATGCAATTCCTGTAGAAGCTTAATGTAGGTCCCTGAATTGCTGGACCTTGTCCAGGAAGTACCTCTCGTTGCTGTCTAAGTGATAACCATTAGAGGTGGACTTAGGCAGCAGCTTAAACACTTTAAATTTGTTACACCAAAACACACATTTAAACACTGTCTTTTCTCTGAAACCTCAGTACAACTACATTACACCTTAGTGATTGATGTAGACCAGTGGTTCCCAACCCAGTCCTCAAGTACCCCCTACCAGTCTAGGATTTTGGGATTACCCTGTTGCCTCTAAAGTATTATTTTTTTCCTTCTCCTAAAAACACCTTAGACACAACTTGTTAATCGCCAAATCCTGGACTGTTAAGGGGTACTTGAGGACAGGGTTGGGAACCACTGATGTAAAATATAGTGCCCTTTAATTATACATTGCTGTTTTCCTCAATGTTTGGTTCTGATATCAGATACTGTCACATTAGTCTATTAAACTCTTACATTGAAAGTGAGAAGTATTCATGGAAGCTAAAGGATTATAAAAACATAAGCAGCAATTTTCAATATTTTACCAATTAAAATGCCACTTTATGTACTGAATTTTTGAGGGTGGAAGCCCCACGTGAGCTCAATAACAAGGCATGTTGGTTCAAGGTTACTCATAGCCTTAAGCTCCTATATAAGAAGGTCTTTAAATTTAGTTATTTTGCTACCTACAGTATGTAAAAAGTTGCTTCAGATTTAAAGCGTGACAGAATACCAACTGCCTCAAGCAGCCACTTTTATCAGTCTATCACTTTAGAACTCAAGATAAATATACTGGTCAGTAGAGATTTATAGCTCTTAGCCCTTAGCCTCAAAAACAATTTCATGGAATAATGCACCATTTTAGAATATAAAAAAGATAGTAATTTGTAAAAAAAAAAACCTGTAAATGCAGAGTCAAAAAAAAGATATCTAAAAAGAAATTCAGAAGAAAGATTTTATGATCATTCAAAATATATATATATATACACACACACACACACATATATATATATATATATATATATATATATATTATTGAATGATCATAAAATCTTTCTTCTGAACTTTTTTAGATATTTTTTTTGCCTCTGCAAAAACCACTGATGTAGACTATAGACAATATCTTGGTAACACAATATATATATATATATATATATATATATATATATATATATATATATATATATATATATATATATATATATGTACAAAGCAGTTCCTCCAGGGGTACGTGAAAAAAAATCCATAATGGCATCCCACTGGCTGAGGGGCCCACTGGGTGTCAAATTCACCTAGAGCCACCTGATGGACATGTGCCACCAAGCACCTAGTCGTGCACTGCAGCACTTTAACAGTGCGATTGGGCCCCTCTAATGATTGCATCAGTGGGAAGAAGTGAGAGCCTTTCAGTTCCTCCCAGCTAAAAAGAGCCCCACATGGCAGCGAGAGAAGGAGGCAGAGGAGGGGGCGGACTGGCAGTGCAAGCTCCTAACTCCCCAGCCAGCAGAAGGCTACAATTTTGACCTGTATGCGTGTCTTTGTATGTCTGTACATGTATGTATCTAGTGTATGTATAGCTCAGTGTATGTATATCTGTAAGACTGTTCATCTGCATGCGTGGCAGTGTATCCGCATGTGTGTGCATCTGCATGTTTGGCAGTGTTTGTATCTGTGTGTCTGTGCATCTGCATATGTGTGTGTATCTGCATGCGTGGAAGTGTATGTTTCTGTGTATCTGCATGTACCAGTGTTTGTATCTGTGTATGCATTGATTCAGTGTATCTGTATGAGGAGATGCTGTGCATCTACACGGGGAGCGTTCAGCATCTTTATGCAATTCCTGTAGAAGCTTAATGTAGGTCCCTGAATTGCTGGACCTTGTCCAGGAAGTACCTCTCGTTGCTGTCTAAGTGACAACCATTAGAGGTGGACTTAGGCAGCAGCTTAAACATTTTAAATTTGTTACACCAAAACACACATTTAAACACTGCCTTTTCTTTGAAAACTCAGTACAACTGGCCAGGGCTGTGTTTGGCTTGTGCTGTCTCTGCCCCTGATCTGCCCTTTGACAGTCTCAGACAATCCAATGCTGTATTATGTTAAAGCACTGTGATTGGCTCACAACATCACTTCTGATGATGTCAGTGAAGCAGGCAGATCAGTGGCAGTGCCAGCAGCAGCAGACTGGAATAAGAGTAAGATTTGCTATATTTAGGGGTGCAAGAGGGTACCAGGGGGTTAGATGGTGTTTTTAACACTACAGGGTCAGGCACATGTTTGTTCTCCGGACCCTATAGTGTTCCTTTAATTGAGCATGCCTTGAAAAGAGTGAAATGTCTTAACTGAAACACAGGCAATGACATATATTTCTACAAATACCTTTAGCTTTGATCCATGCCAAACGCTTGGTGAATTGTCTTCTCTTGGTGGGATGTGGAGTTCCCACTTCCCAAAATCCAATTTTTTATATGGATGTGAAAATGGGTTCCAGTCATCTGAAATATAAAGTGTTTTTGCTATAGTACTAAAAAAATATGACACCTTGAAATAGGATCACAAAAGTAACATAGTTAGACAATTGTAGTTTGCATTTGATGTCTTTTTTTTTTTTTTTAACTTGTGCCTTCTTTAAGATGATAATAATAATAATAGTAATTTTAAAGGCATTTTAAAGACACTCTAAGCACCAAAACTACTTAATCTAAATGAAGTATTTTGGTGCATAGACGCTATCCCCTTCTCTGACAAATGTAAACACGGTCACATACATTTTTAATATGTGTAACAGAACATAGAGAGTTGCTGGAGGTATTTCTTTATTGCAACCATTAAAAAAAAAAAAAAGTACTCTTTATAAAAAAAAAAATCTTTGGCGTCATTATGTAGTGTATTATGACAATGAATACTAACAATGCTTTTCATAGAGAAGCACTGGATTCAATGTTTCTATATGAGAAGCATTGGATTAACAGAGAGCAGCCACTGCTGCACTTATGCCGTTGTTTCGCAATGCTTCTCTAGGAAAATTTTTGGATTAGACAGAGATCATCTGTCTGGATCATCTCACAGTGGGAGAATAGGCAGCTGAGAGAACAAGGTCCTCAAGCTGGATAACAGGTATGGCAATTTTTGCCTTTTTTCTAGTTATACAAAAGGAACACACAATGTTTAAAAATATTTATTTTTAACCGTATAGTGTTTCTTGAAAGGTCTTTCATAATCCAGTTGGACCTAAGTTCTAAAAATATAAAAAGGACAGTTTGCTAAGGTGCATTAGGAGTTAACGGTATGTTTCCTCTGGCTTATTTTATGAAAGTGCCAATTAACAGTTTCAATTAAACACGCTCTAGTTCAGACAAGCACAAACCTGGCGCTCCAGTTGTTATTATACTAGGTTTCCCAAAACCATTGGCTAATAGCTGGCCACACTGTTATAAAATTATTCTAGAATATTACATTGTAATAGAAAAAAAAAATTCAGGAGGGATTCCTGTCTATATGAGAATCATTGTTTGCAACAACCGCCTCATATACTCCATATCCCTATGTATATCTCTATCTATAAGAAGCATCTGTTTGGACATTGTCATCAGTGAATTAAAGGACTACTATAGGCACCCAGACCACATCAGCTCAATGAAGTGGTTTGGGTGCCAGGTCCCTCTAGTTTTAAGCCTGCAGCTGAAACTGCTATGTTTCACTGAGGGTTATTCCAGTCTCACTTACAGCCGCTAGAGACGCTTCCGCGATTCTCACTGTGAAAATCACACTGAGAAGACACTGGACATCCATAGGAAAGCATTGAGTAATGCTTTCATATGGGCTGTTTGAATGCGCGCATTCGGATCTAACGTCGGCAGGGTGTGGAGAGTTCCCCAGCACAGAGGGAGCCTGGCGCTGGAGAAAAGTAAGTGGCTGAAGGGGTTTTAACCCCTTCAGCCCACCAGGAGGGAGGCCCTGAGGGTGGGAAGCTAATGACCCTATAGTGCCAGGAAAACAAGTTTGTTTTCCTGGCACTATAGTGTTCCTTTAATAGGAGTCAGATCAGAACTACAAGGATTATCTCCAGCAATGCAACAACGGTAATGTCAAAATGGGTGATTTGGGACAGTAATCTGAAGTTTTTGCCCAGAAGTGTAATACTCGTGTATATAAAAATGCTGACTGTTTGCATTTCATTGTACTGTTTTTTTAATTTTACTTTACCTAAGAACAGCTTGCAAAAGTTGCAGATCTTTTGTCTGAAGCAGTTGCAAGACCTTTCCCTTCTTTCCTAGCCTAGACTTTTTGTGGCTGTCCAATCACAGACTTCTCATTGCAGCTCAGTGAGAAAGCTTTGCAAGACAGGTGCTCTGAGCAAGTGCCTGACTCCTGAGAATATCTCCAGTGAAAAAAGAAACCAGGAAGTGACAGGACTGGTTGCCTGATTGACAGCCAGGAGTGTAAAAAGGTTAACTTCTAAAAAAAAAAAAACTTTTGGTAAAATTAAAAAGAAAAAAAAAAAAAGGAAAAAGAGGACACACACTTCAACCTAATACTACAACCCTAATACTAACCCTGGCCCTAACTGAAAAACCAACACCAACACTTAAAAACCATGTAATTTAAAAGAAAAAATTGCAGTGAATAGTGCATTTGGGTAAAGATAATGTCCCCTCTGTGTTCTGGAGACATTACTTCTGGAGGCCTTTGGACTTACAATATAGCCAGTTCTTTATAGGCGGCGCACCCCCCCTTTTTGAGGGGGAGCGACGAGCCCGAATGGGCATATTTGTTTTTTTTGCTTATTTTAGAGACTTTCGTGTCAGTGGTGGAGGGCGGAAGTGGCAGGCGGATCCATCCGTGCTGTCACTTCCGCCAACCATTAATACTATCGGATGCCCTATTATGTCAGCACCAATGAAAATTATGCAATTAATCAATATTGATGATTGACAACATTGTTAGCCAATGAAGACCTCTCTACCACAGGTGTCTTTCCCAGCATATAATTTAGGGGAAAAGTCTGCTTGTGTGATTGGCTAATTGTATAGAACGTGACCCTAAAAGGAAGACCCTCATGGACTCTTAAAAATTTAAAAAGAAGAAGGATTCCTGAGGCTATCCTGCATCTACTGAGGAAGCTCACAGAGTGAAACGCGTTTAGCTGATTTTATGGACTTTTAATTGGACTTTTTTATTTTCTAGAGTATAATTATACTGTTTTATTGTACTGCTAATAAATTAAATGTTATTACTTTACACTTTAGTCCATAGTCCTTCCTAGCCATCAGGAACTTCATTTGGGAGAGTGCTATCCTAAAAAAGCACATTGTCCATTAACCTCAGAGCCGGGATTCCAGGGCTCTGGCAAAGGTGAGCATAACCATTTTTATTTATACCACTATTACAGTTTGTGCCATTCTACACAGCCGGTTCTGTTTTCTTTTTTCATTATATATATCCCTGGAAGAGTACTACTTGGGACAAAGGGGTGTGTTTGCTGCCCAAAGAGCATAAAGGATCTGTTTACGAAGCCAATATTACATAGGCTCCCGTCCATGTGAGTGGTTTCAGCCATTTATTACCATCACTTGTCTACTTTTTGGAACCATCTGCACTATATATTTTTGTTTTCTTTCGGTTTCCTTTTATATGTACATCCAAGCATAAATATTCAGGATTGTCATTGTATTAAAGGGGTATCCCTCTATTACTTATATGCTCCACTTGCTTGGTATAATATTTATACCTCTTTTTCTGTATAAGATCATTGATTTGGCAGGTCTCCTATAAATTGGTATGGTAACCAATCAGAATACAAATGTATTTTCAAATATTCCATTCTGCTGACTCTGTCTCTCAAATAATCAGCATGCCAACATAAGCAAACCACAGAAGATTATTTGATTGATGTGTAAGGATTAACAGCATCTTAGGTAGAAACTCTAAACAATCCAAATAACCAGATGTACAGCCTAATGAGCTACACAAGAGTTCATTGTAGAATAAACTCTCTTTGTACTAGAATCTAGTAAAAGGATATGTTATGGGGTACATGGAGAATAAGCTGAAGACCACATGTATAATGGATATGGGAGTTACATAAGCACAAATAGTTTGGTATGTATTGTTTAAATGGTTATAGGTTATAGTCTTAAGACATCTGAAAAGCAAGGGTTAAAAAATGAGTTATAACTGTAGATGTTCATGTTAATTACTTTACTTTTTAAGTACTGAAAAGTAAATAATCGAAAAATAGGTTTTAGCTTAGAAGAAGTGTAAATTATTGTCTACCAATAATGTGGTCACAATACACATGATGGTCATTTAAGCATTGGAAGGATTAATTTATTTTTCCTGTCAGGTGCTGTAGTGCTCCCCATTCCCCATTTCAGAACAGTTTGACTTCTCCCTTGGGCCCCGCCAGGTGCCATTTTACACCTCCATTATATCAGCAATAGAGTTGGAAGCTGCTAAGCACTTCAGTTAGCCCTTCTGAGCTAAGCCCTAGCTCATTGGCTTTTTACTTCAGCTGATCTTATCCAAAGTTCTGCACTGCTGGGCTTAGCTCAAACAAAGTTTTCCGGCTCTCTCGCTGATGTGGTGGAGGCAGGGAGCAGCGCATCCCAGGTAAGAAGTCAATATGTTCTAAAATGACTTGACTACTTACAATGGGAGGGAGCAAGTGTACTCTTGGAACCATAACAACTACAACGTGCTGCAGTGGTTATGGTGCTTGCTTAGGGTGCTTGGAGTATCCATATACATGAAGAATCTAGTTGAAATTGGTGCCAATAATGCCATGATTACAGTGGCACTGTGTAATCATGGTGGAACACACCCGGTGTGTGAGACCAGCTGGGCTAATCCACCACTCTCAAAATTGACACCAACAAGGTCAGCATGACTTCCAATACTACATGAAACACAATGGTTCATTCCACCACCAAAAATATTGGGACGCCACCGTGATTGTATTTTTATCAAGTTAATGTCACAGCACCGGGCCTGTCAATTCTCTGACTATCCCACCAACCTTCATGCTGTGCTATCCATCCCATACACAAGACAGTCAAAAGATTATGTAGGGGGTGTGCTAAGGAAAGTAATAATTTAAGTTAATTGGGGAGGGACCTAGTTTTTAAATTATATACCTTAATTCGATTAACTGTCCAGACTGATAGCAATTAACAAAGAGTTAATACTGTGGCTAAAAGTGGGGGGAAATATATATATTTTAATGTACACGTGAGCAAAATTAGGAGACACTAATGAAAGGGTATGTTTTCATTGTTGTCCTCAAGCCTGTTTTAGGCTAAATTGCATATGATTAAGTCAAATGAATAATCCATAAGTGGACCGCTTGTTCATTGTGCTTAGAGAGGTCTCAGCTATACCTCACTAACAAGAACCAAAGAAGGCTAAATCGATCATTTGGGGTTGCTGCATATCTTGTGCAAAGTGAACATGCATGTGTTTTGGATCTGAACTGCCCTTGTGAGTGAAATCTATCTAAATACAACTGGTACTGGTTCTCTCAGTAATTGTGTGCTGAAATGAGAGGGACTAATCAATTGACAAGTTTTAGGCTATTCTCATAAACACTGCTTTTGGCTTATCTTTATATATCCGTTGGTTCCAGATTTAAAGATGAAGGAATTGATAAATCCTAGACCAGGGGTAGGCAACCTTTTATCAGCACTGTGCCGAAATATGATTGAGATGTCCCATAGCGTGTCGGTCCTATTTCTTTAAATTGAGGTGTGCATGTTGCCATATTCTGCTTGTGTTATTTATACTGCATTTGCTTTGTATCGTATTTGTGCGTATATGAGCTATTATATTGTATATGTTCATTAATAGTTTGTGGTATCATGTATAATACCTATGAATTTGGGCTGTGTATGGGGGCTGCTTGTGGAATTGTGTGTGGATGGATATGTCACATTGTGTATTTGGTAGTGTGTGTATGTGTGGGGCTGTTTGGGGTATTGCATGTGAGAGGCTGCATGTGGGGCTGTGTGCATGTATGTGGATTGTCGGTGGTGTTGTGTTTGTGCGGACTGTGTGTGTGTTTGTATTATTTGTATGAGAGGAGGATTATTCTGCAGCTCTGTGTATATCTAGCAATGTGGGAGGCTTCCCTGGATTTTAGTGGGGACCAGGCTGGCCAGGTACAATTCAAGGACATAAGCTGCAACAGGAAGCTGTGTGCTGCTTTACTCCAGTGTGGATTCCCATTCCCAAGTGCTGGGAGGAAGTGATCTGAGATCACTTCCTCTATGTGCTGCAATGCATACATTGAGGATTGTCCATCACCACCTTTTCGTATTATAGATATTTGAAGTTTCACTGGGACTCCTGACAGGCCAGAGCCTGTTTGGCTCTTGTAGCCTTGAGTGCCGTGCAAAGGCACCTCGAGTTCCGTGCATGGCACTAGTGCCGTAGGTTGCCTACCCCTGTCCTAGACCATTAATATGACAAAATATTTTTGCAGATATTTGAAATAAAAATTCTGTCCTGGCCCTAGAGAGATACCATTCCCGAATACTAATCTGGCTGTAACATTTCTTACAAAAATTTACTTACTGAATTCGCCAGTAAGGAAAACAGCCTCAGCTCCAGGTGCCCATTCTTTACAATAAATAACATTATCTGGAAGTAAATGTATTCCAAAAGACTGATAACTTCGTGAAAACTTCTCCAGACCGCCTTCATTTCCTTCAATGCTATTCAAACGTTCAGAACACAATGCATACCTTTGAACATAAAAACAAGCAATTATTAGAACAAGGCTAATAATAGCTAAGTATTTAATTCAAAATAACATTTTCACTAGCCTACATTATCCGATAGGTCTAGAATATTAGAATTATTTGTTTACTCATCTAGCTAAGTACAGTATTAGTTTTTTGTTTTTGTTTTTGTTTTTTTTAGTCGGTCTGTTATAAGCTTCTTTTTGGTACCAAAAATACACCATATTTTAAACATAAAGAAAACAAAAATAAAAAGATAAAAGTTATATAAATGTCATTATATTTATACAGTTCAAAATAAAGTGAAGTTACTTAACATATTCTTATATCTTACAATACATGTGTAAAGTAAGTGGCAAAAATGTGATTTCATGGACAGTGAGTATTTAATAAATTGGTTTAATATGGAGGAAACATTCATTCACAAGCCCAACATTTGTTGGCATGTTTCTCCTTATCCATAGCAGACATTACTAAGCTGCTCTAGTGGAAAGGATATTACAGGACCACAAAAGGCACCCACACCACTTAATCTCAATAAAGTGGCCTTGGTGTAGTGACCCTGTCCTTCAAGCCCTTTAATCTAAAACTTTGTCAATTAGTAGATATGGCAATGTTTTGATTGAAAGGTTAAACATGCCTCTAAGTGGCCGTCTTCCTCATAGCCACTAGAGACACTTGCGCTGCAAGTTTCACACGGGCATGCACTACTGGGAAGCATTGATGCCCCTTTAGAGTGATCATGTTTTGAGAAATCAATTTGGACAATGCTCAGGTTTGTTAATTTATATATTTACAGTTTAATAACATGAACAGAAAACCTTACGTCCAATCTCTAGAAAGGAAGCATGTTTGAAAATGCCCTTCGTTAACACTTGTCCCAGAAGATATGTAAATCATCTTGACTTGTGTGGTTTGCGTTTACATTGTACAGTGCTTCTACATATGCAAGTTATACAGCAAAATAAAACAAGTATGTTATATAGTGAATAGCCCCCCCCCCAAAAAAAAAATCTTACAGTGATTTCCAAATTGTGCCTCAAGAAAAAAAAATCTGCTTTAATTGAAATGCACAAACATTCTATTTAAACTAATTCCATTTAACTCAAGAAAATCTCAAGCACAAACAGTTCCATCATTCAAAGATTTACAATATTATGCAAGTTGATTATAATAGGAAAAAAAAAACAAACATATTACTAAAATAACAACTGCACATTTAATACCAATATTTCCCATGTGGGTGTCAAAGTGCTTTACAAACAAACATACAGATAAATGAATGTACACTCATAAACGCTATGTTTAAACGGTAAACAAAGCTTTAATAAAACGTCATGTCTACTTAACCCCTTGAGTGAGCATATATATTGTTTATATAGTAGTGTAATTTAAATGTAATACAATTTACTGTTGTGCATCCCCTACTTGTCACAAATTTGACAGTAGGAAGACACTTTCTGCTAAATCAGTTTTTCCAAAAAATTATCCTTCAAAGGAGTGACTGCAGAGACGAGAGTAAGTTTCATGGCGAGTTTTAGATTATTTATTTTTATAACTAAGTGGTTCGAGAAATGCAAACAAAAACGTGAACATTAATGTTAAAACATATATTTACTGAGAACATCAAATTCCCCTTTAAAGATGTGACTGGGAGGTAATGCAACTTTTCACAAGAAAATTAGTTTCACATGAGAGGCAGCACACAGATGGACTACTTTTTTGTACTATCTATACAACATGATTATGAAATTGGCAACGAAAACAATTATACATACTATGCATCACATGTAAGTTTCTTCTAAGTGAAGATGCTGCTGAGCCCCATGATTTGCTCTCTGTTTGCTTTTGTCACAACTTCATGTATCTTGAATTTAATATAAAAAAGGTGTCAATAGCTTATCAGCATGTATTTGTAGGTTAAAATATGCTGGGCACATTTTTGACCCCCCCCCTGAAAGTGACATTTTTGTACGTGTGTGCAATGCTACGCACATAACAATGTTAGATATTTTTAACAAGATGCCCATATCATCATTAATTCGTTTAACGAAACTTGGAATTGAATCAAACAGGACTTTCAGGACATGGAAATCAATCTACTGGAACATTACTTCATCTCATGGTTTCTAATTTGCTTTTGTGTTTTTAATAAGCGTTTTGCAATCAGCGCAATCGATTCACAATCATTCTAACTTTCAATGAAGTAAAACACTTGAAGATTGCATCTTTTGCATCCATCACTTGTATATAGACAAAAAAAGAAGTACGTGACTTATATGAATATGTAGATCCACGTTTGCATGCTTTAGAATATCATATTAAACATAGATCGTGTTTTCTGCATCACAAAAATAGGAAGGACTATCAAACAGGCTTGACAATCTTTATGTAACACAAATCTTAAACTGCAATTACCTTAGAGCAAAAAACAAGAGCAAGCCTAAACGCTATGCTTTGAGAAAGAGATTGTCTGACCAGATGGGCCAAGTAACTTAACTTGTCTGCTTCTAAACCCTCTAAAACTGTTCACAGAGGAACGGTCATGTCTTCTGCTTGCAGCTGTTATTCTTAATACCATTACTAAGCACACTACAGAGTTTAACCCCTCTGCTGCCAGATATATAACTCCACCTCTAGCAGCATCATTGGGGTGTCATCAGCCAATTACTGGCTATGGCATTAGAATATGGCATCAGCAGAGTTACAAAAGTGTGTCACCAAACTACAGCCCAGTGGGGACTCTGGTGATATGGCACAACGCTCCTAAACGTTTTTCCACATTACTGGGGAACTGGGCCAGGGTACTGTGACGCAACACCTGGCACCCCGACTGGGAACCTCCGCCAATCGATGCTTCCTAGCTGACGCTGAGGACCATAAGCACCGCACTGGACACCATAAGCACTGTAGACCCCACGAACCGATGCAGCTTGGTTGGGCTCTCGCCGTCCTCCACCCACCCTGGACCCAAGACCAGGATCCAGCTTCCAGTGGATAAAACCTCTCCTACTCCAGAGAGCATAGCAGGAACAGCACTTATAAGAGCTAGTGATTAGAACCCAGGGGAGTATAATGAGTATAGCAATCCCCAGTTGGAATATAGCTGTCCCCTCCACACATGAGATGAGACTCTATGTTGAGGGTGAAGAGGAACTCAATTTTAATGATGCATCACTGGCCTTTTATGACAATCCCCATGCAAGCGGTACACCCACATGGACCTTGTTGGGGACTCCAACACAAAGACACAGACAAACATACAATCCCTCATCAGTAACTGTACTAATTCTAATCCAATTATCTCCAAACACAGAAAAAAAAAGGACCCTAAAAATACATAAAATAACAATAACAAATGTTACATCCCCTGATAGCCCTGACCTGGTTGACCAAATATCTAAAAAAGTCACCCAGATCAGTTCAGGGGTTCAGAAATTTTATGGAAGTCATGGTTTTTACCGACCGCAGGCATGGTCCCATAGCCGAAATAGTTCCATGGAATCGCGCCTATGTGCCGCTGTAGGACTGACCGGGAACCGCCAAGGTTTTCATGCCGAAAATAGTTTGAGGGCATTTGCGGCTAAATCTACCTGAAGTATATTTGCAGTTTTCGTCTATGCAAACAAGATGGCCGCCAACTCGTGGTCGTCCATGGGCCACCCAGACAAACACTTAGACCACTGCAGTGGAAATTGCAACAATGTATCAATTAAGCTTAACAAGCTCCAGGGTGATCTCCGGTTTGTGCGGCTACTCGGTTACCGAACCATATAATTCAAATAGACAAACGGAGACTTTTATATCACAGTTTACAGGGTTCAAAGTCTGTGGGCAGGAGGCTGGCAAGCAGGCCACTCCTAGAACTCACTTGAAGAGGGGAGTTTGTCACAGGTACTTCTCACATTATAGGCACAACAGTGAGATGCTTTGACTAGTCTTTTAAATACTTAATCTATGCACTTGAGAGCTCTTTTGCCTAGCAAAAAGTATGACAAATGCAGAGAACTTGGTATAAGATCACTGCTAAACACACATGCAGAAAACTTGGTATAATAGTATCAATGTCTAAAAGCGCTACATCTACATCTGTTTGTGATAAGTGTAACCATAATTGTTATTACAATGTTTATAGAATGTAGCAAAAGGTCCTGGTAAGTTATTGATATATAATTAGACAGAAATGACGTACCAAACGGCTGGCCGTAACCAGTAATCAAATAGGATGGAGGAATAGGGAAAAGGGGAATTAGAAGGGAGTCAGAGTAGATTGCTTTCCCTATTCGTGGGCACCCCTTACCCCAAAAGGGTCCCTGTCCTGTTTGGAAAATACTTGTCACTCCACCCACCCCAGAAATAAAATCGATAAGAGTAGCCTTAGTGCTATAGATGGCAAATTCAAATTCCCCACAACGGCTAAGATCGGTTGTTGCCCTGCCAGAGTGGTCAAAATGACAACCAACAAATCAAGAATGCCTGGTTGCAATTCTGTGACGGACCGCCTGGCACCCCGGGTACTTCCGTCTATCGCTGCTTCCAAGTACTTGCGAGTACCATAATCACTGCACTGGAACACCATAACCACTGTAAACACCACGAACCGCCGCAGCTTGGTTGGGGTCTCGCCGCCCTTCTCACCTTAGCACTCACAGTATATCACTGCAATCCATAATCTGTAGGAATAATATGGAAATTAAGCTAACTGCAAATGTGCCAGGCTTTGGGTGAGAAAACATCCAAGTTTGTTTTTTTTGTTTTTATTAAAGTGACTGAAAATGGTTTGAAAATATACAGAAGTCTTCACTAAAAATTCCTATGCACTATAGTCACTTCAATCTGCGTTAACAGTTATGAGCTTAGTGTCCCTTTTGTTGCTTTTACCAACCAGGTTCGAGCAAAGTGATGGCTTATCTTGGCATGGCAGATTTATATGGATACAGACGGAGCACCGCTATAAATATAGCCCACAAAGCTCTACAATAACATCGTTTAGCCAATTACCAGCAATACAAAAAAAATATATAAATGGACAAGCTGTTCACATACTAATATTTCAGTCGAACAATTCATGTTTCAGGAAAAAAAAAAAAATTACAAATATTTCCTATACAATATACTGTAAAACAGATCTTAATTTGAGTGAAAAAAATGGAATATCAAGTGAGAAATCAGGCAACGAGGGCTGTTAGCTCATGTTTCATATTACACAAGAGAAAATAAACTGAAAGGTCATTTGAACAGTTACAGCAGTGCCCTTTTCCAAGGTAATCAGCAGAGCATGTAGCAAAGAGCTGGATAAGAACGTGACTTGAAATACTGTTAAAGCAGCGGTGATGCCGTATTTTATTTTTTTAATACCATTTGATTTTAACAGAACAGTTTTGATGGCAAAAAAAAAACATATTAAGGAATAATAAAAACAAAATCAAAGAATTAGCTGTACTGTAGACCAACTCTGGGTTTATTCATTTGAGAGCATCCATGGGACAGTTTGTACAATGCAGTTGTCACTTATTATGCAATGCTTATTGTTGGCTCTTGGGCAGCTGTATATAGAATAAGATTATCCTGCCACCATTCATTTTGCTGTAGACCTTTCTGGTACACAACAGCATAATTACAAAAATAATGTTAAAGGGTTGCTCGCCTTTCTAGCAGATATAAAAGAAGGCAGTTTGTGACAAAGAGACATATATTTGGTATTTAGTATATTCTGGAATTCTGCTTAAAATGAAATGGTCACATTTTATAATAGACTTAAAAGAAAAGAGGAGAGATATGAAGAGAAGGGCTGGAGCCAGTGCAAACCTCCTAGATGGGGGGTAACCCCTGTGGTTAACAATTGACAAACAAGAAAAAATGGAGGGTGCAACATTTGGTACAAAGATAGAATACTATAAGGGTAAAACACCACATATTGTAAGACTTAACTTTTAATAAATCATGATAAAAGAAAGTCCAACCAGGACTTGCACAAGAACTAACCACAACAAAGAAAAATAGTACTATAGAAAAAAGAAAAAAAAATCTTAGTAAAAACAATAGCTGTTAGGACATCTAGACTAGCCCACTAGTGAAAAGGTTGTAATTGGCACCATGGTGAAATATTTAAAAGAGCACACAATTGTGTACAAATTATTATATTATGGTGGCAAACAACTAACCAATGGTAATTGCAGATAAGCACATTTCCACTAGTAAAGTGATTTGTAGTTGATAATAATAGAGCACTGCTAAACAGACACATGCAGAGAACTTGGTATAAGATCACTGCTAAACACACATGCAGAAAACTTGGTATAATAGTATCAATGTCTAAAAGCGCTACATCTACATCTGTTTGTGATAAGTGTAACCATAATTGTTATTACAATGTTTATAGAATGTAGCAAAAGGTCCTGGTAAGTTATTGATATATAATTAGACAGAAATGATGTACCAAACGGCTGGCCGTAACCAGTAATTAAATAGGATGGAGGAATAGGGAAAAGGGGAATTAGAAGGGAGTCAGAGTAGATTGCTTTCCCTATTCGTGGGCACCCCTTACCCCAAAAGGGTCCCTGTCCTGTTTGGAAAATACTTGTCACTCCACCCACCCCAGAAATAAAATCGATAAGAGTGAGTAGCCTTAGTGCTATAGGTGGCAAATTCAAATTCCCCACAATGCCTAAGATCGGTTGTTGCCCTGCCAGAGTGGTCAAAAGGACAACCAACAAATCAAGAATGCCTGGTTGCAATTCTGTGACGGACCGCCTGGCACCCCGGGTACTTCCGTCTATCGCTGCTTCCAAGTACTTGCGAGTACCATAATCACTGCACTGGAACACCATAACCACTGTAAACACCACGAACCGCCGCAGCTTGGTTGGGGTCTCGCCGCCCTCCACCACCCTGGACCCAAGACCAGGATCCAGCTTCCAATAGGTAGACTAGTCCAGAAAGCGTAGCAGGAACAGCTCTTATAAGAGCTAGTGATTATACTCAGGGGAGTATTGTGATATAGCAATCCCCAGACTGAATGTAGTTCTCCAATCCCCCAAACATGAGCCAAGACTTCATGAAGGGGTAAAGCATTCTGTTTAATGGAAGCAACAGCTGGCCTTTTATGCAAGTCCCCAAGCAAGGTGTACGACCACATGGACCTTGTTGGGGACAGGGACACAAAGCTTACAAACCAATCAGAACAGTAATTAAATGTATGACACTCCCATAACAAACATAAAATCCCTCCACTCTGCCTGTGAGATAATTGAGTCAGATACTGTATTAACCCAATTATCTCCAGGCAGAAATAACACATATTTTACAAAACCCCAAAAGTACCCCAAAACACAACATATCCCCATAATGTTACATGATTATGGCCATGAACAACATATCCAAAAATCATCCATATCAGTTCAGGGGTTCAGGAATTTCCTGGAAGTTTTATTTTTGACCAACCGTGCACATGGTCCCATGACCAAAACAGTTCCAGAGAATATGTGCTAATGGTCGGTCTCTCTGTCTGGAGTACAAAAGTACATACTTCACATGAACAGGGCCTTTTAAAGTGCATTGGGCAAGGTATTTTGCAGGGCCCATAGTCGTGAGGCAAGAGGCCGGCCAGCAGGCCCCTCCAAGAACCAGTGACAAGGTTATTATTGTCACAAATTCTATAATGTAATTCTAGTGGCAGCAACGAAGTCCCTGACACGCGTTTCGCTAGTTCAGCTCATCAGAGGGGAACCGGACCTATGCATTTGCTGGTTTAAAAAGAAAAACCTTCAACCTGATTGGTTCAGACAGATTTGAATACAGCAATTGGTTGTTAGGTGTACCGAATGTTGTTTTTCAATAATTAGAGAGAAATATGCTCAATAAGATAAGGAGGAGGGGAAATAGAATCCAGGAATGAACTCTGCTTAGTAAAACCCAATGTGGATAATCAGACTGACTAGTATAACCAGATAATCCTAAAATCCATTTGGCAATAATTACCCTGGTAAATACTGGGAATTGTGAATGTTAATATCCACTTTGAGGAATAATAAACTATTAAACACATGTAAAACAAAATCACCTAGTGCTTATAGTGGAATCTCAAACTGGGGGTGTATAATTGTTAATTTGGTAAAGACCGTGGGGGATGATGAGTGTTGTATGAATAGTAAATAGTACTTTTATTTGTCCATTCACATTCATTGGATCAAATCTAATGGGGATAAGGGAATAATGTCGCAAGTCCTTGTTGAACATGTAGCTAAAAAAGTTTAATGATTCAACCGGAGCCAAATTGGTGTTATAAATTGTGGCATATTGGTAATTCTAAGTAATAGTGGACGGCTAAATGCAGTATCCCAGATATGATCTGCAAAGTGCTTCGCAATTACATATTGTAAAAAGGAAACTGCGGTGAGATTACTTCTGTACAAGGTGCATTATTTTAAAGTCAATGGGGAGTGCAAAAATGCCAACGCTAAATACAGTGTGTTAAATGTGGTTTGGCATGTACTTTGTAATCCTATTTTAAAGAGGTAACGGCAATAAAAAAAAGATTCATTATGTAATGCAACATTCGAGATCAAAAATGAATTATGTAAAGAAACGAGTATTTCCTCTAATGATTACGCTCATTTACAATCTTTGGTCTAATTACTTGAGGAACAGGATGACATTTCATCTCTTACAGACTTGAGACCTCTGAGTTGGTACACTCTGAGTTTTAAAGAAGTCACTAATGTAGATCTGTTTGTTCAGATGACCACTGCGAAGATCGAAAAGTTACTGAACGTCATTTCTGTCTAATTACATATAAATAACTTACTAGGACCTTTTGCTACATTCTATAAACATTGTAGTAACAATTATGGTTACACTTATCACAAACAGATGTAGCATTTTAGACATTGATACTATTATAAGTTTTCTGCATATGTGTGTGTTTAGCAGTGGTCTATTAATATCGACTTCAAATCACTTTACTAGTAGAAATGTGCTTATCTGCAATTACCATTGGTTAGTTGTTTGCTACCATAATATAATATTTTGCACACAATTGTGTGCTCTTATAAATATTTCACCAAGGTGCCAATTACAACCTGTTCATTAGTGGGCTAGTATAAATGTCCTAACAGCTATTGTTTTTACTAAGATGTTTTTTCGTTTTTTTTTCTATAGTACTATTTTCTTTTTTTGGTTCTTGTGCAAGTCCTGGTTGGACTTTCTTTTATCATGATTTATTAAAAGTGTGGTGTTTTACCCTTATAGTATTCTATCTTTAGTACCAAGTGTTGCACCCTCCATTTTTTCTTGTTTTTCCATGCCTGCTGCAATGAAACTGACAAAAGTAAAATGCTGGAACTTAAAGGACCACTATAGGCACCCAGACCACTTCAGCTTTATGGGTGCCATGTCCATCTAGGATTAACCCTGCCTGCTTGTAACAGAGCTCCCTGTACTCCGACCGAGTACCCTCCGTTGATGGATGCTCCTAGCACTTCCTGAGGACTCCAAACACTGCAGCAGACACCACAACCACCGCAGACTCCACAACCGCGGTAGCTTAACTGGAGTCTCGCCGTCTTCCTTCCACCCTGGATCAGCTTCTGTCCTCCAGGACCGTGTGGGGAAGACCTCTCCTCCAGGAGAACGTAACAGGAACAGCTCTTAAAAGAGCTAAGTGATTAAAAGCTCAGGGGAATATGCAGAGCATAGCAATCCCCAGTGTGATATAGCAGTTCCCTCCAATAACGAGACAAGGCTACGTATTGAGGGTCAAGAAGATCTGTTTACTTGGCACCAAAGGGCCTTCTTTTATGCAGGTTTAACACATACAGGACCGCCCACAGGGGTTTACAGAACAACCAATCATAAACGTACATTACAGAAAACACTCCCAGCAATTACACACAAAAATCCTCCCCTCTGCCTGTGATCTAATTATGGCACACAATGCTTAACATAATTATCACAAGCAGGAAAAATACAGTTTTTATACATGTACTATAACTTTAAAACTACACATCCAATCTTCATAAAAATTACATATTTGGAATCAGCACACTTTAAACATAAACATAACCAAAAATCACCCAAATCCATCCAGGGGTTAAAAAGTTAGCTGGAGGTCCCTTTATGACCGACCGCAAGCACATTTTCCTGCCCAAAACAGTTCCATAGATTTGGGCTGTGCGGCCGGTCTATTTCAGGCTGAAAAAACGACTAAGTCCCATCGCCGAATGGGACTTAGTCTCTGCAGCTGTAAAATCAGTATGGGAGAAGGTAGAGCTCAGCGGTGTTCGCGGAAATGTGTAGCCGATTTTAGTTCCATGAATTTGGCTACACATACCGCTGACCTCGTTCGCATTAACAAAGATGGCCGCCGCCACGTGTTCGGCAAACGAACAAAGGCCACCCAGCATTGTCAATTAAGCTGCGGTTAACCGCAGCTTCTGGGAGGTAAATTGCCTGCACACTTCCACTTCTGGGTGGTCTGCCTGTGTGGTACTTGGTTCAGTAAGCCCCATTTACTGAACCAAGTGGGAAATAGCCAGGCACAAAGAGTTTTAACCAGGTCTGGGGACACAGGGCACACCGTCTTAAAGGGGCAGTATCCCAAACAAGTCTGGGGACACCGTCTTAAAGGGGCAGTGTCTCAATCTTCCCGATGTCCCAAAAAGGTGTTTAAAGGGCCAGCACCGGTCCCATAAAGAGTCCATAAGCCACAATATGCCCACTGCCTGTCTTAAAGGGCCATACACACCCAATAAAAGTGCATAAGTTCTCACAATCTCCCAGGGGCCATAATCATGTGGAAGGAGGCTGGCAAATAGGCTTCTCCACAACCCAGGGAAGCAGGGCAATTTGCCAATTAAAGGTCCAGTTACAAATAGCAGTTTGTAACACTGCTGTAAACATAGCAGTTTCAGAGAAACTGCTATGTTTACATATGGGTTAATCCAGCCTCTAGTGGCTGTCTCATTGACAGCCACTAGAGGCGCTTCCGCACTTATCACTCAGCCGATGACATCAGAAGAGGGAGGATAGTCCCAATGCTGAGGGAGTCCGGCGCTGGAAAAAAAAGGTACGGGATTGACCCCTTCCTCCCCCTTCAGTGCCACGGGAGTGGGGCCCTGAGGGTGGGGGCCCCCTAAGGGCACTATAGTGCCAGGAAAACAAGTTGTTTTCCTGGCACTATAGTGGTTCTTTAATGAACTTTGCAGTTTGAAGCAGTCGCTGTTAGGACCACATCTGAAAGGCCCTACTCTCTAGACTATTCCTTTTAAGATCACTGAATTCAGCTGCTTTTTGGACTCAAACTTGCTTATTTGATGAGAACTGAGAACTCAGTTGTCCAGATGTGCTCCCCATTCTTTGCCACTTGGATCTGAGGGCACTTTGATACAGTTAACATATTCCACTAGAAAGTTAACTCTGAGATTGTTCTCCATTAACCATCAACTGAGGGAAAACTTCAACTGGTAAGCAATCTATATATTTTGATCCCACAGATCGATGCCTGCACAAAACCAATATATAAGCATTTTTAGGCTTTCTTTCTGATGCCATTGAACCCCCTTAATCTGGAAAATTGTTGATGATTTTGAAGTTTCCCAAGTGTTTTAATGTAATCACCAATGTCTTTATGACTTCTATTTTTCTTTAATTTTTTATTTGTTTGTTTTGCTTTTTATTTTATTTTAAATAAATAATTTTTTAGAAACATGTCAAACCAAGCTCCTAAAAAGATCATTTTTGGGACAGGCTGACTTTTTGAAAATTTGGTAGGTTTACCAGAAATTTTGAATGTTTGAAGACCAGTAAGAGCTTGATTGACTTGAGTTTTGACCTACTGAAACAATGTTGCTTCCAACGGGCTATCATCAAAGTAGTGGTATATCTGTAGGTATTCCAAGCTACCAAGGTCATAAGGGCTTCGCTGAATGTTTGGAAACTGTACAAATTGATAACATTTTGTACTGAAAGTGGGAAAAAAGGCATCCAGAAAAAGATGACCTTCAGACTCCGTTATCAAAATCATCTTCCAGTAGAGCCAATAATTTCATAAGGGCATCTGAACAGGCTGTTAAACCTACAGAGCGCTGACAAACTGCTCCTGTTGCCACATCATTTGAAATGCTCAAATTAACACTGATTTTCATCAATAGGATTTTGTTTTCCTGCCTAATCACATTACAGCTGTGGCTTTAAAGTCTTCCTCACTAAACAGATCTAACTAACCCTGGATCGTGACATTTTTTCCTTTTTTACACTCAGAAATCCTCTTAGGGCCTCATGCATGTTTTTCCACTGAAGTTCATAAAACAGGTTAAATCTGTAATCTTATCGTCTAAGCAAACAGTATATATGCCTGACAGTTTTTTTTAGTGTTTTTTTAGTTTTTTTAAGAGAAGTGGAATGGGGGAGGGGGAGGGGGGGGGTACTAAATAAAAAGTCTGACTGAACAGCTTTTCTAGTAAGAGATTTTTCAAGTAAATGAATTAAACGCCATATCTTCCATGAGGCTCCCATACATAACAGTCCTTTAGCAAAATGCAGATAAATAGGGACTTCATACTGGTGGCTACCAAGAGAAAGGCTTAAATCTCTTAGGAACACAAATGAAAATTGGCCAAGTTAAACCAAAACACATGTTCTGCAAAGAGAATTCTGTCCACAACTAAAGGGCAGGAAAAATGATTTGCTGTCCTTAACAGCCAAGTGGGCAAAACAGTGATGCTGCTATTGATTGTCCAGAAATTGAAATTGATTTGATCATTTAACCATTTGATCACTGTAGTGATGCATAGTGACATATCTAATAAATGAATAGTAAAAATTTAGAGATATATATGCAGAGGTGGCTCTGTAATTAGGAGATTTAAATGCAGCCTAAGGCCGCTGTCTGGGGCCTCTTGGCTGCCTAAATTGCCTTCTGGCAGACTGATGTGTCTGGTCCTCGGTTCCTAATCCAAGTCCCAACATCAGGAGGGGGCCTGGCAGCTTGCCCTGTATGCCACTGGATGCGGTCTGCCATAAAGGGAGAGAGCCAGCAGCTTCGTCGGGTGCAGAGCTGCAGACCATGTGATAGGTGTCCTGCAAGGTCAGCAAATCAGTACGTTGCCGCGGATTACCGTGGCAAAGTTCTGACACTCGCGAGACACCTATCACGTGGACTGCAGCTCAGCACCAAACACACATACACACACAAACACACGTAATTGCAGAACAGAGTCACTTTGTGTGTTTATATATTTCCCTCACACAGTGAGGGAAAAAAGTATTTGATCCTCTGCTGATTTTGAACATTTGCCCTCTGACAAAGAAATGATCAGTCTATAATTTAAATAGTATGTGTATTTTAACAGTGAGAGACAGAATAAAAAATAAAAATAAAATAAAAAAAACATGTCAAAAAAGTTATAAATTGATTTGCATTTCAATGAGTGAAATAAGTATTTGATCCCCTATCAATCAGCAAGATTTCTGGCTCCCAGGTGTCTTTTATACAGGTCCCCCTGCTCAAGATAGCACATATACAGGCCCGTCTACAGTTTGCCAAAGAATGATTCAGAGGAGAACTGGGTGAAAGTGTTGTGGTCAAATGAGACCAAAATCAAGCTCTTTGGCATCAACTCAACTCGCTGTATTAGGAGGAGGATGAATGCTGTTTTTCTGCTAAGGGGACAGGGAAATTGCACCGCATCAAAGGGACGATGGATGTGGCTATGTACCGTCAAATCTTGGTTGAGAACCTCCTTCCCTCAGCCAGGGCATTGAAAATGGGTCATGTATGGGTATTCCAGCATGACAATGACTCAAAACACACAGCCAAGGCAACAAAGAAGTGGCTCAAGAAGAAGCACATTAAGGTCCTGGAGTGGCCTTGCCAGTCTCCAGACCTTAATCCCATAGAAAATCTGTGGAGGGAGCTGAAGGTTCGAGGTGCCAAATGCCACCCTCGAAACCTTAATGACTTGGAGAGAATCTGCAAAGAGGAGTGGGACAATATCCTTCCTGAGATGTGTGCAAATCTGGTGGCCAACTACAAGAAACATCTGACCTCTGTGATTGCCAACAAGGGTTTTGCCACCAAGTACTAAGTCGAAGAGGTCAAATACTTATGGGCATGCAAATCAATTTTGACAAGCGTTTTTTTTTTTATTCTGTCTCTCACTGTTAAAATACACCTACCATTAAAATTATAGCCTGATTATCTCTTTGTCAGTGGGCAAATGTTCAAAATCAGGAGGTCATCAAATACTTTCCCTCATTGTGTGTGTGTGTGTGTGTGTGTGTCTGTGTATCTAAACACACAAAGTGACTCATTTCTGCAATGACAAATTGTTTTTTTAAGCACTAGGCAAAGGTACTGTACTAGGTAAATTGTTGTAAGCTATTCTAATCACAAAATTAGATTTGATGATCTGACTAAAGAGGATCACAAATGCAATCACAGAAGGATCACTCGGCAAGAAGCCTTTTGTTCTTGCCATTTCATTCCTACAAACAAATTCAGAGAAAATAGTAACTTGTAAAGCAGTAATACCGTCATACATTAACGTCTGAATACTACAGTGTCCTTATAATGTCATGCCTAGTTAAACACCATGGCACAACAATTTGTCTCATTCAAAGTGTCAAATCTATTTCATTTTGTTTTTGATCCAATTTGCCGCTACAAACATCAAGCTACTTTCAGAAGCAGTGAGCAAGGTCATTTATAAACAGAATATCTGGTCACTGATCTTGACAAGGGTCAACAGCAATTATGAAGGGTAAGAAGTATGATAGAAGACAATATTTTTAGAACAGTGACACACGGATTTTGCCATTTAAAATTCTTACAAGGAGACTAGAGTGGAATGGCCAAAAGTCTGACCTTTGTCATATGGCCATTTTATGGAAGGCTTAAAAAAAACTAGCCTGGAATTTAAACTACACGCATCCCAGAGATGTTTACGATGACATTACTAAATATATTAGTTCATATACAGGTCTGGTCTTCTATCTGATAGTAGTAAAATAAAAGTATGGTGCAAAATAATCCATTATTTTTCAATGCAATAAAAAATTCAAAGCAAAATAAAAATAGCATAAAAGATTCTGCAGCTTCACAGTTAAGAGAGGCGGTATGCAACTATGAGCAGATGCTTCGCTTAGCAAGAAGAGTCAATCCAATAAGAGCATTTTATTCTAGTTCATTGGGTTCATTCTTATTCTATAAGGCTCTCTTCAGCAGAGATTTAAAATAAAAAGGTGTCTATTCCCCAAAAAATGTTCAAATCAACACAGAAAGAGTGGAACTGTTTTGTAACAGGATAGCAGCCATACTGTAGCTGGCATCAGCTTACATACAGCGTTTTTCATTGTTTTGTGAACCAGGCTGTATACAATAATCAACTGAAACATAGGAGTGAGAGCCCAGTTCAGATTGTGAATCTGCACTCCGCTCAAAGTATGGACAGCTTGAACTGAATTCCAGCTACCTGATTGACAGCTCTAAGGGGCCGGTTGTCAATGATTTTTAGAAAATCTTTGCAGTTTTAGTACACTCTCAGATGAGATTGGGCACAGGATACTCTCTGCATCATCAACTGTGAAAGTTTAAGGTTGTTCAATGAGATTGTGGGAAAAAAGTCAAAATACTATTCTTTTTAATTTTTTATCGGCTGACATTCCAGACATGCACTAGGCAGGAAGTTATTTTTTTATTCTTTTAGCCTCGAGGGGATTGGGAATCAGGCATTCAAGATACCGGGAGCAAGACCTCTGGGGCTCAGGACTTGCGTATATCGGGAGCAAGGCTTCCGAGGCTCAAGCATTCTGGATACAGGCACCAGGTCCTCCAGGAAAAAAAACAACAACAAAAGAATCAATGGAGGGAAATGAAATAAAAATGATGACAGGTGGATTGTATGAAAATGTCTAGTTGTATGGGCAAAATAGTTAAAGGGACACTATAGGCACCCAGACCATTTCAGCTCATTGAAGTGGTCTGGATGCAGTGTCCCAGGTCCCTTAACCCTGCAAAGGTAATTATTGCTGGATGGCTGACGGTGGAGGAGGGGCGAGGGTGTACCCGTGTCAATGCCGAGGGACATCAGCACTGGAACTAGGTAAGTAACAGAAGAGGTTTTTAACCCATGACAGAGGAGGGCAGCTACCGTGCCAGAAAAAACAAGTTTGTTTTCCTGGCATTTGTTTTCCTTTAAAAAATATAACAGGCATTTTAAAGGATACTCAAGACAATATGAAGACCTATTTAGGAATAAATATACCTGATCTGATCTGAATCTTTTGCATTTCTGAATAAAAACCATGACATTCTTTAGATCTGATAAAATAAAAACTTTCCTAAATGCTTGCTGTTTCCAAATTTTGTTAGTCACACATCACACAGAATTAGACATCTCCGTCACACGTGAACAACCACCTACTAAGAAAATGAATTCTCACTTTAATTACAAAATACCTCAGCAACTATGCATTTCAATCTAACTAACCTGAACTTAATACTTCCTCCTTGCTTATTCCCACCCAACTTTTAAATGCCTATTCTACTACATGCTAATATTAACATGGTTATTTGCCAAAGAAAATTTCAATGGTAATGTCACCATAGCAAAAAATGCTTAATATACAATTGTACTAATCCATCAACATGAATATTGCTTTTTAATTATAATGCAATTCAGTCTAAGGCTAAGTTACATTCATTTAGAATTATCCACCTATTTCACATAAAATGTAATTCAACAACAGTTTAAAAATGCCATGATTTACTACTGGATATATCCTCCAAAACACAATTATCATGAATTACTAAGTACAACACAGAAACAGCATGTCTTTGACTGTTGATTAACTCAATGTTCTATCTGCAATCAGATGTTGAAAACCAAAATTATGCAACTTCAGTCAAATAAACTGTGAAATAACAACAACCAAATTATATTTCCCAATCTTCTTTTTAACTCCTTGAGGACGGAGGCAATTGTGCAAGTTCTGATCAAAACAAAACCTGAAATTGCAGGTTCATGTCTGTTTAACCATAATTAACTTTTCATATTAAGTGCACCCACACTTATATATCATTTTGTTCAGGAGAAAAAGGGTTTTAATTTCACATGAAATATTTACAAATGAAACATAATTTAATTTGAATAAAATTTTAAAAAGTATGAGAAATTAAGACATTTTGTTATTTTCCACGTGGCATTTTGACAGTGAATGTCATCATACGGTTAGCTTAAATACACATATTAGTGTTCAACTATGTCTCACGAATATAATAGTACTCCCATGTACAGGTTTTATGGGATTTTGGAAGTGTACAGGGTCATATGTAGGGCTTTCCCCCTTTTTAGTTTTTACACATGGAAATTTGCCAGATTGGTTTGTTGGGCCTATGTTGCCTTTGAGAAGGTATGACATCCCAGGGATGTGAATTACACCAATCGTGGCATACCATTTGCAAAAGTAGACAACCCAGGGTATTCAACATTGGGTATGTCCATTATTACAAGTCCAGTTAGTGCTCTCCTTCTAGTTGATATATATATATATATATATTTCCCTTCTCTCCAATAAGCCTTGCACTCCAACTTTTAAAGCAGTAGTGTTCAACCCGCGGGTCGGGACCGATAGCAGTGCGGCCCGGATGCCATCACTGATGGGCGTGCAAGGAACCTGTACAAGAAGAGAAAAGAGGTCCCAGCATCAACCGCTAGTCACCAGGGACAGAGGATCCATTCCAGCCCCCCAGAGCAAGGTAGGGAGGCTGGGTGGACCTCTTTAGTACTAAATGTGTGTGTGTGTGATTTTTATTGTGTGTAGAGGGGGTGTGTATGGCTGCGATTATGTGTGTTTAAGTCAGTGATTATGTGTGTGGGTCGGTGATTGTGTGTTTCTTTGTATGTATGTGATTGTGTGTATAGGTGTGTGTCTGATTGTGTGTGTGTCATTGTGTGTATAGGTCTGTGATTGTATGTTTGTATGTGTCTGTGATTATGGGTGTATCTGTGTGCTCATCTGTGATTATGTGTGTGTATGCATGTGACATTGTGTATAGGACTGTGATTGTATGTGGGTACATCTGTGTTTGTGTGCATGTATCTAATTGTGTACATCTTTGATTATGTGTGTATGTATGTGACTGTGTGTATGGGTCTGTGATTGTATGTGTGTGTGGGTCTGATTTGTGTACATCTGATTATGTGTGTGTATTTATGTGACTGTGTGTGTATAGGTTTGTGATTGTATGTGCGTGTGTGGGTCTGATTGTGTGTATGTCTGTGATTATGTGCGTATGTATGTGACTGTGTGTATGTATGTGATTGTATCTGTGTGTATAGGTCTGTGATTGTGTGTGTGTGATTATGTGTTTGTATATGTGTGGTTATGTATGCATATGTATATACATGTGTGGATGTTTAGTAGATAGCTCCCCAAGTTGATATCCTTAAAGGACCACTATAGTGCCAGGAAAACAAACGCGTTTTCCTGGCACTATGTAGTCCTAAGGTCCCTCATGGCCCCCCTCCCGCTGGGCTGAAGGGGTTAAAACCCCTACAGCCACTTACCTTTGACATTGGCAAGAGTAGGAGAGAGATATTATAGATTTGATGTGCAGTCAAGACAATTACACATGTGTGTACAGGTGCATAAATAACCACACATATACACACTAATAATATATATTATAAATTTCCTTATTATTGTTATATAAGGCATATATATTTAGCTTTTTGTGATGATCCAGGCAGTCCCCTTGCAGGCAGTTGTCGTGCATTGGACTCCCATTCTGGCCATTTGATCGCAATGTTAGGCAGTCCACATGAACCGGATCGCTGGGGTAGATAAGTACAGGAAGACTCAGGGGCTGCACCACATTATGTCGTACTATGCCGCCCTAACGGCTTTTAAGCCCCCACTTTGGACAGTAGAGATAGCTATAATAGCATTAAGGGTTTAACAAATGTAGCGGAGTGCTGGTCTTTCACAGACTATCTCTACTGGTAATCCAAATAAGGCTCAGGAACAAGTAATAAAAACCCAATAGAATAATAGCCACGATGAGTAAGGTAATCCAAAAGTATTCCATACGTTTCCCAATGACTGGACGACACACAGCATCAGGAGCAGAACTGAACTGAGGTTTAATTTTGCATGCCCTGCTTTTAAGCAATTCTCCCATGCAAGGGAGACACCCACAGTAATTATTACAGTAACCAATAAAATACATGCTACCTCCCACACATCTCCTCCCTTCAGCATGAAACATAATCCACTTAATCCATGTACATTATTTTCCCAGTTCCTGGATGTACCCCAAATACATAGGGTACACTCCTAAATAGGCCTGATCTGGGTGAGTAACATACTCAAAAATCAGCCAGATCGGACCAGGGGTTCGGGAGTTATGGAGGAGTAAAGTTTTGACCGACCGCACAGGTAACAATAGCCAAAAATAGTTCCATAAGTTTTGGCCTTGCAGTCGGTCTCTGTTCGTGGGTATAAACGGATGAAAATACCGAATTACATAGCTGTTGCTTTCCTTCATGTGATACCCCTTGTTCTTATGAGTCTTTCTACCTAACGATGGCTTGTTCGGTTGTTTCAGCATGAACATATGGAAGTCTGGAGCTCTCAGCCGTGTTTGCTTAGTTGAGTGTCTGATTTGGGTTGCAGACACTCGACGACCAAACACAGCTGTTTGTAGAACAAAGTACTGATTGTCAATTATGGGTTTGCAACATTGTTGCGAACGGTAATGAGAGGCACACTTATCCCTGGGGCTGGTCTGCTTGTTCAGTAGTTTCACTCGTTTAATAAACGGAGAGATTTTACCGAACAATCAGAGGAATTCTACATACAATGTGAATACATAGAATAAGCAATACACGAAAGCATATTAAAACACACAAATTCTGAGGACAGCCTTAATGCAATCTGCTACAACCAATAAGGATCCAGTACATTTAAAATATAGGCCAAATCTAGGATTTGAAGTCTTATACACTAAACAGTGAATTATTGGGAATGCAATATTAAAATTAAAATGGACACTGTAGGCACTATAACTGTTGAATCTCACAGCACTCTAATACTCTCAACAATCGTCCACTGGAAGTCAGGACGGGTAGGCAGAGTCCTTAGGGGGGGATCGCCATTGACACGAGTTGCATCAATAGCAATGCCCACAATGGAGAGGGCCACTAGAAATAGGGTGGTCATCCAAAAAGGTGCAGGCAGCCCAAAAAAAGGGGTGGGCCAGTACGAAAAATTAGTGGGCCAGCCCAGGAAAGGAGCAGGGAAGCTAGAAAAGGGGCAATGTCATACAATAAGCGTCTGGGTAGCCCCCCAAAAAAGGCTTGTGACAGTCCAAGAAAGTAGTGGGATAGTAGTGGGATAGTGGGATAGTAGTGGGAAAAGGAATGGGCCAGCCGGGAAAGGGGTGGGCCAGCCTAAAAATGGGCAGGCTAGCCTGTAAAGGGGCTGGCCCACCAGCTATCAGGCAGCCTGGCTAGTCTCCAGCTATCAGGACCATGCAGGGAAAGTTGCTGAAGAGCTACATGCTTCTAGTGCCCACTGCACTGTGATGGCGGGTATAATGATGCACGAATATTGTGCTGTCTGAGGACAGAGAACTAAAGCAGGTCTGCCTCCCAAAATCAGGACTCTACCCTGAAAGCATGACTGTTGGGAGGCATGCTCTAATCTTCACATTCACTGCAGCTTCATGTTGTGGTAAAGGTGCATGTGTTTCCCCTGTTCATGGCAAGGTAAACAAATATGCTTATGATTGCGGCGATTAAAAATAAATAAATAAATAAACTGAAGCCAAAAACCTACTCGCTTTGTGACATATGCCGCTAGAGGAAGCTGTACCTCCAACTCAGGCAGTCCAAACATTCAAGTGATATGTACATGCTTTCCAATTCTCTACCTCCTCCTCTGACAGAACCCTTTACAACAAGCATGTCCAAGTTGCAGCCCACAATGAATATCTTTACGGCAAAGCGAGCTGCGAGTTTGACATCCTTACGGTTAAGTCAGAGTAGGCACCTGCTCTCCCCACATTGCAGGTGCCTACTCTGCTAAAATTTACCTTGCTGGGAGGAGATGACACTGGTGGCAGCGAGGGAGCTCAGTCTGTTCTTCCTGCTCCTTACTGCTCCATCATCCAACACCCTCTGTAGTGATGCCGGGTACCGTAATATGACGTCATTCCTGGGGGGTTTTTTGGCGCCCCACATAAACATAAACCTTGTTTATCTGGCCTATGTCAGCCTTTGAGTTTGACATGCTTGCTGACCAACTTGTACTACCGGTAACTTATTTTAGATTCTGAGATGAGAAGGTTTGTCAAAAGTATACCCCTCAACAATTGCATTTGTAACAAATATTTGATCTTAGCGCACAAAGTAAAAAAAGCGGAACAAAGATTAAAAAAAAAAAAAAAAATCTTATTTGTTCACTTCACAACAGTTTAACAGATAGTCATTACAAGAGCTCAAATATCTCAGCAGTTTGGTAGTTGCATAAGTCAGAAGTGACGTATGGGGTCAAGTCTTACATAAGAGATTTGTGTGGCAATACACTTTTCTCTCATTCAACATATAAAATACTTCATATTGCACCTGTCCTGCAGAAATAACACAGACACTTCAGAGAAAATACAACTTCACTGTGCCAACTAAGTTGTTCAAGGATCACTATAGTGTCAGGAAAACATAGCAGTTTTCCTGACACTATAGTGCCCCGAGGGTGCCCCCACCCTCAGGGTCCCCCTCCCTTGGCGCTGAAGGGGTTAAAACCCCTTCAGTTACTTACTTTAATCCAGCGCCGGACTCACTCTGCGCTTGTGACCTCTCCTCCCCGTCATTCTCAATGCTTTCCTATGGACGCTCTGTGCGATGGATGCGAAATTTGCATCCAGCGTCGCAGATGCGCCTCTAGTGGCTGTCCGGAAGACAGCCACTAGAGGTTGGATTAACCCCAAATGTAAACATGGCAGTTTCTTTGAAACTGCTATGTTTGCATCTGAAGGATTAAAACCTGAGAGACCTGGCACCCAGACCACTTTATTGAGCTGACATGGTCTGGGTGACTATAGTGTCCCTTTAAATATATAGTAAAAAAAATAGAAAAAAATAATGTATATTGTCTCCAAGATACATTCCTCCCTGGTTTGTCTCAAATAATATTGAGAAATTAGGAAAAAAAAATAGGGCTCTCGTCAACTAAAGCCCATTTCAGCTAACACATATCTAAATGTTCACATTAAAAAAGACACAACAGGAGGGTAAGAGCAATTTGATACAAATGAAGGGGACAGAATCCAAAGACTCTCTGCACAATAAACACTACAATGAGCTGTAGCAATTACAGGCCTTCCAACAGTCCCAATTTTGTTGGGGCAGTGCCTATTTTAGGGAACTGTCCTGTTGTCCCAATTTTATTCTATGAGCTGAATCACTCTCTGCATTGCTTTCTATTTTGGGAGCTGGCCAGCTGTCAATCAGCCTGGCATACTTGATGCAAGTTGCATCCCTGGAGAAGCCCATAATGTCCAGTCCACCTGTCCCAATGTTGGGAAGTATGCAATTAAGCTGTTTAGGGTGTTTCTTTTCAAAGTAGCATTTGGCACTGCTTAACAAGTGCTCTTTGATTTTAAATGAGTAATAAAACGGGCCCTTAAATTCAAGTTTTAACAGTTTCCAGTTTTTTTTCAGCACTGCATAAAGAAAGTGGAAATTTGTTTTACAGTAGTGCATGATAAAGTCCATAGTTTGCAAACTACCAAGAAATACAGTAGAATTCACAGATGTTACTATTAACATGACGCCAAGTCATGATTTTATTAATGACATGGAGGCAAATATTATGCTGCATTCTTTATTTCCATCAGCAGCAAAGAAATAAATGAAAAATCAATAGAAAACAATCATGAATATTACAATCCCAATATTCGCTTGGTAATACAGACAATCAGCGGCATCCTTATCCTATAACAGGGGGGACTTAGATAAATACTTCCTTTTTCTTTTGATCCCGAAGGAGAACTTGAAACTACAAACCATAAAAACCAACAGAACAAAGAACAAGATCCAGAATGATCTTGTAAGGGAGGATCTGCTAGCAAATTCAGAGCACCACAAGTTGGTCTATTACCCTAAGCAAAAAAACTTAGTTGATAGATATCTGGCAAGGAACTTCGTGTTATGGATAGATATATGTATGCAATTGCACATGGAAAAATTCAAGCTCTTCTTGGGCTTCCAGCCCGTCTTGCCTATAAACGGTCTTACACACTTCGTCAGGCACCTGTAACGGGTCGCCTTGACTAGAAGCAAGCAGGCCCAGGCAGCGATATACTGTGCGATTGAGCAGGTGACCATTGAGCCAATCAAGGAGGACATAAGTCATCGGGGGCAAACAAAGGCTCGCCTTGTGGATCCAGTATTTTACCCTCACTGGCTCACCTTAGTGCCAGAAGCCCCATTTGTAGAAATGCCATAATAGGTGGCTTGATGCTCCTCAACGCCATTATCTGAATTGAGGTCAGACAGTTCATCGGATGGGTCTGAAAGACTCATGAGCATACGGCCCAGCTAGTGGCTTTCTTGTGCACCCTCATTTATAGAACAGTGTAACACTGTCCCTCACCAAGGTTTTGGAGTACTGCTTTGTCTTTTCCGAGGTCTTGTGGCCCAGCTAAACAGAAAGGCATAACTAATCCATAGGGATAAAGGATAAAAAAAAAAGGGGGGAAAATGAGTACTCACAACAGTGAAACAATAAAAGGGACACAGGGAGCATAAAGTCATCCAACCACCACTAATACTGGACACCACCTCTGAGACAGAGGAGGATGCGGGCGAAGCCAGAGTTAAAAGGGTGGGAAATACTGTAAAAATCACCACGATGAGGCCTAATAGGAACCATAAATAAAATAAAAATAGGAACCATAAATATGGCCGCTCAGGCTATGTCTAAGATGAGGAAAAATAAATAGAAGAGAAGTCCACGCACTCTCAGGATACAAAAAGGCAAATTTATTGAACCCACTGCAATCCTTTGACCTGCACGGTCTTTGAGGGGAACTGAATGCACTATAATTCAACGGATGCTTCACAAGATGGCTGCCAAATTCGCATCAGAAGCAAACTGAATGCACAGCCGTGTGGGAAAGGCCAACAACAGCCTCTTTAATACGGCGCAAACTGCGGATGCCAGAGGGAGCACACAGAGTGCTCGAAAGAGCAGTGAAGGCTAAGTAAGCCTCAGTAATGCTAACTGTAACGGATCACCTGGCACCCCGACTGGGTACCTCCGTTGAAAGATGCTCCAAGCGCTTCCTGAGGACTCCAAGCACTGCAGCCGACACCACAATCACCGAACCAGAGAAGCTTATACCTTAAAAGGGCCAGCAGCAGCACAACACAAATCCATTATGCCCAAATCATGTCTTTTAAGGGCAATACATCCCAGGGGCCATAATCACATGGCAGGAGGCTGGCAACCAGGCTTCTCCAGTGCATAGTGGCGAGGTTGGTTCCGCCACACTAACAATGTCCAAAATGGACATTATGTTAGATAAAGGACCCCAGAGGGGAACTGGGGAAACAGCACAACAATATATAGTATAACACAAGAAAATTATAAATCCAAATACATAAATATACAATAAATGAAGAAAAGTATTAAAAGACCAGCACCCCAAATGTACCAGGCACAGTATAACAAATATCACTATAAAAATGTTCCCATAGTTAGGAACTGTGGGACCAGGTTCTACTTAACTGAGAGAGCAGCAAAGAAAGTAAGTGTTTTCCTAAGGGCCACCTGTTATATCATTAGGATGTCGCTGATTGGCTATCCGTGTAACTAGGCGAATATCGTGATTGTAATGTTCATGCTTGTTTTTTATTGATTTTTAATTTGTTTTTTCTTTGCTAATTAAAGAAAGAGTGCAGCATAAAAGAAGCCTCTGTGTCTTTAATAAAATAAAATTTAGTTAGTGTCGCCCTATATGCTAGGTTTTTCTAGACAACGCTACTGGAAACATTATGAGCGTCATTTAAGAATACCGGCCTTTTGAACCTGCAGAAACAGACTGTGAGAATACTATTAAAGGAAAGCTCTACGTTCAGGAACTCAAACATATATTTCTGGCCCTAAAGTGTTAAAACCACCATCTAGCCCCCCTGGGCTCCCCTTGCCCCCCTAAATATAGCAAACTCTTACTTTCACTCCAGTCTGCTGGAGCCCTGGCCAATCAGCATCTCCTCATAGAGATCCATTGAGTCGGTGCAGCTCTATGAAGAAAGTTCAGTGTTTCCACACAGAGGGTGGATACACTGAATGGAAGCACCACGAGTAGCCAGTGGAGGTATCCCTAGCCTGTAATGTAAACACTTCATTTACTCTGAAAAGACAGTGTTTACAGCAAAAAGCCTGAAGGGACTGAAAATGAGCTTACAATTTTATTTACTTGCCCTGTTAGTTTAACCCCTTAAAGACGGTGGGCATCCTATGCCATCCTTGAGGACCCGGCTCGAAACGCCAGCGGGCGGTATAGAACGCCCAAGCCGTCCTACTTACTTACCCGGTCGCAGGCCAGGGAGTCCACCTGGCAGTCCAGGGAGTCCCCCTCCTTTCTTTCTGCCCCCCGGGCCACGTGATCGCGAGGGCTTAGCGAGGACCTCGCAATCACATGGATGGCATAGCCGTCCATGTCAGTGCCAGCAGGGAGAGTGCCTGTAATGACAGGTACTCCACCTGCTGCCTGTAAATAGTAAAATAAATGTTAAAGTTACAGTTTAAAATAAAATATATACTTAAATCAAATATATATTTATTATACACATATGCATACATACACACACTGTCTAAGTGTATTTTAATATATATATATATATATATATATATACACACACACACACACACACACATATATTAATATCAAAATACACGTAGAATGATATCGATTAAATATATATATATATATATATATATATATAATTATCATAATATATATATATATATATATATATATATATATATAGTAAAATATGTTAAAAAATAAAATGAAAAAAATAATTACAATTTTTTTTATATATATATATATATATATATATATATATATATATATATGTAAATTCGTTCTAACTGTATTTTAAAATTAATATACACACACACGTATATATATATATATATATATATATATATATATATATATATATATATATATATATATATATATATTAATTCTACGTGTATATTTATGTTATAATTTTACATAAATTAGGTCATTTTATTAATTACTATTTGAGGGACCTGCCTGACAACCCAGGCCAAAAGTCCAGGGAATTTAATTTGCTAGCACTCTGTTTAACCCTGTAACTTTCCAAGACACCATAAAACCTGTACATGGGGGGTACTGTTTTACTCGGAAGACTTCGCTGAACACAAATATTTGTGTTTGAAAACAGTATTACATCGATGATATCACAAAGTGAAAGTGACATTTTTTGCATTTTTCTACACAAAATGGCAATTTACACAGACTATATATAATTGTTGTGATATTTTTACTGTTTCATGGTAAAAGCTTTCAAAAAGCTACAGAGTCAAATATAAGGCTTGCGTTTAGTAGTTTTCATTATTAATTAGCTGCTTGTAAAGAAAGCCTTTTGAGATGAGTGGTAGCCCAGGAAAGAAGTTCGATGGTATACCATTTGTAATAGCAGAGCGCAACTCATCGTATTGCAAATGTATGTCCAGTTTTTGCCATTGGTCACAAACACTGGCGTAAAATTACGCTCAAATTAGTTTTTTGTACTTTTCACACACAAACAAATATTAACGCTTAACTTTACAGTGTTTGTGACCAAGGGGCTACTAAAAAAGATTTGACATATCCCATTTGCAATACCTTGGGTTGTCTACTATTGCAAATGGTATGCCATCATGGGGGTAATTCTCATTCCTGGGCTACCATACGATCTCAAAGGAAACGTAACCAACCTGGCGAACTTCAATGTGAAAAAAATGAAAAATGTAACATGCTATATTTGGCCCTGTAACTTCCCAAAACACCATAAAACCTGTACATAGGGGGTACTGTTTTACACGTGAGACATTGCTGAATAAAAATATGTGTATTTTATTGCAGTAAAAGCAAACAGTATTATGACAATCACAGTTAAAATGACACATAGAACTTAAAAAAAAATAAAAAAATTATTATGTTCTCCCATTTGGTAATATTTTATTCATATTCAATTATGTTTTATAGCTAAATATTTGATGTTAAATGAAAGCCTTGTTTCCCTGAATAAAATGATATATAATAAGTGTGGGTGCACATAATATAAAAGAGGCGAATTACGCCTGAACAGAAATAAAGTGCAAATTCAAGTTTTTTTTACATTTTGTTTTGATCACAACGTGTACATTTGGCTCACAACGTGTACATTTGGCCGCTAGAGGGCTTCCGCGTTTCTCACTGTGAAAATCACAGTAAGAAGACGCCAACGTCCATAGGAAAGCATTGTCAATGCTTTCCTATGGACTGGCTGAATGCGCCCGCGGCTCCTGCCGCGCAAGCGCATTCAGCCGAAGAGGAGGAGAAGAGGGAGGAGAGGAGGATGAGAGCTCCCCGCCGGGGCTGGAAAAAGAGGTAAGTTTAACCCCTTCCTCTCCATCCTGCCCAGCGGGAGGGGGACCCTGAGGGTGAGGGCACCCTAAGGGAACTATAGTGCAAGGAAAACGAGTATGTTTTCCTGGCACTATAGTGGTCCTTTAAGGCTGCTTCTGGTGACTGTCTCCCAGACAGACACTAGAGGCGTTTCCTGCACTTTCACAGAATTTAAAGGGATTCTCCAACCTGGCACTAAAGGATCCTGGAGTGTCCCCCTCCCTCCCGCCTCCCATTCCACGTCACTGAAGGGGTTTTAAGACCTTCAGACAGTTACCTGAATCCAGCGCCAATGTCCCTCAGCGCTGGGTCAGGCTCTGTCCATGCTCCTCCTCCATCGGAGACCTAATGCGCATGCGCGGCAATGCCGCGTGCGCGCATTACACCTCCCCATAGAAGAGCATTATTCAATGCTTTCCTATGGGGATTCCGGTGACGCTGGTAGAGAGCCACTAGAGGAGGACCTAACCCTGCAAGGTAATTATTGCAGTTTAAAAGCAGGGTTAAGGGTGATGGGAGTTGGCACCCAGATCACTACAATGAGCTGAAGTGGTCTGCCTACAGTGTCCCTTTAACTCATTTTGAGTTGTTTAATGTAGCAACATTATAATGCCTGGGCTTAACATAAAAAAGGGAGAGGCCGAGGTCAGGATATCCAGAATTCTGAGTAGTTGGTAAAACAAGCCAATAAGTTGGTATAGGCAGGTGACAAAGAGTAATCAGGACAAGCCGCGGACAGGAATCAAGAATAAAGAGACACATACACAGTGTTCTAAATTATTAGTTTAACTCTGTATGGTACACTATAAAACATTCAGACGTGGATAGGCAGTAAGGGCAATAATATGTAGAGTCCCTCCAAACTCCTATTTTATAGCAGACACTACACTTTTTCTTTGGCGATTTGTATTGCTTCGCTTGCAGCAATGCTTTACTATGGGCAGGGCTTAATGCGCATTAGGCACTCGTCGCAAATGCTTATTAGCACACCCCCCCTTTCGGAAGAAGTCGGAGGAGGTGGAGTGCCGACCCATTGCTGAGATATGGGTGCTGGAACTGGCTAAGCGACTTAAGGTGTGTTTAACTCATTAGCTGCCAGAGGGGGAGGACGCAAGGGAGAAGGAGACCAGAGGGCTTTGCAGTGTTAGGAATACAGATCAGTATTCCTAACACTGTAGAATCCATTTAAAGTTCAATTTACAGAGCAGAAGATGCAAACTTCTTAATTGAAAATAAAACCATTTATTTTTTAATGAAGGCTGTGTGGGTCACATCTAGAGGAGGTGTGGCTACAGATACCTAAATAGAAACAAAAGTGATCTAATGCCTAAATGGCACAGAATTTAGCAGTAAGACTTCAGAGGTATGTATAAATCAAAACTGCTTCATTAAGCTAACATTGCTTTGATAGTAATAGTATCCATTTAAGTGAATAAATCCCTTATCTTAGGAGGCTGTCTTCACTCATTACACTACATTACTTTAGGTCACTGATAATAAAGCTCTCTGTTGGAGTATTCATTGTACCCTGCTCGACAGTTGTATAATATCACTATTAAATAACACAGACTGACCGTTGTGTAGAATCACTATAAAATAATCCAGGCAGTGCAACATAACTGTGTCATATAACTTAACTTGACTGTAATATCACTGTAACATACCTTGAGCAGTATGTGCAACAACATCACTACAATATAACCCAGGCAGGCTGTTGTGTGATATCTCTATAATATAACTCAATTTGACTGTCATGCAGTACAACTATAAAATAACCCAACCTGGCTGGTTAGTATTAATATAGTATAACCCAACCTGGCTTACCATACTATAACCCAGGCAAGCTGTGTAATATGACTGCACTTTAACACGGACAGGCTGCGTAATATCACTATACTAGAACTCAGACAGGCTGCGTAATATCACTATACTAGAACTCAGACAGGCTGCGTAATATCACTATACTAGAACTCAGACAGGCTGCGTAATATCACTATACTAGAACTCAGACAGGCTGCGTAATATCACTATACTAGAACTCAGACAGGCTGCGTAATATCACTATACTAGAACTCAGACAGGCTGCGTAATATCACTATACTAGAACTCAGACAGGCTGCGTAATAAAACTATACTAGAACTCAGACAGGCTGCGTAATATCACTATACTAGAACTCAGACAGGCTGCGTAATATCACTATACTAGAACTCAGACAGGCTGCGTAATATCACTATACTAGAACTCAGACAGGTTATGTAATATCATACTAAATTGCAGCCTGGTTGTGTTATATGATACTAAAAGCCAGCCTGGTTGTGTTATATGATACTAAAAGCCAGCCTGGTTGTGTTATATCATACTAAAAGCCAGCCTGGTTGTGTTATATCATACTAAAAGCCAGCCTGGTTGTGTTATATCATACTAAAAGCCAGCCTGGTTGTGTTATATCATACTAAAAGCCAGCCTGGTTGTGTTATATCATACTAAAAGCCAGCCTGGTTGTGTTATATCATACTAAAAGCCAGCCTGGTTGTGTTATATCATACTAAAAGCCAGCCTGGTTGTGTTATATCATACTAAAAGCCAGCCTGGTTGTGTTATATCATACTAAAAGCCAGCCTGGTTGTGTTATATCATACTAAAAGCCAGCCTGGTTGTGTTATATCATACTAAAAGCCAGCCTGGTTGTGTTATATCATACTAAAAGCCAGCCTGGTTGTGTTATATCATACTAAAAGCCAGCCTGGTTGTGTTATATCATACTAAAAGCCAGCCTGGTTGTGTTATATCATACTAAAAGCCAGCCTGGTTGTGTTATATCATACTAAAAGCCAGCCTGGTTGTGTTATATCATACTAAAAGCCAGGCTGGTTGTGTTATATCATACTATAAGCCAGCCTGGTTGTGTTATATCATACTATAAGCCAGCCTGGTTGTGTTATATCATACTATAAGCCAGCCTGGTTGTGTTATATCATACTATAAGCCAGGCTGGTTGTGTTATATCATACTATAAGCCAGCCTGGTTGTGTTATATCATACTATAAGCCAGCCTGGTTGTGTTATATCATACTATAAGCCAGCCTGGTTGTGTTATATCATACTATAAGCCAGCCTGGTTGTATTATATCATACTATAAGCCAGCCTGGTTGTATTATATCATACTAAAAGCCGGCTTGGCTGTGTAATATCCTACTATAAGTCAACCAGGCTGTTTGATATAATACTATTACCCTGCCTGGCTGAGCAACATTAAATTACCATAAACCAGACAAGCTATGTAATATCACTATACTATGACAGTGGCAGGTAATGTGACTGTACAGTAACACTGGCATGCTGTGTAAAACCATTATACCATAACCCAGATAGACTGTGTAATACAACTATACAATATCTCAACCTGGCTGTATAAAACCACTACACTAACACAAACTGTAAGTGTAATATTACCATATATAACCAAGGCAAACTGTGTAATAGTAGTACACTATGACACTGGCATGCTGTATAATATCACTATACAGTAACATTTACAGGCTATGCAATATCACTATACTATAAATGTGACAGGCTGTGTAATGTGACTATACTGTACAACTGACAGACTGTGTATTATGCACTGACAGTCTGTGTAATATTACCATACTATACTCTGACAGACTATGTAATATCACTATACTATAAATGAGACAGGTTGTTTAATGAGATTATACTGTAACACTGGCAGGCTGTGTATTATACAGTAACACTGACAGGCTGTGTAATATACAGTAACACTGACAGGCTGTGTATTATGACTGACTGAGAGGCTGTGTATTATCACTATTACACTGACAGGCTGTGTATTATCACTATTACACTGACAGGCTGTGTATTATACAGTAACACTGACAGGCAGTGTAATATACAGTAACACTGACAGGCTGTGTATTATGACTCACTGACAGACTGTGTATGATCACTATTACACTGACAGGCTGTGTATTATACAGTAACACTGACAGGCTGTGTATTATGACTCACTGACAGGCTGTGTATTATGACTCACTGACAGGCTGTGTTTTATAACTCACTGACAGGCTGTGTATTATAATGACAGGCTGTGTATTATAATGACAGGCTGTGTATTATAACTCACTGACAGGCTGTGTTTTATAACTCACTGACAGGCTGTGTTTTATAACTCACTGACAGGCTGTGTTTTATAACTCACTGACAGGCTGTGTTTTATAACTCACTGACAGGCTGTGTATTATAACTCACTGACAGGCTGTGTATTATAACTCACTGACAGGCTGTGTATTATAACTCACTGATAGGCTGTGTATTATGATGACAGGCTGTGTATTATAACTCACTGATAGGCTGTGTATTATGATGACAGGCTGTGTATTATAACTCACTGACAGGCTGTGTATTATAACTCACTGACAGGCTGTGTATTATAACTCACTGATAGGCTGTGTATTATAACTCACTGACAGGCTGTGTATTATAATGACAGGCTGTGTATTATAACTCACTGACAGGCTGTGTATTATGATGACAGGCTGTGTATTATAACTCACTGACAGCCTGTGTATTATGATGACAGGCTGTGTATTATAACTCACTGACAGTCTGTGTATTATAACTCACTGACAGGCTGTGTTTTATAACTCACTGATAGGCTGTGTATTATAACTCACTGACAGGCTGTGTATTATAATGACAGGCTGTGTATTATGATGACAGGCTGTGTATTATAACTCACTGACAGGCTGTGTATTATAACTCACTGACAGGCTGTGTATTATAACTCACTGACAGGCTGTGTATTATAACTCACTGATAGGCTGTGTTTTATAACTCACTGATAGGCTGTGTATTATAACTCACTGACAGGCTGTGTATTATAATGACAGGCTGTGTATTATAACGACAGGCTGTGTATTATAATGACAGGCTGTGTACTATAATGACAGGCTGTGTATTATAACTCACTGACAGGCTGTGTATTATAATGACAGGCTGTGTATTATAACTCACTGACAGGCTGTGTATTATAACTCACTGACAGGCTGTGTATTATAACTCACTGACAGGCTGTGTATTATAACTCACTGACAGGCTGTGTATTATGATGACAGGCTGTGTATTATAACTCACTGACAGGCTGTGTATTATAACTCACTGACAGGCTGTTTTATAACTCACTGATAGGCTGTGTATTATAACTCAGTGACAGGCTGTGTATTATAATGACAGGCTGTGTATAATGACAGGCTGTGTACTATAATGACAGGCTGTGTACTATAATGACAGGCTGTGTACTATAATGACAGGCTGTGTACTATAATGACAGGCTGTGTACTATAATGACAGGCTGTGTACTATAATGACAGGCTGTGTATTATAACTCACTGACAGGCTGTGTATTATGATGACAGGCTGTGTATTATAACTCACTGACAGGCTGTGTATTATGATGACAGGCTGTGTATTATAACTCACTGACAGGCTGTGTATTATAATGACAGGCTGTGTATTATAACTCACTGACAGGCTGTGTATTATAACTCACTGATAGGCTGTGTATTATAACTCACTGACAGCCTGTGTATTATGATGACAGGCAGGCTGTGTATTATAACTCACTGACAGGCTGTGTATTATAACTCACTGGCAGGCTGTGTATTATAACTCACTGGCAGGCTGTGTATTATAACTCACTGACAGGCTGTGTATTATAACTCACTGACAGGTGTATATTATAAATCACTGACAGGTGTATATTATAAATCACTGACAGGCTGAGTATTATAACTCACTGACAGGCTGTGTATTATAACTCACTGGCAGGCTGTGTATTATAACTCACTGATAGGCTGTGTATTATAACTCACTGACAGGCTGTGTATTAGAACTCACTGACAGGCTGTGTATTATAACTCACTGACAGGCTGTGTATTATGATGACAGGCTGTGTATTATAAGTCACTGACAGGCTGTGTATTATAAGTCACTGACAGGCTGTGTATTATAAGTCACTGACAGGCTGTGTATTATAAGTCACTGACAGGCTGTGTATTATAACTCACTGACAGGTGTGTATTATAACTCACTGACAGGTGTGTATTATAACTCACTGACAGGTGTGTATTATAACTCACTGACAGTCTGTGTATTATAACTCACTGGCAGGCTGTGTATTATGATGACAGGCTGTGTATTATGACTCACTGACAGGCTGTGTATTATGACTCACTGACAGGCTGTGTATTATACAGTAACACTGACAGGCTATGTATTATGACTCACTGACAGGCTGTGTATTATACAGTAACACTGACAGGCTGTGTATTATAACTCACTGACAGGCTGTGTATTATGATGACAGGCTGTGTATTATGATGACAGGCTGTGTATTATGATGACAGGCTGTGTATTATAACTCACTGACAGGCTGTGTATTATGATGACAGGCTGTGTATTATAACTCACTGACAGGCTGTGTATTATGATGACAGGCTGTGTATTTTAACTCACTGACAGGCTGTGTATTATGATGACAGGCTGTGTATTATAACTCACTGACAGGCTCTGTATTATAACTCACTGGCAGGCTGTGTAATATGATGACAGGCTGTGTATTTTAACTCACTGACAGGCTGTGTATTATGATGACAGGCTGTGTATTACAACTCACTGACAGCCTGTGTATTATAACTCACTGGCAGGCTGTGTAATATGATGACAGGCTGTGTATTATAACTCACTGACAGCCTGTGTATTATAACTCACTGGCAGGCTGTGTATTATGATGACAGGCTGTGTATTATGACTCACTGACAGGCTGTGTATTATGACTCACTGACAGGCTGTGTATTATACAGTAACACTGACAGGCTATGTATTATGACTCACTGACAGGCTGTGTAGTATACAGTAACACTGACAGGCTGTGTATTATAACTCACTGACAGGCTGTGTATTATGATGACAGGCTGTGTATTATGATGACAGGCTGTGTATTATAACTCACTGACAGGCTGTGTATTATGATGACAGGCTGTGTATTATAACTCACTGACAGGCTGTGTATTATGATGACAGGCTGTGTATTTTAACTCACTGACAGGCTGTGTATTATGATGACAGGCTGTGTATTATAACTCACTGACAGGCTCTGTATTATAACTCACTGACAGGCTGTGTATTTTAATGACAGGCTGTGTATTATAATGACAGGCTGTGTATTATGACTCACTGACAGGCTGTGTATTATACAGTAACACTGACAGGCTGTGTATTATACAGTAACACTGACAGGCTATGTATTATGACTCACTGACAGGCTGTGTATTATAACTCACTGACAGGCTGTGTTTTATAACTCACTGATAGGCTGTGTATTATAACTCAGTGACAGGCTGTGTATTATAACGACAGGCTGTGTACTATAACGACAGGCTGTGTACTATAACTCACTGACAGGCTGTGTATTAGAACTCACTGACAGGCTGTGTATTATAACTCACTGACAGGCTGTGTATTATAACTCACTGACAGGCTGTGTATTATGATGACAGGCTGTGTATTATAAGTCACTGACAGGCTGTGTATTATAAGTCACTGACAGGCTGTGTATTATAAGTCACTGACAGGCTTGTATTATAACTCACTGACAGGTGTGTATTATAACTCACTGACAGGTGTGTATTATAACTCACTGACAGTCTGTGTATTATAACTCACTGACAGGCTGTGTATTATAACTCACTGATAGGCTGTGTATTATGATGACAGGCTGTGTATTATAACTCACTGACAGGCTATGTATTATAAGTCACTGACAGGCTGTGTATTATAACTCACTGACAGGTGTGTATTATAAATCACTGACAGGCTGTGTATTATAACTCACTGACAGGTTGTGTATTATAACTCACTGACAGGCTGTGTATTATGATGACAGGCTGTGTATTATAATGACAGGCTGTGTATTACAACTCACTGACAGCCTGTGTATTATAACTCACTGGCAGGCTGTGTAATATGATGACAGGCTGTGTATTATAACTCACTGACAGCCTGTGTATTATAACTCACTGGCAGGCTGTGTATTATGATGACAGGCTGTGTATTATGACTCACTGACAGGCTGTGTATTATGACTCACTGACAGGCTGTGTATTATACAGTAACACTGACAGGCTATGTATTATGACTCACTGACAGGCTGTGTAGTATACAGTAACACTGACAGGCTGTGTATTATAACTCACTGACAGGCTGTGTATTATGATGACAGGCTGTGTATTATGATGACAGGCTGTGTATTATAACTCACTGACAGGCTGTGTATTATGATGACAGGCTGTGTATTTTAACTCACTGACAGGCTGTGTATTATGATGACAGGCTGTGTATTATAACTCACTGACAGGCTCTGTATTATAACTCACTGACAGGCTGTGTATTTTACTGACAGGCTGTGTATTATAATGACAGGCTGTGTATTATGAATCACTGACAGGCTGTGTATTATACAGTAACACTGACAGGCTGTGTATTATACAGTAACACTGACAGGCTATGTATTATGACTCACTGACAGGCTGTGTATTATACAGTAACACTGACAGGCTGTGTATTATACAGTAACACTGACAGGCTGTGTATTATGATGACAGGCTGTGTATTATGATGACAGGCTGTGTATTATAACTCACTGACAGGCTGTGTATTATAACTCACTGACAGGCTGTGTATTATGATGACAGGCTGTGTGTTATGATGACAGGCTGTGTATTATAACTCACTGACAGGCTGTGTATTATAATGATAGGCTGTGTATTATAACTCACTGACAGGCTGTGTATTATAATGATAGGCTGTGTATTATAACTCACTGACAGGCTGTGTATTATAATGATAGGCTGTGTATTATAACTCACTGACAGGCTGTGTATTATAATGATAGGCTGTGTATTATAACTCACTGACAGGCTGTGTATTATAATGATAGGCTGTGTATTATAACTCACTGACAGGCTGTGTATTATAATGACAGGCTGTGTATTATAACTCACTGACAGGCTGTGTATTATAATGACAGGCTGTGTATTATACAGTAACACTGACAGGCTGTGTATTATAATGACAGGCTGTGTATTATAATGACAGGCTGTGTATTAT
>OW240912.1:41637708-41674662 GCA_933207985.1 Pelobates cultripes | reverse complement strand
AAAGCTTACAAACCAATCAGAACAGTAATTAAATGTACGACACTCCCATAACAAACATAAAATCCCTCCACTCTGCCTGTGAGATAATTGAGTCAGATACTGTATTAACCCAATTATCTCCAGGCAGAAATAACACATATTTTACAAAACCCCAAAAGTACCCCAAAACACAACATATCCCCATAATGTTACATGATTATGGCCATGAACAACATATCCAAAAATCATCCATATCAGTTCAGGGGTTCAGGAATTTCCTGGAAGTTTTATTTTTGACCAACCGTGCACATGGTCCCATGACCAAAACAGTTCCAGAGAATATGTGCTAATGGTCGGTCTCTCTGTCTGGAGTACAAAAGTACATACTTCACATGAACAGGGCCTTTTAAAGTGCATTGGGCAAGGTATTTTGCAGGGCCCATAGTCGTGAGGCAAGAGGCCGGCCAGCAGGCCCCTCCAAGAACCAGTGACAAGGTTATTATTGTCACAAATTCTATAATGTAATTCTAGTGGCAGCAACGAAGTCCCTGACACGCGTTTCGCTAGTTCAGCTCATCAGAGGGGAACCGGACCTATGCATTTGCTGGTTTAAAAAGAAAAACCTTCAACCTGATTGGTTCAGACAGATTTGAATACAGCAATTGGTTGTTAGGTGTACCGAATGTTGTTTTTCAATAATTAGAGAGAAATATGCTCAATAAGATAAGGAGGAGGGGAAATAGAATCCAGGAATGAACTCTGCTTAGTAAAACCCAATGTGGATAATCAGACTGACTAGTATAACCAGATAATCCTAAAATCCATTTGGCAATAATTACCCTGGTAAATACTGGGAATTGTGAATGTTAATATCCACTTTGAGGAATAATAAACTATTAAACACATGTAAAACAAAATCACCTAGTGCTTATAGTGGAATCTCAAACTGGGGGTGTATAATTGTTAATTTGGTAAAGACCGTGGGGGATGATGAGTGTTGTATGAATAGTAAATAGTACTTTTATTTGTCCATTCACATTCATTGGATCAAATCTAATGGGGATAAGGGAATAATGTCGCAAGTCCTTGTTGAACATGTAGCTAAAAAAGTTTAATGATTCAACCGGAGCCAAATTGGTGTTATAAATTGTGGCATATTGGTAATTCTAAGTAATAGTGGACGGCTAAATGCAGTATCCCAGATATGATATGCAAAGTGCTTCGCAATTACATATTGTAAAAAGGAAACTGCGGTGAGATTACTTCTGTACAAGGTGCATTATTTTAAAGTCAATGGGGAGTGCAAAAATGCCAACGCTAAATACAGTGTGTTAAATGTGGTTTGGCATGTACTTTGTAATCCTATTTTAAAGAGGTAACGGCAATAAAAAAAAAGATTCATTATGTAATGCAACATTCGAGATCAAAAATGAATTATGTAAAGAAACAAGTATTTCCTCTAATGATTACGCTCATTTACAATCTTTGGTCTAATTACTTGAGGAACAGGATGACATTTCATCTCTTACAGACTTGAGACCTCTGAGTTGGTACACTCTGAGTTTTAAAGAAGTCACTAATGTAGATCTGTTTGTTCAGATGACCACTGCGAAGATCGAAAAGTTACTGAACGTCATTTCTGTCTAATTACATATAAATAACTTACTAGGACCTTTTGCTACATTCTATAAACATTGTAGTAACAATTATGGTTACACTTATCACAAACAGATGTAGCATTTTAGACATTGATACTATTATAAGTTTTCTGCATATGTGTGTGTTTAGCAGTGGTCTATTAATATCGACTTCAAATCACTTTACTAGTAGAAATGTGCTTATCTGCAATTACCATTGGTTAGTTGTTTGCTACCATAATATAATATTTTGCACACAATTGTGTGCTCTTATAAATATTTCACCAAGGTGCCAATTACAACCTGTTCATTAGTGGGCTAGTATAAATGTCCTAACAGCTATTGTTTTTACTAAGATGTTTTTTCGTTTTTTTTTCTATAGTACTATTTTCTTTTTTTGGTTCTTGTGCAAGTCCTGGTTGGACTTTCTTTTATCATGATTTATTAAAAGTGTGGTGTTTTACCCTTATAGTATTCTATCTTTAGTACCAAGTGTTGCACCCTCCATTTTTTCTTGTTTGTCCATGCCTGCTGCAATGAAACTGACAAAAGTAAAATGCTGGAACTTAAAGGACCACTATAGGCACCCAGACCACTTCAGCTTTATGGGTGCCATGTCCATCTAGGATTAACCCTGCCTGCTTGTAACAGAGCTCCCTGTACTCCGACCGAGTACCCTCCGTTGATGGATGCTCCTAGCACTTCCTGAGGACTCCAAACACTGCAGCAGACACCACAACCACCGCAGACTCCACAACCGCGGTAGCTTAACTGGAGTCTCGCCGTCTTCCTTCCACCCTGGATCAGCTTCTGTCCTCCAGGACCGTGTGGGGAAGACCTCTCCTCCAGGAGAACGTAACAGGAACAGCTCTTAAAAGAGCTAAGTGATTAAAAGCTCAGGGGAATATGCAGAGCATAGCAATCCCCAGTGTGATATAGCAGTTCCCTCCAATAACGAGACAAGGCTACGTATTGAGGGTCAAGAAGATCTGTTTACTTGGCACCAAAGGGCCTTCTTTTATGCAGGTTTAACACATACAGGACCGCCCACAGGGGTTTACAGAACAACCAATCATAACACAAAAATCCTCCCCTCTGCCTGTGATCTAATTATGGCACACAATGCTTAACATAATTATCACAAGCAGGAAAAATACAGTTTTTATACATGTACTATAACTTTAAAACTACACATCCAATCTTCATAAAAATTACATATTTGGAATCACTTTAAACATAAACATAACCAAAAATCACCCAAATCCATCCAGGGGTTAAAAAGTTAGCTGGAGGTCCCTTTATGACCGACCGCAAGCACATTTTCCTGCCCAAAACAGTTCCATAGATTTGGGCTGTGCGGCCGGTCTATTTCAGGCTGAAAAAACGGCTGAAAAAACGACTAAGTCCCATCGCCGAATGGGACTTAGTCTCTGCAGCTCTAAAATCAGTATGGGAGAAGGTAGAGCTAAGCGGTGTTCGCGGAAATGTGTAGCCGATTTTAGTTCCATGAATTTGGCTACACATACCGCTGACCTCGTTCGCATTAACAAAGATGGCCGCCGCCACGTGTTCAGCAAACGAACAAAGGCCACCCAGCATTGTCAATTAAGCTGCGGTTAACCGCAGCTTCTGGGAGGTAAATTGCCTGCACACTTCCACTTCTGGGTGGTCTGCCTGTGTGGTACTTGGTTCAGTAAGCCCCATTTACTGAACCAAGTGGGAAATAGCCAGGCACAAAGAGTTTTAACCAGGTCTGGGGACACAGGGCACACCGTCTTAAAGGGGCAGTATCCCAAACAAGTCTGGGGACACCGTCTTAAAGGGGCAGTGTCTCAATCTTCCCGATGTCCCAAAAAGGTGTTTAAAGGGCCAGCACCGGTCCCATAAAGAGTCCATAAGCCACAATATGCCCACTGCCTGTCTTAAAGGGCCATACACACCCAATAAAAGTGCATAAGTTCTCACAATCTCCCAGGGGCCATAATCATGTGGAAGGAGGCTGGCAAATAGGCTTCTCCACAACCCAGGGAAGCAGGGCAATTTGCCAATTAAAGGTCCAGTTACAAATAGCAGTTTGTAACACTGCTGTAAACATAGCAGTTTCAGAGAAACTGCTATGTTTACATATGGGTTAATCCAGCCTCTAGTGGCTGTCTCATTGACAGCCACTAGAGGCGCTTCCGCACTTATCACTCAGCCGATGACATCAGAAGAGGGAGGATAGTCCCAATGCTGAGGGAGTCCGGCGCTGGAAAAAAAAGGTACGGGATTGACCCCTTCCTCCCCCTTCAGTGCCACGGGAGTGGGGCCCTGAGGGTGGGGGCCCCCTAAGGGCATTATAGTGCCAGGAAAACAAGTTGTTTTCCTGGCACTATAGTGGTTCTTTAATGAACTTTGCAGTTTGAAGCAGTCGCTGTTAGGACCACATCTGAAAGGCCCTACTCTCTAGACTATTCCTTTTAAGATCACTGAATTCAGCTGCTTTTTGGACTCAAACTTGCTTATTTGATGAGAACTGAGAACTCAGTTGTCCAGATGTGCTCCCCATTCTTTGCCACTTGGATCTGAGGGCACTTTGATACAGTTAACATATTCCACTAGAAAGTTAACTCTGAGATTGTTCTCCATTAACCATCAACTGAGGGAAAACTTCAACTGGTAAGCAATCTATATATTTTGATCCCACAGATCGATGCCTGCACAAAACCAATATATAAGCATTTTTAGGCTTTCTTTCTGATGCCATTGAACCCCCTTAATCTGGAAAATTGTTGATGATTTTGAAGTTTCCCAAGTGTTTTAATGTAATCACCAATGTCTTTATGACTTCTATTTTTCTTTAATTTTTTATTTGTTTGTTTTGCTTTTTATTTTATTTTAAATAAATAATTTTTTAGAAACATGTCAAACCAAGCTCCTAAAAAGATCATTTTTGGGACAGGCTGACTTTTTGAAAATTTGGTAGGTTTACCAGAAATTTTGAATGTTTGAAGACCAGTAAGAGCTTGATTGACTTGAGTTTTGACCTACTGAAACAATGTTGCTTCCAACGGGCTATCATCAAAGTAGTGGTATATCTGTAGGTATTCCAAGCTACCAAGGTCATAAGGGCTTCGCTGAATGTTTGGAAACTGTACAAATTGATAACATTTTGTACTGAAAGTGGGAAAAAAGGCATCCAGAAAAAGATGACCTTCAGACTCCGTTATCAAAATCATCTTCCAGTAGAGCCAATAATTTCATAAGGGCATCTGAACAGGCTGTTAAACCTACAGAGCGCTGACAAACTGCTCCTGTTGCCACATCATTTGAAATGCTCAAATTAACACTGATTTTCATCAATAGGATTTTGTTTTCCTGCCTAATCACATTACAGCTGTGGCTTTAAAGTCTTCCTCACTAAACAGATCTAACTAACCCTGGATCGTGACATTTTTTCCTTTTTTACACTCAGAAATCCTCTTAGGGCCTCATGCATGTTTTTCCACTGAAGTTCATAAAACAGGTTAAATCTGTAATCTTATCGTCTAAGCAAACAGTATATATGCCTGACAGTTTTTTTTAGTGTTTTTTTAGTTTTTTTAAGAGAAGTGGAATGGGGGAGGGGGAGGGGGGGGGTACTAAATAAAAAGTCTGACTGAACAGCTTTTCTAGTAAGAGATTTTTCAAGTAAATGAATTAAACGCCATATCTTCCATGAGGCTCCCATACATAACAGTCCTTTAGCAAAATGCAGATAAATAGGGACTTCATACTGGTGGCTACCAAGAGAAAGGCTTAAATCTCTTAGGAACACAAATGAAAATTGGCCAAGTTAAACCAAAACACATGTTCTGCAAAGAGAATTCTGTCCACAACTAAAGGGCAGGAAAAATGATTTGCTGTCCTTAACAGCCAAGTGGGCAAAACAGTGATGCTGCTATTGATTGTCCAGAAATTGAAATTGATTTGATCATTTAACCATTTGATCACTGTAGTGATGCATAGTGACATATCTAATAAATGAATAGTAAAAATTTAGAGATATATATGCAGAGGTGGCTCTGTAATTAGGAGATTTAAATGCAGCCTAAGGCCGCTGTCTGGGGCCTCTTGGCTGCCTAAATTGCCTTCTGGCAGACTGATGTGTCTGGTCCTCGGTTCCTAATCCAAGTCCCAACATCAGGAGGGGGCCTGGCAGCTTGCCCTGTATGCCACTGGATGCGGTCTGCCATAAAGGGAGAGAGCCAGCAGCTTCGTCGGGTGCAGAGCTGCAGACCATGTGATAGGTGTCCTGCAAGGTCAGCAAATCAGTACGTTGCCGCGGATTACCGTGGCAAAGTTCTGACACTCGCGAGACACCTATCACGTGGACTGCAGCTCAGCACCAAACACACATACACACACAAACACACGTAATTGCAGAACAGAGTCACTTTGTGTGTTTATATATTTCCCTCACACAGTGAGGGAAAAAAGTATTTGATCCTCTGCTGATTTTGAACATTTGCCCTCTGACAAAGAAATGATCAGTCTATAATTTAAATAGTATGTGTATTTTAACAGTGAGAGACAGAATAAAAAATAAAAATAAAATAAAAAAAACATGTCAAAAAAGTTATAAATTGATTTGCATTTCAATGAGTGAAATAAGTATTTGATCCCCTATCAATCAGCAAGATTTCTGGCTCCCAGGTGTCTTTTATACAGGTCCCCCTGCTCAAGATAGCACATATACAGGCCCGTCTACAGTTTGCCAAAGAATGATTCAGAGGAGAACTGGGTGAAAGTGTTGTGGTCAAATGAGACCAAAATCAAGCTCTTTGGCATCAACTCAACTCGCTGTATTAGGAGGAGGATGAATGCTGTTTTTCTGCTAAGGGGACAGGGAAATTGCACCGCATCAAAGGGACGATGGATGTGGCTATGTACCGTCAAATCTTGGTTGAGAACCTCCTTCCCTCAGCCAGGGCATTGAAAATGGGTCATGTATGGGTATTCCAGCATGACAATGACTCAAAACACACAGCCAAGGCAACAAAGAAGTGACTCAAGAAGAAGCACATTAAGGTCCTGGAGTGGCCTTGCCAGTCTCCAGACCTTAATCCCATAGAAAATCTGTGGAGGGAGCTGAAGGTTCGAGGTGCCAAATGCCACCCTCGAAACCTTAATGACTTGGAGAGAATATGCAAAGAGGAGTGGGACAATATCCTTCCTGAGATGTGTGCAAATCTGGTGGCCAACTATAAGAAACATCTGACCTCTGTGATTGCCAACAAGGGTTTTGCCACCAAGTACTAAGTCGAAGAGGTCAAATACTTATGGGCATGCAAATCAATTTTGACAAGCGTTTTTTTATTTTATTTATTTTTTTATTCTGTCTCTCACTGTTAAAATACACCTACCATTAAAATTATAGCCTGATTATCTCTTTGTCAGTGGGCAAATGTTCAAAATCAGGAGGTCATCAAATACTTTCCCTCATTGTGTGTGTGTGTGTGTGTGTGTGTCTGTGTGTCTGTGTATCTAAACACACAAAGTGACTCATTTCTGCAATGACAAATTGTTTTTTTAAGCACTAGGCAAAGGTACTGTACTAGGTAAATTGTTGTAAGCTATTCTAATCACAAAATTAGATTTGATGATCTGACTAAAGAGGATCACAAATGCAATCACAGAAGGATCACTCGGCAAGAAGCCTTTTGTTCTTGCCATTTCATTCCTACAAACAAATTCAGAGAAAATAGTAACTTGTAAAGCAGTAATACCGTCATACATTAACGTCTGAATACTACAGTGTCCTTATAATGTCATGCCTAGTTAAACACCATGGCACAACAATTTGTCTCATTCAAAGTGTCAAATCTATTTCATTTTGTTTTTGATCCAATTTGCCGCTACAAACATCAAGCTACTTTCAGAAGCAGTGAGCAAGGTCATTTATAAACAGAATATCTGGTCACTGATCTTGACAAGGGTCAACAGCAATTATGAAGGGTAAGAAGTATGATAGAAGACAATATTTTTAGAACAGTGACACACGGATTTTGCCATTTAAAATTCTTACAAGGAGACTAGAGTGGAATGGCCAAAAGTCTGACCTTTGTCATATGGCCATTTTATGGAAGGCTTAAAAAAAACTAGCCTGGAATTTAAACTACACGCATCCCAGAGATGTTTACGATGACATTACTAAATATATTAGTTCATATACAGGTCTGGTCTTCTATCTGATAGTAGTAAAATAAAAGTATGGTGCAAAATAATCCATTATTTTTCAATGCAATAAAAAATTCAAAGCAAAATAAAAATAGCATAAAAGATTCTGCAGCTTCACAGTTAAGAGAGGCGGTATGCAACTATGAGCAGATGCTTCGCTTAGCAAGAAGAGTCAATCCAATAAGAGCATTTTATTCTAGTTCATTGGGTTCATTCTTATTCTATAAGGCTCTCTTCAGCAGAGATTTAAAATAAAAAGGTGTCTATTCCCCAAAAAATGTTCAAATCAACACAGAAAGAGTGGAACTGTTTTGTAACAGGATAGCAGCCATACTGTAGCTGGCATCAGCTTACATACAGCGTTTTTCATTGTTTTGTGAACCAGGCTGTATACAATAATCAACTGAAACATAGGAGTGAGAGCCCAGTTCAGATTGTGAATCTGCACTCCGCTCAAAGAATTCCAGCTACCTGATTGACAGCTCTAAGGGGCCGGTTGTCAATGATTTTTAGAAAATCTTTGCAGTTTTAGTACACTCTCAGATGAGATTGGGCACAGGATATTCTCTGCATCATCAACTGTGAAAGTTTAAGGTTGTTCAATGAGATTGTGGGAAAAAAGTCAAAATACTATTCTTTTTAATTTTTTATCGGCTGACATTCCAGACATGCACTAGGCAGGAAGTTATTTTTTTATTCTTTTAGCCTCGAGGGGATTGGGAATCAGGCATTCAAGATACCGGGAGCAAGACCTCTGGGGCTCAGGACTTGCGTATATCGGGAGCAAGGCTTCCGAGGCTCAAGCATTCTGGATACAGGCACCAGGTCCTCCAGGAAAAAAAACAACAACAAAAGAATCAATGGAGGGAAATGAAATAAAAATGATGACAGGTGGATTGTATGAAAATGTCTAGTTGTATGGGCAAAATAGTTAAAGGGACACTATAGGCACCCAGACCATTTCAGCTCATTGAAGTGGTCTGGATGCAGTGTCCCAGGTCCCTTAACCCTGCAAAGGTAATTATTGCTGGATGGCTGACGGTGGAGGAGGGGCGAGGGTGTACCCGTGTCAATGCCGAGGGACATCAGCACTGGAACTAGGTAAGTAACAGAAGAGGTTTTTAACCCATGACAGAGGAGGGCAGCTACCGTGCCAGGAAAACAAGTTTGTTTTCCTGGCATTTGTTTTCCTTTAAAAAATATAACAGGCATTTTAAAGGATACTCAAGACAATATGAAGACCTATTTAGGAATAAATATACCTGATCTGATCTGAATCTTTTGCATTTCTGAATAAAAACCATGACATTCTTTAGATCTGATAAAATAAAATCTTTCCTAAATGCTTGCTGTTTCCAAATTTTGTTAGTCACACATCACACAGAATTAGACATCTCCGTCACACGTGAACAACCACCTACTAAGAAAATGAATTCTCACTTTAATTACAAAATACCTCAGCAACTATGCATTTCAGTCTAACTAACCTGAACTTAATACTTCCTCCTTGCTTATTCCCACCCAACTTTTAAATGCCTATTCTACTACATGCTAATATTAACATGGTTATTTACCAAAGAAAATTTCAATGGTAATGTCACCATAGCAAAAAATGCTTAATATACAATTGTACTAATCCATCAACATGAATATTGCTTTTTAATTATAATGCAATTCAGTCTAAGGCTAAGTTACATTCATTTAGAATTATCCACCTATTTCACATAAAATGTAATTCAACAACAGTTTAAAAATGCCATGATTTACTACTGGATATATCCTCCAAAACACAATTATCATGAATTACTAAGTACAACACAGAAACAGCATGTCTTTGACTGTTGATTAACTCAATGTTCTATCTACAATCAGATGTTGAAAACCAAAATTATGCAACTTCAGTCAAATAAACTGTGAAATAACAACAACCAAATTATATTTCCCAATCTTCTTTTTAACTCCTTGAGGACGGAGGCAATTGTGCAAGTTCTGATCAAAACAAAACCTGAAATTGCAGGTTCATGTCTGTTTAACCATAATTTACTTTTCATATTAAGTGCACCCACACTTATATATCATTTTGTTCAGGAGAAAAAGGGTTTTAATTTCACATGAAATATTTACAAATGAAACATAATTTAATTTGAATAAAATTTTAAAAAGTATGAGAAATTAAGACATTTTGTTATTTTCCACGTGGCATTTTGACAGTGAATGTCATCATACGGTTAGCTTAAATACACATATTAGTGTTCAACTATGTCTCACGAATATAATAGTACTCCCATGTACAGGTTTTATGGGATTTTGGAAGTGTACAGGGTCATATGTAGGGCTTTCCCCCTTTTTAGTTTTTACACATGGAAATTTGCCAGATTGGTTTGTTGGGCCTATGTTGCCTTTGAGAAGGTATGACATCCCAGGGATGTGAATTACACCAATCGTGGCATACCATTTGCAAAAGTAGACAACCCAGGGTATTCAACATTGGGTATGTCCATTATTACAAGTCCAGTTAGTGCTCTCCTTCTAGTTGATATATATATATATATATATTTCCCTTCTCTCCAATAAGCCTTGCACTCCAACTTTTAAAGCAGTAGTGTTCAACCCGCGGGTCGGGACCGATAGCAGTGCGGCCCGGATGCCATCACTGATGGGCGTGCAAGGAACCTGTACAAGAAGAGAAAAGAGGTCCCAGCATCAACCGCTAGTCACCAGGGACAGAGGATCCATTCCAGCCCCCCAGAGCAAGGTAGGGAGGCTGGGTGGACCTCTTTAGTACTAAATGTGTGTGTGTGTGATTTTTATTGTGTGTAGAGGGGGTGTGTATGGCTGCGATTATGTGTGTTTAAGTCAGTGATTATGTGTGTGGGTCGGTGATTGTGTGTTTCTTTGTATGTATGTGATTGTGTGTATAGGTGTGTGTCTGATTGTGTGTGTGTCATTGTGTGTATAGGTCTGTGATTGTATGTTTGTGTGTGTCTGTGATTATGGGTGTATCTGTGTGCTCATCTGTGATTATGTGTGTGTATGCATGTGACATTGTGTATAGGACTGTGATTGTATGTGGGTACATCTGTGTTTATGTGTGCATGTATCTAATTGTGTACATCTTTGATTATGTGTGTATGTATGTGACTGTGTGTATGGGTCTGTGATTGTATGTGTGTGTGGGTCTGATTTGTGTACATCTGATTATGTGTGTGTATTTATGTGACTGTGTGTGTATAGGTTTGTGATTGTATGTGCGTGTGTGGGTCTGATTGTGTGTATGTCTGTGATTATGTGCGTATGTATGTGACTGTGTGTATGTATGTGATTGTATCTGTGTGTATAGGTCTGTGATTGTGTGTGTGTGATTATGTGTTTGTATATGTGTGGTTATGTATGCATATGTATATACATGTGTGGATGTTTAGTAGATAGCTCCCCAAGTTGATATCCTTAAAGGACCACTATAGTGCCAGGAAAACAAATGCGTTTTCCTGGCACTATGTAGTCCTAAGGTCCCTCATGGCCCCCCTCCCGATGGGCTGAAGGGGTTAAAACCCCTACAGCCACTTACCTCTGACATTGGCAAGAGTAGGAGAGAGATATTATAGATTTGATGTGCAGTCAAGACAATTACACATGTGTGTACAGGTGCATAAATAACCACACATATACACACTAATAATATATATTATAAATTTCCTTATTATTGTTATATAAGGCATATATATTTAGCTTTTTGTGATGATCCAGGCAGTCCCCTTGCAGGCAGTTGTCGTGCATTGGACTCCCATTCTGGCCATTTGATCGCAATGTTAGGCAGTCCACATGAACCGGATCGCTGGGGTAGATAAGTACAGGAAGACTCAGGGGCTGCACCACATTATGTCGTACTATGCCGCCCTAACGGCTTTTAAGCCCCCACTTTGGACAGTAGAGATAGCTATAATAGCATTAAGGGTTTAACAAATGTAGCGGAGTGCTGGTCTTTCACAGACTATCTCTACTGGTAATCCAAATAAGGTTCAGGAACAAGTAATAAAAACCCAATAGAATAATAGCCACGATGAGTAAGGTAATCCAAAAGTATTCCATACGTTTCCCAATGACTGGACGACACACAGCATCAGGAGCAGAACTGAACTGAGGTTTAATTTTGCATGCCCTGCTTTTAAGCAATTCTCCCATGCAAGGGAGACACCCACAGTAATTATTACAGTAACCAATAAAATACATGCTACCTCCCACACATCTCCTCCCTTCAGCATGAAACATAATCCACTTAATCCATGTACATTATTTTCCCAGTTCCTGGATGTACCCCAAATACATAGGGTACACTCCTAAATAGGGTATCCCCTGATAGCCCTGATCTGGGTGAGTAACATACTCAAAAATCAGCCAGATCGGACCAGGGGTTCGGGAGTTATGGAGGAGTAAAGTTTTGACCGACCGCACAGGTAACAATAGCCAAAAATAGTTCCATAAGTTTTGGCCTTGCAGTCGGTCTCTGTTCGTGGGTATAAACGGATGAAAATACCGAATTACATAGCTGTTGCTTGCCTTCATGTGATACCCCTTGTTCGTATGAGTCTTTCTACCTAACGATGGCTTGTTCGGTTGTTTCAGCATGAACATATGGAAGTCTGGAGCTCTCAGCCGTGTTTGCTTAGTTGAGTGTCTGATTTGGGTTGCAGACACTCGACGACCAAACACAGCTGTTTGTAGAACAAAGTACTGATTGTCAATTATGGGTTTGCAACATTGTTGCGAACGGTAATGAGAGGCACACTTATCCCTGGGGCTGGTCTGCTTGTTCAGTAGTTTCACTCGTTTAATAAACGGAGAGATTTTACCGAACAATCAGAGGAATTCTACATACAATGTGAATACATAGAATAAGCAATACACGAAAGCATATTAAAACACACAAATTCTGAGGACAGCCTTAATGCAATCCGCTACAACCAATAAGGATCCAGTACATTTAAAATATAGGCCAAATCTAGGATTTGAAGTCTTATACACTAAACAGTGAATTATTGGGAATGCAATATTAAAATTAAAATGGACACTGTAGGCACTATAACTGTTGAATCTCACAGCACTCTAATACTCTCAACAATCGTCCACTGGAAGTCAGGACGGGTAGGCAGAGTCCTTAGGGGGGGATCGCCATTGACACGAGTTGCATCAATAGCAATGCCCACAATGGGGAGGGCCACTAGAAGTAGGGTGGTCATCCAAAAAGGTGCAGGCAGCCCAAAAAAAGGGGTGGGCCAGTACGAAAAATTAGTGGGCCAGCCCAGGAAAGGAGCAGGGAAGCTAGAAAAGGGGCAATGTCATACAATAAGCGTCTGGGTAGCCCCCCAAAAAAGGCTTGTGACAGTCCAAGAAAGTAGTGGGATAGTAGTGGGATAGTGCGATAGTAGTGGGAAAAGGAATGGGCCACCCGGGAAAGGGGTGGGCCAGCCTAAAAATGGGCAGGCTAGCCTGTAAAGGGGCTGGCCCACCAGCTACCAGGCAGCCTGGCTGGTCTCCAGCTATCAGGACCATGCAGGGAAAGTTGCTGAAGAGCTACATGCTTCTAGTGCCCACTGCACTGTGATGGCGGGTATAATGATGCACGAATATTGTGCTGTCTGAGGACAGAGAACTAAAGCAGGTCTGCCTCCCAAAATCAGGACTCTACCCTGAAAGCATGACTGTTGGGAGGCATGCTCTAATCTTCACAATCACTGCAGCTTCATGTTGTGGTAAAGGTGCATGTGTTTCCCCTGTTCATGGCAAGGTAAACAAATATGCTTATGATTGCAGCGATTAAAAATAAATAAATAAATAAACTGAAGCCAAAAACCTACTCGCTTTGTGACATATGCTGCTAGAGGAAGCTGTACCTCCAACTCAGGCAGTCCAAACATTCAAGTGATATGTACATGCTTTCCAATTCTCTACCTCCTCCTCTGACAGAACCCTTTACAACAAGCATGTCCAAGTTGCAGCCCACAATGAATATCTTTACGGCAAAGCGAGCTGCGAGTTTGACATCCTTACGGTTAAGTCAGAGTAGGCACCTGCTCTCCCCACATTGCAGGTGCCTACTCTGCTAAAATTTACCTTGCTGGGAGGAGATGACGCTGGTGGCAGCGAGGGAGCTCAGTCTGTTCTTCCTGCTCCTTACTGCTCCATCATCCAACACCCTCTGTAGTGATGCCGGGTACCGTAATATGACGTCATTCCTGGGGGGTTTTTTGGCGCCCCACATAAACATAAACCTTGTTTATTTGGCCTATGTCAGCCTTTGAGTTTGACATGCTTGCTGACCAACTTGTACTACCGGTAACTTATTTTAGATTCTGAGATGAGAAGGTTTGTCAAAAGTATACCCCTCAACAATTGCATTTGTAACAAATATTTGATCTTAGCGCACAAAGTAAAAAAAGCGGAACAAAGATTAAAAATAAAAAAAAAATCTTATTTGTTCACTTCACAACAGTTTAACAGATAGTCATTACAAGAGCTCAAATATCTCAGCAGTTTGGTAGTTGCATAAGTCAGAAGTGACGTATGGGGTCAAGTCTTACATAAGAGATTTGTGTGGCAATACACTTTTCTCTCATTCAACATATAAAATACTTCATATTGCACCTGTCCTGCAGAAATAACACAGACACTTCAGAGAAAATACAACTTCACTGTGCCAACTAAGTTGTTCAAGGATCACTATAGTGTCAGGAAAACATAGCAGTTTTCCTGACACTATAGTGCCCTGAGGGGGCCCCCACCCTCAGGGTCCCCCTCCCTTGGCGCTGAAGGGGTTAAAACCCCTTCAGTTACTTACTTTAATCCAGCGCCGGACTCACTCTGCGCTTGTGACCTCTCCTCCCCGTCATTCTCAATGCTTTCCTATGGACGCTCTGTGCGATGGATGCGAAATTTGCATCCAGCGTCGCAGATGCGCCTCTAGTGGCTGTCCGGAAGACAGCCACTAGAGGTTGGATTAACCCCAAATGTAAACATGGCAGTTTCTTTGAAACTGCTATGTTTGCATCTGAAGGATTAAAACCTGAGAGACCTGGCACCCAGACCACTTTATTGAGCTGACATGGTCTGGGTGACTATAGTGTCCCTTTAAATATATAGTAAAAAAAATAGAAAAAAATAATGTATATTGTCTCCAAGATACATTCCTCCCTGGTTTTTCTCAAATAATATTGAGAAATTAGGAAAAAAAAATAGGGCTCTCGTCAACTAAAGCCCATTTCAGCTAACACATATCTAAATGTTCACATTAAAAAAGACACAACAGGAGGGTAAGAGCAATTTGATACAAATGAAGGGGACAGAATCCAAAGATTTTATTAAAGGACACGGAGGCTCTTATTAGGCTTATCTCTTTCTTTTATTCCTCAGCAGCAAAGAAAGCTAAGGTGTTTATTTGTAGAAAAAACATGCATAAATACCCTCACAGGGTTAACCTTACATCATTATCTCTTAACCAATAGGAACAGTCCATCCCTGATATCCTCTCATGTAACCTCCTCCTCTTCCTCTTTCTTTGCTGCTGCCTCAGCTAAGTAACACCTTCATTTTTCCTGATATGCATTGCTTAATTTGATTCTGTGATTTCTGTTGATTCTGTGTTGTTGCTGCAGTATAATCTCCTGACTACTGTGTTTTTCCCTCCCACTCTCAACCCTCCTGTGGGTTCACTCAGTGGGGGAACCCCTCCTACGCCACTGCCAGGACAAGGTACTCGATACACTCGGCCCTAGTGCCAAAATCTTCGAGCTGGTTGAAGCAGCCTTAACTGAGGGGACACCGTTAGATTTGCTAGCCATTAGAGGCTGGGCCCAGAGATCCATTTGCCTCATCGGCAACGCTAACGCTGCGCTAGCCACTGAGCGGCGCAAAACCATTCTTATGAAAATTGAGCCCAAGCTCGTAAACATGGCCCTCACCGAACCGGGGCCACAAGCCAAAGGTCTCCTATTCGGAGACAATTTCGTTAAGGAGTTAAGCACTTACGTAAGCACGTTTACGGCCCTAGACAAGGCACAGACAAGCATAAAAAGAGTGTTCTCTCCCAGAGTTTTTGGTGGGGCCGGCAGACACCGGGGCCGTCTGCCCGGCCGTTCATCCCGTGGTTCATACCGGGGATACCGAGGTCCCGCTACGGCTAGATTTCAGCCGCCAGAAAACAGAGCACCCTCGCCCTTTTTTCCGGTCAGAGGCAGACCATGGCAACCTCGAGGAACCAGAGGCACCTCATACAGCCGACGGCCTTATGGTGAGTGCAATACCTTTCCCCTCCCCGGGTATACACAGCGTAGGGGGCAGACTGTTACACTTTATAGAGGTCTGGCAACACTTGACAACTCTTGGGTCCTAAATACTGTAGTAGGGTACCGCATAGAGTTCGTACAACCCCCTGTCCAAGCTACCTGGCCACACCGAATAACATTCTCCGCACACGACAGGGACCTGGTGACCAAAGAGATCCTCTCACTCCGAGAAAAAGGCGCAATATTTCAGGTTCCCTCACCCTTCCCGGGGTTCATGAGCAATCTATTTCTGGTACCCAAGAAGGGAGGCGGAGTCCGCCCAGTCATCAACTTGCGGCCCCTAAACGCATTTGTCCGATACCGCCATTTCAAAATGGAAGGTATCCACTGCTTACGAGACCTGCTCAGAGTGGGGGACTGGATGGTCAAACTAGACCTGCAAGACGCCTACCTCACGATCCCTATAGCGGAAGAATGTCGCCACCTACTCCAATTCCAATGGCAAGGAGCGACATGGAGATTCCAATGCCTGCCCTTCGGACTCTCATCAGCCCCTTGGTGCTTCACCAAGCTCCTAAAACCAGTGGTCGCGTTATTGCGCAGCAGAGGCATACGAATGATCATATATCTGGACGATATGCTGCTCATGGCGCACGAGGCCTGCCAACTCCGACAGCATCTATCCTGGGCACTGACCCTGTTAAGAAATTTGGGATTCCTCATCAATTGGGAAAAATCGGTACTTACCCCATCTCAACACATGGAATTCCTGGGATTCCACATAGACGCAACGACCGGGACGCTCAGTTTGCCAACAGACAAAGTCAAGAGCATAAAAAAGGAGATCCGCAGAACACTGACAAGACCAGTGTTAACTCTGCGACAACTAGCCAGGGTACTTGGACTCCTATCAGCCTCCATCCAGGCAATCTTCCCGGGGCCTCTACATTACAGGGCTCTGCAAAGGCTAAAAGCCTCACATCTACGCTCGGGGCACTCATACTCCGACTCCGTCCCACTCGACCACGAGGCCAAACAGGAACTCACCTGGTGGCTGCATCATATGGAAGCATGGAACGGCAGGGCTATCTTCGGAACTGCCCCGGACTTCACCATAGAGTCCGACGCGAGCACACACGGTTGGGGAGCGCGCTGCGGGCCTACCTCCACCGGAGGCATCTGGTCACGCTCAGAGAAAGAGTTACACATCAACAGCCTGGAACTCATGGCGGGGTCATTCGCCCTGAGAAGTCTTCTCGGAGCCGCAACCAACTGCTCCATTGTCCTGCGAATGGACAACATATCTGCAGTCCGATACATCAACCACCTCGGTGGCACAAAGTCAAGGATCCTGGCGGACTTGGCCAAAGACTTTTGGCAACATTGCTTGGCACGCAATATTTCGGTACAAGCGGAGTACATCCCGGGCATGTCCCACATAGTGGCGGACTGGTACTCCAGACATCTGCGAGACACCAGCGACTGGCGGCTAGACCGCAGTGTGTTCTTACGACTTCAGACGCTCTGGGGCCCGATGCAAATCGATCTCTTTGCGTCTCGCTTGAACTCCCAATTGCCAACATTCTTCAGCTGGAGGCCGGATCCAGACGCCCTGGCAGCGGACGCTTTTCTCCAACACTGGCCACACAACAGATTGTATGCATTTCCTCCGTTCTCCCTCATAGCTCGAACACTGGTGCACCTCAGGCGGACTCAAACGTCATTGGTCCTCATAACCCCGTTTTGGACAGCTCAGCCGTGGTTCCCCACACTCATGGAGATGTCTATAGACCTGCCGAGACACTTACCAGACGTCTCATACCTTTTAGCAGATCCAGAGGGCAAACCACACCCCCTGTTGGTACAGGGGCAACTCAAACTTTTAGCATGGTTGCTTTCAGGGGACCATGGAGCGTCCCAGAGGTTCCACAGGAAACTATCGATCTACTGGCAGGAGCTTGGGCGCCTGGAACGAGACGCTCCTACCTCTATGCCTGGAACGGATGGAGTAGTTGGTGCATGGAACAGCAGGTGGATCCCATATGTGCTCCTATAAATTACCTGTTGCGCTTCCTTACCAACCTATACAATCAAGGTTTGGCCTATCGCACCATCAACGTGTACAGGTCTGCAATCTCAGCGGGACACCGGGGAATAGATGGGACCCCAGTGGGTCAACAACAATTGGTATGCCGTCTCCTTCGAGGTATTCGGTTTGCTCGTCCACCGCAACCCCGATACACGTCTCTATGGGACGTCAACTCAGTTTTACAACTGTTAGAAACTTGGCCACACAATGAGACACTCACACTGAAACAACTGTCAGCGAAACTAGTCATGCTCCTCTGCTTGATCTCTTGTAAGAGAGTGTCAGACGTCAGGGCGTTGGACGTTGATGCAAGATCCTTTACTCCCACGGGGGTTTCATTCAACATCTCCAGACGTACAAAGTCATCAATTACCTCAGTTTCGTATCCAGCATTCCCGCATAACCGTAAACTCTGCCCGGTGGTTTGCTTGAAGGAATACGAGACAAGGACCCTGGAATTCAGAAACCCGAGGCACCCGGAATTGTTTTTAGCTATCAAACAACCCCACCATCCCGTATCCACGGTAACTCTCGCCAGATGGGTGAGATGGATAATGGCCTTAGCCCACATAGATACAACTGTATATGGTGCACACTCTACCAGGGGGGCCATGGCTTCAAAGGCTTTTAATTTAGGTTGTAAATTGGAAGATATCATGAAAACAGCAGACTGGTCTAGGGCATCGACATTTAAGGAATACTACTTTCGACCTACAGAACATTTGTCAAGTTTAGTTATTGCACAGCTTTAAACTAGCCTAATAAGAGCCTCCGTGTCCTTTAATAAAATTACCAGATTTTACTAATTACATGACGTAAAGTCATGATTTTATAAAGGACACGGAGGCGAGTATTAGCCCACCCAGGGCAGATACAACAAAACATTTGTATCCCAACCCAGGTACGTAATAGGGACTTTTTTTCGTAAAATGAGTTATCATTGATATAGGGTATATGTGTTACGCTATGGTAAATCTATCAAACAAGGAATGATTGCATGTTTAATATATGACTGATTACATAAACAGCTCACCTTTTAATACCATAGTAAGATGAAAATAGTTGGCAAGGACACGTTTTACCATTTGTTTTCTTTGTCTTTCCAGCGTGAAACACAGCTAAAAGATACCCACTGATGACGGGAAATAATCTCGCAGTTTTGAGAGGATCAGTTTCGGAAGATCCCGCGTTATTTGTGGACGGATTCAACTTCAACGTCAAGTATCCAGTTGTCAACCGTTTGTGTGTTTTGGTTATAACGAATTTTGTTACATGCTAATGGTGATTTGTTCGCTTCGGCATCATCAAGAAAGAGGAAGAGGAGGAGGTTACATGAGAGGATATCAGGGATGGACTGTTCCTATTGGTTAAGAGATAATGATGTAAGGTTAACCCTGTGAGGGTATTTATGCATGTTTTTTCTACAAATAAACACCTTAGCTTTCTTTGCTGCTGAGGAATAAAAGAAAGAGATAAGCCTAATACTCGCCTCCGTGTCCTTTATAAAATCATGACTTTACGTCATGTAATTAGTAAAATCTGGTAACTCTCTGCACAATAAACACTACAATGAGCTGTAGCAATTACAGGCCTTCCAACAGTCCCAATTTTGTTAGGGCAGTGCCTATTTTAGGGAACTGTCCTGTTGTCCCAATTTTTTTCTATGAGCTGAATCACTCTCTGCATTGCTTTCTATTTTGGGAGCTGGCCAGCTGTCAATCAGCCTGGCATACTTGATGCAAGTTGCATCCCTGGAGAAGCCCATAATGTCCAGTCCACCTGTCCCAATGTTGGGAAGTATGCAGTTAAGCTGTTTAGGGTGTTTCTTTGCAAAGTAACATTTGGCACTGCTTAACAAGTGCTCTTTGATTTTAAATGAGTAATAAAACGGGCCCTTAAATTCAAGTTTTAACAGTTTCTTTTCAGCACTGCATAAAGAAAGTGGAAATTTGTTTTACAGTAGTGCATGATAAAGTCCATAGTTTGCAAACTACCAAGAAATACAGTAGAATTCACAGATGTTACTATTAACATGACGTAAAGTCATGATTTTATTAATGACATGCAGGCAAATATTATGCTGCATTCTTTATTTCCATCAGCAGCAAAGAAATAAATGAAAAATCAATAGAAAACAATCATGAATATTACAATCCCAATATTCGCTTGGTAATACAGACAATCAGCGGCATCCTTATCCTATAACAGGGGGGGACTTAGATAAATACTTCCTTTTTCTTTTGATCCCGAAGGAGAACTTGAAACTACAAACCATAAAAACCAACAGAACAAAGAACAAGATCCAGAATGATCTTGTAAGGGAGGATCTGCTAGCAAACTCAGAGCACCACAAGTTGGTCTATTACCCTAAGCAAAAAAACTTAGTTGATAGATATCTGGCAAGGAACTACGTGTTATGGATAGATATATGTATGCAATTGCACATGGAAAAATTCAAGCTCTTCTTGGGCTTCCAGCCCGTCTTGCCTATAAACGGTCTTACATACTTCGTCAGGCACCTGTAACGGGTCGCCTTGACTAGAAGCAAGCAGGCCCAGGCAGCGATATACTGTGCGATTGAGCAGGTGACCATTGAGCCAATCAAGGAGGACATAAGTCATCGGGGGCAAACAAAGGCTCGCCTTGTGGATCCAGTATTTTACCCTCACTGGTTAGTAATGGCCGACTCACCTTAGTGCCAGAAGCCCCATTTGTAGAAATGCCATAATAGGTGGCTTGATGCTCCTCAACGCCATTATCTGAATTGAGGTCAGACAGTTCATCGGATGGGTCTGAAAGACTCATGAGCATACGGCCCAGCTAGTGGCTTTCTTGTGCACCCTCATTTATACAACAGTGTAACACTGTCCCTCACCAAGGTTTTGGAGTACTGCTTTGTGTTTTCCGAGGTCTTGTGGCCCAGCTAAACAGAAAGGCATAACTAATCCATAGGGATAAAGGATAAAAAAAAAAAAAGGGGGAAAATGAGTACTCACAACAGTGAAACAATAAAAGGGACACAGGGAGCATAAAGTCATCCAACCACCACTAATACTGGACACCACCTCTGAGACAGAGGAGGATGCGGGCGAAGCCAGAGTTAAAAGGGTGGGAAATACTGTAAAAATCACCACGATGAGGCCTAATAGGAACCATAAATAAAATAAAAATAGGAACCATAAATATGGCCGCTCAGGCTATGTCTAAGATGAGGAAAAATAAATAGAAGAGAAGTCCACGCACTCTCAGGATACAAAAAGGCAAATTTATTGAACCCACTGCAATCCTTTGACCTGCACGGTCTTTGAGGGGAACTGAATGCACTATAATTCAACGGATGCTTCACAAGATGGCTGCCAAATTCGCATCAGAAGCAAACTGAATGCACAGCCGTGTGGGAAAGGCCAACAACAGCCTCTTTAATACGGCGCAAACTGCGGATGCCAGAGGGAGCACACAGAGTGCTCGAAAGAGCAGTGAAGGCTAAGTAAGCCTCAGTAATGCTAACTGTAACGGATCACCTGGCACCCCGACTGGGTACCTCCGTTGAAAGATGCTCCTAGCGCTTCCTGAGGACTCCAAGCACTGCAGCCGACACCACAATCACCGAACCAGAGAAGCTTATACCTTCTCTCAAGCATATGAATGCTGTATACAGTTGAATAGGAACCATACGAATAGGTTTACTCTCCTAGCAGTCAAACTGGAACAGCATACAATAAATCCTTCCCCCAATATTGACGACACTTCACTTTGAGGGTTAAAACAGGAACTCCCTGTACTGTCACATACAGTCTCTTTTATTCCCAATCCACAAACATAGTACAGCCCACAGGGCGTTACAAAACAGCCAATCAATCCATACAATACACCCAGACACTCCCACACAAAATCCTCCCCTCTGGCTGTGATATGATTACTGAACACAATGGGTAATCTCATTATCACAGCCAGAGAAATACAGTTTCATAAAACACATAACAGGGACCCCAAAACATGCAATAACCCCATAAAAATCCTTGGAACTGGGGGATCTGGGTGAACCACATATCCAAAATTCACCCAGATCCGTTCAGTACTTTGGAAAATACAGTTTAATGCAGATTCTGCAGAACATATACAGGCTAAATGAAAACAATCACTGTATAATGTGTCCCCTGCTGTATAGTCCAAAACCACTGCACGATGTCTCTGTGCACCAAATACTGGCGAGATGGCACCGTGTTGAAAAGTCCAAACAGTGTCTGTGAGTTAAAATGGCCGCCATCCATTGTTCTCACCATGTGCTTCTGATACAGGAAATGGTGGCCACCCAGTAACTCCACAGTATGTCCCCAGATGGTTCTTAAAAGGGCCAGCAGCAGCACAACACAAATCCATTATGCCCAAATCATGTCTTTAAAGGGCAATACATCCCAGGGGCCATAATCACATGGCAGGAGGCTGGCAACCAGGCTTCTCCAGTGCATAGTGGCGAGGTTGGTTCCGCCACACTAACAATGTCCAAAATGGACATTATGTTAGATAAAGGACCCCAGAGGGGAACTGGGGAAACAGCACAACAATATATAGTATAACACAAGAAAATTATAAATCCAAATACATAAATATACAATAAATGAAGAAAAGTATTAAAAGACCAGCACCCCAAATGTACCAGGCACAGTATAACAAATATCACTATAAAAATGTTCCCATAGTTAGGAACTGTGGGACCAGGTTCTACTTAACTGAGAGAGCAGCAAAGAAAGGAAGTGTTTTCCTAAGGGCCACCTGTTATATCATTAGGATGTCGCTGATTGGCTATCCGTGTAACTAGGCGAATATCGTGATTGTAATGTTCATGCTTGTTTTTTATTGATTTTTAATTTGTTTTTTCTTTGCTGATTAAAGAAAGAGTGCAGCATAAAAGAAGCCTCTGTGTCTTTAATAAAATAAAATTTAGTTAGTGTCGCCCTATATGCTAGGTTTTTCTAGACAACGCTACTGGAAACATTATGAGCGTCATTTAAGAATACCGGCCTTTTGAACCTGCAGAAACAGACTGTGAGAATACTATTAAAGGAAAGCTCTACGTTCAGGAACTCAAACATATATTTCTGGCCCTAAAGTGTTAAAACCACCATCTAGCCCCCCTGGGCTCCCCTTGCCCCCCTAAATATAGCAAACTCTTACTTTCACTCCAGTCTGCTGGAGCCCTGGCCAATCAGCATCTCCTCATAGAGATGCATTGAGTCGGTGCAGCTCTATGAAGAAAGTTCAGTGTTTCCACACAGAGGGTGGATACACTGAATGGAAGCACCACGAGTAGCCAGTGGAGGTATCCCTAGCCTGTAATGTAAACACTTCATTTTCTCTGAAAAGACAGTGTTTACAGCAAAAAGCCTGAAGGGACTGAAAATGAGCTTACAATTTTATTTACTTGCCCTGTTAGTTTAACCCCTTAAAGACGGTGGGCATCCTATGCCATCCTTGAGGACCCGGCTCGAAACGCCAGCGGGCGGTATAGAACGCCCAAGCCGTCCTACGTACTTACCCGGTCGCAGGCCAGGGAGTCCACCTGGCAGTCCAGGGAGTCCCCCTCCTTCCTTTCTGCCCCCCGGGCCACGTGATCGCGAGGGCTTAGCGAGGACCTCGCAATCACATGGATGGCATAGCCGTCCATGTCAGTGCCAGCAGGGAGAGTGCCTGTAATGACAGGTACTCCACCTGCTGCCTGTAAATAGTAAAATAAATGTTAAAGTTACAGTTTAAAATAAAATATATACTTAAATCAAATATATATTTATTATACACATATGCATACATACACACACTAAGTGTATTTTAATATATATATATATATATATATATATATATATATATATATATACACACACATTAATATCAAAATACATTAGAATGATATAGATTAAATATATATATATAATTATCATAATATATATATAATATATATATATATATATAATATATATATATATATATATATATATATATATATATATATATATAGTAAAATATGTTAAAAATAAAATGAAAAATAAATACAAAAAAATTTATATATATATATATATATATATATATATATATATATATATATATTAATTCTACGTGTATATTTATGTTATAATTTTACATAAATTAGGTCATTTTATTAATTACTATTTGAGGGACCTGCCTGACAACCCAGGCCAAAAGTCCAGGGAATTTAATTTGCTAGCACTCTGTTTAACCCTGTAACTTTCCAAGACACCATAAAACCTGTACATGGGGGGTACTGTTTTACTCGGAAGACTTCGCTGAACACAAATATTTGTGTTTGAAAACAGTATTACAATGATGATATCGTCAGTGAAAGTGACATTTTTTTTGCATTTTTCACACAAATGGCACTTACACAGACTATATAATTGTTGTGATACCTTTTACTGTTTTATGGTGTTTTCAAAAGCTACAGAGTCAAATATAAGGCTTGCGTTTCAGTGTTTTCACATTGAAATTAGCCAGGTTGCTTGTGTTGTCTTTGAGACCGTATGGTAGCCCAGGAAAGAAAATTACCCCCATGATGGCATACCATTTGCAATAGCAGACAACCCAATGTATTGCAAATGGGGTATGTCCAGTCTTTGTTAGTAGCCACTTGGTCACAAACACTGGGCAAAATTGGCGTTCAAATTAGTTTTTTGCATTTTTCACACACAAACAAATATTAACGCTAACTTTGGCCAGTGTTTGTGACCAAGGGGCTACTAAAAAAGATTTGACATATCCCATTTGCAATACCTTGGGTTGTCTACTATTGCAAATGGTATGCCATCATGGGGGTAATTCTCATTCCTGGGCTACCATACGATTTCAAAGGAAACGTAACCAACCTGGCGAACTTCAATGTGAAAAAAATGAAAAATGTAACATGCTATATTTGACCCTGTAACTTCCCAAAACACCATAAAACCTGTACATAGGGGGTACTGTTTTACACGTGAGACATTGCTGAATAAAAATATGTGTATTTTATTGCAGTAAAAGCAAACAGTATTATGACAATCACAGTTAAAATGACACAAAGAACTTAAAAAAAAATAAAAAAATTATTATGTTCTCCCATTTGGTAATATTTTATTCATATTCAATTATGTTTTATAGCTAAATATTTGATGTTAAATGAAAGCCTTGTTTCCCTGAATAAAATGATATATAATAAGTGTGGGTGCACATAATATAAAAGAGGCGAATTACGCCTGAACAGAAATAAAGTGCAAATTCAAGTTTTTTTTACATTTTGTTTTGATCACAACGTGTACATTTGGCTCACAACGTGTACATTTGGCCACTAGAGGGCTTCCGCGTTTCTCACTGTGAAAATCACAGTAAGAAGACGCCAGCGTCCATAGGAAAGCATTGTCAATGCTTTCCTATGGACTGGCTGAATGCGCCCGCGGCTCCTGCCGCGCAAGCGCATTCAGCCGAAGAGGAGGAGAAGAGGGAGGAGAGGAGGATGAGAGCTCCCCGCCGGGGCTGGAAAAAGAGGTAAGTTTAACCCCTTCCTCTCCATCCTGCCCAGCGGGAGGGGGACCCTGAGGGTGAGGGCACCCTAAGGGAACTATAGTGCAAGGAAAACGAGTATGTTTTCCTGGCACTACAGTGGTCCTTTAAGGCTGCTTCTGGTGACTGTCTCCCAGACAGACACTAGAGGCGTTTCCTGCACTTTCACAGAATTTAAAGGGATTCTCCAACCTGGCACTAAAGGATCCTGGAGTGTCCCCCTCCCTCCCGCCTCCCATTCCACGTCACTGAAGGGGTTTTAAGACCTTCAGACAGTTACCTGAATCCAGCGCCAATGTCCCTCAGCGCTGGGTCAGGCTCTGTCCATGCTCCTCCTCCATTGGAGACCTAATGCGCATGCGCGGCAATGCCGCGTGCGCGCATTACACCTCCCCATAGAAGAGCATTATTCAATGCTTTCCTATGGGGATTCGGGTGACGCTGGTAGAGAGCCACTAGAGGAGGACCTAACCCTGCAAGGTAATTATTGCAGTTTAAAAGCAGGGTTAAGGGTGATGGGAGTTGGCACCCAGATCACTACAATGAGCTGAAGTGGTCTGCCTACAGTGTCCCTTTAACTCATTTTGAGTTGTTTAATGTAGCAACATTATAATGCCTGGGCTTAACATAAAAAAGGGAGAGGCCGAGGTCAGGATATCCAGAATTCGGAGTAGTTGGTAAAACAAGCCAATAAGTTGGTATAGGCAGGTGACAAAGAGTAATCAGGACAAGCCGCGGACAGGAATCAAGAATAAAGAGACACATACACAGTGTTCTAAATTATTAGTTTAACTCTGTATGGTACACTATAAAACATTCAGACGTGGATAGGCAGTAAGGGCAATAATATGTAGAGTCCCTCCAAACTCCTATTTTATAGCAGACACTACACTTTTTCTTTGGCGATTTGTATTGCTTCGCTTGCAGCAATGCTTTACTATGGGCAGGGCTTAATGCGCATTAGGCACTCGTCGCAAATGCTTATTAGCACACCCCCCCTTTCGGAAGAAGTCGGAGGAGGTGGAGTGCCGACCCATTGCTGAGATATGGGTGCTGGAACTGGCTAAGCGACTTAAGGTGTGTTTAACTCATTAGCTGCCAGAGGGGGAGGACGCAAGGGAGAAGGAGACCAGAGGGCTTTGCAGTGTTAGGAATACAGATCAGTATTCCTAACACTGTAGAATCCATTTAAAGTTCAATTTACAGAGCAGAAGATGCAAACTTCTTAATTGAAAATAAAACCATTTATTTTTTAATGAAGGCTGTGTGGGTCACATCTAGAGGAGGTGTGGCTACAGATACCTAAATAGAAACAAAAGTGATCTAATGCCTAAATGGCACAGAATTTAGCAGTAAGACTTCAGAGGTATGTATAAATCAAAACTGCTTCATTAAGCTAACATTGCTTTGATAGTAATAGTATCCATTTAAGTGAATAAATCCCTTATTTTAGGAGGCTGTCTTCACTCATTACACTACATTACTTTAGGTCACTGATAATAAAGCTCTCTGTTGGAGTATTCATTGTACCCTGCTCGACAGTTGTATAATATCACTATAAAATAACACAGACTGACCGTTGTGTAGAATCACTATAAAATAATCCAGGCAGTGCAACATAACTGTGTCATATAACTTAACTTGACTGTAATATCACTGTAACATACCTTGAGCAGTATGTGCAACAACATCACTACAATATAACCCAGGCAGGCTGTTGTGTGATATCTCTATAATATAACTCAATTTGACTGTCATGCAGTACAAATATAAAATAACCCAACCTGGCTGGTTAGTATTAATATAGTATAACCCAACCTGGCTTACCATACTATAACCCAGACAAGCTGTGTAATATGACTGCACTTTAACACGGACAGGCTGCGTAATATCACTATACTAGAACTCAGACAGGCTGCGTAATATCACTATACTAGAACTCAGACAGGCTGCGTAATATCACTATACTAGAACTCAGACAGGCTGCGTAATATCACTATACTAGAACTCAGACAGGCTGCGTAATATCACTATACTAGAACTCAGACAGGCTGCGTAATATCACTATACTAGAACTCAGACAGGCTGCGTAATATCACTATACTAGAACTCAGACAGGCTGCGTAATATCACTATACTAGAACTCAGACAGGCTGCGTAATATCACAATACTAGAACTCAGTGGCTGCAGCCTCTGCTCTGCCCAGACTCAGACGGCTGCAGCCTCCACTGCCCTGACACCAGGGCCAGGAAGCAAACAGCCATACTTGCCACTGACTCAGACAGGCTCCTGCTCTACCGAACTCAGACATGACTTGGGCTGTTTATACTAAATTACAGCCTGAATTTGTATTTATATCATACCAAATTACAACCTAGTTTGTATTTATATCATACTAAAAGCCAACTAATTTATATTCCATATCATACTAAACCAGCCTGGTTGTGTTATATCATATAAAAAGCCAGCCTGGATTTGTGTTATATCATATAAAAGCCAGCCTGGTTGTGTTTATATCATACTAGAAATAACCAGCCTGGTTGTGTTATATCATACTATAAGCCAGCCTGGTTGTGTTATATCATACTAAAAGCCAGCCTGGTTGTGTTATATCATACTAAAAGCCAGCCTGGTTGTGTTATATCATACTAAAAGCCAGCCTGGTTGTGTTATATCATACTAAAAGCCAGCCTGGTTGTGTTATATCATACTAAAAGCCAGCCTGGTTGTGTTATATCATACTAAAAGCCAGCCTGGTTGTGTTATATCATACTAAAAGCCAGCCTGGTTGTGTTATATCATACTAAAAGCCAGCCTGGTTGTGTTATATCATACTAAAAGCCAGCCTGGTTGTGTTATATCATACTAAAAGCCAGCCTGGTTGTGTTATATCATACTAAAAGCCAGCCTGGTTGTGTTATATCATACTAAAAGCCAGCCTGGTTGTGTTATATCATACTAAAAGCCAGCCTGGTTGTGTTATATCATACTATAAGCCAGGCTGGTTGTGTTATATCATACTATAAGCCAGCCTGGTTGTGTTATATCATACTATAAGCCAGCCTGGTTGTGTTATATCATACTATAAGCCAGCCTGGTTGTGTTATATCATACTATAAGCCAGCCTGGTTGTATTATATCATACTATAAGCCAGCCTGGTTGTATTATATCATACTAAAAGCCGGCTTGGCTGTGTAATATCCTACTATAAGTCAACCAGGCTGTTTGATATAATACTATTACCCTGCCTGGCTGAGCAACATTAAATTACCATAAACCAGACAAGCTATGTAATATCACTATACTATGACAGTGGCAGGTAATGTGACTGTACAGTAACACTGGCATGCTGTGTAAAACCATTATACCATAACCCAGATAGACTGTGTAATACAACTATACAATATCTCAACCTGGCTGTATAAAACCACTACACTAACACAAACTGTAAGTGTAATATTACCATATATAACCAAGGCAAACTGTGTAATAGTAGTACACTATGACACTGGCATGCTGTATAATATCACTATACAGTAACATTTACAGGCTATGCAATATCACTATACTATAAATGTGACAGGCTGTGTAATGTGACTATACTGTACAACTGACAGACTGTGTATTATGCACTGACAGGCTGTGTAATATTACCATACTATACTCTGACAGACTATGTAATATCACTATACTATAAATGAGACAGGTTGTTTAATGTGATTATACTGTAACACTGGCAGGCTGTGTATTATACAGTAACACTGACAGGCTGTGTAATATACAGTAACACTGACAGGCTGTGTATTATGACTGACTGAGAGGCTGTGTATTATCACTATTACACTGACAGGCTGTGTATGATCACTATTACACTGACAGGCTGTGTATTATACAGTAACACTGACAGGCTGTGTATTATGACTCACTGACAGGCTGTGTATTATAATGACAGGCTGTGTATTATAATGACAGGCTGTGTATTATAATGACAGGCTGTGTATTATAATGACAGGCTGTGTATTATAACTCACTGACAGGCTGTGTTTTATAACTCACTGACAGGCTGTGTATTATAATGACAGGCTGTGTATTATAACTCACTGACAGGCTGTGTATTATAACTCACTGATAGGCTGTGTATTATGATGACAGGCTGTGTATTATAACTCACTGACAGGCTGTGTATTATAACTCACTGATATGCTGTGTATTATGATGACAGGCTGTGTATTATAACTCACTGACAGGCTGTGTATTATAACTCACTGACAGGCTGTGTATTATGATGACAGGCTGTGTATTATAACTCACTGACAGGCTGTGTATTATAACTCACTGACAGGCTGTGTATTATAATGACAGGCTATGTATTATAATGACAGGCTGTGTATTATAACTCACTGACAGGCTGTGTACTATAACTCACTGACAGGCTGTGTATTATAACTCACTGATAGGCTGTGTATTATAACTCACTGACAGCCTGTGTATTATGATGACAGGCTGTGTATTATGATGACAGGCTGTGTATTATAACTCACTGACAGGCTGTGTATTATAACTCACTGACAGGCTGTGTTTTATAACTCACTGATAGGCTGTGTATTATAACTCACTGACAGGCTGTGTTTTATAACTCACTGATAGGCTGTGTATTATAACTCACTAACAGGCTGTGTATTATAATGACAGGCTGTGTATTATAACGACAGGCTGTGTATTATAATGACAGGTTGTGTACTATAATGACAGGCTGTGTATTATAACTCACTGACAGGCTGTGTATTATAACTCACTGACAGGCTGTGTATTATAACTCACTGACAGGTGTGTATTATAAATCACTGACAGGCTGTGTATTATAACTCACTGACAGGCTGTGTATTATGATGACAGGCTGTGTATTATAACTCACTGACAGGCTGTGTATTATAACTCACTGACAGGTGTGTATTATAAATCACTGACAGGCTGTGTATTATAACTCACTGACAGGCTGTGTATTATAACTCACTGACAGGCTGTGTATTATGATGATAGGCTGTGTATTATAATGACAGGCTGTGTATTATGATGACAGGCTGTGTATTATAACTCACTGACAGGCTGTGTATTATAACTCACTGACAGGCTGTATATTATACAGTAACACTGACAGGCTGTGTATTATAACTCACTGGCAGGCTGTGTATTATAACTCACTGACAGGCTGTGTATTATAACTCACTGACAGGCTGTGTATTATAACTCACTGATAGGCTGTGTATTATGATGACAGGCTGTGTATTATAACTCACTGACAGGCTGTGTATTATAACTCACTGACAGGCTGTGTATTATAACTCACTGATAGGCTGTGTATTATGATGACAGGCTGTGTATTTACTGCTCACTGACAGGCTGTGTGTGTAACTCACTGACAGGCTGTGTATTATATAACTCACTGACAGGCTGTGTATTATGATGACAGGCTGTGTGTATTATAACTCCTTTGACAGGCTGTATATTATACAGCAGTAACACTGACAGGCTGTGTATTATAACTCACTGACAGGCTGTGTGTATAACTCACTGACAGGCTGTGTATTATAACTCACTGGCAGGCTGTATTACTAACTCACTGACAGGCTGTGTATTCTAACTTTCACTGACAGGTGTGTATTATAAATCACCTGACATTTATTGTGTTATAACTCACTGACTTGAGCTGTGTATTATGATGACAGGCTGTGTATTATAATAGCAGGCTGTGTATTATGATGACAGGCTGTGTATTATGATGACAGGCTGTGTATTATAACTTTCACTGACAGGCTGTATTATTATAACTTTCACTGACAGTGTGTATTATAACTCACTGATAGGCTGTGTATTATGATGACAGGCTGTGTATTATAACTCACTGACAGGCTGTGTATTATAACTCACTGATAGGCTGTGTATTATGATGACAGGCTGTGTATTATAACTCACTGACAGGTGTGTATTATAAATCACTGACAGGCTGTGTATTATAACTCACTGACAGGCTGTGTATTATGATGACAGGCTGTGTATTATAACTCACTGACAGGCTGTATATTATACAGTAACACTGACAGGCTGTGTATTATAACTCACTGACAGGCTGTGTATTATAACTCACTGACAGGCTGTGTATTATAACTCACTGGCAGGCTGTGTATTCTAACTCACTGACAGGCTGTGTATTCTAACTCACTGACAGGTGTGTATTATAAATCACTGACAGGCTGTGTATTATAACTCACTGACAGGCTGTGTATTATGATGACAGGCTGTGTATTATAATGACAGGCTGTGTATTATGATGACAGGCTGTGTATTATAACTCACTGACAGGCTGTGTATTATAACTCACTGACAGGCTGTGTATTATAACTCACTGATAGGCTGTGTATTATGATGACAGGCTGTGTATTATAACTCACTGACAGGCTGTGTATTATAACTCACTGACAGGCTGTGTATTATAACTCACTGATAGGCTGTGTATTATGATGACAGGCTGTGTATTATAACTCACTGACAGGCTGTGTATTATAACTTACTGACAGGCTGTGTATTATAACTCACTGACAGGCTGTGTATTATAACTCACTGACAGGCTGTGTATTATAACTCACTGACAGGTGTGTATTATAAATCACTGACAGGCTGTGTATTATGATGACAGGCTGTGTATTATAACTCACTGACAGGCTGTATATTATACAGTAACACTGACAGGCTGTGTATTATAACTCACTGGCAGGCTGTGTATTATAACTCACTGACAGGCTGTGTATTATAACTCACTGACAGGCTGTGTATTATAACTCACTGGCAGGCTGTGTATTATAACTCACTGGCAGGCTGTGTATTATAACTCACTGACAGGTGTGTATTATAAATCACTGACAGGCTGTGTATTATGATGACAGGCTGTGTATTATAACTCACTGACAGGCTGTGTATTATAACTCACTGACAGGCTGTGTATTATGATGACAGGTTGTGTATTATAATGACAGGCTGTGTATTATAACTCACTGACAGGCTGTGTATTATAATGACAGGCTGTATATTATACAGTAACACTGACAGGCTGTGTATTATAAGTCACTGACAGGCTGTGTATTATAAGTCACTGACAGGCTGTGTATTATAAGTCACTGACAGGCTGTGTATTATAACTCACTGACAGGCTGTGTATTATAACTCACTGACAGGTGTGTATTATAACTCACTGACAGTCTGTGTATTATAACTCACTGATAGGCTGTGTATTATGATGACAGGCTGTGTATTATAACTCACTGACAGGCTATGTATTATAAGTCACTGACAGGCTGTGTATTATAACTCACTGACAGGTGTGTATTATAAATCACTGACAGGCTGTGTATTATAACTCACTGACAGGCTGTGTATTATGATGACAGGCTGTGTATTATAATGACAGGCTGTGTATTATAACTCACTGACAGCCTGTGTATTATGATGACAGGCTGTGTATTATAACTCACTGACAGCCTGTGTATTATAACTCACTGGCAGACTGTGTATTATGATGACAGGCTGTGTATTATGACTCACTGACAGGCTGTGTATTATGACTCACTGACAGGCTGTGTATTATACAGTAACACTGACAGGCTATGTATTATGACTCACTGACAGGCTGTGTAGTATACAGTAACACTGACAGGCTGTGTATTATAACTCACTGACAGGCTGTGTATTATGATGACAGGCTGTGTATTATGATGACAGGCTGTGTATTATAACTCACTGACAGGCTGTGTATTATGATGACAGGCTGTGTATTATAACTCACTGACAGGCTGTGTATTATGATGACAGGCTGTGTATTTTAACTCACTGACAGGCTGTGTATTATGATGACAGGCTGTGTATTATAACTCACTGACAGGCTCTGTATTATAACTCACTGACAGGCTGTGTATTTTAATGACAGGCTGTGTATTATGACTCACTGACAGGCTGTGTATTATACAGTAACACTGACAGGCTGTGTATTATACAGTAACACTGACAGGCTATGTATTATGACTCACTGACAGGCTGTGTATTATACAGTAACACTGACAGGCTGTGTATTATACAGTAACACTGACAGGCTGTGTATTATGATGACAGGCTGTGTATTATGATGACAGGCTGTGTATTATAACTCACTGACAGGCTGTGTATTATAACTCACTGACAGGCTGTGTATTATGATGACAGGCTGTGTGTTATGATGACAGGCTGTGTATTATAACTCACTGACAGGCTGTGTATTATAATGATAGGCTGTGTATTATAACTCACTGACAGGCTGTGTATTATAATGATAGGCTGTGTATTATAACTCACTGACAGGCTGTGTATTATAATGATAGGCTGTGTATTATAACTCACTGACAGGCTGTGTATTATAATGATAGGCTGTGTATTATAACTCACTGACAGGCTGTGTATTATAATGACAGGCTGTGTATTATACAGTAACACTGACAGGCTGTGTATTATAATGACAGGCTGTGTATTATAATGACAGGCTGTGTATTATACAGTAACACTGACAGGCTGTGTATTATAATGACAGGCTGTGTATTATAATGACAGGCTGTGTATTATTATTATTATTATTATGTGAGCAGGGGCTAGGTGCAATGAATGGATCCTGTCCGCAGTCAGTGCTGGGTGGGGAGGGACAGGCCCGCAGTGCCCGGTAGAAGGGGAGGGAGGGCTGCTGCTCTCTTTACCTCCTCTCAAAGTCCTTCTGGTACGGTTTGAGGTAAGGATCCTGCTCCAGCAGCTGATACAGTTCAGGAACAATCACACACTCCCCGGCAGCAGCCATCTTGACGGCCAGACCCAAGCAATCGATGTCAGAGCGAGCGAGAACCCGAGCTGTGACCTTGCAGGCAGTGAGAGGAGGGAAGGAGGGAGGGGGGAGGCTGTGTGAGGAGTGTGACTGTGGGACGTCCTGGAAGGTCAATAAACCAGCTCTCTACCTAAAGCAAACAGTCCCTTTAACCCCTAAAGGACACAGCTTCAGAAACTTGCCTTACCCTTAATGACACAATACATTTTTGCATTTTCTTGCTGTTTACGTTCAACTGCAATTTGCATCTCTCTCATTTATTGCACCGACACATATTATACACTGTTTTTAAAGGACAGAAAGGGCTTTAATTTGATGTAACATATATAAATGCTTATTTATTGTTTTTAAAAAATACAGAAAAATGCAAAAAAATTAAAAATGTGTTTTTTTTTACAGTTTTTGCAATAATAATGTGTGCACAATTAGTGCAGATTAACCCCTTAAGGACGGAGCCAAATGTACACGTTGTGAACAAAACAAAATGTAAACAAAACCTGGCATTTGCGCTACATGTCTGTCCAACCGTAATTCACCTCTTTCATAGTAAATGCACCCACCCTTATTATATATCATTTTATTCAGGGGAAACAGGGCTTTCATTTAATATCAAATATTTAGCTTTGAAACATAACTTAATATGAAAAAAATGGGAGAAAATACGATTTTTTTTTTATTTTTTTAGTTCTACATGACATTTTAACGGTCAATGTCATAATACTGTTTGCTTTTACTGCAATAAAATACACATATTTGTATTCAGTAAAGTCTCACATGTAAAACAGTACCCCCTATGTACAGGTTTTATGGCATTTTGGGAAGTTACAGGGTCAAATATAGCACGTTACATTTGAAATTGGGGAAATTCGCCAGATTGGTTACGTTGCCTTTGAGACTGTATATAGTATCCAGGAATGAAATTTTCACTATAATGGCATACCATTTTGCAGTAGACAACCCAGGTATTTACCAAATGGGGTATTAATCCAGTCTTTAGTAGCCATTTGGTCACAAACGCACAGCCAATGGTAAAAGCGTTAGTATTTGTTTGTGTGTGAAAAATGCAAAAGACGCCAATTTTGGCCAGTGTTTGTGACTAAGTGGCTACTAAAAAAGACTGGACATACCCTGTTTGCAATACCTTGGGTTGTCTACTATTGCAAATGGTATGCCATCATAGGGGTAGTTTTCATTCTTGGGCTACCATAGGGTCTCAAAGGCAACGTAACCAATCTGGCGAATTTTAATGTGAAAAAAATGAAACGCAAGCCTTATATTTGACGCTGTAACTTTAGAAAACACCATAAAACCTGTACATGAGGGGTACTGTTATACTCGGGAGACTTCACTGAACACAAATATTTGTGTTTCAAAACAGTAAAAAGTATTACAGCAATAATATCGTCAGAGTGTAATGCACGTTTATGCTGATAAAAAATGCAAAACAAATCACTTTACTACTTGATATCACATCGTTGTAATACATTTTACTGTTTTGAAACACTAATATTTGTGTTCAGCGAAGTCTCCCGAGTAGAACAGTACCCCCCATGTACAGGTTTTATGGTGTCTCGGAAAGTTATAGGGTTAAATATAGTGCTTGCAAATTAAATTCCCTTTACTTTCGGCATGGGTTGTCAGGCAGGTCCTGCTAATTGTAATTAATTAAGATACCTAATTATGTAAAAATATTACATAAATATATATGTAGAATTAATATATGTATATATTTATATATATACCTACGTGTATATATATGTATATATCTATATAATTTTTTTTAAATATTTTTTTATATATAGGTATATATATAGTGATATATACGTATATATTTATGTATATAGATATATATTATTTCGTTCTACGTGTATTTTGATATGTATATATATATATTAATTTCACAATACAGTTAGAACGAAATAACACATCTATATATTTTTTAATTATTTATTTTTAATTATTTCTTTCATTTTATTTTTTAACGTATTTACATTTTTATTTTTTTATATTATATATAAATATATATATAACAATAATTATATATATATATTTTATCAGTATCAGTCTATGTGTAATTTGATATTAATATATATATATAATTATATATATATTAATAGTAAAATACACCTAGACGGTGTACGTGTGTGTATGTATATGTGTATATATATACTTAGATCATATATATATAATAATATATGATCTAAGTATATATTATTTATTTTTTTACACTATTTATTTATTTTATTTTCAGCCAGCAGGGGGACCACCTGTCATTACAGGCAGTCCCCCTGCTGGCAATGCTGCACCCAGCTACCCCCGGCCATGTGATTGT
>OW240912.1:41621415-41637608 GCA_933207985.1 Pelobates cultripes | reverse complement strand
GGGGTCCTCGCAAGGACCCCACTCTCACAAGGCCGGGGGGCTTAGAGGAGGACGGACGTGCCGCGGGGGGCTCCCTGGGAGTCCCCCCCACCGCGATTCGCGGCGTGGGATCGCCAGCGACCGGGTAAGTACCGAAAGTACGGAGGGCGTACTATTACGCCCGGCGGCGTTTAGAGCCGCTTAGAATAGGGCGTAATAGTACGCCCTCCGGTCTTAAGGGGTTAAGGAAAGTAATTAAAAATAAATTAATTTAGTTGTTCAGATTTACAGAATATGTAATGTGTCTGGGATTTTAAGTTTTTTTTGGTAGTTACAGGTCACAAAGCACAAGGAGTAAAATAAACTTTTAATGTTGAGTGGTTTTAGAATTTGGTATGTTTGTCTTGTAAGCTTAATAGCCATAAAAGAAAACAAAATGGCCACACAAAGTATATATTTATATAAAGTAGACATCACAGGCTATTTACCTAAGGTTGTTTTGACACTTTCTACGTTGGTGTGTGCTATTCCTGTACAAAGTTTTATTTTGTGTTCAGTTACATCTGCTCAGTAAAATGACACCCCCATTGTATGTCTTTGGCACTATTTTGTGAAGTTACAGTGCCATATAGGATGCCTGTTCTTTTCAGTATTCACAGTAGAATTTTGAGAGACGGATTTAATGAGCCTATGCTTCCATTTGGGATATTATAGCAGTTTAACTGTTCAAAAAAAACCCACAAAGGCCTACTGTGACGAGACCAATCTCGCCACATTGCATTGGAGAAGCCTGGTTGCTCGCCTGCTGCCTTTGGACTATGGCCCCCTGTTAAAAGACATCTTTTTTACCTGCAGAAAAGTTTAATTCGTGCTTTTCTGCCTGGGGTTCAGTAGATTTGTTTGAATGTGTTATACCCCAGATAGGAATCCCATGGAGCCCATTTGTATGAAACTGACTGTAAAGACTTTGGCTCCATGGCGATTAAACTGTATTCGTGTGGTCTGAGCGCCATTCACTTAATAATGTGCGCTCAGACCTGAGCTATCTGGGGATATGTGAAATGTCTGTGTTTTATGTATAAAAGGTGACTTTATGTATTTTAAAGTGTTTTGTGTCTTTTGCAACCATGTGCTTAATGGAGTCTTGTGTCTGTCCTGGGAGATAATTGGATTACTTATCTCCAGGATAGAAGACTCTGAAACTGGTTTGGGCCAGAAAGCCATGCTTCATTTAGTCACAAAGGACTTTCCCTTAACTTTTGAACCCCTGGTCTGATTCGTGCCAATTTTTAATATGTTGTTCCCCTGAATGGATTGATTGTGAATATGTAATTTTATGTGAATGTGATGTATGGTTTTAGAGTTATGAAAGTTGGGTAGAAAGTATGTTTTAACTGTATGTGTAATTGAGTTTCCTCTCAGGATAGGGGGAGGGAATATGTGGGATGTAACTGTGATGTGATTGGTTGTTTTATACCTCCCTGTGGGCGGTCCTGTATTTGCAAGACTGTAATAAAAACCAGGCTGGGTGTGCCAGCACCTCAGACCACTGCTTGACCCTCAACACAGAGCTCTGTCTCGTCTTTGGGGGGATTTACTGTATGCTGCTAAGGACTGATTGCCAGGAGTGTAAGCCACTTGGGAGCTTTTACTGTTCGTCTGTTAGCAGCTATTCGTGAGGTTCCAGTTCGGGAGTTTGGAGTGCTACCTTATTCCCTTGTATGCAGTTCGGATGTTCGGTGCATTCACTTGTATTCAATTCGTGAGTTTTGGGTGATTCTACAGTAGCTGTGCCTGTCTCTGAAAGGGGATTATCGTCTAAACGGTTTTTACCCCTTTTGTGCAAAACGGTCCGTTACAATTGGTGGCAGCGGTGGGATCGTTCCTACAGCCAGAAAGACAGCTACAGGAGACACCATTCCGTGGATTTTACAATCTGAGGGCAACGCATGTCTCAGTACAGTGACCCTGACAGCAACAGAATGGAACCAGCAGTGGAGTACAGATACTCTGTACAGGAATTTGACCGTATGATGTGGTTGCGGCTGAACTTCTTCGGACCTAATCCAGCTGAGAAATCCATGAAGTTCGTGAGGAGTCTAGTATTCAAGACTCTGCTGTACCGGGCAGAGGGTGACGGTCAGCTGCCACGGTGGGTGGACCTCCACCGGCAGCTACAGTTGCTGGACAGAGAGAGCCCAGTCTCCTCTCCCCAGCGGCAGTGTGATATGCAGGGAATTGGGAGCCCAGTCTCCATTCCCCAGCGGCAGTGTGATATGCGGGGAATTGGGAGCCCAGTCTCCATTCCCCAGCGGCAGTGTAAAGTGCAGGGAGAGGAGAGCAGCGTCCTCCCTCCCCAGCGGCAGGCTGAGTTACAGGGGGCAGAGGTAGTTGTTCCTGCCCCCCAGCAGCAGAGTGATATGCCGGGAAGGCAGTGTGAAGTGCAGGGAGAGGAGAGCAGCGTCCTCCCTCCCCAGCCGCAGGCTGAGTTACAGGGGCAGAGGTAGTTGTTCCTGCCCCCCAGCAGCAGAGTGATATGCCGGGAAGGCAGTGTGAAGTGCAGGGAGAGGAGAGCAGCGTCCTCCCTCCCCAGCGGCAGGCTGAGCTACAGGGGGCAGAGGTAGTTGTTCCTGCCCCCCAGCAGCAGCGTGATTCTTTGGGAATTGGGAGCCCAGTCTCCATCCCCCAGCGGCCGAGTGATGTGCCGGGAATTGGGAGCCCAGTCTCCATTCCCCAGTGGGAGATACAGCAGGGAATTGGGAGCCCAGTCTCCATTCCCCAGCGGCAGCGTGATTTTTTGGGAATTGGGAGCCCAGTCTCCATTCCCCAGCGGCAGTGTGATGTGCCGGGAATTGGGAGCCCAGTCTCCATTCCCCAGCGGCAGTGTTATTGGTTGGGAATTGGGAGCCCAGTCTCCAGTCCCCAGCGGCAGAGTATCCAGCAGGGAATAGAGAGCCCAGTCTCCCCTTCCCAGCAGCAGGACACTGTATTGGGAGCGGAGACAGTCGGTCTCCCTCCACAGAGGATGAAAGTATGTATGGGAGAGGAGCTTGCTACCACCTCTCCCCAGCGGCGGATCATTAATGGGCAGGGAATAGAGAGCTCAGTCTCCTTTCCCCAGCGGCAGAGTGTTCTATCGGGAGAGGAGCCTGTTACCCCCTCTCCCCAGCGACAGCTTAGAGTATCCAAAGGGGAGACAGTCGGTTTCCCCCTCCAGCAGCAGAGCTGTGTAACCAAAGGGGAGACAGTCGGTCTCCAGCAGCAGGACTGTGTATTTAAAGGGGAGACAGTCGGTCTCCCCCTCCAACAACCAGGCTTCAACCAGGCTACCCTCCCAGTAGCGCTGGCAACAGGGCAGAGTGACGCTGGTCTCTGCCCACGCAGCACCCCACCAAGTCAGTGTACCCGTACCCAGCACAGCCGTGGTGAGGTACCTGGACATGGACAAGCTTCTCCTCTACCCAGGTGCAGTAACTATTTATTGTGGGTGGGCTGTGCTGTTGATTGTGTTTTGTGGTTGGGCTGCTGGACTAACAAGGGCACTGACCGGCAGGAGGTCAGATACCCTGTTAGTCTGTTTGGAAAAGGGGAGAGATGTGACGAGACCAATCTCGCCACATTGCATTGGAGAAGCCTGGTTGCTCGCCTGCTGCCTTTGGACTATGGCCCCCTGTTAAAAGACATCTTTTTTTTACCTGCAGAAAAGTTTAATTCGTGCTTTTCTGCCTGGGGTTCGGTAGATTTGTTTGAATGTGTTATACCCCAGATAGGAATCCCATGGAGCCCATTTGTATGAAACTGACTGTAAAGACTTTGGCTCCATGGCGATTAAACTGTATTCGTGTGGTCTGAGCGCCATTCACTTAATAATGTGCGCTCAGACCTGAGCTATCTGGGGATATGTGAAATGTGTGTGTTTTATGTATAAAAGGTGACTTTATGTATTTTAAAGTGTTTTGTGTCTTTTTGCAACCATGTGCTTAATGGAGTCTTGTGTCTGTCCTGGGAGATAATTGGATTACTTATCTCCAGGATAGAAGACTCTGAAACTGGTTTGGGCCAGAAAGCCATGCTTCATTTAGTCACAAAGGACTTTTTACTAACTTTTGAACCCCTGGTCTGATTCATGCCATTTTTTAATATGTTGTTCCCTGAATGGATTGATTGTGAATATGTAATTTTATGTGAATGTGATGTATGGTTTTAGAGTTATGAAAGTTGGGTAGAAAGTATGTTTTAACTGTATGTATAATTGAGTTTCCTCTCAGGATAAGGGGAGGGAATATGTGGGATGTAACTGTGATGTGATTGGTTTTTTTATACCTCCCTGTGGGCGGTCCTGTATTTGCAAGACTGTAATAAAAACCAGGCTGGGTGTGCCAGCACCTCAGACCACTGCTTGACCCTCAACACGGAGCCTTGTCTCGTTCTTGGGGGGATTCACTGTATGCTGTTAGAGACTGATTGCCAGGAGTGTAAGCTGATTGTCTGCTTTTCCTGTTCGTCTGCTAGCAGCTATTTGGGAGGTTCCAGTTCGGGAGTTGGAGTGCTATTTTGTATCCAGTTCGGGAGTTTGGTGTTCTGCAGTAGCTGTGCCTGTATCTCTGGAAAGGGGGCCGATCGCCTAAACGGTTTTTACCCCTTTTGTGCAAAACGGTCCGTTACACCTACCATTTGTAAAAGTAGACACTCCAGGGTATCTCATAAGGTGCATATTGTGCCTTAACATGCGCCCATTTTTTCACCAATATATGCCAAAGTATGTGGTAAAAAATAATTTTGTGCATTTTTTACATATGGATTGCATTTTTGCTGGGCATTTTGTATATTTCATTTGTGCCACTAAGTTCAAACCCCCACATTATGCTCAGCTAAGTCTTCTGAGTAAAATGACACCCCCATTGTATGTCTTTGGCACTGTTTTGTGAAGTTACAGTGTTGTAAAGGAGACGTGAAAAGTTCAGGTTTTTAAGTGTGAATTTTCATGGAGGGTTTTGATGCGTCCGTGTTCCACTTTGGAGCACTTGAGCAGGCTACATATTACAACTACACCATAAAGGCATACCATTTTTAAAGAAGACATCCCAGGGTATTTCAAAAGGCATATTTTGAACCTTAGCGTGGGATAATTTTTCCGCAAGTGTAGTGGTAATAAGCTTTTTCTTTTCTGCCTTTTTGACACACAAAGTGAGTTTGCACAGTACATTTTGCAAACCTTATGTGTGCTACCACTGTATAATACTTCATATGTTGCTCAGCTATGTCGGCTGAGTACAGCAATACCCCGTATGTACCTTTGCCAGGTATATGTGGACATTGGAGGAGCACCTTTGGGACCTAGCCATTCCAGTTTTTTTTCAAACTTTAAATTTTTGCGCTGTGCCCATGTCCCATTTTAGAGTATTTTACCAGGCTATATAATCCAAATACCCCATAAAGTTATACTATTTCTTAAAGATGACATCCCAGGCAGTGGTGTATCCTGGTTTTGTGCTGCCCTAGGCAGGACAAAACTCAGGCGCCCCCTCCCCCCGCGCCACCCCCACCCAACCCTTCCCCCCGCCCCACCTTCTAAATACACACACACACAGTCAGACACAAACACACACACACAGTCAGACACACACACACACACACACACACACACAGTCAGACGGGCATACACAACACACACACACAAACAGTCAGACACAAACACACACAGTCAGACACAAACACAGTCAGACACAAACACACACAGTCAGACACAAACACACACATACACAAACACAGTCAGACACACACACACACAGTCAGACACAAACACACACAGTCAGACACAAACACAGTCAGACACAAACACACACACACTCACAAACACACTCACAAACACACACACACAGTCAGACACAAACAGACACACACACAGTCAGACACACACACACACAGTCAGACACGAACACACACATTAACTTTTTTTTAAATTTAAATCCCCCCCCCAACCTCCTTACCTTTGGGAGTGCTGGGGGGGGGAGGTCTCTCTCTCCCTGGTGGTCCAGTGGCTGCCGGTCGGGCTGGGCGGCGCTGGCTGCTGTGCGGGCGGCTGACGAGGGAGCTCTTCCTCTGAGCTGACTGCTGAGCTCCCTCGCGCGCCGCATAGTGAGGCTGGGAGCCGGAAGATGACGTCATATTCCAGCTCCCAGCCTCACTCTGTGGCGCGCGAGGGAGCTGAGCAGTCAGCTCAGAGGAAGAGCTCCCTCGTCAGCTGCCCACACAGCAGCCAGCGCCGCCCGCTCGGGATTTCTGTTAGTCGCAAGGCTAACAAGGCATTTGCCCTGGGCATTTGGGGGGCAGAGTTTTTTGCCGCCCCCTGAAAAATGCCGCCCAAGGCAAATGCCTTGTTTGCCTCGCGGCTAATACGTCCCTGATCCCAGGGTATTTCAAAAGGCATATTTTGAACCTTAGCATGGGATCATTTTTCCGCTAGCTTGTACCAAGTATAGTGGTAATAAGCATTTTTTTCTGCCTTTTTGACACACAAAGTGAGTTTGCGCAGTATATTTTGCAAACCTTATGTGTGCTATGACTGGATAATACTTCATATGTTGCTCAGCTATGCTCAGCTATGTCGTCTGAGTACAGCAATACCCCCGTATGTACCTTTGCCAGGTATATGTGGATGTTGAAGAGGCACATTTGAGACGCAGCCATCCAGTTTTTTTCTAACTTTGAAGTTTTACGCTGTGTCCATGTTCCATTTTGGAGTAGTTTAGATGGTTGGATATTGAAACTTCCCCACAAACACATACTATTTATTAATGAATACACCATCGGGTAATTCAAAAGGCATATTTTGAACTTTAGCATGGGATCATTTTTTCTCTAGTTTGTTCCAGGTGTAGTGGTAATGAGCGTTTTTAAATGTATTTTTTTACTTTTTTAAACTTTTTAAAACTAGTTTTTAAACTTTCTTTAAACTTTTTTTACAGATTTAACATTGTTCTAAGCTTTTTTTTACCGTTAACCCCTAACTAGCAGTAAGCAGCACTAACAGTAAATTCCCCATTTTCCCATAACTCAGATCCACCCCAGCTAGCAAAATATATAATTATAAAATATTTAAATTAATTAAATAATTAATTAAATAAATAGAACCCCTGAGGGTTAAAAAATAAATAGATTACAGTATAATACTGTGATCTGTATTTTGATCACTGTAGGCAGTGATCGACTGGCAGGGAAGGGGTTAATTTTTATTTGGACTGGTTAAAGAGGGTTCTTTTTTATTTTTTACTTAAACGTTATTAAAACTTTTTTTCAAACCGAATTTTTAACTTTTTAAAGCTTATTTTAAAACTTTTTTTAACGTTAATCCCTAGTTAGTTTAACACCAAATCCCCCAATTTCCAACTCACTTCCACCCATCCCAGCTAGCTAAATATATAATTTTTAAATATTTAAATTAATTAATTAAATAAATCTAACCCCTGAGGGTTAAAAATCAGATGACAGTAAAATGTAATCCCTGCCAATTGGTCACTGTAGTCAGTGATCAATTGGCAGGGAAGGGGTTAATTTTTTATTAAAAGGGGGGTGGGATTTTAAATTAACTTTATTTTTTTTCTAACAGGGACAAGATCAGTGATGATCCATCTCCCTGCATTTCACAGTGAACCCGGAAGTGCAGGGAGTCGGAAGGTGAGTATATGGAGCACATGTGCTCGCTCTGACAGCCTGTCAGAGCGAGCACCTGTGCTGGGGCAGCAAGATCGGGTGCTCCCGGTCTGCCTCTAATACAGAGGCAGACCGGAGCACCATTAACCCTGGGGTTAATTTTACCGCGTGACGGACAAGGTCCGTCACCCGTCGTTAAGGGTATCCCCAGGATGACGGACCTTGTCTGTCACCCGTCGTTAAGGGTGTCCCCTGGATGACGGACCTTGTCCGTCACCCGTCCTGAAGGGGTTAATGTTCCTAACTATGAATAAAAGAACAAGTGTACATTTTTATAAGCTCATATAATTATCAGTCTGGTTTCATTTTCTATCCTTTTAACACCCCTCTCCCCCCCCTAAATACCTATATAATGTAATGTGTATTTCATTAACCCTTTTAGTCCCACATAAATCATCACTTTTTACTATCCCCATGGGATTGAAAGAACTATACACATATATTTAAATTCCACCAAAAAAATAGTTTTCAAAGTGAATTTCACATTTAAGGCCAAAATAGACAAACTGGATATAATGTAATTCCTGTGGGACTGAAGCAGTTATTAAATTTATTTGCAGGTGATCGTAAAAAGAATAGACAAAGAGATTATTAAGGATTATTAGGGTTATTTACTAAGGCGAGAGTTCCAGGTGAATTTCAAATTTAAGTGAACCTATGGTAAAAAATGTTAACTTAATTTAAATGCTCCCATATACATTAACCCCTTAAGGACCTGCCCTTCAGGCAGGCTTCCGATGCTCTGTCTGAATTAAATGCCTTGAGGGGTAGAGGCACGCAGTTAAAAAAAATTAATAATAATTAAATTAATTAATTAATAAAAAATTTTAAAAAATTAACCCCAAACACCCTCCCTCCCTTTCCCTCCCCATGTACTTACTGATTGCCGCTGTTCCCCCGACGACGATCAGTCTTCTTCTGAGGCGGACTAGCCCAGATAGTACCCCCTCTGCAATTTAGGACCCCCAAGGGCAATTTGACTGCTCTAAAAGAGGTGTCCACAGTGCTGTCAGTCCCCCTGCTGGTGAAAAAGTAAAAAAAAAGTTTTTTAAAAAAGTTACAAAAAAATTAAAATAAAGTTAATAAATTAACAAATATATATATATATATGTGTGTGTGTGTGTGTGTATATATATATAATATATATTATATCTATATATAATATATATATATATATATATATCTTATTTATAACATCATACTAAGTGTATATTTTTATTAATGTATACATATATTAATATAAAAATACACTTAGAGTAAAATTGCACTAGTATATAAATAGTATATATATATATATATATATATATATATAATAACTAAATATATTGTATATATATATATATTATTATTATTATTATAAAAAATAAATATTAATGAATTTAAAAAAATAAACTGTAAAAATAATTGTAAAAAAATTATATATATGTGTATATATATATATATATATATATATAAATACACTTAGGATGAAATTATATATATATATATATCTATGTCTATCCCCTTAAGACCGTGGACGTACTAGGTACGTCCGACAAAAAACGGTAATTAAGGACCACAGACTTACCTAGTACGTCTGCGGCAAATAGGAGCCCTGGACCGGCGATCCGCGGCAATCACAGTCGGGGGAGACTGCCGGAGACCCCAGCAGTCCCCTTTCAGCAGCTCTGGCCACCCCGGCTCTCCAGGGCCATGTGATCACCATGATCACAACGCCACAATATGACTTTAGGAGCTGCCAGCAGGGGGACTGTCTGAGCTGTCAGGCAGTCCCCTAGGCTGCTAAAAAGTAAAAAATAAAATAATAAAATAAATATATTATACATATACAGGTGGTCCTCATTTAGCGACCTAACTGTTTTACGACGGCTCGCACTTACGACCAGGTGTAAGTGCGAACCGTCATGGGGATTCCCTGCTCTGGTGTACATGTCTATGTTCAGGGAAACTTCCCCAAACATAGATTAGAGGGATTCTCTGCTCTGGTGCGTTCGTCTATGTTCGGGGAGTTTCCCCGAACATAGACGAAGGCACCAGAGAAGGAAATGGGGATTCCCTGCTCTGGTGTACATGTCTATGTTCGGGGAAACTTCCCCAAACATAGATTAGAGGGATTCCCTGCTATGGTGCGTTCGTCTATGTTCGGGGAGTTTCCCCGAACATAGACGAAGGCACCAGAGAAGGAAATCCCTTAACTCCTCACTTACCGACCGATTCGTTCTACCACCGTGTCGTAGGAATGGAACCCGGTAGGTGTCTGTATTGTATATGTATAATATATTATAAAATAATTAAAGCATTTTATAATATATTATACATATATAATGTATGTGTATATATATATATATATATATATATATAATTTCATTATAAGTGTACTTTGAGATATATACACATATATCTCAAAATACACTTATAATAAAATCATATATATGCATTATATATGTATAATATATTATAAAATGCTCTAATTATAATAAATTATACATATATAGGAAATAAAAGTGTGGGTGTGTGTGTATATATATATATATATATATATATATATATAAATATATACATACACACACATACATATTATATATGTGTGTGTGTGTGTGTGTGTATATATATATATATATATATATATATATATATATATATATATATATATATATATATATATATATATATATATATACAGTTGCAAGAAAAAGTATGTAAACCCTTTGAAATGATATGGATTTCTGCACAAATTGGTCATAAAATGTGATCTGATCATCATCTAAGTCACAACAATAGACAATCACAGTCTGCTTAAACTAATAACACACAAAGAATGAAATGTTGCCATGTTTTTATTGAGCACACCATGTAAACACTCACAGTGCAGGTGGAAAAAGTATGTGAACCCTTGGATTTAATAACTGGTTGTACCTCCTTTGGCAGCAATAACTTCAACCAAACATTTCCTGTAGTTGCAGATCAGACGTGCACAACGGTCAGGAGTAATTCTTGACCATTCCTCTTTACAGAACTGTTTCAGTTCAGCAATATTCTTGGGATGTCTGGTGTGAATCGCTTTCTTGAGGTCATGTCACAGCATCTCAATCGGGTTGACTGAGCCACTTCAGAGGGCGTATTTTCTTCTGTTTAGGCCATTCTGTTGTTGATTTACTTCTATGCTTTGGGTCATTGTCCTGTTGCGACACCCATCTTCTGTTGAGCTTCAGCTGGTAGACAGATGGCCTTAAGTTCTCCTGAAAAATGTCTTGATAAACTTGGGAATTAACTTTTCCTTCGATGATAGCAATCCGTCCAGGTCCTGATGCAGCAAAGCAGCCCCAAACCATGATGCACATAGTGTTGTGTGTTTCTTCCAAACAACTCAACTTTGGTTTCATCTGTCCACAGAATATTTTGCCAGTACTGCTGTGGAACATCCAGGTGCTCTTGTGCAAACTGTAAACGTGCAGCAATGTTGTATTTGGACAGCAGTGGCTTCCTCTGTGGTATCCTCCCATGAAATCCATTCTTGTTTAGTGTTTTACGTATTCTAGATTCGCTAACAGGGATGTTAGCATTTGCCAGTGACTTTTGTAAGTCTTTAGCTGACACTCTAGGATTCTTCTTCACCTCATTGAGCAGTCTGCCCTGTGCTCTTGCAGTCATCTTTACAGGACGGCCACTCCTAGGGAGAGTAGCTGAACTTTCTCCATTTATAGAAAATTTGTCTTACCGTGGACTGATGAACAGCAAGGCTTTTGGAGATACTTTTATAACCCTTTTCAGCTTTATGCAAGTCAACAATTCTTAATCGTAGGTCTTCAGAGAGCTATTTTGTGCGAGGCATCATTCACATCAGGCAATGCTTCTTGTGAAACGCAAACCCAGAACCTCCAATCTCATCTCATTGATTGGACTCCAGTTGGCTGACATCTTACTCCAATTAGCTCTTGGAGATGTCATTAGTCTAGGGGTTCACATACTTTTTCTACCTGCAGTGTGAATGTTTACATGGTGTGCTCAATAAAAACATGGCAACATTTCATTCTTTGTGTGTTATTAGTTTAAGCAGACTGTGATTGTCTATTGTTGTGACTTAGATGATGATCAGATCACATTTTATGACCAATTTGTGCAGAAATCCATATCATTCCAAAGGGTTCACATACTTTTTCTTGCAACTGTATATACATACATACACATGTATTATGTGTGTGTGTGTGCACATATTATTATTATTATTATTATTATTGCCATTTATACGGTACCAACAGATTCCATAGTGCTTTACAATATTATGAGGGGGGGATTTAACTATAAATAGAACAATTACAAGAAAACTAACAGGAACAGTAGGTTGAAGAGGACCCTGCTCAAATGAGCTTACAGTCTATAGGAGGTAGGGTATAAAACACATTAGGACAGGAAATATCAATCAAATAAGGTGAGAGTAAAGCAAAACTGGAGGAGAGAGTAGAGTGCTGCCCTTTAGGAGAGAGCAAGAGACAGGTATGTAAGGTAATGGTTACTCTGGGAGTCCATAAGCTTTCCTAAAGAAATGGGTTCTAAGGCACTTCTGAAATGATTGAAGACTAGGGGAGCATCTGATGGGGGTAGGCAGACTATTCCATAGGAAGGGAGCCACCCGCGAGAAGTCCTGCAAGCGTGAGTTGGCCCAATGGGTGCGAGCAGTGCACAATGGAAGGTCACGGACAGAGAGGAGGGACCGAGGAGGGGCATACCTATGGATCTGTGAAGAGATATAAGAGGAGCTAGAATTATTCAGTGCTTTATATGTATGGGTTAGCCCTTTGAATTGACTCCTATAGGATACAGGAAGCCAATGTAAGGACTGACAGAGGGGTGAGGTGTGAGAGGACCGAAAAGAGAGGAAAATTAGTCTGGCGACGGCATTCATTACAGACTGTAGCGGGGCAATATGGCTTCTGGGAAGAACAATCAGGAGAGGGTTACAATAATCCATGAGGGAAATTACTAGAACATGGACAAGCTCCTTGGTAGCATCTTTCATAAGAAAGGGGCGGATGCAGGCTATGTTTTTAAGTTGGAATCCACAGGATTTGGCAACATACTGCATGTGAGGCTCAAAGGTGGGGGCCAGAGGTAAGTATGACGCAAAGACAGCTTGCTTGCAAGGATGGATTTATGTGGATACCACTGACTTGAAGGGAGAGTGAGAGAGGTGGATCAGTATCAGGAGCAGGAAAGACAAGGAGTTCCGTTTTAGAGAGATTGAGTTTCAGAAAGCAGGAGGACATCCTGTCAGAGATGGAAGAAAGGCAAGCAGTGACACGTTGTAGGACGGCGGGGGAAAGGTCCAGGGAGGAGTGATATATCTGGGTGTCATCAGCTTTCTGGAAAAAGGGAGCTGATGTTAGAGGGGGAGGACGGGCCAAGAGATGTTTTTTTTCAGGATAGGTGCTACAGTGGCATGTTTAAGGTCAGCAGGGAAAATGCCAGACGAGAGAGAGCTGTTGGAGATGTATGTTAAGGAAGGCACAAGACAAGGGGAGAGAGATCTGATGAGGTGAGACAGGACAGGATGGAGTGGTGGGGCGAGAGTAAAGGAGAAGCACAGCCACCTATTGTTCAGTAGCTGGGGAGAAAGTCTGAAGGGTAGGAAAGGCATGATCTACGTGTGGTTGAGAAAGAGAATGGCAAGGTGGTTAGAATTCTTTCCTTAGCTGTTCAATCTTGTCGGTAAAGTAGCATGCAAAGTTAACGGCTGTAAGGTTAGTTTGGGGGTTGATCACAGCGGGGTGAAGAAGAGAGATAAAGGTGTCAAAGAGATGTCTGGGATTGTGGGAGCATGAACTAATGAGAGAGGAAAAGTATGACTGTTTGGCGAGGGCAAGGGCTGAGCTGTATTGTATGAACACAATATGAATCTATATTGTAGAAAGTCCGACTGGGTGCGAGACAACCTCCAGGAGCATTCAGCACAACGGGAGCAACTTTGCAGATAGCGTCTTGATTTAGTATACCACGGTTGGGGGTGTGTCCTCCTCAAGCGGGGCTTCAGCATTCAAGGCAGAGGGGAGGGTAGTATTATATGTGGAGATGGCCAGTGAGGGACAGGAGAGGGAAGTGATGGATAGCAGTTGTGAATCAATATCAGCTGACAGCTGCTGGAGGTCAATAGAATAAAGGTTACTCCTAAATTGAGGGGGGTTACGCTGAGGTTGTTTAGTGAGGGGGTACTCTCGAGTACCCCCTCACTAAACAACCTCAGCTTGCCCTGTATGCTGCCAGGTGCAGTTTACCACTGCATCTTGCGATCTCCAACAAAACACAGAGTTGCCACAGGTTACCACAGCAACGCTTTGACACATCAAGTGTCGGAGATCGCAAGATTTCTACTCCATGGACTGCAGCTCTGCACCCTGAGGAGCTGCAGACCGGAGGCAGTGGCAGACTGGACCACTAGACCACTGCCATCATCCCTCACACTACCACCACCTCCACTGTCACCATCCCCCCTGTAGCGGACTAGCACCTGTACAAGAGTCTGCCTCGGTTTCCTGGAGGGGGCTACTTGCTCACCTCCTGCCCAGTAATTATGGTCCCGGAAAGATGGGACCCTTTAAACACCATGGCTGGGCTTAATGGGATTTTTGTATGGCACTACTGGCCCTTTAAGAACCAGCCAAGAACATATAATATAATATTGCAGAGACTTCGGACTACTTAAATTATGCAGCACAGGACATTGAGCTGTCTACCAAAATTTGTGTATTTTAAAATGCTTTCGTGTATTGCTATTCCATGTATTCACATTGTATGCAGTATTCGCCTGATTGTTCGGTAAAATTACTCTGTTTACTATACAAGTGAAACTAACGAACAATCAGACCACCCCAGGGATAAGTGTGCCTCTCATTACCGTTTGCAACAAAGTTGCAAACCCCTAATTGACAATCGATACTTTGTTCTATGGGTGGCCGCCATTCAGGAGTTTTACACGTGGCGGCGGCCATCTTAATCTCCCGAACAGCAGTGTTTTGCCGTCAAGTGTCTGGAACTAAAAACGGACACTCGACTAGGCAAACACCGCTGAGACCTCCAGACTTTCATAAATTCATGCCGAAACTTGAAACATGAAATGTTTGCCATCCATGGTTATACTGGTGTTCGTGTGAATCCCCATGTTGGCATTAGTCTTTCTACCGAATGGCGGCTCGTTCGGTAGAAAGACTAATGCCAACACGGGGATTCACACGAACACCAGTATAGCCATGGATGGCAAACATTTCTTGACTTTTATTCCGCGAATGGAGACCGACCGCAAGGCCAAAACTTATTAAACTATTTTCGGATACTATTGCCTGTGCGGTCGGTCAAAACTTTACTTGCCTATAACTCCCGAACCCGTGGTCAGATCTGGATGATTTCTGAATATATTATTCACCCAGATCAGGGCTATCAGGGCATACCAACATATGTAGTTGGGTTACATCTAAAACTTGGGGAAAAATATGTACATTTTAATTCTGTTAACAGATAAGCTGATGGGAGGAGATGTGTGGGTTGTACCTTGTACTTTATTGGTTAATGTACTAATTATTGTGGGTGTCTCCCTTGCATGGGAGAATTGTTTAAAAGCAGGCATGTGAAATTAAAACTCAGTTCAGTTCTGCTCCTGATACTGTGTGTCGTCCAGTTATTGGGAAAGGTGATGGGATATTATTGGATTGTATTGCTGATTGTGCTTGCTACACTGTTGGATTATTCTATTACTGTGGATGTTTCTCCTGGAGTTACTACTTGTTCCTGAGCCACACCTGGACTACCAGCAGAAATAGTCTGAGAGAGACTAGCGTTCCGCTACACCTCCCATTGTCACCACTTCCCACACTGTCACCACCACCACTACTGTCACCATCCCCCTCATTGTCACCACCATTACTGTCATCATCCCCCCAACTGTCACCACTTCCCACACTGCCAGCACCACCTCCACTGTCACCATCCCCCCATTGTCACCACTTCCCACACCGTCACCATCCCCCGTTTTCACCACCACCACTGTCACCTTCCCCCTCCCACTGTCACCACTTCCCCACTGTCACCACCACCCCCATTGTCACCATCCCCCCACTGTCACTACTTCCCACACCATCACCACCACAGGTGTCACCCTCTCCTCCACTGTCACCACCCCCCACTGTCACCATCCCACCCACTGTCACCACCACCCCCACTGTCACCACTTCCCACACTGTCACCTTCTCTCCACTGTCACCATCCCACATACACTGTCACCCTCCCACACACACTGTCACCATCTGCCCCACTGTCACCACCTCCTACACTGTCACAACCCCACATCATCACCATCCCCCTACTGTCACCCATCCAAACACACTATCACCATCCCACACACAATCCCCCTCCCACCTTATCATCCCACATACTGTCACCATCTCCTCACTGTTACCCTCCCACACACACTGTCACTATACACTCACATGATAACTTCCCACACTGTCTCCATC
>OW240912.1:41606867-41621315 GCA_933207985.1 Pelobates cultripes | reverse complement strand
AACTATAGTGAAAGAAAAAAAGGCATAGCATTGTATTTGTATAAGTAGCTGTAGTTTTATAAAAGGGGGGGCTTGCAGCGCTGGATACAGACAGCTAATGTTGCCAGGTTTGCAGTGGTGCAGCTCCCTGTGCCACTGCATTGTGGGCTCTTTATTTTCCATAAACAATTTACTTTGCAGTATGCTAATAGTTTATACACGATTGATGGGTATGGTTGCATAGAATGGCAGTCATGTAAACACAAGTGCTGGTGTGAAGGAGTTATGGGAAACACAAATTTTAATTTTGGTTAGGCAAAAAAATATTTTATTAAAAACAATTTACCAAATAATAAAGTTACAGATAAGAAAACAGTGTCATAGGCATTTCCCCCACATAGCCTATACTTCTTTTACATATATACTATCCTATTTGTTCTTTAACCTCTTAAGGACACATGACATGTGTGACATGTCATGATTCCCTTTTATTCCAGAAGTTTGGTCCTTAAGGGGTTAAAAAAAATGGCTTTCTATGTGTGATGTATAAGGCTGGCTCTGTTTATAACTGTGAGTGATGTGCGTGACTGCATGTGGGTAGATGTGAGTGGTATGTGTAGCTGTGTGAGTAGTCAAGTGTGAAAAGTTTGGGCCACTTTGAGTGATATGTGTGGCAATGTGTGAGGTGTAGGAAAAACATGTAAAAAGTAGAGGAATTTCCATTTAGCATAGGATGGGAAGGGAGAATCAGGGTTAGCTCCAATTGTATTGGGGGTTTAAAGGCAGCTGCCAGAGATTGGGGCTGTATTGATGGGATAGGGGCTTTAATGGGGGATAGGGACAGTACTGGAGGTTAGCGGCTGAAGGCGGGTGGTCAGGAACTGTAGTGACTGATGAGGGGCAGGTCAGGACCTGTAGTGGGGGTCAGGGGCTGTTGATTGGGATCACAGGCAGTATGTGGGGGTAAGGAGTAGTAGTGGGGGTCAGAGGTGGGTGGTCAGTGGCTGGTTTACGGGGTCAGGACCTATGTGTGGAGGTGAGTATTGGTTGATCAGAGGCAATAGTGGGGTGTTTTGAGCTGGAATGGGGGTTAGGGGTTGTAGTGGTTTCTTAGGGGCAAGAGTGTTGTTAGGACCTGTAATAAAGGCTGTACTGGGGTTTAAAATTTGTAGAGAGAAGTAAGGGGCAATAATGGGGGTTTGAATCAGGAAAGAGAGAGCCCTGGACTGTGGCTTTGCCTAAAGCTGAATAGTGAACTGGGTTATGTGAAACTGATAGCTTCTGTGGTACTTGCTATCAGTGTGTAAAATGACTGAAACTGCTCTAAGCACTGACAGCAAGTACAACAGCAGCTATCAGTTTCACATAAATCAGTTCACTGTTTAGTGAACCAGGTGTAGCAAACTCGCCCCTTTAACGGCGTTTGCCATCTATTCTTGCTGTCCCGCCTCCTACCCAGTGATTATGGTCCTGGGAAGATGTGGCCCTTTAAGTACAATATTTGGGCATATTGGATTTGTATGGTGCTGCTAGCCCTTTAAGAACCATTTTGGGGCATGGCGAAAATTTGGTACAATGCCCCTTTAAATCTGTGTCCCCAGACCTATTTGGGACAAGACCCCTTTAAAACTGTGTCCCCAATGTCCCCAGACTTGTTTGGGACACTGCCCCTTTAAGATGGTGTCCCCAATGTCCCCAGACTTTGGAAATAACTTTTAAATGGCTTTTTCCCTTATGGTTCGGTAATTGGGGCTTACCAAGCCATTCACTGCACAGGCGGACCACCCAGAGCTGGAAGTGTGCAGGCAATTTACTTCCCAGGCTGGGAGCCTGCTGTAGGTAAATTGCCGAACGCTGGGTGGCAGCCGTCCGCGCAAACGAACAAGTGGCGACGCCCATCTTTTTTTATACAATGCGGTCAGCGGTGTGTGTAGCCAAATTCATGGAACTGAAATTGGCTACACAGTTCCGCGAACACCGCTGAACCTTACCTTCTTCCACAATGATTTTGCAGCCGCAGAGACTAAGTCCCATTCGGCGATGGGACTTAGTCGTTTTTTCAGCCTGAAATAGACCGACCGCCCAGCCCAAATCTATGGAACTGTTTTGGGCATGAAAATGTGCTTGTGGTCGGTCAAAAAGGGACCTCCAGCTAACTTTTTAACCCCTGGATGGAATTGGCTAAATTTTGGACATGTTTATAATTAAAGTGTGCTGAGTTATGTCTGTGTCATGTATATTTTTGAAGTCATTAATATTTTGTAAAAACTGTATTTCTCTGCCTGTGATAATTATATTAACCATTGTGTTCAGTAATCATATCACAGGCAGAGGGGAGGATTTTGTGTGGGAGTGTCTGTGTGTATTGCACGGATTGATTGGTTGTATTTCAAAACCCTGTGGGCAGTACTATGTTTGTAGATTGTGAATAAAAGAGGCTGTATGTGCCAGTACAGTCAGTTCTACTTCACCCTCAATTTGGAGTGCCGTCTCTTATAGGGGGAATCTGCTACAAGGGATTGTTAAGCTAGTCATACTCTCTTGCTATAATCACTACTAATGTTCTTTTAAGAGCTTGTTCCTGTTTTGCTCGCTGAAGGAGTCTACGGTGGTTATGGTGTCTGCTGGGGTGCTTGGAGCCCTCAGGAAGCGCTAGGAGCATCCTTCAATGGAGGTACCCAGTCGGGGTGCCCGTCGATCCGTTACACCAGGCTATGTTCAGCTTTAGGCAGAGCCACGCATTGACAAATACAGACTTACAATCCCAATGTGTATCTGTTTGTGTGTATTTCTGAGTGTGTTTGGCTTTGTCTACCTGTGTATGTGCCTGAAAGTGTGTCTGACAAAAAAAATATATCAATGTGTGTGAATGTATGTCTCTCTGAGCATGTGTTTGTGTCTGGGACTATATGTGTGTCAGGTAGTTGCTTGTGTAATGTTGCATGTATGTGTCAGGATCGTGACAGGGATTCAATACGCAGAGTGCGGACAGAAGGAGGTACGTATACCGGACCTTAGAATGGCCGGACTAACGTATAGACAAAACCAAGAATGGTCAAAAGTAAGCCGAGGTCGAGGGAGCCGGAGGACAGGTAAGCGAGGAACAAGCCGAGTCAAAGGAGAGGAGAGAACAGCAGGACAAGGTAAAAGCAAGGTCAAAACCGAAAACACAAAGAGAGAGAACGCGCTGAGTGACTAGCAAGCTAGAACCACGACAGGGCAATGAGCAGTAGTAAAAGTTTCCCTTAAATACCCTGTCACCTTAATTGAGACCACGCCCCCAAAAGGTCCGGGATTGCGGTTCCCAGCGCATCACGAAAATGATGACGTCATGATGTCGACGCTAGCCGTCGCGTCATAAAAGGGGGAGGAGCTAGCGCGACCGCGCGAAAACGGCCGGAAAATGCCGAAATGCTTGGGAGGGGAGCCCCTATGAAGAGAGAGTGACCTCCTCAGAGGCATAATTTACAGGTACCCTGACAGTATGGAGGCATGTGGCCTTTGTGCATTGTGTTTATAGGGAAGATATGTCTTCAGAGGGTGACTGTAACAGGGTGAGCAAAAGGGTGACTGTGGGAAGGTAAGTGTGACAGGGAGAGGGGATGAATGAGTGAATGTGGGTCGATGACAGTGTGGGGGAGGGTGACAATGTGTATGAGGGGGTGACAATTTGTGTGAAAGGTTATGGTGTGTGGGCAGAGTGACACTGTGTGGAGATGCTGTATTTTAGTGACCAGCCCCCCCACACTGAAACACATTTTTCTTAAGTAATTCATTCCCTAGTTGTCCAGTGGACTTGCTACCTGGTCTGCAGCTCCACCATGTGGAATTGCAGACCAGAGGCTTTGCTGGCCCCCCCAGTAGACTGAGTTTAGGAGCCACGCACCCAGTGGTATCTCCTGGTGCCGTGCCATTGGATACGCAATGGAGTATATTCAAAGGATTATTTCAGATGACTTAAAGGTAGGCAGACAATGTAATAGAGCAGCAGGAAATGCTAGCAGAATACTGCTAATACCTGCTAGGGAGAGGTATTAGCAGTAGAAAGATGGAAGTGCTCATGCCATTGTACAGAACACTGGTGAGACCTCACTTGGAGTATTGTACACAGTACTGGAGACCGTATCTTCAGAAGGATATTGATACCTTAGAGAGTTCAGAGAAGGGCTACTAAACTGGTTCATGGATTGCAGGATAAAACTTACCAGGAAAGGTTAAAGGATCTTAACATGTATAGCTTGGAGGAAAGACGAGACAGGGGGGATATGATAGAAACATTTAAATACATAAAGGGAATCAACACAGTAAAGGAGGAGACTATATTTAAAAGAAGAAAAACTACCACAAGAGGGCATATTCCTAAATTAGAGGGGAAAAGGTTTTAAAATAATATCAGAAAGTATTACTTTACTGAGAGGGTAGTGGATGAATGGGATAGCCTTCCAGCTGAAGTGGTAGAGGTTAACAGTGAAGGAGTTTAGGCCGAATAGTTCTTATCTGCCGTCACATTCTATGTTTCTATGCGCCCTCTGTCCGAGATTAGGAACCTAAAGGATCAATCAGTCGTAAGAGGGGGTAGCCGGAGAGAGGTCACAGACAGCGTAAGGCCTTAGGCGGCCTCCCAACTCCCAGAACTAGAGAGCCTATATTGTTTCTTTAACTGCTCAGTCATGCATCTTTTCCAGTTCATTCAGTAATAATACCTACATAATATTGTTTATTATATACCAATAAAAGCTCCACATTTAGTTTTTTGCATTAACAAGCAGATGTTTAATGTTACTATCAGACTTTGTTGATGTATTTAATTGATTGTATTTATCTCTTCTATGCTGATCTCACCTTTCTCTCCATCACCACCCAGTTGGCCTCAACTAATTCAAATCTCCTTTTTCTGTCTCTAGTTAATAAACTTCTATTTCTCTCTCCCCATTCCTACTTTAAGGTTCCTATCCATCCACTCCCCCAGCACACCAGACCCATTTCCATTCAGTTCAATGCAGCACAGCTATACGTAGTGTAACCACTGGAATATCATAAATATGATGCCACTTATTTGTCTTAAATAAGTATAGTGATGAGGCAACTCACACAGCCAACCTAAAAAAAAAAAAATCTAAATTATTTTACAGCACAATGTGTTTATTTTAAAAGTTATTATTTCCTGCTCTGTAAATTGAACTTTAATCATACAGAAGGCTTTTGCAAGTTATAGTAGATAATTAACAGAATAGAACATAAAGGTTATGATCTATACAGTATATCCAAACTACTTCACTAAGAAAAAGTTGTTTTGGTGCTTGAAGTACTCTTTCAGTGTGAGGACTTTTTAATAATTTAAGTGTGGTTTTCTTTCCCCCTCCTGGCAATACTTAAAAAGAGAATTTTTTTTATGGATAAATGCACATATCACTCAAGACAGTCAGCTTTTAAATGTGCATTACAGATTATCAAAGGAAACTTTTGTTAAAAAGTAATGTATGAATGAAGGTTCCCAAAGTGCGGAAAGTTGACATTTTGTGTGCTGCAATCAATATACTCTCTAGTTTAGTGAAAGATAATTTGAAGTTATTTTTACGTGTATTTTCCAAGGTATGAAACACTTGGTTCTACAGATTTTTAAACTGAAAGGCTATAATCAGAAATTGTAATGCAGAAACCATTAAGAAACCTCTCCATAAATATCATTACATAGATTTTGTACTAAAAATGCTTATTTCATGAAAAAACTTTAAATTTTAAAAATGTCATTAAAATGTATTCATTCATATTTTAAATACTTATTGGTAGAATAATCTATTATAATGTACATTATCACTTAGCTTGCAATACATCAGATAGGCCAAAGGTAATGGAAACTTGACTTGCACATTAAATTTAAAATTAAATGGAATTTGTCCAAATTTTGGGTGGTCAGCAGGTCATCCAGTTTCCATAACTACGAATAGCCGTATTGAAGAATCATGAAACAATTGAAATGGAGAATAAACAGTTTCATTTGTTACTTCATTTGGAGTAACACAAACACCAGAGATGATTTACAGGAAAAAAAGATGATTGAGATAGCCACTAAATGTTGATTTTTAGATAGATAGATATATTATATTATTTAATAAATACATAATATATAAATATAGAAGTTTTACTGCTCCTCATTTTATCCCTATCAGAGTTTGCAGGAATATATGATCTGCAAACTTTCTTTGTCTTAGGGATGAGCATAATCACCTAGCAAAGCTAGTGGGTGTGCGTCAGCCTCCCGGAGTCAAATGCCAGAGCTGAAAACGCTCACGCTGTGCATCTGCACAGGAACAGCATTTCAGCCAGTCAGGTAATCAGGAAAGCCGTGCTGAGCGCGGGAATCCTGATTGCCTCAGATTTTTAAAATTGGGAAACTGCGGATGGTTAGCACATCCCACGAAGTACTAAGGATAAATATTGCCCAAAGTGTATAGGAATATAATTAAACATCTAAACACAAAATAAAACAATTCAAGTAGCCAATTGTACAGGGGAACAAGAAAAATGTTTAATAACTCATGAAGACATATAAGATAGACTTGAAACTTTGTATAAAACAAACAGCTGAGCTGAAAACAAGGCAACAATGTATAGCAAAGGAAAGTATCAAATGAACACTGGAACCATTCATCATAAATTGCAACAAAATAAGTTCAATAAAGAGAAAAGAAATGTTGTAACAAGTCCCAGCAAACAGATTCTTTATGCAGGGACTCCATGAGAATATCATACTGACGAGACTACTAGCTACCAATCCTCCTACTTAGGTGGATCCTTGGTTTGTTGGCCTTGTCTTGGAGTATGGCTATAGTCTGTAAACAACAAAACAGAGAACAGTTATCAACTGGCTGAATAAGCACCAGATAACCTTATGTTTTAGAAAAACAAACTACCACCAGCAGGCAAAACCCTTAACTTAGAGGAGGATGTGACAGGTGCTATTGCTAGGTGGTTATGCTCATCCCTAAGACAAAGAAAGTTTGCAGATCATAGATTCCTGCAAACTCTGATTTGTCCTCCGGGAGGCATAACCACCTAGCAAAGCTAGTGGGTAGAATAGCACACACCTGGTGGTGATCCTAAGAAACTGAAGGTGTTCAACTTCTGATGGCCTCCAGTAAAATCTAACAAAGGTTTTACTGGACAACCATCTAGCAGCTTTCAAGATAGTAGTGAGAGGAAGGCCCTTTCCTGCTGCTTTAGTAGCTGAGGCTACCCTAATTGAATGGCTTTTGAACACAGAAACATCAATACCAGCCGGGGACATGGCGGAAAGTATCCAGCCTTTAATTGTATTAACCTTGGCTGGACGAAAGGGATTCCTTGATGTAATGAATAATTGACTGATATCATTTCTAAATACAGCAGAAAGTTGAAGGTACGATTGTAACAAACTGACTAAACATAAGCCTGGTTCTGAAGGATCTTGAACCAAATCCAATTCTACTGGACCAGGAGATAAATGGGATGTTTTTTGTCTGCCTTTTAGTATAATATGGAAACCTCCCGGGGTCCTGGACAACCAAGGAGATAACTCGGCTCCTCTAGCTGCCAGGGCCAAGGACAGCAGAGAAGCCAACTTAATAGCAGTCCATCTTAAATCAATCTTAGCATTATTCAAAGAATTAAGGAAATTTAATAAAATGTCTACATCCCAAGTAGATGTGTAGCGTGGGGTATATGGGCGGCAGATGGATAACCCTTTTAGTAATCTCAAATACAGGGCATCCTGAGTAAGGTTGGGGATCAGGAAGTTTAAAGCAGATCCATAGGTCTTGATTGAACTGACAGATAAACCAGAATGGAACTTAAGGGTAAGAAATTCTAAAGCCAATGGAACGGCAGCAGATCCCTGTGTGTTAGACAGAAAAGAAACCTCCCATTCTTTGAATTCCTCGATCATCTTTCTATATCTTACCCTAGTTCTACGTCTTAAAGATGAGTTAATAATATCCAAACCTGATCCGATAAAAGGGGATGTGTTAGCCTACCAGGGCTGTGGTCCACATCAGCTGTGGGAGCTTGAGCAGAAGATCACTGGTTCCCTGAAAGCAGTCCATTGTCATGCCCAATGGGATCTTGGTTCCCTTGACTAACTGATGGATCAAGGGATACCAGGGTCTGGAGGTCCATACTGGATAAACGAGAACTAAGCTCTGTACCCAGTCCCTGCGGATCTTCTCCAGCACTTTCATCGGTAAAGATGGAGGGGGGAAAGCATAAGGGGCTGGAACATCTGTCTATTGGAAAGACATTGCATCTATTTTCCAAGCTCCTTTTGTCCAGGTCCGGGAGACGAATCTGGGAGTTTGTGCAGATGTTTGAGATGCAAACAGATCTACCTGTCTCTGGCCAAAATTGCTTTCTATCCATTGGAATAGAGCAATCTTTAATTGAATCAATGCCAGGGACAAACTTTGGCGAGAGAGAGTCTGCAAGCTCGTTCTGCGAAAACCTGAACATTGCTTGCTAAAGCCCAAGACCAAAGATCTAGAGCCTCTAAACAAAGACCCCTTGATCTTGTGCCCCCTCTGTGGTTTATATAAGCCACCGCTGTCCTGTTGTTTAGAGGAACTAGGCCCTGGAGAGCTAATTTTATAGCTCTTAACTCCAAGATGTTTATATGGAGGTGACTCTCTTGGTCTGACCAAATTCCTCTTATGGTGTTCTGGGCTGTAAACGCACCCCAACCGTGACTTGAGGCATCTGACGTAAGAGCGACTGCCACTGGCTGCTCTAACAGGGGGCGAGAAAGTGGCATTTCTAACTACAGAATGGACTTCAACTCTTCTCTGACCTTCTTGGGAGAACGAATTTTGATTCCCAATGGCTGCCCTGTCTTAGTCGATTCCATAAAAACAGCTGACTTCTTCTGCAAAGTAAGGGGGGATTTGTCCTGTGCTGGTGTTAAAGCTATTAATTTCCCGATGATCTTTGCTAGGTCTCTCAAGGACCAACTCTGGTGCATGAGGGATGAGGTCAGATGTACCAGTAATTTTTCCCATTTGTATTGAGGGATTCCTAGAGACATAGTCCAGGTGTTTAGTACGAAACCCAGAAAGAGGATGCTTTGAGTGGGAATTAGGACTGATTTCTGTAAATTTACTACAAATCCTAGGTCTTGTAAAAGGGAAGCAAGGTAATCCCTTTGAGAAGCAAGGACTTCCCCATCTGGGTGCATGAGCAGGATGTCGTCTACATAGTACAGACACATGAAACCTTTTAGTCTGACATGAGCTATCACTGATTTCATAATTCTGGAGCATGTGTATGGTGCGTTGGATAGGCCAAACACCATAACGGTCCACTGCCACACTTTTCCTTTCCACTAAAACCTGAGAAAATGCCTGTGTTTCTTGGCTATGGGGACTGAATGGAAGGCATCTTTTAGGTCTAACTTTATGCAGAAAAAAAGCTTTCTGTACTAAGCCTGGAAGATTTGATAAACCCTTCATCCTGAACCTTTTCCTTTTGATGAAAGCGTTCAGAGACCTCACGTTTCGGTCTGGTCTCCGGAACTGTCTGATTTTGGGATTGGGAACAATGGGCTGACCCATCCTGTAATAGACATGTCTGCCAACTCTGTCTTCCCTTGACTTAAAGCTAAGGAAAGGAAGGCATTTAGCACTGGGTTCACCTCTCTGTGGGGTGCTAATTTCTGGACTGGGAACCTTAAATGGGGGAGTTGTAAACCCCTTTGAAAAATCTTTAGAACCCATTTGTCTGAGGAAATATCCTTCCAATTTAGTGGCATATGAGGATGTAACGGCCTTTAACCTCCTGAATGAACGAGGGACCGAATACGTAAGAATCTTCCAAATTTGGGAACTCATCCGATTTGGGGCTAGGACAGACCTGCTCCATGGAGCCAGTGGAATCTGTGGATGTTTGATATGTAATTAAAGGACTGGCCAATAATTAGCACTGCCCTGTCAGATGCTTTTAAAAGAGCCATCTTAGATGCCAACAGAGATGAAGCTCTTCTGGCTTATCCAGCATCAGTAATAGTGGGCCCACAGCATCAGCAATTTTGAACTGTATATTGCGAAAAGTCTGGTCTGTGGGATCAGAGGATACTCTGCTCCCAGTGATAGATAACAGAGCAGGAGCTACCTCTGGGGCCATTAAAGCCTGAATGTCCGGGATACCAATGTTGTTCCTGAGGAGAAAGTCATCCTCCTTAACCAAGGGGAATCTGAAGGCTAGTTTAGCGAAATCTCTAACCTCAGAATCGTGCTCCATAGCCCATCTGGAGTGAAATAATTTTGATGGGAGAGTCTTTCTTAGGAGGCTTACTCTGGCCATCTGAACATTGCTTAGCTTCCCTCGCTCAGTGGAAGCTGCTGAATGTACCACTTCCTCAGATTCCCAGTCTATTTCTGGAGAGCTGTATCTGGAACTGGAACGGCTTTGGGAGGAGGAGTGAGCTAACGCTCTAGAAGAGGAAGGAGAGGGGCTATCTAAGCTCCAACGAGATTTGTCCTTTTTCTCTGGAAGGTGTTCCTGGTGCTCAAATGAGGGAAACACGCTATTCCTTTTTTGGGGTCCTGTCCCCTTAATTTTACGCCTACTCAAACGAGTATGAGGGGAAGGAGGATCAGATAAGTTTTCCTCAGACGAGGAACTGGCAGAAGAGACCAGCTGCCTTCCTTTATTCTTTTTGCTTAAAACTGGGACCAAATCCTCCTCAGAAGATGAAGAGGATAGATCCCTGGCAAGGAAAGCTCTCTTATGGAGCTTTCTAACATTGATGGGGCTGCCTTTAAGAGAGGCATCCACTAAATCTGTGGCAGACACAGAAATAGAGTCCTCCATGAATGATGTAATTTTAAAAATCTGAGGCAATCAGGATTCCCGCGCTCAGCATGGCTCTCCTGATTACCTGATTGGCTGAAATGCTGTTGCTGTGCACAGCGCAAGCGTTTTCAGCTCTGGCATTTGACTCCGGGAGGCTGCTGCATATCCACTAGCTTTGCTAGGTGGTTATGCCTCCCAGAGGACAAATATTGGTTACTCCTTCTCATTTAATCTCTGAACAAAATGGCAGTAAAATGTGCCTATATATGCTATGTATATATATTGCGATACACCCATTTTCATGCCTCTTTGATACTGATAATGGCAGGAATTAGTGCAGCTCAAATTTGGCACCCAATACAGCTGATGAACATAAGGGTTGACCTGCCACTATATATCACTTGTGCCCTTTGGAAGGTGGAAGTTCAACGCTATCCCTATAGGAACACGGAGTGCCATAAACAGAAATATTTTATTGCACTAAATAGGCCAATAAAATAAAAATGGATAATAACAATGATGAAATTATTTCTGGTATAGGCTCTATAACATCTAATCTGCCAGAATACATTAATTTACTTCTTCAGCCTTTAGTTAAAGTATATTAATCATATTCACAAGATTCTCTGCAAATGATACAAATTCTCAAATATTTCAAGCAATCTTTGCTTGTGATGTAACATCACTCTATACTCTTATCCAACATTCCAAAGGAATAGAGGCTCTATAGTTTTCTCTAAATCAATCTGCTATGATACAGGTCCAAATAGATTTTGTGTTGGAAAATATTAGCCTTATATTGTACAGCGCTACAGAATCTAATGACGCTATATTAATAATAATAAAATAATAATAATAATATAATATTTTAACTATTTCTGTTATGGGGAAGATTTCTTCTTACAGGTGTTGGGTAATGCAATGAGCACAAGGTTTGCCCCCAGTTATGCCAATATGTTTATTGCATATTGGGAATAATTATTTGTATATTGTCAGCATTACTGGCTGGCAAACCTTATCACAGATACATCTTTTTTTTTTATATGGAAGGGAGAGGAGCAAGAGCTGCTTCATTTCCTTTTCTTCCTCAGAAACATAGAAACATACTTCTCAGGTAGGAAGTAAAACTATTCTAAGACAGTTAGACTACTTACAATAAGGGGACACCAGGGAACTCCTGGCACCATAACCCCTACTGCCATTTCAGAGTCATTCTGGCACAAATCAGTCTAATTTATTCAGACTCTGAAGCTCTACTTCAATGTGATACGGTGGAAAGACATACAAATGCATTTTTTCTTGGAGAAAATATAGCATGGTGCTGGAGAAGAGGAAGAGTTAAAGGTAAGTGAGTCTTTGATTAGTTTTTTTTGTGTTTTTCAATTTTTATTTGCCGTACATGAATGCAAAATTAAACTAATTATGACTTTACAATAGGATGGGTAGAAAGGGTTAACTTTGTATTTTACATGTGCATAACAATATTTCCTTTATGGTAACCCTTAAGTAGAAATTAAATGAATGTAATGCATGCAAAGCTATAGCAAAAGTCCCCAGTGGAGTGGCTGACAACCCCTTAATATGTACTTGTATACCTAACTGTAAATGTATTATGCATGGCAGTTAAGAACCTGGTGTACTTTTTTCTGTTCCAGCATTAAAAGAAGGTATTAATAATTTAGAGTGCACCATGCTATGGTAAAGGTTTGCTAAATTTGAAAAACAGTGGTCTATATGAAATTGCTGTAGTGGTTATGGTGCCTGAAGTGACCTGCGCTACCAGTGTCAAACTTTTTGACTGATTCAATTTCTTACTATTGGTCTGCTGTGGCCCACTCCCATCCTCTACTGTGAACACCAGAGAGCCTAAAGTTCCTTAGTAGCTGTAGTGGTTATGGTGCTTGGAAAATTCCTTTAACCCCTTAAGGACACATGACATGTGTGACATGTCATGATTCCCTTTTATTCCAGAAGTTTGGTCTTTAAGGGGTTAAATAAACAAAAGTACTTTTCCTTTTGAGTTGCTGGAAAAACAGAATTGGATGGCTATTTGCTTTTAATGCAATAAAAGAACAGTTATTGGGCACTCAAAATCCCTTAATAGGAGCACGTAACTTCCTTATCGAAAAAAGAACCCTGTTAGATGTCGGCTGTAAGCATCAAAGTATTTTTATTACTGATGACTAAGAAAGAATTAGCACTATATTTCCATTTTCTTGGTGGTTATTTTCACATTAAAGGACCACTCTAGGCACCCAGACCACTTCAGCTTAATGAAGTGGTCTGGGTGCCAGGTCCAGCAAGGGTTAACCCATTTTTTCATAAACATAGCAGTTTCAGAGAAACTGCTATGTTTATGAATGGGTAAGCCTTCCCCCTAATCCTCTAGTGGCTGTCTCATTGACAGCCACTAGAGGCGCTTGCGTGCTTCTCACTGTGATTTTCACAGTGAGAGCACGCCAGCGTCCATAGGAAAGCATTGTAAATGCTTTCCTATGCGACCGGCTGAATGCGCGCGCAGCTCTTGCCGCGCGTGCGCATTCAGCCGACGGAGGAGATAAAGAGAGGAGTGATCGAGGAGTGCGAGAGCCTCCGCCCAGCGCTGGAAAAAGGTAAGTTTAAACCGCTTTCCCCCTTCCAGAGCCGGGCGGGAGGGGGTCCCTGAGGGTGGGGGCACCCTCAGGGCACTATAGTGCCAGGAAAACGAGTATGTTTTCCTGGCACTATAGTGGTCCTTTAATCGTGGTAGCAGGTGTTTTTTGATGTTATGATTTATGGTGAATTGTCAGGTCAACAAAACAAAGACCTGTTTAATTAAACTTTTGCAAAAACTTTACACCTGACAAATCATTTGAGCGTGGATTATTGTCTCAGAAGACTATTTATTAAAGATGGTAACTGTCTTGTTTAATCCATTTTTCAGTTAAAACTTAGGCCTCTAATCTTTTGGATATATTTTAAAAAACTATTTAATATTATGAAAAATATTTTAAAGTCTTGATTGTTTTTATATATTGAGATATATATATATATATATATATATATATATATATATATATATATATATATATATAATATATATAATTGTGTACTTTAATATTTTGAGAAAAGAATTCTAAAAATGTTATCCAAAATTTTAAAATGATTTGAAAAGATTATTCAAAAATATTAAAAAGAGGTCTTAGTGTCTTATATTCAAAAATACTTTCAAATAGTTGGATTTTTAACTCCTGACTTTGTTTTGGATTGTTTTTCTTCTTCTTCTTTTTCTATTATTATTACTTTTTCTTATTATAATTTTTATTTGGAAAGGAGGAGTTTGGAAGTTTCATGTGTACATATCATTGTATGAAATTAGCTATAACTGCTTTGGCAATAATACATTTCACTTGTTTAAGTGCTCTGAAACCTGTATTAGTGTGTATGAGTTACTATGCTTACAAAACGGTTCCCATTATCATGATAATTGTATTTGGGATTGATATTGTTATAATAATTGATCTGTCCTGAAGAGAGATTGCTATGCATTTTTGATGGATAATTTATATTACCTTCAATACAATCAACAATATTTGTAATCATGTGAATGACCCAACCATTTCAGTCTTCATTCTTGTAATATTAACTTTGAACACACAAATTATTCATAGC
>OW240912.1:41587676-41598945 GCA_933207985.1 Pelobates cultripes | reverse complement strand
CACAAGTTTTTTATATTTTATTTATATTAAATTATGTTTCATAGCTAAATTTTATTATGTTAAATGAAAGCCCTATTTCTCCTGAATAAAATTATATATAAGTGTGAGTGCACTTAATATGAAAGAGCTGAATTATGGTTGAACAGACATATAGTCAAATTCCAAGCTTTGTTTATGTTTTATTTTGATCAAAACGTGTACATTTGGCTCAGTCCTAAATGGGATAATGGGGCTTGCAAAGCATCACAAGTGACATCCATAGGTGCAGGAAGCAATAAAGCCTTACAGGTGAAGTCTTGGGTATCAATAGCTTATCTTAAAACATTTTTTTCCAATATTACTTTGCTAATGAGACTTTTCCTTTAAGAACGACTCACATAATAAGAAAAGTTTAAAATATATTTTCTAATAACACAAGCCATGAAAAACACACCCTGTATCTTTTATTGATGATGACTTCAATTTATTTTCAAATCCTTGTTTGAAAACATGAAACAATTATGAAGAAAATTATTTTCCATGATTGCATTTGGGTTTTGTGATATGGATGTCTAATGCTAAAGATCATTGCATACATTATTATGTGGGAACAAAGAAAAAGGTTAGAACCCTCCTATGCGTATTTGTCAAAGACGTAATATACATAATAATTTCTTAACACTGGAATTATTCATCATATCTGTCACAATACATAGATTGCACAGAAACTACAAAATGTTTTTTTCTTTTAAGCTACTGAATACTTACAATCTTAAAGTTGATCTACGACCCAACACTGATAAATGTATGAATGATGAAGTTCATTGCCTTTGACTTAAGAAAATGAATCAATTTTAAGTATTATAATTTGAATCTGACTGCATTTTATTCAGGCATAACAAATGCCACTTATGAATAAGAATGAGACTAGTCCTGGTCTCTTGTTTATCATTAACTTCTAAATGTTATGTCTTGTCGACAAAAGTGTTTGCACAATCAAAATAAACTGCATTATAAAATCTGCAAAATAATGCTACATAAATAATATAATTATAATACTGTATTTGATTACATTTACATTTTGGCACGCTGTAAAATGTATTAAAGAAATGCTCCAATAAAATGAAAAAAAATATGTATTTTTTAAAAAAATTTGAGTATTCCTTTTTATGTTTAGAATTACTGGTTTCCTATTTCAGCATTGAAAAGGTTAACAAGTTATTAAATTCACCTTTATTCCAGCACGGAGATAGTCTCCCCGCTACAGCTTCTATCCATCTTCCGTGAAGTTATTGATATCCAATCAGATGCATTAGAACACACAGATCATGTATGGTAATTGTCATGATTCAAATAATAGAGCAACATTGGAATGAGTGCTTCTTTATGAGAAGCATTCACACATGTGTCGAGCTACGTAATAATTTTACCTTGTTACACCCCTTGACTTTTAAGCAGATGTCCAGTCATGGTACTTCCTGGGTTATTTAGCTCAGTAGAGCTAAACTCAAGAGGCAGCAATTGCCCAGAGCACCTGTATGTAAAGACTTCTCTTTGAGTTGCATTAGGAAGCCTGTGATTGGACAGCTACAGAAAGTCTGAGCGGGTTTAGAAAGGGAGGGCTTGCAAAGGGGATTTATCTACTAAATAGTGATTATTTATTTATTCACTGAGCTGTCTGTTATTGGATAGCCACAGAAAGTCTGGGTGGGGTTAGCAGGGCATGGCTTGCAGAGGCTGCAGACAAGAGATCTGTAGCTATTTTTAGATATAATCTTAATGAAACAATGGATAAATAAATGTATGTATGCATGTTTAGATGTGAGGTATATCTACTAAACAATGATCTGTATTTTATGTTTGGATAGTAGTGTGTCCCTTTAAAGAACTTCAATAAACTGGAAGGCTCTAAGAGAGTGGTGTGCCAATTTAAATAATCTCTTTAAAGTAATAATGCAAAAAGATTTATAAGGAAAATAATTATATATGTGATTAATCAAACTACTCAAATTACCTTCATTAAAAAAATTTTAATCCCTCACTTTTTTAAATGTGATAGCCCAGTTCATTGCCAATTAACTGAATCTGTTGTTTTTTAGAGCAAAATATGTCTATTTAATTTATTCGAGTTTTTAGTTTTGCCTTTACTTATACCCATTAGCTGAATCCTTGAATATTGCAAGCAACAAAAAAAGAGTAAATTGTTTTATCATTGCTAATTAGTATATCATTATGACAAGTCAAACTAGAAGCACATTTTTTTTAGTTTTCAACATGCTGAAATTATATTGGGTTTATTATTGTGTACTATGAAAAAAACCCTACAGTATTTACTCTACTGTGATAGGGGTGAGATAGATGTTCTTGTTTTCTTTACAATGATTTTCATACCATATACATTTGTTTTTTATATGCAAATGTCCCCTAACATTGTAATGAGTGTATTTCTGTACACTTAAATGTATTTTAAACAATTTTGTATTCTTTTATTTTCTGGAATTTTCGTTCTTACATTCTGGGAAGTAAAATTACTAATAAAAAAAATCTCCATTAAAAGTACCAATTTTTATTATTTTGGGGTAAATATATTGCCCATCCCTAACTGGTAAAATATATTTCACTGTACCATGCTGATAGCAGCTTTTGCTGATTGGTCCAAAGCAAACTTAGCCTGATTTTCAAATTGTATCCCCCTTACCATGAGATGTCTGCATCTTATAAATATATTAAGAATCATTTGTATTAGGTCAAATATCAACAGTTATCGAATTTAATAGGATATTTAACAAGCTTTACATACAACTGGTTATAAGATAAAAGAAGTAAAAACAACACACACTTGTTTTCTTTTATATTTGAAAATAAATTGAATGGTTTAGTAAATCTGTAATTATGGAGCTAAACTTCAGACGAACTTGATGGATAGATTATAGATGAACCTAATGGGTAGCTCAACAACATGACAATGATCTTTCACAGACAAATAAATTGACAAATCCAAGGCTGAAGCAATTTAGTATTTTGGAACTTCGGCGTAAAACATATAACCTTAACCCAAATGAAATGCGTAGTCATCTGTAACAAGCAGTTCATTTAAGACAGCCCAAATATATCAATGACTTGATTAAGGTCTATAAAAATGAAATAGGCTGAAATACACTAAAACTAATGCGAGACCTAGCAGAAATCATTGCTGCAAAATAAAATGCCATTATTTATGAAATCTAAACGTACACGTACTTTTTTTTTTTTTTTTACAGGAAGGACGGTTAATGTTGAATCTACAAAAAGGAAATTAAAAAAAAGAATTTGATTGTGTTGTATATGTAATCTTACTGGATTGCTAAAGTGTAGATAAATATTAGAAATCAGGTATTTAATTACTTGGTGTTCGTGTTGTTTAATATATTAAATTTTATTAGTGTTTTTAGGAATTTGATTGACAGATTATAATTTAGGTCAAAGTAATGAAGGTAATTATTAAAGGTGCATAGACATTCTCATTCTAAATGTTGATCAATAGAGCGATCTTTAACATTAATTATATGTTTAGAAAGATGCAATGCTGAAAATACACATTAGTACACATTCTTGGAAATACATATACTGAAATGACTTGGTATATGTACTTATATTTCAGATATAAAAGCAACTTTTTATATATAAATAACTTTTGTAATTTTATTTTGTAATATATTGCAGGAGTTTGAGTGTTACTCTAAAACGGTTTTCTTAAATAAATCCACAAACCATGCAACATAAACGTACACATTTTTGTGTATATCTTTCCATTTAAGCAAATATTTGAGATGCACTCATCGTGAATTGACAGGAGTTTAAAAGCTTGCATGGCAGGACTGCGTCTCAATCAATTTTCAGCTTAAGTGTGCAATTACAGAGAAAATATTTCCATGAGCATTGCAGATTGCAAAAAGGAATTAGAATTTAAACTTGTAGCATCAAACTACAAGTCAGTTCTATTAAGTTTGATATAAATGCAAGCATCTATCTAGCATCCTAATGTGACACATTGCAAAGTTGTTAAATGTAAATGTTGCTTTTACAAAATTACTGAAATTCAATAAAACTTTGTGTGCACACACATCTATATAACATTTATTTATCCAGAATTTGGAACCTGAGAAAAAGCTGCAGTTAAATAGACAAGATAACAAAACAAAATAATAAAAGGATGACTTTTATAGATTTCTTTAGAGAGAGATAATGGCATGCAACTCGCAAAGTGCATTGTGCTCCAAAATATCTGTAGTTTCAAAATTTTGCATTGTTTTCTGGCATATGTGCAAGCTGTATAGCTTAACTGCTATTTTATATACTGCTTGTTTTAGCAATCTGCATCAGTATATTATATTTGAATATTTTTTTTCATCTTAAAGGGACAATATAGTCACCAGAACAACTACAGCTTATTGTAGTTGTTCTGGTGAGGATAAGTAGCCCCAGCAGGCTTTTTAAGGTAAACATTGCCTTTTCAGAGGTGGTTTTAGATCTATAGTGTCAGAAATGCACGTTTGTGTATTCCTATAGGGCCCAAAATCTATGCAGTTCTCGCATTGATTGATAAGAACTACGGATCCGTATATGCATCCATAGTTTTTGCGCTGACGTCACAGTTGGCAGGGGTTCTGAATTGATTGCCATCACCTGTGATAACAGCTGCTCTGGGTTATTACTGTAGATCCCAATTGGCATGGTTATTGATTTTAGTAGGTGAGCACTAGTGGTTTATACAGTTACTTATAGTATCTATCACCATAGGTTTTTTTAAATCCAGTAGAAAAAGGCAACAACTGAAACATTGGAGTATTTTTGGTCTCCAGCCCTCGGTCAGTACATTAGATTTTCACTTTTTAGTATAAGATGTTTGCACTTTTAAATATTTTTTCACCTCTGGTGTTTATACCTAATACACTTTATAACTTCATTTGAACACTGCAGCTTTAAGGCTCAATTTAACTTCCATCTTTGCAACTAAGAATCTTCATTTGAACACTGCAGTTTTGAGGTATGGACTGGGATTCAGAGGATACCTCACCATTTTGCTACATATTGATTTGCTATTGCAATGTTGCCATTTATGCTCAAGACCTATTGCTGTGATATTTGTACTTGCAGTTACCTGTAGTAGTTAATAGTCTGGCTGATAGGATTTAATAGGCAAATATTTTAATATGTGCAACGAATGGGTGGTCTGTTCTGCGGCTCCTCTCCCCCCCACCCTCCCACCCCATTGGGAAGTGCACAGGTAATTTTTTTCTTTGGTTTGTACTGTATGTATTGGGGCTGATGTGTACTCTGGTCATTGCTGCCGCCCAGGAGTAGTGGTAGTGTGAGCGCAGGACTTATTTGTCTGTATTCATATTTATAATGTATTGGCGTTTATTTATTTATTACTGCTATTTATAAAGCGCAAACAGATTCCGCAGAGCTGTACAATTAGTGGAGAACGTACAATATACACAGACAAATACAAGAGGTAGAGAGAGCCCCGCCCGTAATCTGATATCTAGCCATTGGAGCTCTTTTATACAAAGTGCTTGGCTAGATGGCCCGTGAGCTTACAATCTAAAGGATACCATGGGGATTTGAGACAAGAGGTGGCAGGGGACGTTTGGAGTTGATGGCTGAAAGAGTTTAGGGGAGGGGGTTTGAGTACCCATGTGTTATATACTATTGAAAAGTTTAGCAACCAAATTCTATCACCTAAAATATTAATAACTGTCTACATGAAATATTGATGTGAACAAGCCTTTCTTCTTTCCCATTTAAGTACTGTATCTAGATTAAGTGAATGTTATGCTGGTGTTACAACCTATTGAAGAGCACTCACAATCGATATTGTTATATGTGTATTTTACCTTTATCAGCTCGTATGTTAATCTGGACCTAAGTAGGTTATTTGTAAGAGAAATCAAGAGAAATTGTCACTTTCAAAAATAAAACAAAGAGGACAATCTGTTAACCTCTAAAGCCTTCTGCAAACTGAAGTGCTTCGGTGGTTTGGGGTGTTCCGAGCGCTGAGTATTTTTAATCTCACACATAAAAGTTAATGAAATGTATGGTATTATACTTTTTTTTAAAAAGGAGTTCATTATTTATATATTTTGATTGATGCAATTATTAGTAGTAACATTTCAAACACAATAACTATTTTTTACCATGGAAACACAGAAATTATCCATGTGTTCACAATCTCGCTACTGTGGAGTAGAAGCAATGGCTCTGGTGTTCATCATCCAAATGTATAAACAAGACAAGCCCAGAAAAGTTACCTGCACATTACTACTGTTTTGGGCAAATGCAAATTTTACAAGTTTTAGAAGGAAATGTTGTATTTCTTAAACTGTGTACTTTGTCTATAAAAGATATTGCAAAACTGACAAGGTGTTAGAATGGAACATATTGTTTTTCATACAATGTTTCTTTAAAAAGATGACCTCTTGCCCATTTTCAGTGAATAAGATGTTCAGACTTTAGGTAGCCATCTTGTCCCAAGTTAGTGGAAATTCACCAAATCTGGGAATTACCCATGACGTGAAGCCCATGGAGAAAGCACAGCTTAGGGAAAAGGCTCTGATACGTCTAGGAGGCGGGCTAAGGGGTGGGAGCAGTAAGGGATTGGCAGAGCAGTGTTTGGGGGTTGGCTGATATAAATGCGCAGCCATTTTATGATCCCTCACTCTAATTTCTTACCTAGCAGAGTTGGTCCCTCTCTCCCTTTGTTATTTTTCCCGCTTGGTCACATCGGCGGGGTGGCGTAAGGAACATTAAGGATAATAGGCCTTAGTTAAGAGATGAGTAAGGGGAGTAAGTTAATTGGTTATTTGATTGGTTAAAAGGGTACACTGTTTGTACATATCCATTGGTGGCTCAGAACCTTGGTGGTGTTTTTTTTTTTATATAGTATATAACCTTGGTGGTGTAGGAGTATCTGGGTATACCCCTACCAGGAAATTGATCAATGTTGATATGTTATATGGTATATATTATATGATGGTTGTATATTGGAAATGTATTATGTGGTGGGTCATTACCTTGATGTAAATATGGAAAAGATGATGCGAGAGTTGGGGCGTGGCAGGTAATGACCCTATATATATATATTTATTGTTATCTTATCATTAAAGCTGTGGACAATTTAACCCATAACCCTAAGTGTCAGTGTCTTATTGGGTGGGTTGGGTTGGGTTCAAGTCATATATCCCTCCCCTTGCCCATATGGCGATTATGCACCTGTCATGTGCACTTATGTTTTAGTATAAACAATAGATACGATGTTCAGAGTTTAAGACGCCATCTTGTCCTAAGTTAGGGAATTTCCGATGACGTTTGCTGTATTGATAGCCCTGCTAAGTTCTATGCTTTAAGACGTTATAGGGGTAAATTGGGGAACCAGCTGTGGTTACACTACTAATTCCTGTGTCTGTTTAATTAACAAATTTAACAGTTTTTAATATCACTGCAGTAGTCATTAACTTGTACGCTCATGTGCCAAGTAAAAGCAAACTTCTTGGGTGAGTCTTACTCCAACAATGCACCTTCCTCTTTTGAGCTGAAAGGCGATATCTTAAAGGTGCATCAGAACACCGAAACTCTAGTTGCCTCACACTCACCCATTTTTGCACATTATGCACTTCTCACTTTAAGATTATCTTGCTTTATCCTTTCTCTAGTTAGTTTTACGGGTAGACAAGTTGGTAAAGTAGGCTGTCAGTGATTTTTCCCTCATAGTCGATGTACTATCTTTCTCTGTTATCCTCTTTGCGTACCATTCAGGGCCATTTGGACTGATTGCAGGCATTGTTTGAACCCAGATTGTGGAATTCTCAATTACTATACCTTATAGGCAGAGGAATTACTACATACAGACGTGTATCTAATACGCAGAGACCAGTTTTAAGATTGTAACAGAGACAGTTAGCTTAATTTATCCATCTGTCTATTTCCACCATTTCCCCCTCTTTTCATTTATGATTGATCAGTATACTAATAGCATGTGCTATCAAAGATTTTCACATATTTACAGTTGGTTACCAAACAGGCAGCCTGTGATTAAAGCCTAAGAGTGGTTCACCACAAATTGTTACATTGCAATACTTCATACACAATGCTGTTTAGTTTTCTAACTTAAAGCAGGATCATTGTCTTATTTGATGTTTACTATAACTACACTGTACTACACTGTAAGACTAGCATCTTATCAATGGATGCTTTAAACCATTTTTTAAATCAAAGCAAGGGTTATGATTCAAAAGCCAGAAACCACTCATGTAGATGAAGTTAAACAGTATTTTTTCTATTTGCACTGTGGTAAGTTTTATCAAGTTTATGTAATACAATGTAATACAAAAGTAAATAAAAACACATAAGCTATTCCTGCTAGAGGCATAAATAGAGACCACGGGGCCCTGGTGCAAAAATTGCCCTGGGCCCCCTCCATATATCTAGCCCCCCATACGTCTACCCTCCTGCTCCCATACATTCTCCCCCACATGCAGACAAATAGATACACATGCAGACACACACATACAGAGACACACACATACACATACACATACATGAACACATACATACAGACACACACACACACACACATACAAACAAACACACATACACACATACATACAAACACATATACACACACAGACACACACACAGACACATACAGTCATACACATACATACACACATACAGAGAAACATTCATACAGACACACATAAACATACATACAAACACACACAAATACAGACACATACAAACAGACACATATACAAAATGTTTTAGTCAACCTCCTGTTTCCTACCTTTTAGATGCAGGAAGGTGACTTTCCCTGGGATCCAGTGGCTCAGCCTGTTGGGAGTCAGAGTTCCCACTATGACTACCTCTTCTCCTTCCTCCTCCCACGCGGCTCCCAGTGATTGCTGGAAGGAGTGACCGGGGCTGTCACTTCCTCCCAGTGTCTGACATAATCACAGGGGGCCCAGTCGCGCTGTTAAAGCTCTGCAGTGCTGACCGGGTCCCCTGGAAATTAATTGCCATTGGGTGACCCTAACATGGGCCACCCGATGGACCCCTTCAAGGTGGGCCTGGCCCATGCGGTATAACATAGCCAGCGGGCACCGCGGTCGCAGGTGACGGGTTCGGTAGCAGATGCGACCCCTGCGACCACGGTAGTTCCGTCACTGATTCCTGCAATGGTCCATGATCTTGTATAATGGAAATACATGCAAAAAACAGTGCAAAGGTGGAGCGCTTGAAAATAAAAACACACACTTACTCCTGCAATTTTCAGGAGGTAATGGAAATGATGATAATGAGATCCTTTAAATCGCCATATTCAATGAGAAACCTCAAATGGAGACAAAAAATGGGAGAAATAGGGAAGATTTAATGAGAAATATAGGTCAAACTGAGATGAAGTGGATTTTTAATTTAAATACAATGCAACCATATGGATTAAATGATGATTTTGAAATTTGCCATTTTTTATAATACTATTTAAAGGTATATATATATATATTGTATATTAGATATATTTTTATATATATATTTTTTATCATATATATTTTTTATCATATAAATTATATATTTTTTATTATATTTTTTATTATATTTTTTATTATATTTTTATTAAATTATATTACATTAATTAATCTTTTAGATTTAATCATCATGATGACCATATTGTTTGCATTTCCTAATTATGTTATAATATTTTCTAATGGTCTTTCATCAATATATATATTCCTCTAAATTATTGTCCCCTTTTTCTTTATTATGATTCAAACTTCGGGGAACTACTTATATTTATGGACATTTCTGAGACATTGGACAATCAGGGGTTTGAATTTGGATACCGAATGGATTTGCCCTCAAGCAAGATGGCCGAAACACTATCGAGGATATCCAATACATTTACCATCAAGTGAAATGGCCATAACATCATCAATGATTGGACAAATGGATTTAATTGAATATGACTTTCCCACGATATCTGTTTATTGTTTAACTGTAGTTTTTTATGTGATACTATATGTAATTGTGCACGATCGCAGTCCACTTCCGTATGTGACGTCACGCGCATGAGGCGTCATGCGTGATGACATCATGTTATTGGAGATATCGGAAGCAGCTGGGTCTCTCATTAGGGTTAACGCTGTGATTGGATGTATCACGGACGTTTCCCTTCAATCAGCTCCCCATTAGGGGGTATTTAAATCTCGGTTTAGCAGCATTATATTCACCAATTGATAAAGCCGAACAGTATATCGGCGAAACGCGTCTTGGACACAGCACTGGCACTTAAGTATACAGATTTTATTTGTTTTTAATAAGTTGCAATAAATGTTCATTTCTTTTACCAAGTTGACTAGTGATATATTTATGCTACTATCAAGTAGGGAAGTGTCACTCTATAATTGACACTGTGCCTATACACTTGGAGCCCAGTTAAAGGCTCCTGATAAGGTGAGAAGTAAATCGTTATTTTTTTCACCTGGCTACCTACTATATTAAGGATATCTGCACTAGGGTTAGCTTTGCTTCCCTATTTCTCCCATTTTTTGTCTCCATTTGAGGTTTCTCATTGAATATGGCGATTTAAAGGATCTCATTATCATCATTTCCATTACCTCCTGAAAATTGAAGGAGTAAGTGTGTGTTTTTATTTTCAAGCGCTCCACCTTTGCACTGTTTTTTGCATGTATTTGCATGATAGTGTTTTTTCTTATACATTTGATTGTAAGTAGGTTGAAGAGTTCCTACTTTTGGTGTGCAAGCTGCTATCACTATATTGTGTATTGTATTATATTCACATTTTCTAAGCGCCTTTTACACAGCACATCTACTTTTTACTATCTTGTATAATGGAACTGAATCAGCATTGAAACCAGAGCCAATTCTGGGTGGGTGCAGACCGTCCATGTACTCTGTAGATAGGAGTGGTGTGCAGCACTGTGTCCCCTTCAGGTACGTCCTGTCCCCTCTTGTTAGACCTCTAAAGAACCTACATGAGGGGTGGAGCCTAGCACTGCATCCCCTCCTATATAGAGAGCACTAGGGCGTTCTCCAACCATCCAGGATCGGATTTGATTGAATTTCCCCCAATATCCTTTAATTTCTGCAAACTGCATTGACAAGTAGTGATGTCGCGAACCCGAAATTTTCGGTTCGCGAACGGCGAACGCGAACTTCCGCAAATGTTCGCGAACCGGCGAACCGCCCGAAACGCCATTGACTTCAATGGGGAGGCGAATTTTAAAACACACAC
>OW240912.1:41468259-41587576 GCA_933207985.1 Pelobates cultripes | reverse complement strand
TAGGTCAGGAGAAACAGGGCGCCCCCTGGTGAATACTTATATATATATACAAAGGAAGTAAAACATAACCTTTAATTGTTGCTGTAATAAAAAAATACTCTAACAAAAAACTGTATTTAAATATTTTATTTTAAAATTAGGAGGATATATGCCTGGAAGGGGATAATTATCCTGAGGAAATCACCTAAAGGATATCAAGCTGAATAAAGCTGCAAATCCCCCCAACCAGTATAGTACGTCTCTCAGTAATGGTACCTCTAAAACTTGCCAAAATAAAGAGAAACAATTCCTCTATGCTTACTAGATGGATTCTTATCTCTTTTACCACTAACTGAAATAAAATCCAATAGGGTAAGAAAGTAGCAAGTGTATATATCCTTGTGAGCAAATTTATAGCAAGAAACAGTAGAAAAGGTCCATTAACTATGTGATCATCCACTAGTCTAAATACGATAGCTAGATAGATACAGTGTGATAGATATCGTAACAATATTGTACGCCCGTCACTGAGGGATTGAGGAATGGGGGAAAAAAAAGGCAACTATATTCTAGTCAGTAATGCTGGAGGAAGTTATCACATAATAAGCTTGGCTGTGTCTGGTAGAAAAAGTAGCCCCGTCGCCCATATCCTCCCCACCCCTTCTAGTGAATCGTATTGGAATTCTATCTAGCTAATCATCAGGAGAGACTAAACTAGTCGGCGTCCAGGTACAGAAATATCCTGCCTGCTACCTAACACGTGTTTCGGCGCTGCTAACGCAGGCATATATCCTCCTAATTTTAAAATATTTAAATACATTTTTTCTAAGTTTTTTGTTAGAGTATTTTTTTATTACAGCAACAATTAAAGGTTATGTTTTACCTCCTTTGTATATATATATAAGTATTCACCAGGGGGCGCCCTGTTTCTCCTGACCTATCAGGTCTGTCTTTCAAATTAATACACGTATGTGAGGGTTATCCCCTATTTTGGCCGCCCTTAGACACACACCTAGTTGTTTTCCCCTTTTGGGGTATCCAACTTTTTTGTTTATTCATTTACAAGGTTTCAATACCCTAAGTGTGTCTCATATAATTTAGTTCCTTATGTGTTTTCCTTTTTTTCATTTTAATTAAATGGCCAACTTTTTGAACCAACTTAAAGATCCGAACCAATGGTGTATGGACGCCGATAAGGTGTTCACAGATAAGGAGAGTGTTTTTCTTTCCCAGGATACTAGTATTGATTCTAAATTTAGACTTGTATCCAATGCATGTAAACAACAAATAAGGATAGGATGGGAAATCTCATCCATTCAAAACTACCTTAGCAAATCAATGATCCCCAGGGGCCTGAGGATACAAGTAATGCCCAATATGCAAATGGAGGATACTGCCCTCCTAAAAGAATGGGAGGAAGCAGCTAATCTATGCTCCCGTACCTTTATGGACATTATTTGCAGGTTTGAGAGTCAAAGATTGGAACAAATCAATGCTAATGTCAAAGAAGCAGTGGAGGCTGTACAAAATCATAAAGATGACCTAACCTTTGACTCCCATGAACTTAAACTCCAACACAATCTCAATAAGTACAAAGATACCATAAAAAATCGGAAACATAAAAAGTTCATTAGGGATAACTTGGACTACAAAAATGGAAGGGTATATAGAAGATTTAATAGGAAGAATACACGTATGGATTCGGACCAATACTCCACATCAGAGTATGAGACCTCAGACACAGACACTGAAGGTCCAAATACAAGCTCAATACCCTCTAATACTACACAAACAAGAGGTATCCTGAAAAAAGGGGTGGCTTTTTTAGGCCAAAACCCCCGAGAGGGGGAACCCCAGCCACAACACAGGCAAACAAGATACAGGGGGAGGGCTCGCAAACGGTACTAAATTCCAACAGCAAAGTCATCAACCTCTCCGATAAGGCACTCACTGAATCCCAGATCAAGGTCCTTGCGAAAGGGCTATCTTTTGTCCCTGTTCCTTCATTCAACAAATTTGAATGGATAAAGGATATTCATCTTTTTGGGAGAAGATTAGCCTTACACAAGTTTTTTCTCATAGAGAAGGAGAAAAGAGCCAAGGATCTGGGTTTTAGTGTAAGGGAATACCAATGCCTGAATGATCTAGTATCCTTACTGGATGAGAATGATGGTTTAGTCACGTTGCCCTATACCGACCTACGACATAAAAGCAAGTTTACCCCTAACATCAAAGATTTTAAGAACATTGATATGTTCGTGGACTCAACCTGTAACATGTTACATGAGCTGAGGATGGACTCCCTCCAACCCCGACCACACAGTAATCTGTCTAGAAATGAGTGGCAGGCCCTCTGTGACTTACAAAACGATGATGACATTATCATCAAGCCGGCTGACAAGGGGGGGAATATTGTGGTACTAAGTAGAACACAGTATATACGACTAACTCTAAATATACTCAAAGACAGTACCACTTACAAAGTACTACCTACAGACCCTTCAGCTAAATTCTTGTCGGCCCTGAAACATCTTTTAGATAAGGCGTTTGATGATGGAGTCCTGGGCAAAGATGAGTATACTTTCATCTATGTCAAAAGTCCGACCGTGTCCACATTTTACTGTCTACCAAAGGTACATAAGCACTATGACAACTTGACAGCTAGACCCATTGTGTCCGGATCCAATAACATAACATGTAAGGCCAGTATCTACCTAGATAAGATCCTTCGTCCCTTTGTAGAAAAGCTACCTTCTTATCTTAGGGATACGAAGGATACTTTGAAATGCCTAACCTCCATCAGTCTACCAAGAGATGCCATCTTATGTAGCCTCGATGTGGAGGCATTATATTCTTCCATTCCACACTCCCTGGGGCTGAGACACATTAAACATTACTTGGAAACACGGGGATCCGAACATCAACGCCACACTTTATTTGTATTGGATCTGCTGCAATTTGTCTTGACCCACAATTTCTTCTTATTTGATTGCCAATACTACCACCAGGTGCAGGGTACAGCCATGGGTACATCTTGTGCCCCATCATACGCTAACCTGCACCTGGGTTGGTGGGAGGAGAATGTGGTTTTCACCGATACAAACACTGAATACACCAAATACATCTTTATGTGGAAGAGGTATATAGATGAAGTCCTTGTGGTATGGACGGGAACAAGGGAATGCTTTGTGACCTTTGTAGAGAACTTGAACTCTAATGACCTCAATTTGAGGTTCACAATGGAAATAGTGGGTTCGTCCCTCAATTTCCTCGACTGTACGTTTAGTACCACTTCTAAGCAGACCATTGAGACAACATTATTTAGGAAACCCACCTCAACAAATACTATGCTGAGGTGGGAAAGTCATCACCCAACCACATTAAAGAGAGGCATTCCTGTTGGACAGTACCTCCGGTTGAGGAGGAACTGCTCTAACATGGAGGACTTTATTACTCAAGCCAAGTCACTTAAAACCAGGTTTAAAGAAAGAGGATATCCTAACCGCTGTTTAAAGCAAGCATATCAAAGAGCGCTACACAGCGATAGAATGGAACTCCTCAAGGATAAACCGATCCCTAATGAACCAGCACCTATTCGTTGCATTGTTAATTTTGACTCAGGCTGGGATCAGGCGAAAAATATACTGGGAAGATTCTGGCCACTTATATCCCAAGATCCCCATCTTAAAGGGACTGTGACCCCTTATGTATCCCTTACAGCACGTAGAGGAAGGAATTTAAAGGAGGCTCTAGTGCCCAGTCATTTCTCCTCTACTAAGCCAGGTCACAACTGGCTTTCTGTACAGGGTACTTACAAATGTGGCAAATGTGTGGCTTGTAGGTACATCTGTAAAGATTCTAAACACCTCACAGATTCATGCGGCCAAGTGGTCTGTAATGTTAAACAATTTTTTAATTGCAATACCAAAGGTTTAGTCTATCTCTTGATCTGCACATGTGGACTCAGATACGTGGGTAAAACAATCCGCCCCTTTAAAAGACGTATCATGGAGCACATACACTCTGTGAGGAACCAAAGGGACACCCCTGTGGCGAGACATATACGAAATCAACACTGTGGGGATCCCGAAGTGGTTAGGTTCGCAGGGATTGAAAAAGCGACCCTAGGCCGTAGGGGCGGTGACTTGGATCACACCCTCCTTAAAAGAGAGTGCTACTGGATCTATAGGTTCAAAACTTTGGCCCCCAATGGTTTAAATGAGGGGTTTACTTTTACTCCCTTCATTGAAAAATAGTAACACTAAGGAACTATATTAATGTAATTGTATTATATATGTACATAATAATTATTTAGACTGTATACACTTTTTTCTTTGTCCTTTATTTATTTTGTTTTATGCATCGGTGATCCACCTGACCCTATATATACAGACTCGTTTATAACTTTATTTATCCATCAGTACAGTGTAATCAACAGGACTCACATAATCTGAGATCGGTTTACTTACTATCCAGCTCTAGCCTAGTTCTAGTAACTGACTGGACTCTTGATCCAGTATTTTGACATTTAACTTTAATGTCTAGGTGTGCTATTCTGGATATATAAGGATAGTACAATCAATAGGATCTCTCCTTAGAGATCGGCTTATTTGTTATCTAGTCTTAATCCATGTCTAATAATTAACTGGATTCTGCAAGGACTCTATAATCAATAGGATCTCTCTTCAGAGATTGGCTTACTTTCTGGTCTCAATTCATGTTAAATTATTAATTGGACTCCCACCTAGTATTCCACTATGACAATGGTAATGATTCTATTGAACTCCTGCGGATTCATAAGCCTTTCTAAGTCCTACACTGAATGTACACCCCTCCCTTATAAATCACTAATATGGCGATGGGTCTCTTATACCTCAGAATTATCTACGCGGCAAATGCTACATGCTACCCAGTAGCCACGTAAGATTGGCACCTATAGGGTTAACGGAGGTTTTGTTCAATCAACCTACACTCACCAATCAGAGGCTGGATCGTCATTGGGGGCGGGGTTGGATTGCGTTCGGCCAATTTTGGCGTGAACGCACTGCACACGCCCCCATTATGAACTGAGTGTAAAGGGCTATTTAAGGAGTCACCGATGCTCCGATCACCTGTTTAGCCTCAGAAGAAGGCGCGTTAGCAGCGCCGAAACACGTGTTAGGTAGCAGGCAGGATATTTCTGTACCTGGATGCCGACTAGTTTAGTCTCTCCTGATGATTAGCTAGATAGAATTCCAATACGATTCACTAGAAGGGGTGGGGAGGATATGGGCGACGGGGCTACTTTTTCTACCAGACACAGTCAAGCTTATTATGTGATAGCTTCCTCCAGCATTACTGATTAGAATATAGTTGCTTTTTTCCCCCATTCCTCAATCCCTCAGTGACGGGCGTACAATATTGTTACGATATCTATCACACTGTATCTATCTAGCTATCGTATTTAGACTAGTGGATGATCACATAGTTAATGGACCTTCTCTACTGTTTCTTGCTATAAATTTGCTTACAAGGATATATACACTTGCTACTTTCTTACCCTATTGGATTTTATTTCAGTTAGTGGTAAAAGAGATAAGAATCCATCCAGCAAGCATAGAGGAATTGTTTCCCTTTATTTTGGCAAGTTTTAGAGGTACCATTACTGAGAGACGTACTATACTGGTTGGGGGGATTTGCAGCTTTATTCAGCTTGATATCCTTTAGGTGATTTCCTCAGGATAATTATCCCCTTCCAGGCTTATATCCTCCTAATTTTAAAATATTTAAATACATTTTTTCTAAGTTTTTTGTTAGAGCATTTTTTTATTACAGCAACAATTAAAGGTTATGTTTTACCTCCTTTGTATATATATATATAAGTATTCACCAGGGGGCGCCCTGTTTCTCCTGACCTATCAGGTCTGTCTTTCAAATTAATACACGTATGTGAGGGTTATCCCCTATTTTGGCCGCCCTTAGACACACACCTAGTTGTTTCCCCTTTTGGGGTATCCAACTTTTTTGAGTTGTCAGATACAAGTGAAGCGGTTGATGATGACGATGCGTCCATGGATGTCACGTGGGTGCCCGCTCGGCAAGAAGAACAGGGCGAAAGTTCAGATGGGGAGACAGAGAGGAGGAGGAGACGAGTTGGAAGCAGGGGGAGGTCGTCGCAAGGAGCTAGTGGCACAGTCAGACAGCACGCATCGGCACCCGGGGTCAGCCGACAGCACGCCAATCAACGCATGCTGTGTCCACCACCAGAATGCCGTCATTGCAGAGCTCAGCAGTGTGGCATTTTTTGTGTGTGTCTGCCTCTGACAACAGCGATGCCATTTGCAACCTGTGCCAAAAGAAACTGAGTCGTGGGAAGTCCAACACCCACCTAGGTACAACTGCTTTGCGAAGGCACATGATCGCACATCACAAACGCCTATGGGATCAACACATGAGTACAAGCAGCACACAAACTCAAAACCGCCATCCTCCTCCTGGTCCAGCATCTTCAGCCACGTCAACCACTGCTGTCCTCCTTGCCCCCTCTCAACCATCTGCCACTCCGTCTCTCGCCTTGAGCAGTTCCTGCTCATCTGCCCACAGTCAGGTGTCTGTCAAGGACATGTTTGAGAGTAAGAAGCCAATCTCACAAAGTCACCCCCTTGCCCGGCGTCTGACAGCTGGCTTGTCTGTACTATTAGCCCGCCAGCTTTTACCATACAAGCTGGTGGAGTCTGAGGCATTCAAAACATTTGTAGCTATTGGAACACCGCAGTGGAAGGTACCCGGACGAAATTTCTTTTCACAAAAGGCAATCCCCAACCTGTACTCGATTGTGCAAAAGGAAGTAATGGCATGTCTGGCACACAGTGTTGGGGCAAGGGTCCATCTGACCACTGATACCTGGTCTGCAAAGCATGGTCAGGGCAGGTATATCACCTACACTGCGCATTGGGTAAACCTGCTGACGGCTGCCAAGCATGGAATGCGTGGCTCTGCAGAGGAGTTGGTGACACCGCCATGACTTGCAGGCAGGCCTGCTGCCACCTCCTCTACTCCTCCTACTCCATCCTCTTCCATAACCTCCTCGGCTGAGTCCTCTTCTGCTGCTGCGTCTTGCTCCACATCAACGGCACCCCCCCCAGCTCCCCAGGTACTATTCCACATCCTGGATACGGCAGTGTCACGCCGTCTTGGGTTTGACTTGCTTGAAAGCAGAGAGTCACACCGCACAAGCACTCCTGTCCGCCCTGACGCACAGGTGGAAAAGTGGCTGACTGCGCAGCAACTGGAGATCGGCAAAGTGGTTTGTGACAATGGAACAAATTTGTTGGCGGCATTGAAGTTGGGCAAGTTGACACATGTGCCGTACATGGCACATGTGTGTAATCTAATCATACAATGCTTTGTGTATAAGTACACAGGCTTACAGGACGTCCTGAAGCAGGCCAGGAAGGTGTGTGGCCATTTCAGGCGTTCCTACACGGCCATGGCGCACTTTGCCGATATCCAGCGGCGAAACAACATGCCAGTGAGGCGCTTGATTTGCGACAGCCCGACACGTTAGAATTCAACACTCCTAATGTTTGACCGCCTGCTCCAACAAGAAAAAGCCGTTAATGAATATTGACCGGGGTGCTAGGACAGCCTCTGGGGAGCTGGGAATTTTTTTGCCACGTTACTGGACGCTCATGCGCAATGCCTGTAGGCTCGTGCGTCCTTTTGAGGAGGTGACAAACCTAGTCAGTCGCACCGAAGGCACCATCAGCGACATCATACCATTTGTTTTCTTCCTGGAGCGTGCCCTGCGAAGAGTGCTGGATCAGGCCATAGATGAGCGTGAAGAGGAAGAGTTGTGGTCACCATCACCACCAGAACCAGCCTTATCAGCATCGCTTGCTGGACCTGCGGCAACACTGGAAGAGGATTGTGAGGAAGAGGAGTCAGAGGAGGAATGTGGCTTTGAGGAGGAGGAGGAAAACCAACCACAACAGGCACCCCAGGGTGCTCGTTGTCACCTATCTGGTACCCGTGGTGTTGTACATGGCTGGGGGGAAGAACATACCTTCATTGAGATCACTGAGGAGGAACGGGAAATGAGTAGCTCGGCATCCAACCTTGTGCAAATGGGGTCTTTCATGCTTTCGTGCCTGTTGAGGGGCCCTCGTATAAAAAGGCTGAAAGAGAACGACCTGTACTGGGTGTCCACGCTACTAGACCCCCGGTATAAGCAGAAAGTGGCTGAAATGTTACCAAATTACACAAAGTCGGAAAGGATGCAGCATTTGAAAAATAAATTAAAAAGTATGCTTTACACAGCTGTGACAGAAAGCAAGGAATTGTGCTGGAAGGAACCTATATACCTCCCCAGATTTTGCAAGGTTCTTACTTTGTGTAATTAGCCCCAGGGAAATGTGTTATGTTCTAATGAATGTTGCACTTTAAATATGTGTATATTTGGGCCCTGGGGTGGAGCACCTGGAGAGTAGGGTGGGCCAGTGCTCCACTCCACATTTTGGAAGTTGCTTGGTGAGAAGTCCAGTTCTGGAGTTTGAATCCTAATCTAACTCACCTGAAAAGGATTGTCAATTACCAGTGCTATAAAGTACTCCCCTGCCAAGGAAGAAGGGAGATTGTGTTTGGTTTCTGTGAGTGGAAACAGAGAGCTGAAAACCCTGAAGCAGTAAGGCTGTTTATGTTTATGTTTATGTTTATGTTTATGTTTATGTTTATGTTTATGTTTATGTTTATGTTGGGAAATGGACAAGCCATCCAACCCAGTTAGCTGATTATTTTGTTTAGTTAGTGCTCAGAAGAGCAAGGCTTTTGTTTGATATATTTTTGTTACCTTTATACCTTACTGTGCATTTATTTTGGAACCTCAATAAAAGAGCAAATCAGTTTACCTCATCCAGCGTGTGAAGTGTCTCTAAAGCCTGAAAAGACTGTGTGTAACACCCCGATCCCAGGACAAGGTACCAAGGGAAAGGAGTACTTTTGTCACACAGCGTATAAGGGTGATGTCACAGCATAACGGGAATCTAACAGGGGAAGAGGTGGAAGTCATCCTCCTCCTCCCACGACCACGCCGGCAAGGACAGGACGCTTTACAGACGTGTTGTTGATGGATGACATGCGGACCTTTTTAAGTCCTACGAATCGCCACAGCCCTTCGGGATCCACCCTCAGAGAACGACTCGACCGACAGGTAGCAGACTACCTCGCCTTAACTGCAGATATCAACACTCTGAGGAGCGATGAACCCTTTGACTACTGGGTGTGCAGGCTTGACCTGTGGCCTGAGCTATCCCAATTTGCGATAGAACTTCTGGCCTGCCCCGCTTCAAGTGTCCTGTCAGAAAGGACCTTCAGTGCAGCAGGAGGTATTGTCACCGAGAAGAGAAGTCGCCTAGGTCAAAAAAGTCTAGATTACCTCACCTTTATTAAGATGAATGAGGGATGGATCCCGACGGGACTGATAGTGGGCGATACATCCGACTAAAAAAGGTCTGATGAGATGAGCTGCCTTGGGCTAAAAATGGTCCACACGCTGCTGTATTTTAGCTCTGAATGCCGGTTGACTTGCGTGACTCATCCGCCACCAACTAAGGTTCAAGCCGCAATGTTTTAGGGCAGTGCTCCCCAACCTTTTTATCCTCGCGGACCGGTAAACGTTTGGTAAACGCGGCCCGGGGGTTGGGGAACACTGTTTTAGGGCACTATCTGCCTGGGAAACAAACATCAATTCTTCTGGCCGCTACAGCAGCAGCTGCAACAATACCTAATTTTTCAGGCATGTGTACATGCCTAATTTTTCGGGCCTCTGGTGCTGCACTGTGGTTTCCAAAACCAAAACAAAAAAAGGCACATAACAGGGATTAAACTGATAAGAATAATACTACTTAACACACCTTATAATAACGCAGAGAGAGGAGTCTGAAGAAGAGGAGTCAGAGGAGGAAGGTGGCTTTGAGGAGGTGGAAGACCAAACACAGCAGACGTCCCAGGGGGCTTGTTGTCACCTTTCGGGGACCCTTGGTGTTGTACGTGGCTGGGTGGAGGAAGAGACCTTCAATGACATCAGTGAGGACAAGGAACGGGACATGGCTAGCTTGGTATTCAACCTTGTGCAAATGGGGAGTTTGCGGTTGTGCAAATGGACTGTTTGCGGTTGTTTGCGGTGCGTTAAACAGGGAGTTTGGTCTGTCACTGTGAAGCGGGCGTAACCCTTACACTACCTGATCGATACAACATCATACAGTAGGTCCCCCCCCTCATTATTTTTATGGCCCCCACCCACCGCTCACGGGTGGGGGAAAGGGGAGGACAGTAGGTCCCCCCTATCCTTATTTACTGAATATTGCCCTGTATAACAATGTTTGGCATTTAGTGAATATTCCCTATTCTGCTCTGTGTCAGTGTGTATCAGGGATCCTTAGGACAGGAGTCAATCCATATCTGCCAAGTGACCCTATGTTGGAGAACAGTCTCTATTCTGCTCTGTGTCAGTGTGTATCATGGTCTCTGAGGACAGGTGTCAATCCATATCTGCCAAGTGACCCTATGTAGGGGGAACAGTCTCTATTCTGCTCTGTGTCAGTGTGTATCATGGTCTCTGAGGACAGGTGACAATCCATACCTGCCAAGTGACCCTATGTAGGGGGAACAGTCTCTATTCTGCTCTTTGTCAGTGTGTATCAGGGATCCTTAGGATAGGTGTCAATCCATACCTGCCAAGTGACACTATGTAGGGGGAACAGTCTCTATTCTGCTCTTTGTCAGTGTGTATCAGGGATCCTTAGGATAGGTGTCAATCCATATCTGCCAAGTGACCCTATGTAGGGGGACCAGTCCCTATTCTGCTCTGTGTCCGTGTGCATCAGGGGCTCTGAGGACAGGTGTCAATCCATATGTCAAGGTGTCAATATGTCAGGTGTCAATCCATATTCATTGTGATTTAGGAATGTTAGGTGATTTCTGCCCTTATGGATTAAAACCAGACTCTGTATCAACTGTGTAATTTTCCATGGGAGTTTTGCCATGGATCCCCCTCCGGCATGCCACAGTCCAGGTGTTAGTCCCCTTGAAACAACTTTTCCATCCCTATTGTGGCCAGAAAGAGTCCCTGTGTGTTTTAAAATTCGCCTGCCCATTGAAGCCTATGGCGGTTCGCCCGGTTCGCCGTTTCGTGAACATTTGCGGAAGTTCGCATTTGCCATTCGCGAACCGAAAATTTCGTGTTTGCGACATCACTAATTAAGACCCAGATATCAATTGATATCTGTGGCTATCCTCTGTCAACCTTATTGAACACAACTACATATTCTAGACAGGTAGACTTGTTTTACACAAACGGCATACATGCTGCAGGTATTTTGAATAAGTGGATAACCCACTTAAAGGAAACTTTGAACATCTCAGTCTTCTTTATGTATGGACCCCTTCTGCTAACATGTCTGCGATAAGTGGTTGTTGTGGCTGTGGCTTAAATATATGAATATTAATAATATACAACAATTAAGGAATAAGTTACAAAATTTATATATTTTTTTTAGTTCTTGGAGTTATGGTCGAATATGTGGACAAAACAATACACAAAACCTAGTACTAAATGTCAATTTACTACAATAATTATAGCAAGTAACAGGCTATAACAAATGATAGCAGTAACTATCGATTACAGTACAATACAATACCGAAAATCTACAAACTACAACATAGATTTAATAATATGTAGTATCAATCAAAGACAAATGTCCTTAGCCCTTAGCTGTGGCTAAGAAGTCAGAGAGCTGATGGTCTTCATCTTGTGCACAGTCGAGAGATTGAATATACCTTACCTCTGCGTTTTGTTCCCAGTAGAATGTTTTATGGGAGATAACTTCCTTAGAGTAGGCTGGCCTATGATGTCACTGCCAGAAGCAATAAATCCTACAGAACAAATTGAAAAGAAAAACAGAGCACAGGCCTGGAGCCCGGATGCAAGTCAATGGCTCGTGGGCTGCACCACTGTAACCAACTAAATGGTGCTTCCAAAATAAGGGCTTAACCCTTGTACAAAGACAAAAGGAAGAAATTATATAGTATCCCACTAGGGGAGACTAACAGCAGGAGCTCCAGTGATGTAGAAAGAGAGGGGAGAAGAAAAGGAAAACCTACCTTTAATGAATCTAAGAGTATATGTAAAATGTAAACACAATGGATAACAAAAAGGGAGATCAACTAAACGGTACTATGAAGGTCCATGTACTGGAGTGCTCTAAATCACATATTTCCCAGTCCCCATAGTATCAGACTGAATGGAAAGGTAGTATAAACATGGTAAGGGAGAGAAAATAAATAAGAGGTGCACAGAAAAAACATTGATATTAATACCACACTCACATGCATATAAATATGCATAAGAAAAAAGAATCAATGTGTAAAAATGCAAGAATTCATTTATTATGCACTATGTCAAATTCACGAAAGTAGAAAAAAGACCACTTTTACTACAAAATACAAATTGATGATCTCTCTGTAAATTCATCTATGATACACATAACACAATTTCATAGCATATACATCCCAGATTATTTACAACTATATACAGTCCATGAACACCATATGTATGAAGCTGGAAGTTCATAAATATTCAGGTGGATCCACCACTTGATTGCTATTATATTGAGGGGATAAAATTTAAAAATGAGCAAGAAAATGAGCAAGAAAATAAGAAAAGGGAAAAAGAAATGAAAATAATGGAAGAAAATACTGGAAAAATAAAATAAAAAATGACAACAATAGAAAAACTGAAAAGTTCAAAAAGGCTAAGAAAAAAAGTGCACTGATTAGATGGTAGAAAAATGGATGGATATCACCACAGATAATTTTGCTGTAGGCATAGACAATTTGTTCATTAGCTGTAGGTGTCCAGTTGTTTGTTGAGGAAAAGGTCTTTCAAAGGAATATCCTTTAATCCAATGGAGCAGTAATAGGAAATAATCTTCATCTGATTGGGTCTGCAGTTCTCCTGTCTCACGTGTCTGTAGCTGGGCTTTTTTTTTCAAGGGTCCCTCCGTTATGGAGCATCTTATCACTATGCGCGCACTTTATTTTAAGTATTTTCATTTTTTTTTGTCTTTAGTACTTAGACAGTGATTGAGAACTTGAGGGAATTACCCTGGATGGAGTATAAGCTTAGAACACCCACAAAGGTGTTTACAGGAGATTTAGGGTTTAGAGACTAGGGACAACTTTACCAGATACCTCTAGCATTTAAAGAGAGGTGGAGTAATTTGTATATATCCCTATCACCTATCTCTTTGTATACATACCCTTCACTTTATATATTTTTTCCTGTGCTTATTTCTCACTGTTTAGCATATCTCTCACTATTCCTTTGTGTTTTGTCTTTTGCCTCTGGATGATTACACTAGGCTCTGTTGTAGCCAGTGTTATATACATTTCCATGAGGGCTTATAAACACAAAGGTGGAGATTGCTACTTTTTCTGTTATTTCTCATATCATTAAATTTGTATCCTGTGGAGTTAATGGGGCATGCTTAATTACCGACCATTTGTTATTGAGCATACCACTCGGTATTTATACAGCTATTTGAGAACTTAAAGGTATTTTTTTTTTCCTGAACTGAATTAAAGCATAGAATATCCATGAAGGTGTTTACATGAGACTGAAGGTCTAGAGACTAAGGATACCACTGCCACAGACCTCTGGTAACCCTAGAGAGGTGGATTTATTGGTTATATACCTATTACTTTTCTCTCTGTATATACCCTTCATTTTATATATTTTTTTCTGCTTTTTTCTCACCATTTAGCATATCTCTCACTATTTCTTTTACGTTTTAGTTCTTGCTTCTGGAAGATCACACTAGGCTTTATCGTAACCAGTGCTGTATATACTTCCATGAGGGCTAAAACACATAAAGGGGGAGATTGCTACCTCTTCAGTTAGTTCTCGTACTGCCAATCCATACCCATTTGGAACTAGTGTGGTATGCTTTATTATTGACTATCTATTATTGAGAATCTCATTCAGGGCCGTTCCCCCTTCTATCAGGCTACACTGTTTACTTTGTCCTAGTACTTTCTAGAGTTGCTAATAAAGTTCTTTTGTTATTTATTATTTTCTCCTTTAGGATCTTATTGGAGTGGATTGGAAATTTAACCTTGTGATCACTTTCTTTTCAAGTGACACCTTTGGTTCTCTGCTATTTATTATATACAGTACTTTCCACCTCCTGTTTTAATTAATCCTACATACTGCCCCTAGTGGTTCCTCTAGCATATTGACATGATTATGCTTTATTTATGACATAGCTCATTAATTAAACCTACAACAGTGTTTGTGTTTAACAGCTCTCTACGGTATTGAGATTGGTGTTTGTCTTATGTGACAGACCTACTAGAAATAACATCATGTAATGTTTTCTGGTGGGAATAAAGCCATCTGTAGAAGAATTGCTCCTTGAGCACTTCACCCTTGAAGCAGAATTATTGTATATATCATATATTTACATATACATAGCTAATATAGACTGCAACCCAGTGACTGAGATTATAGAAATAACATGGAAGCCTGCATATGGAAGAATCAAAACACACAAGGAAACCCCTTAAAGCCAGAGACTGTTAATCTAGTAACCACAAAGGAATCTCTGTGTCAGAAAATATTGCGACAAAAGACAATAGCAGGGATATGGATGTTCCAGGACCTGGGAAGCAATATGTGGATAATCAAAGATAACAATAAAAACAGTGTACATACAGTCATTGTTACCATCACAATGCCTGTGCACGAAAAGAGAAAGAACATCTTTAAAAATTGCTCAGTGTATAGCACCTAAAAATCCTGTGATAAAATAATCTACTCATGATGGTAACCCCAAAAAATTAAAATAATAAGCAAAGAAATAATTAAACTGGTTATTTCTTTCTTAGATTGTAAATGATCAATAGTTTTTTCCCGATAGATCTAGCATGTAAGGGAGATGTTATCAATTATTTTGAGGGAGGGGCTAACCTGTCCTTGGCCTCGCTCAACAAAAAAATTAGGAAATATTTTATTCAGTTTGCTAGCTAATCATTATATTGGTTATGATAAGATAGTGTTTTTATTTTTTTTATTAGATCTGCTCCAGTTCCTGCGATATTACCAATTTCATGAGGGAGTTAGAACCACATTAAAAAAAAAATGTTACGCAATCATTTAGGGTCATACATTTCTATTAGATCATGAACATTCAAGTGTCTATTTTGCATTGCATTGTTCACGCTACTTTTTCTAGAAGGGTCTAGAGACAAGTTAGCACTCACCTAAACTAAAATTAGCACAAATCCCTATTCAATTTTGTAGATATTTGTTTGATCAGATATGATAGGTCAGTTAATTTGTTACATCTTTTTGGGGGAGTGTAAAGATGGATTAGACCCTCCCTCAGCTTGATAAGCATTCAACAAATGAGAAATAATAAGCTTTTTATGTTGATATATCTAGTCTTACTCCAGACACATTGATCATCTAGGGTATGGGGTAGGCAATCTTCAACATTCCAGATGTTGTGGACTACATCTCCCATAATGTTCTTACATCCCGCTGGCAACGCATCAGGGAAGATGTAGTCCACAACATATGGAGAATATTGGCATAAAGACTCACACAGAGTGCTTTTTATTTGTCATCAAAAAGAGAGGAGTATTGGGTATTTGCATTCCAAACCAGAACACGCAAGGGATTAAATATGAATTGGGACATGCCTTATTTTTTTATTAATGTTTTATTATTTTGTTTTTCTAGATCTAGATTTATGTTTTCATTATGGATTTTAATTTATCACAAGAAAATAGGTATCTCATTTTGATGAGATATTATTTGTGGATTTATTTAGTAATAATTCTTCTGAGTTATAATTTTTGCTGTTTGTACTTAGAATGTGATCAATGATTTAGTGATGCTTAGCTCACAGGCCCCATTTTTAGAAAAAATTGGAGTAATAGCCCTTTGAAATTTGAAATCTAATTGTGGTTGTAAAACAAAGGGTTTTTTTTTTACCATCTTTGGGGGTTATGTCCCCATCAGAGATATGCATAGGTATTGTATTTAGTGGAATGAATTAAACAATAAAAATACAAAATCCCAGTGAGTCTAAGATGATATTAAAAACTCTAACACCTATATATCCCCTTAGCCCACACCAATAAATACAAAAGACAAATATACACAAGGTGGAGTATCTTACATACAGTTTTAAAACTTTTGTATGGTGAATCCTTAAGGAGTGTAATTCTATAAATAGGGAAAAGAAAAACAAACACTAGAGCAATATTGTCTGTATGAAAGAGTTGGAGTGGATACAAATATGCTATTACACTCAAGTCAAGAGCCAGTAAATTTTCAGCTCAAGATATCAGCGTGGTAGGATTTTGTAGGTTCCACTCCCTCTTCTGTGTGCTGCAGTAACTTCAGTTTATTGACAGTAGTTACCAATTCAAAGGTTGATTAAGTGCTTTATTTACCATAAAGTGCACAAAAGTGCACAAAGGTGAAAGGTGTAGAAAAATAAAGAAAGTTAACAAATACCAACAGAATCTATCCATAGAAGGGAAAAAGGAATATACAAAAAGACACAAACCTCATAATCAAACCAGCAGACAAAGGAAGGGGAATACTGTTTTTTAATAAAGAACAATATATTGTGGAAGCAGATTCCTCAACATACAAAAAACTACCTCAAAATCCTCTTAGAGACATTGTAACAACTTTTAGAAAATATATAGAAAAAAGAAAAGAGTTGGGACTTCTTAACAAGAAGGAAGCGGATTATTTATATGTAGCTAATTCAAAAATACCAGTGTTTTACCACCTACCCAAGGTACATAAGGATATAAAGAACCCTGCGGGTAGACCAATTATATCAGGAATTGACTCAATTTCAACAAGGATATCCGAATACATTGACAATCTGTTACAACCCATAGTAATTAAAAACCCAACTTACCTAAAAGACACGATTAATGTCCTACAGATTTTGGAAGAAGTACAGTGGAAAGAGGGATACACAATGGTTACATGTGACGTTGCCTCTCTTCACAGTATCATTTCACACAATAAAGGGATAGAAGCAGTAAAACATTTTTAACTAAATCTAATTTTAAGGAAGAACAGATTCCTTTTATTTTAAAAGAAATTTTACTTGTTTTAACTAACAACTTTTTTTTGGTTTGAGAATAGTTTTTATTTGCAAACCTGCAGCACGGCAATGGGCACCAAGTTTGCCCCCAGTTACGCCAACCTTTTCATGGCCTTTTGGAAAGAAACATATGTCACGCAAGGTCATGACTGGGTAGCAAACTTGGTGCCATATTGTCGTTTCATAGATGATATCTTTTTTATATGGACAGGAACCGTAGAAGAACTTGACAAGTTTATACAATATCTCAATTTTAATGAATGGGGAAGAAAACTCACTAGCGTCAACTATAATAACAAAGAATTATTTTAAAACTGTAGATGCTAAAAGCTACATCGAGAAAACTAGCTGTCACCACAAACAGTTGCTTGACAATGCCCCTAGGAGGCAATTTCTTAGAATTCGATGAAATTGCAAAGAAAGTTCAGATTATATAGAGCAAGCGAATAATCTGAAAAAAACATTTCTAGAAAAGGGTTATGAAGAAAATGCACTAGAAAGGGATCTGTAGGAAGTGGGAAAACAACCGTGAAAAAAACTCATTAAATATAGACAAAAGAAGGAATCACTTAAAACAAATGAACTACCTTTTATTTTAAATTATAACAGACAGAACAAACAAATACAAAAAAAATTTAAAAAACATTGTCACTAACTAAGAGATGACCCCATTCTAAACAAACTCTTACCCCCAATACCAAAAATTACTTACAGAGGAGTAAAGAATTTAAAAAATATTTTAGTAAAAAGCCATTTAAGTCCAAAAAAACCTAACCAATTTCTACATGACCTGACAGGATTTTATGGATGCGGCCTGTGCCTCCCATGCAGAGAAAATTAAAATAAGTCATTTAGTGGACATAGGGAACATCACCAAAAACACATACATTATAAAAGACCATCTGACGTGCCATTCCAAAGGAGTGATTTATATACTGACCACGGGGCCAGGAACAAGAAAGTGGATACAGCTTGCACACCGGCAAGGATTGTTACAACCAGAGGGAGGAAGATGGCGATTACTGCTATATTGCACTTTACTTCCCATGGGTTAGTGAGCAGACGGTGGATATTTATTTTTTGCTGTTTAGCTTTTTTAATTCTACAATAAAGTACTTTTTTTTACCTGTTACCCGGGTCACCAGAGCATATATTAGATCCCAAGTACTCTAGGGACTGATCCTCCCTGAGCGCCATAGCTTTGAGTGGGGCTTACACCACTCTTAATTTGTGAATTTTATCCAACTAGGGGGTTTTAGCTGTTTATGCATTTTAAATGACTTTATTGCACAAGGAGTGCTTCTCGTTTTTTATCTCCTTTTTACAGATACCTACAGTGCATATTGCCCAGTGCATATCGTACAGAGTATAAGTATATGCATGTGTGTGATTGGTATAGGTGGTTGTCATATGGGATAACACCCACTCCACTTATGTAAGCACTTTAAGATATCAATTAACACTTAAGGTTTTATAAATATCTTTTGCGTACCAGCACTTTACACTTTTATCTTTTTGTACCTCATTACCAAGGTTTACAGCGGGTGCTGCATATCACAAAAGTTTTCTATCATTCTGTTTTAATTATTTATGGCTGCGCCGATTTTATCTATATTGTGTGATTATATGCTGAAATGTTCAGGCAATTTATTGTATGTAGGCAGAACTATTAGACCACTTGAGGTCCGAATTGCTGAACACATCAGGAATTTTAAAAATGGGATATAAACACATAGTGTCTCCCAGCATTTCAAATTGAAGCACTACCAAAATCCAGAAGGCGTATTTTTGAGTGCAATAAAACAAGTGAAGAAAGACTGGAGGGGAGGTGATTATGTGAAAAAATTAGGCAAATTTATATTTAATTTTAAAACATTAAAACCACAAGGCTTAAACTCTGATTTTGAAGTTTGCCACTTTTAAATAATATTTACACCTATAGGGGACTACATATATGTTCTTATGAATATTTTATAATGGTAACATTACACATCGGATATGGGTCATGGAGAATAAAAATGCATTTTATTTAGATGAGTTTTAACACATAAAGGTTTTGTAAAATATTAACAAATTTATGCTATTTACTAATATATTTATCTGCTCTATACTATAACACTTTTTATGTATGTACCAATACATTTAAACATGTGTTCTTTTACACAATTGCTCTGTAAATGTATTTCTATGTATTATTGCAAAAATAAATAATTGTATATAGCAATGCCTTAATTACTTTTCGAAGCTCTATCCCATATGTCTTATTTATGATTCCTCTCCCATCCCTCCCCCCCCCCACTTTATATATTCTGCCGAGTACTATTTTGGACTCAAGGAATACGGAACCATAAGGCAGGCGGTGGAACACACCTATGCGTTCCAAATGGGAGGAAATACACAAGTGGAATACTGGAAGAGGAAGCTGTTACAATGGAACTCAAGGCTGCATTCCAACTCTTACAAAGAAAACCGAAAATATGTCAGATGCATACAGACACTGCGTTTCAACATGGAACGCAAATCCGTAACAGGAAGTAAACCCCCGAAACTCAGGACACCTGAAAACGGCAGACACCAACCATTTAAAAGGACAGACTACAGATCATACCACAGCAACTGAGGAAGCCTCCAAGAGGACGAAACACGTTTTGCACATTTCAACGACTTACCACCCAAACTGTAAGAACTTTTTACTCAAATTTTTATTCTTTTTATACTTTTGTGCACTTTATGGTAAATAAAGCACTTAATCAACCTTTGAATTGTGACTACTATCAATAAGCTGAAGTTACAGCAGCACACCAAAGAGGAAGTGGGACCCTACAAAATCCCACCACGCTGATATCTTGAGCAGAGCATTTATTGGCTCTTGACTTGTGAGTGTAATAGCATATTTTTTGGATTATGCTTTAGTGAATGAAATTGTTGAAAATAATTTGGCTGAGTATTTACTGGTTTAGAACACAGTTAGTACAATATTTTGCAAAAGGTCCAAATAGTGCAACAAAACTTGGTAGACCTATAGCAGTGAGAATCAAAATAATCTTTTTTTCCTAGAAGCTTAAGTGGATCTTTTAATTTAGGGCAAAAAAACCTCTTGGATTATCATTGTATTCAATGTCCCATGTTAGGCAAGGTAATATATATTTTCCTCAGTAAGTTAATACTTGTTTGGAGTTATAATTTCTATTAATAGATCAATATTTAGCAATAACAATTAGTGAATGTATTATGGCTAATAATTAAAGTAGTCATTTAATCTACTTGTGATGAGTGAACACATTGTTTGTTGGATACATTTATGGGGAATTTTCCTAAGAACAGTATATTTCTTTTCCATATTTACAGTATTTAACACTTTAATACATGTCTAGGGTTTATACTGAGTAATAAAATGGAATATAAAGATTAAAATCTCAGATTGTTAATCAGATTGGGGTTCTCTAGATGTTTTAATATTTAACAGACTTCTCATTCCTATTTTTACTGTACCCATATCACAGCTAGACCAAGTGGGTTGCTGAAGTTTCCATAGAGATAAGTGAGATGAAACAAGACATGAAAATGGTGAGTACTGCGGTTTAGTAGATTTAGAACCTAACAGAACCCTATGTGCATCAATGGAATATATTGTCAGCCCAGACACCATAGAAACCATTGGAATCCAGTGAAAATTACTGAATTCTGACACCAACAGCAATTCTCATATTTACTAAAGCCAGATATTCGATCTACCAAGTGAACCTGCAGCAATCAGCCAGAAGCATTCAGAGTCTAAAACTGGTGTTTTCATATCTGAATCCAAAACAAAGTGTAGGATTATGTGGATTCACAAAGTACTGGGTTTTATTAAAATTTTGCATAAATTTATTAAAATTCAAGACTAAATGTACAGGGAGTGCAGAATTATTAGGCAAATGAGTATTTTGACCACATCATCCTCTTTATGCATGTTGTCTTACTCCAAGCTGTATAGGCTCGAAAGCCTACTACCAATTAAGCATATTAGGTGATGTGCATCTCTGTAATGAGAAGGGGTGTGGTCTAATGACATCAACACCCTATATCAGGTGTGCATAATTATTAGGCAACTTCCTTTCCTTTGGCAAAATGGGTCAAAAGAAGGACTTGACAGGCTCAGAAAAGTCAAAAATAGTGAGATATCTTGCAGAGGGATGCAGCACTCTTAAAATTGCAAAGCTTCTGAAGCGTGATCATCGAACAATCAAGCGTTTCATTCAAAATAGTCAACAGGGTCGCAAGAAGCGTGTGGAAAAACCAAGGCGCAAAATAACTGCCCATGAACTGAGAAAAGTCAAGCGTGCAGCTGCCACGATGCCACTTGCCACCAGTTTGGCCATATTTCAGAGCTGCAACATCACTGGAGTGCCCAAAAGCACAAGGTGTGCAATACTCAGAGACATGGCCAAGGTAAGAAAGGCTGAAAGACGACCACCACTGAACAAGACACACAAGCTGAAACGTCAAGACTGGGCCAAGAAATATCTCAAGACTGATTTTTCTAAGGTTTTATGGACTGATGAAATGAGAGTGAGTCTTGATGGGCCAGATGGATGGGCCCGTGGCTGGATTGGTAAAGGGCAGAGAGCTCCAGTCCGACTCAGACGCCAGCAAGGTGGAGGTGGAGTACTGGTTTGGGCTGGTATCATCAAAGATGAGCTTGTGGGGCCTTTTCGGGTTGAGGATGGAGTCAAGCTCAACTCCCAGTCCTACTGCCAGTTCCTGGAAGACACCTTCTTCAAGCAGTGGTACAGGAAGAAGTCTGCATCCTTCAAGAAAAACATGATTTTCATGCAGGACAATGCTCCATCACACGCGTCCAAGTACTCCACAGCGTGGCTGGCAAGAAAGGGTATAAAAGAAGAAAATCTAATGACATGGCCTCCTTGTTCACCTGATCTGAACCCCATTGAGAACCTGTGGTCCATCATCAAATGTGAGATTTACAAGGAGGGAAAACAGTACACCTCTCTGAACAGTGTCTGGGAGGCTGTGGTTGCTGCTGCACGCAATGTTGATGGTGAACAGATCAAAACACTGACAGAATCCATGGATGGCAGGCTTTTGAGTGTCCTTGCAAAGAAAGGTGGCTATATTGGTCACTGATTTGTTTTTGTTTTGTTTTTGAATGTCAGAAATGTATATTTGTGAATGTTGAGATGTTATATTGGTTTCACTGGTAATAATAAATAATTGAAATGGGTATATATTTGTTTTTTGTTAAGTTGCCTAATAATTATGCACAGTAATAGTCACCTGCACACACAGATATCCCCCTAACATAGCTAAAACTAAAAACAAACTAAAAACTACTTCCAAAAATATTCAGCTTTGATATTAATGAGTTTTTTGGGTTCATTGAGAACATGGTTGTTGTTCAATAATAAAATTAATCCTCAAAAATACAACTTGCCTAATAATTCTGCACTCCCTGTATGTGACAGGAAGCAAATTATCATTCACTTGCCTTTATGCAACCAAATGATAATTTTAAGTACAAGTTGCTAATGTGAAAATTGTTAAATACCCTCAGCAAGCTAGGGTTAATTATGTAGCTGCTGAGGGTATTAATTATAGAATAGAAAACAAAATCCTATGGGAATCTATATTGTTCGTGTGTGTGTATGTGTATCCAAGTGCAGAGGTGTATTTGTAAATGTAGCTACATGCCTGCATGCACACACCCGCACTACACACAAACACAACCCTGCATTCAAATTCCAATAATACACATGTAGACACCCCTACATTAAAACAATAGCACTATATACAAACACACTGTAGTATTCACACATTCATTCATCATACAAAACCAGGCCTAGATTAAAACACTCAAACTGCCTACATATATAACCATGCACGAACGGACAAATGGTAGCACAACATTGTAAGTATTGCACAACAGTTGAGCATCTACTCTTGGTCACCCTTACTCTCTGAGGGCCCCAAAATGTTCTTGCACCAGGGTCCTCCCTTTTTTTGTTCTGCTGCCATATAGAGTTGTACATTTCTTATTTGACTAACAAAATAACTCTCTGATCATATGTGATCTAACAAACATTGACCAAACTGTATAGGAATTTATACTAATTTTAGTTTTGGAGAGCTACCCCTTCTCCATGCCCCCTGATATATTGTAGTTAATAACACCTTTTTTATGTTACATCTAATCAAACTATTGATCTAATTAAAGTCTATCACCCTTATGATTTTTGATTGATTTTTCCTTTCTTTTTTTTATTTGGGGGTTGGGCAAATCTCCTTCATAATATATGTAATAAATGTGATTTAATTTGCAATAATAATTCTTGGTGCTGTATAAATATTTTTATTACAAAATTAATTCTTCATAAGAAAAATCAGTCATTATAAGGTTTAGCACATGTAATAGGCAACTGGATGTTGTTTTAGCCCTTTGGTCAGGGGAATTTTGCTATCTTGATATTTGTTACTTTATTGTAAATGTGACCTTATTACATTTCTGCTTTTGTATTGTGTATATTTATATATTTTTCATGTTTCATGCATCCTTATTAAAATGCTTTCCTTCCACAAAAGAGAATCTACCTCATATAAATAAGACGTTGGCTCCCCTAAAGCAGTGATTTATACAATGTTATAACTTTTTTATAGCATTGTTAAAATGTTGCTCGGTAAAACATATTTCAATTTTCCTGTTGCAAATTCAATTACATTTCCATTCCTTTCACAAAATATTGGAATCATACAGATGTGTCCCCCAATGAATTTAGCTTCATCCTTTTCCTGAGCATGAGCATTAATATTTTTATTTTCAATGTGCACCATACTTATTCATTACAATGTAATATATTCAAGATACATGTCTGAATGGCAGAACTGAATCCCCAGAAGAGGTGCTGTATTTTCAAAGAAAAGTATGTATGTGGTTGAGGTTATGACGTTCATCTTATCAGCCAGAGTAATTTCCTTATAGCATGAACTGCATACATGAATTTAGAACAGAATTTGGAACTTGACCAAACCAAAGGTTGCTTTTCATTGCTTTTGTCAACATCTCATATATACTGTATTTGTATTTATATATTTCTTGCCAGAATGCTGACAAAGAGTTCTAGTGACTTACTAGAGAGAAGGTACAAACCTGCGCTACCGTACCTTTTATAATATATAATACCTTTGTAAAGCTTAGAATGTGTATATTTCAAAATGCATTGATATTTGCAGCAGGAAGAGACAAACATATTATTTTAGCATTTATATTCTGTCTTAAGACAGGAAAATGAGATGTGTTTCCAAGTCTACCTAGTCACTTGAATGTGCATTTAAAATGACACTCTAAGCACCAAAATACTTCATCTTAATGAAATGTCGCCTTTTTTTGCCAATGTAAAAATTTCCATTTTTGAAAAATAGAAAGGTAAAATTTGCTTGAAACAGAACCTTTAGAGTGGTGTGTGTGTGTGTATACAATTAGTCTGATGGTTATTAACTAAAGTGATGATTCAAAATTAAATTTAAGGTCAAAATAGCACTACTTTTATTTAGCTCAAATTTTAGCTTAATATATAATTGTAGGTAATATTTCACAGTCATGGTTCTGAGCAGTTCACCTTTAGTATCATACAAGGACCATAAATACACTTATCGGCTTAATGGATGGTTACAAGTGAAAGTGCAATAAGAAAATAAAATGAATGGTCCTTTTAATGTAAGTGTGTTCTTGAATATTGTAATACACTGAACAGCTCACTAAGCAATAGTAGATGATTAATTAGCAGAACATATTTTTGGCATACACACATAGAAACCAGAAACAGAGCAAGTGCCAATAGGTAAAAACAGATTGAAAAAAGAAGATTTACACAGGATCCAGGTGAAAGAACAGCACACTAATACCACGCCAGTAGTAGGAAATGGACACTGGTAATTAAAGATAAAAACAGTCTGTGAATGATGACAATAAATACTGAATCTATTTAGCAGAATTTTATACCTTTAAGAAACAAGGAGGAACGGAAGAAACAGCTCAAATGTTTTGGTTTGAAGGGATATTTTTTACTGAAGACTTATATGATATTTACTTTTTATTTGTATTGTTTGAATGACATTTACTACTACGTATGTGCTTATTACTAATATACTGCACAATATATGAGAAGTATACTTTTGCACTATAGAGATTGTATCTCTTTTTTCTCTGCGATGACTGTTTAGCTTTGAAACTAAAAGAACATGTTCCCGGGAAAGTTCTTAATGATTAAAAGATCAGAGATTTGTAGATAATTAGTGACTGATTATGTGATGAAAGACAGAGGCAATTTGCTATAGGGAGAAAATGCACATGGCAATGGAAAAGAGCTATGGAGAGAGGTATATCTGGTTGTCATGAACATATAGGTGGCACTGAAACACAAGGGGACAAATAGTGTTGCTCAAACAATCAACAAACAGAAACAGAAACAGTTCATTGGCTTAGAAGTATAAGCTGAGAGTCGAATAAAAGATGAATGGAATTAATATCTCTAAACCAGTTTTATTAGCAGTGGGAAAGAGAACTTTTGGAATCATAACCAATACACTTCATAACCACTAGTAGACACCCTTGCTTTTACGGTGTCTTAGTTGAGCAGCTGTTGCCTGTCATTTATTTTGCCCTCCTGTTCAATACCATGTAACTAATGGCAAAACTGTGAGTAAATTGGCATAATAAGATTATTACTACAGCATAAATTTAGAAGAGAGTACATTTGCTTTGATCTCAAACGCGCTTTCCTTTAAGTCCATTGTCTATGTAGACCAGGCTTCCTCAAACTCCGGCCCTCCAGATGTTGCTGAACTACAACTCCCATGATTCTATAAATGAAATAGATAGGCTGAGAATCATGGGAGTTGTAGTTCAGCAACATATAGAGGGCCGGAGTTTGGGGAAGCCTGATGTAGACAGTCTCTAATGACATTACCCAAACTGCATCTTTTTTACAACTGTAAGTGAAGGAACTTTCAATTGCACAAATATACTTGTCTTTAATTTAGTATGAAAGAAACATTGAAAGATCCCTTAAAAGAGCATCCCTTTCTCCTGTGAGGAAGCATGTGTTCTGCACCTCTGGCTGTAAAAGCTAACATGCAATATGGTGTTTATCAATGAATCATATTGCTGCCAGGCTACCTATTCAGTTCTCGGATTCACGCAGCCGTGCATGGACCAGAGGGAAGAAAAAAAGTAAATATTAAGTGAGTATTGACTGAATTTAATATAAATTAATAAATAAATAGAAAATAAACTATGGGAACAGGGAATAGAGACAAGTGCATTACGTGTTTGTGAGTCTAAAGTGTTTTGTCAGGAAGAATGTTTTTTTTCTGTACATTATGTTCTTCATGTGTTTAACTGTGTTTTATCTGCTTCATGTGATGATACCTTGTCACACACACCAGTGAACACCCAGTATGCCACACTAATCGGCAGCACATGGAATGAGCTCTAGGCAAAAGCTCTAAATATAACAAAATATTAGAATTTATACTAAAGAAAAATAAGAATTTTTGAGCATTTTGCTGCCCAATCAACAGTCTAGCCCAGACATTTCTCTGACTCACCCCAGTAGCTCCAGCGAGGCCTAGTGAAATCTGGCATGCAGGAGAGACAGCCGCTCTCCTGAGACGTGGAACATATCTGCCTCACAAGTTCCTTGCTTCGGATGGGTCCCGTTTCCCCTCCCTCTGGACCTGTGGGGGTTATCCCGGTCCCCACAGGCCTGACACACTTACCTGAGCTAGCTCCTGCCGACTCCAGCCAACATCTGCAACAACACAAGAAGGAGGACGCACCTCCCTTACAGGAGATTGTACTCACTCAGACTGGAGGGGATTGTTGTGGCCTGCTGGAGCAATTCCCCAGTCGGCTGGATGCGGCATTCTGCCATTTTTGGGCAGAGCTGGAGAAGCGTCTGGCCAAGACACAGTAACATGCTCAGACGGAGGCGAGGAGGGACAGGGGTTGGGAGCTGAGTGGGCCTCTCTCAGGCAAAGCCTCCCTCCATAAGCCAGTCACCACTACTGCATACCCACCTAGGCCAAAGGCACCAAGGGGATTCACCTCAAAGCATTGAAGACCACCCGCTGTGGCTGGCGGGGATACACCAGGGCCTTCTGTTGATCCCACAATGGGAAGGACATGGCCTCACAGAGCCCCCAGGTCCGTGGTTCATGGATGCTCGCCTTCTCTCTGGCCTGGGGCTGGAGAGGAACCTTTCCTTGCCCCCACCGCATTATTGCCTCCAGTAACCTCTGTGTCAAGCCCACTCCCCTGCCCAGTACAGGAATTGGTTGAGTAGAAGCTATCTGTCCTACGTATCCATATTGTACCACACAGACGCAACATAGCCGACACTCTCTTGCTTCACTACCATCTCAGACTCTGAGAACCGCCATCTGGCATGATTTTTTCTTTTATGTTTGACTTTATTTTATCCCTTGTCACCAGGCAGGCTTTTTGTTAAGTTGTTATATTGTTGGTGTGTGGCAGGCCTATGTGGTTTTCCACTCATGAACACACCCATTGCCTAAAATTATTTTCTTATACAGCAGACGCTCCTCATATCATACCACAGTTAAAACATCTGCAAACTAGACATTTCAGCCTAGTATGACACTTGACTGTTTTGTACTTTGTTTATCACTATAATATATTTTCTTGTCTTACTCATGTTACTATTTTGACAAAAAAAAGTGCAGAATCTCTTGACTTCTTATACCTATATTTTATTACTATAATGTACTATGTTAATATCAGTCATCACAATGGGACCTGGCAACGTTACAGCCACAACGGGTCTTTGTCAGGCTTAACAAAAGATCCATAAAGGTTGCCAGGTCTGTCTGTTGTGACTGCACTAAAAGCAATTTAATTTCAATAAAACCTACAGAATTCTTTTTTTTTTCTCAGTGAAACACACTTTCATGACATAGAATGTTACAAATGTATAAAATACAATAAAATGAATACTGATAAAATAAGTGTGAGTTTTATTCATACAGAGATTTTTTTATAGTTTCAGCATATTGCAGTAAGTCTCTTTCTTTTATGTTCCTTTGTAGATCTTTGAACCTTAGGAATTAGATGCAAGTATAAGTTATTCATATTTCCTGTAAATTATGCACAACAAGGGTTGTTGCACTAAGTGTGTTTGACTTACACTATTGCACATGCTTTTATATTATGTTGATCCCTGCTTTGCACAACTGTGGATTTAGATTTTGTGTTTTTAATGTGCATGATATATATATTGATATTTAAGCATTTACTTGTATTATTTAAAGCTGGTAACATTATTTTAACTACTTGAAAGCACACATTTTAGTGTTTTTCAATACTGCGCACCATTTCCTGATATTATTTGCGACTTGGAATTATTATACCAGAATTTTTGATTTGGTGGCTACAGATTAATTACTGTATTACTTTTATTTTTATTCTAATACTTGTACTGTTAATTGCACTGCACCACTTTATTTTGGGTTCTGTATGGAATACTACAGAAAATGTATAGATGACTCAGTTTAAAACAAATAAAATATACAATATTTGTCATAATTTAAATAAAGTGAGTTAGAATTATAATCTTGTAAAGAAAGCAAATATCTAAATGAGAAAAAATTGCTTATTAATAATACATTACTTATAATAAAAATATTTTGCCGCATATTTGTATATTATGACTTGCATTACAAGATCTATTTTAAATTATGTGCATCTTATATGCAGTGTATTAAATTATACTAACAATTTTGGCAGCTTCAGTAATTGGAGCTGTAATAAGAGCCTTATCCTTGATACAAATAAATATTGCTATCCTTTATAATATTGTAAAGCCGTTTCTGTAATGGTTTAATGGGATACAGAATAATTAAACCCAGCGCATTTTCTGTCAATTTATTCCTCCGACAATTTATTTGCACTGCCGCAACTCTATTTTTATGTCAACAGCTTGTATAATTAGCTTACAATGCATTGCCCTCTGAGATGAAGTATGCCGAATTGTGTATATAATTTCCATATCTATAAACTCATTATAACATTTACAATTTTCTTCTTATTAAGCGAGACTTAGATATTGTATTTATACTGAGAGCATCAGAAAATGCCAGGGGTCCAGATTATTGTCATCATTATCATAGAGCTTTTACATATTAAATGTGAATTATAATAGTTTTTGCAACCCCAGAATTTGCTTAGAATAACCTTTAAAATAAATTTATAAATACTATTAATGTAATATAAATATATATATATTATATTGTTTTGAAAATTTGTCTGTAGACACTAGACTTGGAGATTTGTTTTGTGTGGATTTGGCAAAATTTGGAATGATTGACTGGATTAGCAGCATTCTAAAACTCAGAGATGAAATCCATCCAAATCCCAGACAATGTCAAACATTTTCGATTCGGGTCATGATTCTGAACCCCTCCCACAGCACCAAAAAAAGATTACTGATGGGGAAAAAAAGATAACTATTTGGGTAGATGAACAGTCACTTTAGATCAAGTGATAAGTGGGCAATAATAAGAGATAATAAATTAGATAATAAAAGGAGGAGTGCTACAAAATTATATATTTATATCTAATAAATAATATATATGTATTTAATTATAGATTTATTTATTTTGACTGCTCTTTTTCTCTCTGTTGGTTACTTTTTCTCACATGATCTGTAAACCATATGGTGGGGAACTGCTCCTGTCCCTACATATAACTCAATCACCCCCGAGCCCCTTCATGTGTTTCCTCCCACACCAGACCCTCCATGTGTCTCTCCCAACCCACCCCCTCCATGTGTCTCATTCCCCCCTTGGCCCCTCCATGTGTCTCATTCTTCCCTCTTAGCCCCTCAATGTGTCTCATTCCACTAGCCCCTCTATGTGTCTCATTCCTTCCCATCCCCTTCATATGTCTCATTCTCTTATACATGTGTCTCATTCTCCCCCTCAGTCCCTCCATGTGTCTCATTCCCTCTCAGCCCCTCCATTTGTCTCATCCTACATCAGACCCTCCATGTGTCTTTCCCACCCCATGTGTCTCTCCCACCCCCAGCCCCTCCATGTGTCTTTACTACACCCCAGTCCCTCCATTTGGCTCTCTCATCCAACAGTCCCTCTATGTGTCTCTCCAATCCCCCAGCCCCTCCACGTGTCTCTCCCACCCCCTCCCCCTCTTTGTGTCTCTCTTACTCCTCCTGCCCATCCATGTGTCTTTCCTACCCCAAGACTCCATCCATGTTTCTTACCCACCCCCTTCATGTGTCTCTCCCATCCCCCAAGCCAGTCCATGTGTCTCTTCCCCATCCCCCTTTCCTCCTGTACCTATTCACCTCCATGGCCAAGCGGTCGTGGTACTAGGTGTTACAGGATGTGCTCTTTCAGTAAGCATTTCCTGTTAGACATGGTCCACTCGGTCACGCTACAAGCAGTGATGGACAGGAGGGAAGCACTGTGCTGTGCGCTCCCTCCTGCCGGTCACCTGGCCACTGCATAGCTCGGGCTGGTGTGGCCGTGCACTGGCCCTCAAGTTATGTTGGCCCATGTCGCAGGGCTCAAGGAGGCAGCTAGGCCCCCATTCGCAGCTGCGACCCCTGTGACTGTGGTAGTTACACCACTGACCATAGTCCATCTGTTGTAACTGAATCTTATGCAGATATCCCCAACATTGCAGCCAGACAGGGCTAATCATCTCCTAAATCTGGATTTATGCTTTGCATAAAGTAATAAATATAATTATGTTAATGAAGTGTGCTCGCTATGATATATTGTTGACACTCAATTTATCAAGGAAAATACATGTGCTAGTTGGGGCAAGTTCCAAATATGGAGCAATCACCATGGGAACCAATTAAATGTCTCAACATTTAGTACTTTGCACCCAAAGTAGAACAAGTTTTGTCTTGACAAAACTCCCTCCAGAGGTTTTGTTTTTCTACTGACTGTTTCTCAGGCTCGATACTGAATCTTGAATGTCATTGTAATCTTGCCAGCATTTTATCTGCAAAAAGTAACTGAGGAGGAACCTCTCAATGTGTCTCAGAATATCCAAACTCATTGACTCGTACACAGGAGTGAATCTCTGGTTTATTTCATTGCACATTTGAACAATAATTCTAATATTCAGTTTGTAATTTCTTACTAGCAATAGATCTTTACTATTTTACAGAAATATCAATTAAAATGAGCAGCCTCCTATATTTATTTTATATATACAATTGGCTATGGCACAGGGAAATTATATTCCCAATAGTACAAAAGGAACTGTGATATTTTGCAAATAAAATACAATAAGATGGGGAAAGAAAAGAGTCAAGTGTTTGGCTAGCTAGTCACCTTGGTAGCTATGTGGTGTGATATGACACAGTGAACTATAAAAACCTTACACTATAAATAGTTCATTTAACCACTTCAAAATTATTTCACTTTTTTATGTTATTTCTTTTATCCCTAAAGATGAAAGATGCCAACAATGGATTTCCTGTGTATTCTTCATTAGTAGCTTCTTAGGGTCCTCCTGTCATTAATTGCTTAGCATCATTTGGAGAGCTGAATGTTGCCTATCCCTAAGGGCTTAGGCCATCAGTTTTTTAGCAAAATCATTAAAGGACCGTTTTTTATGATGGTAAATTGATTCTAAAGTTGCCAGGTTTTTTTTTAAATAAGATGTTTGTATTCTGTATGCAGCTCTTAAGAGTACATAGTAGCAACTGCACAAATAAATCCACTCAACAAGAGTAGGCAACACAAAGTCTCACCTACTAGTGGTAGCTCTAAAATGACCAGTAATTAGTCCAATATAGAACATAGAAGTATAACATACAGTATATTAAGAACAATGCCATATGCATTTCAGTTTATGCACTCGGGGAATCATTGTGTTATATAAGTAATTTAGATAGAAATACACATTTTTGTTAGTTATAAATATTAAACCATGTGTAAAAATGTGTGATGGACTGCTCTTCTCTCAGAAAAATGTGTTTTTGAACCCAAGCATGGAGTTGATGACTTTGGTCACAATTTAATTATTTTGGATCAGCTTTTCAAATATCCCAATATGTTAAAAATATCTTCCAAATTATTATCTACATATCACCATTATAGTATAAACATTTTTGCAGATATTTGAAAAGGTTTTCTAACAGTTTTTGTTTATTTGGAAATTTTATCCAAAGGGATTAAATCAAGGCCTTTGTGTCTTATTAGGGGAACCTGCTAACAATCATATAAAACAGAAAAACTATACTTCTCTGCAGTGGATGTAGTCTTGAAATCACCAGTAAGGAATCATGTAATAAAAGGAAAGATGATTTGGCATGTTTTAGTTAATATAAAAAATTGGTCAGAAAAGAAAGCCATATATATATATATATATGTATATACAGGGAGTGCAGAATTATTAGGCAAGTTGTATTTTTGAGGATTAATTTTATTATTGAACAACAACCATGTTCTCAATGAAGCCAAAAAACTCATTAATATCAAAGCTGAATATTTTTGGAAGTAGTTTTTAGTTTGTTTTTAGTTTTAGCTATGTTAGGGGGATATCTGTGTGTGCAGGTGACTATTACTGTGCATAATTATTAGGCAACTTAACAAAAAACAAATATATACCCATTTCAATTATTTATTATTACCAGTGAAACCAATATAACATCTCAACATTCACAAATATACATTTCTGACATTCAAAAACAAAACAAAAACAAATCAGTGACCAATATAGCCACCTTTCTTTGCAAGGACACTCAAAAGCCTGCCATCCATGGATTCTGTCAGTGTTTTGATCTGTTCACCATCAACATTGCGTGCAGCAGCAACCACAGCCTCCCAGACACTGTTCAGAGAGGTGTACTGTTTTCCCTCCTTGTAAATCTCACATTTGATGATGGACCACAGGTTCTCAATGGGGTTCAGATCAGTTGAACAAGGAGGCCATGTCATTAGATTTTCTTCTTTTATACCCTTTCTTGCCAGCCACGCTGTGGAGTACTTGGACGCGTGTGATGGAGCATTGTCCTGCATGAAAATCATGTTTTTCTTGAAGGATGCAGACTTCTTCCTGTACCACTGCTTGAAGAAGGTGTCTTCCAGGAACTGGCAGTAGGACTGGGAGTTGAGCTTGACTCCATCCTCAACCCGAAAAGGCCCCACAAGCTCATCTTTGATGATACCAGCCCAAACCAGTACTCCACCTCCACCTTGCTGGCGTCTGAGTCGGACTGGAGCTCTCTGCCCTTTACCAATCCAGCCACGGGCCCATCCATCTGGCCCATCAAGACTCACTCTCATTTCATCAGTCCATAAAACCTTAGAAAAATCAGTCTTGAGATATTTCTTGGCCCAGTCTTGACGTTTCAGCTTGTGTGTCTTGTTCAGTGGTGGTCGTCTTTCAGCCTTTCTTACCTTGGCCATGTCTCTGAGTATTGCACACCTTGTGCTTTTGGGCACTCCAGTGATGTTGCAGCTCTGAAATATGGCCAAACTGGTGGCAAGTGGCATCGTGGCAGCTGCACGCTTGACTTTTCTCAGTTCATGGGCAGTTATTTTGCGCCTTGGTTTTTCCACACGCTTCTTGCGACCCTGTTGACTATTTTGAATGAAACGCTTGATTGTTCGATGATCACGCTTCAGAAGCTTTGCAATTTTAAGAGTGCTGCATCCCTCTGCAAGATATCTCACTATTTTTGACTTTTCTGAGCCTGTCAAGTCCTTCTTTTGACCCATTTTGCCAAAGGAAAGGAAGTTGCCTAATAATTATGCACACCTGATATAGGGTGTTGATGTCATTAGACCACACCCCTTCTCATTACAGAGATGCACATCACCTAATATGCTTAATTGGTAGTAGGCTTTTGAGCCTATACAGCTTGGAGTAAGACAACATGCATAAAGAGGATGATGTGGTCAAAATACTCATTTGCCTAATAATTCTGCACTCCCTGTATATATATATATATATATGTATATATATATATATATATATATATGGCTTGCCTGGAGTTGTGGGAGGGGCGTGGTGATCCTATTTAAACTCACCCCCCTTTTTCTGCATCACTGTGGAGTTTTGACTTCAGCAGGCATCACTTCCGGTTTCGGACTTCCGGGTTACGATCACTTCCGGTTCGCAGTCTGTGCGTTCAGATCGGCTAACAGCTGCTGTTTTTCCCACACGCTCGTGGGGCACTAAAATTGTGAGTCTTGCATATTCCGGTCCCCTCACCATCTGCCACACGCTGGATGGTCCATAGGGGTGGGGAGGCTGGCAGTAAAACGCACGGACACAGCAGCCAGAGACCACACGTCTCCACACTGCTGACAGGTTTCGTTTTCAGCTTACTTAGTACACTACTAAAACAAAGCTTACATGCTGCTGGGGAAGTTAGTTAAACTGTAAATACTGTACCACATACCACAGTACAACTACTGGGCTGCATAATGTATACTGTTATGACATACTACTTGCTGCATACTATTTTATACTTAGCACATACTAACTAAACTGCATACTAATGTATACTTTATGTCATACTACTTACTGCATACTACTGTATACTTAGCACATACTAACTAAACTGCATACTAATGTATACTTTATGTCCTACTACTTACTGCATACTACTGTATACTTTATGTCATACTACTTACTACATACTACTGTATACTTAGCACATACTAACTAAACTGCATGCTAATGTATACTTTATGTCATACTACTTACTGCACACTACTGTATACTTAGCACATACTAACTGGGCTGCATAATGATGTATACTTTATTTTCATGCTACTTGCTGCATACTACTATATACTTATCATATATTAATTAAGCTGCATACTAACGTATACTTATTTCATACTACCTTACTGCATGCTACTACATACTTATCACATATTAACTGGGCCACATTCTAAGGCATACTTTTATTACATACTGCTGGCTACATACTATACTTATCACATACTACTGTATACTTTTATTACAGACTACTTGCTGCATATTACCGTATAGCTCATTACATTCTACGTATGCCACTACAGTAGTACATATTGCTATGTAACACACTACTAGGCTGCTCTAAGATATTACATACTACTGGGCTTACCACTATGGTTCATATGGTGTTACATTCTATTGCGTTACATGCTACGGTATGCCATGATACTATATGAATTGTTGCATACTACGGTGTTATATACTACCATGGCATGAGAGGTATTTCATGCCACTTTACTACATGACTGTAGGGCATATTCTAAGATTGCACTACACGATAAAGGAGGGCGGCCGCTTACATATGGTGGTGCGTGTTGCTGTGTTTGGAATTACAATGTGTTCACATGCTTTACGTGCATTAATCTACAAAAGCTAGTATCAGAGATCACATTACTTATTTCTCTATGCTTACTTTTCAGGTTCAAGTTGACTTATATCAACTACGTTCATTACTATCAAATCTTTATTTAACATTGTCCAGTAAGTATGGTGTTAAGTAAGGGGTACTCTCAGCATTAAAGGGAAGTACGTTTATTACTATGTATAACATATACTCCTCTCTACTATCACTAGGATAAACCTCGCTTCCATTAGATTAGTGGTGGAAGTCTCAGGTTCTCTGTTTGGTTGTGACCTAATTTTTTGACCTAACAACAACAAGTGAGTCTCAGGTACGTTTTGCCTAAACACCCCTGACCCCTCCCCCCTTAGAGCTTATGATTTAGTGTTACTGGCTTATCTAGGATAGGCGGCCACTAGTAAATTATCCAGGCTTCTTCGCCTTAGTAGTAGTGGTCCCGCGAGGCCAACCCATTTCCTCCACACTTGAGGACATTCGCCCCTCGGGCCAAATCATAGTTAGCCGCCTCACACGGTTGCATAGAGAGGGCCTCACTTGTCACTCCCATTCTATATTATACGTTTTAGTCGTCATCGAGAGGCCAACACCTTGCCACAACGTTTCGGTGGCAACAATTCCCTTGCGCCAATCGATAGAGCCTCTCAAGCCACTTGGCAACTAACAGGGCCTCACCTGTCACCACACTTAGGAAATTGTTTCGCCATCCGGCATTAGCTAGCCAGCCAGTAACCAAAAGATGGTACAATGGCTGATGGTTTGATTATTTCCTTTTAGTATGTCACATCTACCGGATGACACAGACAATTTGTCTCTACCCAGTTCTCTGGCCAGATCCTTGTCACCTGCTCGTAAAGGCGACGTTGGGAGTCCAACTTCAATAAGGTCATGGACCATCACTCGCATTACTGCAGAACTCCGGAGACGCAGCATTCCTTTTCCTGCCATGGCCAGGAAAGCTGAGCTCTACAAATTGATGCGGACTCATACTGATAACTCGGGGGCGGGAGAGGGCACAAGTGGTACGGGCAACTCGGACCTACACGTCATGGTCGTTTCACTAGTAGCATCCATGAGTAAGGTTAACGATAGACTAGATAGGATCGAGTCTCTGAGCCCTCCTGTCAGGTCTTCCAGGCCCTCGACTGCCTTACTCCCCAATGCTCCACTATTGCAATCAGGTAATTATGTGCCTTCTGGTTCCGAAACTCACATTATCAATCCTGTGCACATGGTCCCAGATAAGATTAAGAAAGACATCTTGGAGGGGAAGGATGTCACTCTTGTGGCGTTACTTATTGCTTCTCATGATTTCGATGATAACCGCACTTATGCTTATGGTGATATTTCGGTGGTGTTGAAAGCCAAAGACCCTAGATTGAATAAGAAACTGTCCATAACTGATTTTGTCTTGGCTTTTGGTATATATCGTGATATGATTTATTCTGTTTATCTGCATAGACGAGAGGAACTTGACCTCTACATGCACAAGCTGGTGGACTTGGATAGCAAATATGGTGGGTCATCCTTTTATGACTATCACCATTCCTTTTCAGCAAGAGCGTCTGCAATATAGGCTCAGTATAATCTCAAAACTGACTGGAGCCGCATGGATACTGAGCTATTTTGTAGACATTTTGCCGGTCTCAAGACACCAGCTTGTGCTGTTTGTGCTTCAACATCACATTCCACTATGCCAGAGTCCACACCTGAGACTTTCCGTGAACCACAGACCAGGTTGGACAGATCTGGCAAGGACAAACTTGGTCGCCCTATTCTTTACTGGGAAAGTCTCAGGTTTGTAATAACTTCAATGTAGGTACCTGTGGTTATAGTGCCTGCAGGTTGTTCACATTGTTTTAGGGCACACGCCAAGTCTATGTGTCCCAATAAAAGTCATACTAAACCATACTTGACATCCATAAAGATTGGTGCTTTGGCACACTCATTAGCCTCCCACCCATCCAAACACCTAGTGGACTTTTTGATAGATGGTTTCACGGAGGGATTCCATACAGGGTTGGTTCATACTACCGCTGGCATTTAGGAATGCAACAATTTACAGTCAGCATTTGCAAACGTGGAAATGGTCGATGCTCTATTACACAAAGAATTGGAGGATGGGTTCTTATTGGGACCTTTTCGTGAGCCCCCATTTTCCAATTGGCAAACCCATAGGATTAGTCACTTGGAACTCCTCAGGGAAACACAGACTTATTTTAGACCTATCCGCACCTCACTCCTTGGCCATACCAAGCCTTAATTCCCTAATTGCATCCGAGGAATTTTCACTCCAGTACGCCACTATAGACAACGCTATACACACTATCATCACAGCTGGCATAGGGGCTTGGCTCAGTAAAACATTGACATCGTCAATGCGTTTAAATTACTACCCATTCGCCCGTCACTATGGCATCTGCATGGTTTAAAATGGAAAGGTGTCTATTATTTTTTCACAAGACTCACGTTCAGGTCAAAAAGCAGCCCAGGCCGTTTTACATTATCTGGACGACTTTCTGTTCATGGAGAATAATTCCTCTTCCCCCAGTGATCTGACAAAGGCCATATCATTTTTTCATTCTTTGGGGGTGCCAGTGTCCCCCAAGAAAACAGAAGGCCCTGATAAGTTAGTAAATTTCCATAGGTATCCTGCTTGATTCAGTAAACATGGAAGCGAGCCTACCTGCAGTTAATATGACAGCATACTACAATCCATTAACAAATTTTTGGTCAATAGGACATGCAATAGGAAGGAATTGCAATCTTTGTTGGGATTGTTGAATTTTGCTATACGAATCATCTTGCAAGGCAGGGCCTTTATTTATAGACTCCTTTGCCTCCTCCCTCTCATACCAAACGACGTTCCTCGTATCAGCTTGGAGGCACAGGCTACAGCTGATTTGCTTATTCTTGTTGCAGTGGAATGGCCGAAGCATGTTCTTGCCTCCATTGTCTGTCCACTCTCCGGTCATTTGGACAGATGCGGCAGCATCAACAGGTCTTTTCTGCCATATTTGGAAATGAGTGGCTTTGGGATGCTTGAACAGAGGAGGTCCAGCACATTGAAGGCTTCTCACACACCTCGGTCTTATTTGAGAAATACCCCATTGTTGCGGCAGCTGTGGTGTGGGGTCATTCTTGGCCAGGTAGCTCGGTACGCTGTTTTTCCGACAACCAAGCTACCTGCCACATCTTAAACAAAGGCCGTTCTGAGTCTCTAACGATTATGAGATTCATAAGAAGACTTACCTGGCTGGCTGCCTGCAATCACTTTTATTTGGCGTGTTCTCATGTACCAGGGGTCTTTAATACTGCAGCTGACAAGTTGTCTCGCTTTAAATTCCAGGCATTCAGAGAGACGTTAGCCACGGCCTCCCCTACAGCCACTGCAGCACCACGCTTTCAGGAGCTGGTGATGGACTGAAAGAATTGGCTAAGCATTGTCTCGCCTTGGCTAGTCTAGCCCTGTCCGACAATACTAAACGGTCTTACGATAGGGCTTTCAAACTATACAAGAGGTTTATGATAGAACACAACTTGGTGCAGTTTTTTGCCATTTCCACACTGGTAGCTTTTGTTTTGTTTTGTCATCTAAAACTCAAACTGTCACCCAACACCATCAAATTATATTTAACCGGCATTCAACACCACATGTATACCTTACACCCAGATAACTCTAGTTTCTTATCTTCTTACCCCATTAAAAACATTCTTAAAGGCGTACAGAAATCCAGTACCACTCCTCCATCAACAAGATTACCAGTACATAAGCAGCTATTTAAGGATATGTCCGACTTGTTGGACATGGCCCCATTTGAACACTATACAAACATGGTAATCAAAACAGCCATCTACTTGGCATATTATGGGTTTCTTAGACGGGCGAGTTTACCATACATGGAAACAAATATGCACAAACTGCCTCAAACGGTCCCGTCTCACCAAACTGCATGATCACTATATCTTGTCACTACCAGTTACGAAAACAAGCCAGCTGAGCAAGATAGTACCAGTCACATATTATCCTACTGCAAACAATGGTGCCCGGTGAAAGTATTGGATACATACCTCCAATCATTACCACCGCAGTCTGACATTCCGCTACTAGTCTTACACAAAGAGGTCTTAACAACAGCCAAATTCATGCAATACGTCCGCATGTTACTGACCAGACTAGGTCTGAACGCTGGAAACTTTCCTGGCCATTCCTTTCGGATAGCCTCCACAGCCTCCAGCCAAAATATTCCAGTACATGTAATCAAGTCTTTGGGCCGCTGGAAGTCCTCAGCATTTGCTTTGTATATAACTCAACCTGTGCTAGAAATTAGGGCGGTTTTTGTTAAACTGTCATCTTAAGGTATTTTCTTTGCACTATGTTTATCTATGTAATATTTTCTTTGGCAAAGACACTGCTTATTTTTGCCCTCTTTATTACAGGCCTACCGCATATGTTGGTTTCGGCACACTTCAACCGACTTGTTCATACCTATGGTTACACCATACTATACATACGTTACTTTACAAAATTAGCACCGAACACAAATGTAAAGGCTTGCCTGGAGTTGTGGGAGGGGCGTGGTGATCCTATTTAAACTCACCCCCCTTTTTCTGCATCACCGTGGAGTTTTGACTTTGGCAGGCCCCGCCCACCACTCCCTCAACTCAATTTAATTTATTATTTTATATCTAGGGTGGGCACTCTTTATTTCAGGCCTACCACATACGTCGGTTTTGGCACACTTCAACCGACTTGTTCATACCTATGGTTACACCATACTATACATACATTACATTACAAGAATAACACCGAACACAAATATATACCTATACATATATATATATATATATATATATATATATATATATACTGGAATTCATAGATTTTCTCTCATCTATGGGAGCCAAAACCATTTTACCTCCTTTATTTATGGTTATGTTTGATAACTCTGGGCTTATTATTTGCAATAAGGGGATTCTCTCCCATCTATAGAATGTTGCAGAGTGAAGCATCAGGGGGTTTTACTGAGGTCGTCAATCCTTCCTCCTGTAGTTGGAGGCAAGGGGGTGACATTTTCACCTGATCGGCATCCTGACAGGTCATGGGGTGAGGACGTGATCAGTTATCGTCTGGAACCCATAGCACTACGCATGTGCGAATCCCGGCATTTAAAGGGATATCGCGCCAAATTTTTAAAAAGCGTGTTTTGGCTAACAAGTTCAGCAGACTGTTCCTGTGTGCCTCTGAGATACTGTTTAAGCTTGAATTAACTTTCAGTTTTGCTGCCCTGGGCATTGGTACCTATTTTCAGGTATAGTGAAATGATTTTCCTTATAAGCATAAATCTTATAGGATAATCATAGAAATGCATAATTATACTAGTATTTCTTTTAGTATGGCTTCTCCCTCTGCCTCTAGAATATCTGATTCTAGAAAAAATAGTGAGCAAGATACATTTATTCCACAAGGGTTTTTTTGTTGTCTCTCATTCCAAGGAGATCTATTATTTGGCAAAGTATTGGACAAGGCAGCTGATGGCAAAAAAGCCTTCCTACCTCAGGAAAGAAGAAAACCATCCTCTTCTTCCTGGAGGAATAGATATAGGAAGAGATATAGGGAGAAAAAAAGAATCAATAGGCAGAAAAGAACAAGCCATGAAAGAATGTATTCACAAATTTCGAAACCAAGGGGTAATAGAGGAAGTCCCAATAGAAGGGTGATACAAAGGGGATACTCAGGAGACGTGGAGATTGATCTTGGACCTAAAAAATGTAAATTCCATGCTAAAAAAAAGAACTTTCAAGATGGAATCCATTTCCACTATCATAAAAAACATAAAGAAAGGAGAATGGATGGCGTCAATCAATTTAAAGGTTTCTGGGTGCTGGGAAAGCACTTCCAATTCAAGGGCCTTCCTTTCAGTCTGAATCTAGCCCCAACAACATTCACCAAGACTCTCATAACTTTGATTGCCCCTTCTTGTCAGACAGTTATTCTTCACACTCAAGCTGTCAGGAGAATATTACAAGACCATAGTTGGCTGATAAATACAGAAAAGAGGGCACTTACGCCTTCCCAAAGAATAATATTTCTAGGGCTGTGATAGATACCTCACAGGTCCACTTGTCTTCAGAAAGGATTATCAAGATAATAGTAAAAAAAAAAACATTAAGGATCAATCACACATCAGCAAGATATCTTATGAGCTTGATGGGCTCAATGACCTCCCCAATAGGTTTGGTGAAGTGGGCTCAATGGGCTCAGATCAATCAAAAAATGTTTTCTTCATCAGTTCAACAAAGAAAGGGCAGACTGGGAACAGAGAATATATATTTCTCCTCAGGTGAAACATCATTTGACCTGGTGGAAAGAAGGCAGACACTTATATCAAGGACTCCTCTGGAAGAACCCCATTGGAAAACCATAACAATAGAATAAAGTTCTTATGGAAGGGGTGCCCACTACAATTCCCTATGGAAACAAGGGAAGTGGATATATGAAGAGAGGCATCTACATTCCAACCTGAGGGAATTATGAGCAATTCAGAAGGCAATTCTACATTTCCTTCCTTTCATTATATGATCATGGGTTCTTATAAAGACATGGGTTCTTATAAAGACAACCAGGCTGTGGCATCGTAAATAAACAATCAAGAGGGCACCCACAGCAGGCTTATTCTAGAAGAATTGTCTCCAATTATGGCACTAGCACAATCCAGTCTTCTGGGTCTGAAAGTAGTATATCTTCCGGGTACAGAAAACAAGATGGCAGATTTTCTAAGCAGATCAGAGATTCTTTCTGGAGAATGGAGACTTCCCACAAAGGTATTCATGATAATCACTATCCTGTGGGGCACTTACAGATCGATCCCAGAATCTGTCTGAGAATGCCTGGTTCGTTATATTTCAATTTCTAAATTCTACAGGAAGACTACCCAGCTATTTGTTCTTCCTTCTGGTACAAGAAAAGGTGAGGCAGCATCTGCTTCTATCTTAAATAGATGGATTATTTTAATCATTCATTTAATCAGTGCCTACTATCACAAGAACTTACCTCCTCCAGAAAAAATGAAAACTCAACAAGAGCAACTTCATTGGTTAATTGGGCAGAGGTGCCATATGAGGAAATTTGTAGGGCAGCAACCTGGTCTTCCCCAGTGACCTTTATAAAACATTATATACTGGTTGTGACACCTCCTTCCACCTCTTTTGGCAGGGGTGTGTTGGCTTATCTTCTATTTATTAGAATTAATTTGTTAAACTTTTGCATAAATTCGTTTTTTGAGTCAGTTTTTTATTTTTTTTTAAATTCCCAAACCTTAGAAACATAGCAACATAGAATGTGATAGCAGATAAGAACCATTCGGCCCATCTAGTCTGCCCAATTTTCTAAATACTTTCATTAGTCCCTGGCCTTATCTTATAGTTAGGATAGCCTTATGCCTATGCATGCTTAAACTCCTTTACTGTGTTAACCTCTACCACTTCAGCTGAAAGGCTATTCCATGCATCCACTACCCTTTCAGTAAAGTAATACTTCCTGATATTATTTTTAAACCTTTGTCCCTCTAATTTAAGACTATGTCCTCTTGTTGTGGTAGTTTTTCTTCTTTTAACTATAGTCTCCTCCTTTACTGTGTTTATTCCCTTTATGTATTTAAATGTTTCTATCATATCCCCCCTGTCTCGTCTTTCCTCCAAGCTATACATGTTAAGATCCTTTAACCTTTCCTGGTAAGTTTTATCCCGCAATCCATTAACCAGTTTAGTATCCCTTCTCTGAACTCTCTCTAAGTTATCAATATCCTTCTGAAGATACGGTCTCCAGTACTGTGTACAATACTCCAAGTGAGGTCTCACCAGTGTTCTGTACAATGGCATGAGCACTTCCCTCTTTCTACTGCTAATACCTCTCCTATACAACCAAGCATTCTGCTAGTATTTCCTGCTGCTCTATTACATTGTCTGCCTACCTTTAAGTCATCAGAAATAATCACCCCTAAATCCCTTTCCTCATATGTTGAGGTTAAGACTCTATCAAATATTCTGTACTCTGCCCTTGGGTTTTTACGTCCAAGATGCATTATCTTGCACTTATCCACATTAAATGTCAGTTGCTACAATTTTGACCATTTTTCTAGTTTACCTAAATCATTTGCCATTTGGCTTATTCCTCCTGGAACATCAACCCTGTTACATATCTTAGTATCATCAGCAAAAAGACATACCTTACCATCAAGACCTTCTGCAATATCACTAATAAAAATATTAAAGAGAATGGGTCCAAGTACAGATCCCTGAGGTACCCCACTGGTGACAAGTCCAAGCTTTGAATATATTCCATTAACTATAACCCTCTGTTGCCTGTCACTCAGCCACTGCCTTACCCATTCAACAATATTGGAATCCAAACTTCAAGATTGCAGTTTATTGATAAGCCTTCTATGTGCAACAGCGTCAAAAGCCTTACTGAAATCTAGGTAAGCAATGTCTACTGCACCACCCTGATCTATAATTTTAGTTACCCAATCAAAAAATCAATAAGATTAGTTTGGCATGATCTCCCTGAAGTAAACCCATGTTGTCTCTGATCTTGAAATCCATGTGTTTTTAGATGTTCAACAATTCTATCCTTTAACATGGTTTCCATCACTTTCCCCACTACTGAAGTAAGGCTTACTGGCCTATAGCTGCCCGACTCCTCCCTATTACCTTTCTTGTAAATGGGCACAACATTCGCTAACTTCCAATCTTCTGGGACTACTCCTGTTAACAATGATTGGTTAAATAAATCTGTTAATGGTTTTGCTAGAACACCACTAAGCTCTTTTAATAGCTTTGGGTGTATTCCATCAGGTCCCATTGACTTATTTGTCTTTACTTTTGACAGTTGAAACAGAACCTCTTCCTCTGTAAACTCACGCGTAATAAATTACTCGTTTATCCTTTTTCTTAACTGAGGTCCCTTTCCTTCATTTTAATCTGTAAGTACAGAACAAAAATATTAATTGAGGCAGTCAGCTAGACCTTTATCCTCTTCTAAATACCTTCCTTCTTTTGTTTTTAATCTAACTAATCCTTGTTTTACTTTTCTTTTCTCATTTATGTATCTAAAAAAGGTTTTGTCCCCCTTTTTTACTGACTGTGTTATTTTCTCTTCTGTGTGTGATTTGGAAGCTCTTATAACTTGCTTAGCCTCTTTCTGCCTAATCTTATAGATCATTATGTCTTCCTCACTCTGGGTTTTTTTGTTTTTAACTATTTTGGCCACATCTGCGGAGTACCACAGTGGTTTCTTGAATTTTTTGCTTTTACTGACAAGCTTAATGCAATTTTCTGTTGCCTTCAGTAGTGCAACTTTTAAATAATCCCATTTCTCTTGGACTCCATTTAAATTGCTCTAGGCTGATAATGACTCCTCTACACATATTCTAATTTTAGAAAAGTCTGTTTTTCTAAAATCTAAAACTTTTGTCTTTGTGTGGTGTGACTCAATCACTGTTGATATTATATTAAACCACACTGACTGATGATCACTGGATCCTAAACTTTCACCTACAGTGATATCTGATACCAAATCTCCATTTGTTAACACTAAATCTAGTATGGCCTCTTTATGAGTTGGCTCCTCAATTACTTGTTTTAGAGACAATTCCAGTAGGGAGTTTAGAATATGTGTGCTCCTGGCACAAGCAGCTATTTTTGTTTTCCAATTCACATCAGGAAGATTAAAGTCACCCATGATGATAACTTCCCCCTTCATTGTCATTTTAGCTATTTCCTCAACTGGTAGATTATCTAACTCTTCAATTTGTCCTGGGGGCCTATAAATCACACCTACACGAGTTACTGTGTGATTACCAAATTCTAACGTAGCCCAAACGGACTCTATGTTTGCCTCACTAACTTTTATTAGGCTAGATTTTATGCTATCCTTCACATACAAGGCCACCCTCCCCCTTTCTTGCCTTCCCTATCTTTCCTATATAAAGAGTACCCTGGTATTGCTATGTCCCAGTCATTTTTCTCATTGTACCATGTCTCCGTAACAGCGACTAAATCAGTTGCCATTATTGCCACAAGTTCATGGATCTTATTCCCTAAACTGCGAGCATTTGTAGACATGACTCTAAGCTCATTTTTTAACACACTTGCTGCATGCACCTTCTGTCCTTGTTTTGGGGGACAATTGGATTGATGTTTTATCACCCTTTTGCCCCTCCTCCTAGTTTAAATACATCCTAGCAAAACCTCTGATCTGCTCACTAAGAACATTTGTTCCCTTTTGAGAAAGATGCAAACCATTTTTTTTTGTACAGGTTTTTTCTATTCCAAACAGAGCTACCATAAGAAATAAAACCAAATCCTTGCTCCCGACACCATTCACCAAGCCACAAATTAAAGTCCCAATTACCATCCGCCTGTCGTTCTGAGTGTTATGCACAGGCAGAACTTCAGAGAATGACAGTGTGGAAGCAACCTGCCGTATATCATTGGCAAAAACACTGAAAACTTCCTTAACCTCTGAAACCTCATTGCAAGCCAAGTCATTTGTCCCTAGATGGACAAGTACATCCAATTCCCCTTCCTGCTTTGCTCCCTTAATATTACAGATACGTCTCCTGTCTCTGTGAGCAGTAGCTACAGGAAGACACCTCACAAGACCACCATTGTCCATCTCCACACCTCTTATGATGAAATCCCCCAACAACAACTGCTTTCTATTAGGCCTCACCATAGTCTCCAAAACTAGACTGAGAAAAAAAAAGTTAAAGTGAAAGCAGTAGATATGCTGTTATAAAAATAAATGAAATGGTCAAAGGAAAATGATAAATATGACAATACTTGGATAAAATATAGGGATATAACAAATGTTTCTAAAGGATGAGTTTGCAGTGGAAGCTCCCCCTTTTATGGAAAATGAGACTGCAAAATACAGATAGCCCAATATAGTGCGAGAGACAGTCCTAATTTATAGGAGAGAGTGTTAATATTACCAGGTAAAATACAGTTAACTGGGTTGGAGAAGAAACAAGGGATGTGCTCCTTACAGTAGGAATGACAATAAAACTTTAAGAATGGAGGGAGTATCAGCTATGTATGGTAATTACCATAAAGGGTATTTCAGAATCTTGTTTGGATGTAATGAATGAATGGGTCATTTATTTAAATTGTTATGAAATGTTGAAGGACAGAGTAAATGGAAAGAGGAAGGATGAGTTTATAGATCATTCCTCAATTAAAACCCAGTGTTAAAGTAATGGTCTATGAAAACATTAATGTAATGTTGGAAAATGTAATGTCAAGCAATTTGTAAAGAAAATAAAAGTAGCATAACCTACTTACATTCAGATGAATTTACAGTGTTATTTACTAAAGTGAAAAGTCCAAATGAATTTAACCCCTTAAGGACGGAGCCAAATGTACACAGTGTGAACGAAACAAAATGTAAACAAAACCTGGCATTTGCGCTACATGTCTGTCCAACCGTAATACACCTCTTTCATAGTAAATGCACCCACCCTTATTATATATCATTTTATTCAGGGGAAACAGGGCTTTCATTTAATATCAAATATTTAGCTATGAAACATAATTTAATATGAAAAAATGGGAGAAAATAAGATTTTTTTATTTTTTTTAGTTCTACATGACATTTTAACGGTCAGTGTCATAATACTGTTTGCTTTTACTGCAATAAAATACACATATTTGTATTCAGCAAAGTCTCACGTGTAAAACAGTACCCCCTATGTACAGGTTTTATGGCGTTTTGGGAAGTTACAGGGTCAAATATAGCACGTTACATTTGAAATTGAAATTCGCCAGATTGGTTACGTTGCCTTTGAGACTGTATAGTAGTCCAGGAATGAAATTTACACCCATAATGGCATACCATTTGCAATAGTAGACAACCCAAGGTATTGCAAATGGGGTATGTCCAGTCTTTTTTAGTAGCCATTTGGTCACAAACACTGGCCAAAGTTAGCGTTAGTATCTGTTTGTGTGAAAAATGCAAAAAATGCCAATTTTGGCCAGTGTTTGTGACTAAGTGGCTACTAAAAAAGACTGGACATACCCTGTTTGCAATACCTTGGGTTGTCTACTATTGCAAATGGTATGCCATCATAGGGGTAATTTTCATTCTTGGGCTACCATAGGGTCTCAAAGGCAACGTAACCAATCTGGCGAATTTTAATGTGAAAAAAATGAAACGCAAGCCTTATATTTGACGCTGTAACTTTTGAAAACACCATAAAACCTGTACATGAGGGGTACTGTTGTACTCGGGAGACTTCGCTGAACACAAATATTTGTGTTTCAAAACAGTAAAAAGTATTGCAGCAATAATATCATCCGTGTAAGTGCTGTTTGTGCGTGAAAAATGCAAAAAACTTCACTTTTACTGGCGATATCATTGTTGTAATACATTTTACTGTTTTGAAACACTAATATTTGTGTTCAGCGAAGTCTCCCGAGTAAAACAGTACCCCCAATTTACAGGTTTTATGGTGTCTTGGAAAGTTATAGGGTTAAATATAGTGCTAACAAATTAAATTCCCTATACTTTCGGCATGGGTTGTCAGGCAGGTCCCGCTAATTGTAATTAATTAGGATACCTAATTATGTAAAAATATTACATAAATATATGTGTAGAATTAATATATGTATATATATACATATGTGTATATATACATATATATATATAATTTTTTTAAATATTTTTATTTATATATAGGTGTATATATTTAGTGATATATATGTATATATTTATGTATATAGATATATATATTATTTCGTTCTACGTGTATTTTGATATAAATATATATATATTAATATCACAATACAGTTAGAACGAAATAACAAACATCTATATATTTTTTTATTATTTATTTTTAATTATTTTTTTAATTTTTTTTTTTTTACGTATTTACATTTTTTTATATTATATATAAATATATATATATAACAATAATTATATATATATATTTAATCAGTATTAGTCTACGTGTAATTTGATAGTAATATATATAAATAATTATATATATTAATATTTAAATACACTTCGTGTATGTGTAAATGTGTGTGTGTGTGTGTATATATATATATATATATATATACTTAGATCATATATATATATAATATATATGATCTAAGTATATTTTATATTTAACTGTAATTTTTTTTTTTTAACTAATATTTTATTTTTATTACAGGACAGGGGGCAGAGACAGTGTCAGCCAGTGATTTTACATCACTGGCTGACATACAGGATCAGTGATCACAGTGACTGCCTGTCACTGTGATCACCTCCTGCAGATTGGGTAATTGGCCACAGGGGGGAGTGCCTGGGTGGTACAAGCACTCCCCCCTTCCAATCTGCAGGGGGGATCTTTGTGCCAGTTACATGTGTCAGCCAATAGGCTGACACATGTAACACTGATCGCAGTGACAGGCTGTCACTGCGATCAGAGCGCTCTGAGATCGCAGTGACAGCCTGTCACTGCGATCTCAGAAGGTGCAGATCGCGGTCACTGACCCCAGGGGGACTGCCTGGGGGCCAGGTAAGTCCCCCGACCGCGATCTGCATTGCAGAAAGCCGCCGGCCACGTGTGTCAGCCGATTTGAAATCGGCTGACACACGTTAAATACTGATCGCAGTGACAGCCTGTCACTGCGATCAGTGACTGCAGATCGCGGTCCCCGGCCACAGGGGGGGTTGCCTGGGGGGCCGGGCATCCCCCCCGACCGCGATCTGCAGCGGGCGAATAGCGGCGGCCACGTGGGCGGCCATTAAAGTGAGGGCGTACTATTACGCCCGCCGGCGTTTAGAGCCGGCTCCTGCAGGGCGTAATAGTACGCCCTCCGTCCTTAAGGGGTTAAAGTGAATTTGAAAAAAACAAAATGAGCTGGACTGAAAGCGTAGCTTACTTAGAACATTTTTGAAGTTTAGCTATTTTAACCTTAAATTTTAAATGCAATTGGAATACCTTTAGTGAATAACCCTGTAAATCTATACACATTATGCTTACCTGCATTTCTTTTGCTCTTAGTGATACGTTATCTGGACAATACAGGAATTCTGAATGCTCTTCTGTAAACCGTTATTGAGGAACCTATGACCGTTGTATTTCTAAGCAGTTAGAACGGTAAACACCATTGCCATAATAATTGAAATACAATTTTCCTTCTTAACATTTGCATCTTATGTAATATTAATACATTTGTTTCTTATATGTGGACTGCTCCAGTCCACATGTATTTGAATTATGCTTTGGTAATTGTAGCAGATCTCTGTTTAGATGTACGTGTTCAATAACTGGACAGTGATTTAATAATTCATAAATCAGTGTATACGTGTTCCCCTGTCTGAACACTCATTACATAAGTAAACAACAAAATTAAGTGAATGAATAAAAGAGCATAACAGAATAGAGTACTCTGTAAGACAAATATAGCTGTATTTACATCTTCCAAAAATGTTTGAAAGTTAAATACTCTATTTGTAAAGCTACCCTTCCTAAGGTTTCTAATGAGGGATTTATAGGGGCTCTAATAGAGCATGTTTAATCAAATAATTTATTGAAAGGTCAAAAAGAAATAATATATTGCAGCAGTACACCAGTTACCAGTACACAAAGTGTCTAGGTAAATGTTCATCTTTATTATATTTTATCATTTATAAATAATATATAATTTATATAAAGACGGTGATAAAAGTCCTGGATTGAAGGTACTGTCAGTAGACTACAAACGAGTACGTCTTCAGAACTGTTTTGTTGCTGCATGCAGTACCTACAATATTATAATTTATGTATGTGCCCCGTCAGCATATTCTTTGAGTTTATGGCATGCATCTGAAAACTTGAATTTTGAGGCTGGTATGCTATATGAATAATCTTTTCTGATCAACTAAACAAAAATTGCATTTTTCAAAATGGATTGATGTTACTGCTACCCTTTTTCAAATGCAGTTTGTTGTCTGGTACCTATATCATGGAGTCTGGACAGAACTTGATGGAAGCCATATTTTGTCATGGATCTAGTTGGAGACCAATCGTGCTCACAGAGAGTACAGTATAGTACGCCAATTGTATGTATGTATTAGATGAAAATGTGTATGTGTAAACCAGTAAAATCAGAATAAAATTGTTGGAAAATAAAACATATAATGGTAATTCAGCAAACTTGTTTGTCATACAGTATGCCTTAGCACACCGTGCTTACACCTACATACACATATGTGAAGATGTTATATTAGAGAAGAAATTAATATTTATAGCTGTGATTGTTTACCATGTTTATTTTTCACTTGTATGTTTTCTCAATTTATGTAGCACTCCACCACCATTATGTCCTATAATTTTGCAATGTCAGCAGGAGATGTTAGTTGTTTAGGCATAAATGCCAGATAAAGAGCTGGAAAAAACATAGTGTAGCATGGAAGATGATTAGATAAAATGTGTCATCTTGAAATTCAAGTACATTATGTGCAAAACATCAGATGTGCTACACTCAGCAAGTCTGTGTGCATTTGGCAGTAATGGGCTCTGCTTACCTTGCGTGGCCATTATTTGATTATTGTCTAATTTACTGATTGCAGGTTAGAAAGAACATGTTCAGCTACAAAGAAAAAGTCGTGTTTTGTACTGCATATTTGATGTTTGTTTTGAATTTGGAGGATTATGCTTTTCGGTGATAGTTTCATCACCTAGTAAATAACAAAAAATGCTTTAGTGAAAGTAAAAAGAAATAGTGTGTGTGTGTGTGTGTGTATATATATATATATATATATATATATAAAATCTACACACACACACACGAATATATATTATTTATGCTTACTATCTTTCACATAGAAAATAGATAACTTGTCACATAGAATAGAGATAACAAGGGTTGAAACGATTGGTAACACATTACAAAACCAAAACTGACATATTTAAAATGTAATAAACTCTTAAACGATCCAAAGGTATATCCATTTTATTTACTGTAACTTTTGCTTTTAAAAGGAAACCAATTTCTAAAGAAAACTGAATATCAACATGGATCTAATTTTAAAATGTAGTTTGACCGCCAACAGACTTGCCAAGTTACCACTTATTATAAACCAATCTAAAACATGCTTTGAAGTTAAAGTCAGTTTAACAAATTAAAATTAAACTCAAAAATGCTAAAACCATGCATTGGCTTAATGAATTCTGCATTATTGGATAGGACTAAACAAACACATGGCCCTAAATGGACAACCTGATGATAGTATAGAAAATAACTAAATAATAATAATAATAATAATAATAATAAATACTAGATTATATTTTATCTTAAAAAATAATAATGCAATAAGGTATACCACATATAATAATACCACATTTAGTTATTAATACACTAAATTGAATATAATCTTTAGCAAAATGACAATTATTTCTGAAATTAAGGGTTATTCACTAAAATTAGAATTTTATGTCAAGACACGAAGGCTCATATTGCTTAACCCTTTCTTTACTGTACATCAATAGCAGCAAAGAATACAACAGTAAGAAAAAATGGTAACCATAGTGATAGGCCACTCCCATACCAAGTCCCAGTATAATGGTCAGCACCTCCCCACATATTTCCTCTTTCTTTGCTGCTCCACATAAAGATAAGTACATGACGAATTTTCTCTTACATATATTTTTTAATTATTATTGATTTCTTATTATTAATGTTATTATTAATTGTTCTTTATTATTGTATTGTTCTTATTTGTTGAAGACTCATTATTGCTTTATTTTCTCATTATTATGGATTTTCACTTCTATTTATTCTTCTATTGTTGTTGTGTATTATGCATTTGTTTGTTACCTTTGAGCCCAGGGTTCCAGACCTTCTTTGGGGTATTATTATTATTTGTATCCCTCTCCCTTGAGCTTCCCTTTGTTGCTCTTATCTCTTTTCCGGTTCCTTATCTCCTTCTCGCTGCCTTTTGGCTCCATTTTTCCCTCTCCCTGTCTATTTCGCGCCCTTTTATGCCTGTTTCTCCATTCTGTTCGGCTGTTTTCATGAATGAATCAAGCCTGTTTAACTAAATTCATCACAAAAGCATGCCCTGGTGAGCTCCCTATCTCTACCCTCTTAAGGTTATAGCTAGTTTGGGGTGATTAACTCCTGCTAGTCTGTTATGTTATTTTATTTATTTGTCTATAACTGCTTACAGTACATTATATATATTTTTTTAAAGGGGAACTCTCACAGCATTACTATGCCCAAATCCAAAGTGCCTGCCAGTCCCATTTCCCCTGGGGAGATGGACATACCCCAGGTTTTGGGTAACCCCTCTTCCAGCTCTAATTCCCCTTCTTCTGCTGTGAACCCTATGTCTCCGCTTGATGAGGCACAGTCCCTGGCACTACAGTGTTCAGTGACTGACGCCATTATGGCTGCTATGGGCTCTATGTCCTCTGCCCTCTCCCAGACCATATCACAGGCCTTACTTGTGCGCCCTTTGGTGGCAGAAGGTTCGGCCGCACCAACGCGTTTAGCGCGTCCTTCTACATGCCTTATAGGGGAGGCATCTAAAAAGGCTACTGCCAAATCCAGGCACTTAAGTCCCCCTGCCTCCGGAACCAATATGACGGGTGCACCCGTGACCACCCATGATAACGTGCCCATGTCATGCAAAAGAGCCTTTCCGCGCCAGGAAGAACGGGCGCGGCAGTGGAAATGTGATAGAGCACAAAAAGAGAGCGACTTTGACTCAGAAATCGGGTCTAGTGAGGAGGCTGATGCTGATTCTGTGTGTGACTCTGATGAGGTATGCGGGCAGGACACTGACCCCATTCGCGGATGGCAGTGAGTGGCTCTCAGAGCAACTCCCCTGCTACTACGGGCTCCATCCTCATGGATCCATCTGGGAAACCCATGTTTGACCCGGATGCTCTCCATCATCCGAAGTCGGCGAAGTGACTCCCAGTGGACCATGTGGCACTATACCTGGAAAATTGGGTACGGCGCCCCCTCAGCAAGGCGGCACGCAATAAACTCAGGGCAGAATGCCCAAGACCTCTGGTGCCTAGCAAAGTCTGTGAGACCCCTATAATCAATCCTAAAATGACCCAATTCATCTCCAAGTTGGGATGAGATCCCTGAAAGGGCCTCGATTCGGCACTTAAATCATGCCAGGATAAACACCTGGAAATATTTGGTCCTTTGGCCTGGCTGAAATCGCCAGAGCCGTAAACAGGCAGGTTGACCCGGAGGAACTCCGTAGCTGGATGCATAGCGGGCAGCGTTAATACCTCCCTGTCCACAGAATGGCGTAAAGCCACTTTTTTTTTTTTTTAAATCGAGCCCAAACTAGCCAACCTCGCCCTCACAGAGGCGGACAAGGGTGCCCAGGGCCTGTTATTTGGGGACTCCTTTTTTAAGGACCTGGGGTGCTTTGTGGGTGCTTTTACAGCCCTGGATAAGGCCCAATCCTCCATGAAAAGGGTATTTCAGAGGCGGGTCTCTACCAGGGCTGGCAGATTCAGAGGCCTCTGTCCAGCCATTCCAATTACCACGTGCGTGGATGGTGATGAGGCTCCTACACCCAGAGAACACCCTACCAGGAGACGAGAAGCCAGTCCCCCATCTCTCCCTCTCGTGGAAGACCATGGCGTTCCAGAGGCTTCAGAGGGACTCCGGTTTCAGACGCCCTTACGGTAAGCTTATATCTACCTCATGTTTTTTCCAATATTTGTGTAGGGGGCAGACTACGTCATTTTTTCAAGCCTGGTCAACCATCACCTCCGCTGTCTGGGTTCTGACCACTGTTCAGGGGTTTCACATCGAATTGGTCGACACTCCATGTCACATTCCTCCTCCTCACCCTATTTCGCTTTAAGTGACCGACCGCACCTTGATAGACGTGGAATTATCATCCCTCCATGCTAAAGGGGCGATAGAACTACCCCCATGTCCCCTGCAGGGATTCTCAGCAACATCTTCCTAGTAGAAAAGAAGGGCGGGCAGATGCGCCCCGTTATCAACCTCCGTGCCCTAAACACTTTGGTGCGCTACACTTCAAGATGGAGGGCATTCATCTCCTACGGGACTTGCTCCTTCAGGGAGACTGGATGGTAAAGTTAGATCTGAAGGACACAGTGACCGAGACGTCCAGGGACTTATTACGCTTCCTCTGCAAAGGCGACATCTGGCACTTCACATGCCTCCCCTTTGGGCACTCGTCAGCTCCTTGGTGCTTCACAAAATTGATACGCCCTGCCATCGCTTAGTTGCACAGTTGAGGAATTCAGCTGATAGTCTACTTGGATGACATCCTCATCATGGCACAGGATCATTCGGTCCTCCTGAAGCATCTGCAATGGACGATGGATCTCCTCTCTCATCTGGGTTTCCTCCTCAACTGGGAAAAATCCTGCCTGTCCCCTTCGCAACGCATGGAGTTCCTCGGGTTCTGAAGTGGAATCACTCAGCCTTTCCCTGCGCTATCTGGCACGGATCATTGGCCTACTGGCGTCATCAATCCAGGCAGTGTTCCCAGCCCCTCTTCACTACTGTGTCCTCCAACGTCTGAAGATGCGCACCTACGCGGACATGGTCTTTCTGGACTCGGAAACTCGGGACAAATTGACCTGGTGGATCCACAACCTCTCGGCTTGGAATGGCAAGGCCATCTTCAGTTCCCAACAAGAGTTTACGGTGGATACAGATGCATAAGTCTCCATGGCTGGGGTGCCCAATGCAACGGTGTGACTACCTGGGGACGCTGGTTGGACGTCGAATCCCATCTCCACATCAATGTTCTGGAACTCCTGGCCGGCTCTTTTATGATCCAGAGTTTTGCGAACGGGACTGCCAGCGCATGCATCCGGCTGCACATGGACAACATCTCCGCAGTCCTCTATGTCAATCACATGGGCGGCATGCAGTCGGCTATTCTGGCTCGCTTGGCAAAGGACTTTTGGGCCTATTGTTTGGCCAGGAATCTGTTGTCAAGGCGGAATACCTCCCCGGACGCCACAACACTCATGCAGACTGGAGTTCACGCTATCTGTCGGACAGCAGTGAATGGAAATTGGATGTAGGAGTGTTCTCCACTATCTTGTCTCTCTGGGGACCTTTTGCCATCGACCTCTTCACATCCCGACTCAACACCCAATTACCTTGGATCTACAGCTGGCGCCCGGATCCAGCCGCAGAGGCAGTGGATGCCTTCCTGCAAGACTGTACCGGCTCACTCCTTTACGCTTTTCCTCCATTTGCCATGATCCCTCGGGTCCTGCTCCAAGTTTGCCACCAAATAGCCGACCTGATCCTGCTGACCCCATTCTGGGAGACCCATTCATTATTCGAGGCTCGTCGGGCATATCACACGATTATCTTGTACAGGTTGGCCATCTCCTTGGTTCACCAAGGATTTGATGGCTGTCCCACAGGCCAATACCCTTTGGAGTGCCGCTTGCTTCAGGGCTCGCATCTGTCACGCCCACCTAGGCCTCGATACTTGGCTGTTTGGGATGTCTCCTGCATTTTGTCGCTTTTTACTTCCTGGCCTCCCAATTCGGATCTCTCCCTGTGACAGCTGTCGGCCAAGTTTGTCTCCCTTTTTTGCCTCATTTCATGCAAACTGGTTTCGGATGTACATGACCTGGACTACGATGCTAGGTCTTTCACTCCGAACGGGGTGACATTTAACATCTCCAGATGCACTAAGACAGCTATTAGGTCAGTTTCATATCCGAGTTTTCCAGTTACCCCGGCTTTGTGTTCAGTGACCTGTTTACTAGAGTACAAACTTCGGACGAGTGCACATCGTTCGGTGTCGTCTCCTCAGCTTTTCCTCTCGATTCGTCACCCTTTTTCCCTGGTGTCCAATACTACCTTGGCTCGCTGGGTGAAATGGGTGATGTCACTGGCTGGCGTGGATACATCCATCTTTAGTGCCCACTGCTCCCGGGGGCATCGCCCACATCTATGGTGACCTCGGGGGCGCATCTGGAAGACATGATGAGGATGGTGGACTGGTCCCGCGAATCCACTTTTTGCGAGTTTTACTTTCGGCCTCCACCTCATGCTTTTTCTTCTGTTATTGATCAGCCTTAAACTTGCAACATGAGCCTCCGTGTCTTGACATAAAATTACATGATTACATGATTTTGCTATTTCATGACGAAAAGTCATTATTTTATGAAAGACACTGAGGCGAGTATTGTCCCACCTTTTTATGTTTCTTTCACTTGATTACCTCTCCCTATTGTTTTTCTCTCTCCCGTATGTTTCCAGGGGGTGGTAGGTATTTGTTCTGTGCTCTGGGTTTATATTGTCTCTTATGTTTACTTTACCGGTTCATGTAATATGCCTTGTCTGCTGGGTTTATCTTGAGTTATGGGCACTGTGTTGCTTCTGTTTATCTTATGTCTTGGCATGCGCACCTTGGTTCAAGTACCGATTTAACCGTTTGGCTCCTGTTTTTATGTTTTCACAGGTTGATTCCATGCTGTTTTGGGGGTCTTCACTACTTCCCACACAGCTTCAACATGTTAGCTGGAGGTTTATGGATTGTTATGTTATGGGCTCCTCACTGTGTGCGTTCTGTTCATTGATGGATTGGTCCCAGTTCGTTTATGGTTCCTGATCGGAGTCTGGTTGGATTTCGTGATGTTTGTTATATTGTGGTCCCTGATGCTCCTCTATGAGGATCATTGGATTGTACCTCACAACATCAAACTAGGAGGAGGTACAATCAAATGATTAAATTTTTATTTTTTTTGCAGGATTAAGGGCGGCGCTAAAACTAAGTACCAGGTAGGGACAGGAATACTGTAGCATTAGGAATACAAATATGGGTTCTTAATGCTACAGTGTTCTTTTAACTTAGAATTCACAATGTTAATTACTTTGAATAACTCTGTTAATATCTCTCTTATTTTTGAATCTCTCACATGTTTTCTGCCTATCTACTTTACAAACTAGACTTAAGGTACTTCAAAGTAATAGAATCCCACTGGTCCAAATGTTCCAATAATAATAACAAAGTATTTAACCAGGAAAGGCACATTCAGATTACTCTGGTTTTCAAGTACATCCTGGGAGAGTCTCTTTGACCATAATGGTGAGAGGGTTTCTGATCATATTCAAGATGGCACCTGCTTTTGTATTTCTTAACACAAATGCAATCATTGATGAGTTTAATAGAAATATTGATCACATTCTTCTCAATATGCAGCCATATTTTCCATTTAGCATGCTGGCATACACAGGAATGCACAGATTATATAGCGATGGAAAAATGTTTAGCTTTATACCCAAAATAAATAAATAAATAATGCATCCTTGCATAAACAGTTAAAAATTCACAGTTTTCCACAGTGCACTTAAGGGGTCCCAATCTCAGGGCACAACTGCGACTTAAAAGTCCCAATCTGCCTAAGGATTAGTGGAGTTAAACTTTCAACTAGCAGCTGCTATTTAGAGCTTCAAACATTTCAATTCAAGTCTCCCAGCTATAAATATTCGCTAACCAGAAGAGTACTCCCAATATTCTTGGGATAACTGGGGTATGCTTGCCATAGTTCTGATTTAAGACTAAATAACTCCAACAATCACATTAACCCTCTAACCTCTAAAATAACCTTACACTAAACCTAGCACTAACCCTAAAACAAACAATGAGCCTAACATTAACCCTAGCCTTAAGGGAACGCTCCAGTCCCCCAAAGCATTTCAGCTTCAGGTTAACTGCAAGTCATTGCAGCATCATTTTATAAAAGTGAAGAGTTGAAAAGAAATTGTCTCAATAGTAACACCCCACAGTTAAGTAGCCACAAGGAGAGTTTTCACACCCTTTAAATTATAGTTCAAAGCAAAAGTGAGTACTGTTCATAGAACTGACTGGAGAAAAGTAATTGTTAAAGATGACGTCACTCGAAGAGGAACTGTATTGAGGAGACCCCTAGCGGTACACTAACCTTAAAAGTAACTCTAATACATAGACCTAAAATAATTATATTGTACCATTACACTATACTATATTATAACCTTAATATACTCTTTACTTGCTATTCCTGTCCCTAGCTCCCTGCACCTCAGTCATATTTTCATTCTTAAGACTCATGGAAATGTCCAATACATGTTGCAGTATTGAACCTCTCACCTTCTAATACTTGTTTGACTTTGCAAGAGAAATACTGTATTTTAATAACAGATTTACAGTGCAGAATATTCAAGACTAATAAAATACACTTTAACGCTTACTCTGTATATTTACATATGTCTTTTAAAATTATATTTCTTTGCAAAGTATATCCTTATTAGGTGTTTTAATGTCGCCAGTTATATGCATGAACCTCACATTTTGTTTGTTTTTGACAGTCAATGATATTCAATTCCAGCATGCTTTACTTTGTATTTTTCTTTATGAATAATACATTGCAAAAGATCCTTTAACAATGCTGACATCTAGTGGATGATTTGAAATTCTCTGCAAGATTAAAATTGAAAGCAAAACTAATTTTACTATTTTACAGCAAAATCCACTGAAGAAGAGATACTTTTTATTTTAAAGCATACAATGATGAATAGAGTATACTGCTCAGTATCATTATATAAATTGCACTTTGGTTGAAAAAGTATGATATCCATAAATCACAACCTGTGTAATCTATATATGATGTAATTACAGATAACCATGCAGCCTCTGTTCTTACCTCCTGATTGCCTAATGTGTATTATAACTTACAGCTCTAAATAACTGTCTTCTCTGATTCCATATTTGCCGTCTACCCCATTTTGTAGGATGTATGGTATTGTTTGTTGTGATTCTTTAGATTTGCTATCTCCAGTATTGATCAGGCATCTAATTAAACATGCCCATAGCTGATCTTGCATCTTATTATGAAGTTAACCCTAATTCCTTAAACTTAATCTCTTTTAACATGGCGAATTATAATACACCTGTGAAATGGAGAATGGTGTTAAGCAAGTTCCCTCTGTGAAATGTATTTAACTCTGCAACTGAGATAAAAGTTCACTTTTACTACCATGTATTAAAACCACGAGGAATCCAGAATGGAGAACAAAAGAAAAATTTACATATTAAAAACAAACAAATAAAAAGAAACGCATTTCTGATTATAACCCCTTGGTGACCCCTTTCTTACCGTTAAGGACCAGGGCTGTTTTTACATTTTTGTGGTGTTTTTGTTTAGCTGTAATTATTCTCTTACTCATTTACTGTACCCACACATATCATATACTGTTTTTCTTTCCATTAAATGGTCTTTCTAAAGATACTCTTATTTTCATCATATCATAAAATTTAATATAGGAAAAATTATAAAATATGTTTTTTTTTTTTTTTTTAAACATACTTTTTCTTACTTTGACCCCCAAAATCTGTTACGCATCTACAACCGCCAAAAAGCACTCATGCTAAATAGTTTTTAAATTTTGTCCTGAGTTTAGAAATACCCAGTATTAACACGTTCTTAGCTTTTTTTTGCAAGTTATAAGGCTATAAGTACAAGTAGGACATTGCTGTTTCAAAATATATATTTTTAAAGTGTATCAATTTGAGGTATGCCCAGTCTTTTTTATTAGCCACTTAGTCACAAACACTGGCCAAACTTAGCATTTATATTTGTTTGTGTGTTAAACATGCAAAAAACAATTATGCACTTATTTATATATTTGAAGTCTATGTGTATATAATTAAGAAATTATTTATGTAATTATGTATATGGATATATATATATAAAAACTTCTTGTGTCCTGCACTTACAGCTCCCGGTCTTGTAATGCCTTGGTGCTAATCCTGGCCATAATATAGAAATCCTTGTAGAAAAGCACTCACAGGACTTGATATCGTTCAAAAATTGTGCTTCTTTACAACAAAAATTTCAAGTAGAAAGTGTATATATATTTATTATTTGTTTTATTTATATATACATATATATATAGCAAAAATAGAAAAGTCCTTGCATTCACGCTTGGATGATTTAGTAACCGGGTGCTTGTAATCCAGGAAAATTCAAATAAGTTCAAATAGTGATCAGCACTCTCGGATTTTCAAGAATTAAAAATAACAATTTATTAAGTATCCATTAAAAGATCAACGTTTCAGTCCCAGCAGGGACTTTCATCAGGATCAGGCATAAAAATATTTATATATATTTGTATATATATTAATATCAAAATACAGTTAGAATAAAATTATTTATATATATATATATATATATATATATATATATATATATATATATATATAACAAAAAAAAGCCTTGCACTCCTACCAAACATTGAATAGAACCCGGTGCTCGATTGCACAATAAATACCAAGCAAAAGAAAAATCAGCACTCCCAGGATATATATATATATAATTTTTACTTTTTATTTACTTATTTATTTTATAATATATATATATATATATATATATATATATATATATGTGTGTGTGTAATTAAATTCTAAGTGTATTTTTATATTATTAAATATATATATTAATATAAAAATACACTTAGTATGACATTATATGAATATAAGATATACCGATATATATTATATAGATATCTTATATATATTATATCTATATTTATATTCCCAGCACTCGATGTTCCCGGTCTTTTCGTGCTCCGGTGCACAATCTCCAACTAAAGTATATAATCCTAGTAGAGAGCACTCAGGAGTCTTGTAGAGTAAATTCAAACTGCTGCTTTATTAAGCAAACACAGTGATTTACAAAATAGTCAACATTTCAGTCTATGCAGACTTTTTTCAAGACAATTTACAAGGTGAACTTGTGGCAGTTATATACATAGGAAAAGCAACTGATTGGAGGGTGAAGAAATGAATACGAAATTGTGTGACGTCAGAAAATGATGTAGAGTGAGGTAATTTAAATGCATGATCTAATTAACCCTGTCAGGGAAAGAAAGAACACACAGAGTATATGTACAATATTTACAAGAGAAGATTTAAGAGAATAAATAGAGTGAGAGAACTATGATGTATGTATAGTCTATCTACTGTGTCTGCTCCTAACCACAAGTACAAAAAAACAAAGAGTGCTTTAGTGTTGTAGATACTTTGTATCAGAGTGCAGAACTGATACAAAAGAATAATATGAAAGAGAAAGAGTTATTGTAGATATTCAAGTGACAGACACATATATATAAAAATAGCTCTCAAATGATGCTTATGATACACCCCTTATAAGCATAAACATCAGTCCGAATAGTCAAGTTTATAAAGCTTCATCTTCTTTGTAAAAAGCAATATAAAAAGAGTTCATCTCATTCAGTTCATGTGGAGATATTGTTCCCAGGGTATGTATCCAGAAGGCTTCTCACTTGAGTAGAATTATGTCTCCTTTGCCCCCTCTCGGAGAGATGGGTACATGGTCTATACCTATAAATCGGAGTGCTGCGAGGTTATGGCCAGCCTCTAAGAAGTGTCTGGATACCGGTGTGCTTGCTGAGCAACTCAGTAATGTGGTTCAAATGGTGGATGTGTGTCAACGCATTCTCTCCCTCAGGTCATTCGACGTCTTACCCACGTAGTTGAGCCCATATGGACATATAATTCTATGTACTACGTGGGTAGTCGTGCAAGTAATGCGGTGCTTGATTTTGTAGATTTTACTTGATCTGGGATGGCAAAAAGTTTTAGCTGGGGTCATAGAGTTACAGGCTAGGCAATTCAAGCAACGATAGCAACCTGCATTGGGTGCTGTAATAAGTAACTGTGTCCATGTTATCTGGTCAGTGTGGACCAAAAAGTAGATATTATATATACATTTTTTATATATATATTTACTACCATATTTTTTTTTATTTTACAGATGCAGGAAGACTGCATGTCAGTTCAGGCAGTCCCCCTGCAGGCAGCACTATGGACGCCTATTGCCATGCTAATTTCTGATAAATAAGAACGTATTGCTCTCTACTGCTAAATGATATGTCCCATCATCTCCAAAGAAGAGTACCATTTTGTCACAATATCTTGGTGAACATGATGCTGTGACAAACTTGCTTGTTCTTGATGCTGCCTCAACCTTTTATTATCCTTCTTACTGTGATTGAAGTGTCCAGCAATCTTTGAACATCTCCAATTTTTTTCTCTGACTTTGAACTTTTGAATATAATACAGGCATTGTTTTCTTCTTACTAGCTGTTTGGTCAGACATATCTTTCCTAGGTTGGCAGCAATGCTACTGAGTCTGCCTCATAGTGCTGTTGCCTTCAGGGGAAAACCCCACAGAGGTGGATAGCATTGGCTCTGGCTCATGTTTTGATTCTTTTGGTGCTATTTATTAAATTTTATTAGCAAGATTGGGAGTGGAATTTAAAAAATGCTTTACACACAAACACAACACAGCTAGCTTAAACGCAAACACAAAGAAAAAGTATGTGCAATGAATGAAGTGGAATATATACAATATTTAGTGCACTCTTTTTCTTTGGAAGAAAAGTAACTTTTTTTTCTTCTTTATTGTACTTTTTTATGTCCCTTCTAAACACCTATTATGCAGCAGCATACAGGCTTAAGCAGGCACGCTTATCCTGAACCAACGTCTGACACTACCAGTCCTTCCTTGCCTGTGTACTATTAAAAAAATATACTGTGTTGGAGATTAGAGAATATCCTCCACTAGTTAAACTGTTGAATAAAAAATTAAACTGTAATAAATACATAAAATTTTCGGTTCGCGATCGGCAAACGCGAACTTCCGCAAATGTTTTCGAACGGTCGAACTGGGCTACAAGCCATAGACTTCAATAGGCAGGCGAATTTTAAAACCCACAGGGACTCTTTCTAGCCACAATAGTGATGGAAAAGTTGTTTCAAGGGGACTAATACCTGGACTGTGGCATGCCGGAGGGGGATCCATTGCAAAACTCCCATGGAAAATTACATAGTTGATGCAGAGTCTGGTTTTAATCCATAAGGGGCATAAATCACCTAACATTCCTAAATTGTTTGGAATAACGTGCTTTAAAACATCAGGTATGATGTTGTATCGATCAGGTAGTGTAAGGGTTATGCCTGCTTCACAGTGACAGACCAAACTCCCCGTTTAACGCACCACAAACAACCGCAAACAGTCCATTTGCACAACCACAAACTCCCCATTTGCACAAGGTTGGATACCAAGCTAGCCATGTCCCATTCCTTGTCCTCACTGATGTCATTGAAGGTCTCTTCCTCCACCCAGCCACGTTCAACACCAAGGCTCCCACAAAAGGTGACAACAAGCCGCCTGGGACGCCTGCTGTGTTTGGTCTTCCACCTCCTCAAAGCCACCTTCCTCCTCTTACTCCTCTTCTTCAGACTCCTCTCTCTGCATTGCATTATTATAAGGTGTGTTAAGTAGTACTATTCCTATCAGTTTAATCCCTGTTACGTCCCCTATCAGGGGACGTGTATATGGCATCGATTTTAGGAACCAGGAGATGGAAAAAGATGCTTGGTCGGTCCTCCTATTTCAAATTTGGGGAACAATCTAATGTGCCACCAGATAGGAGTGGTGTGTTAAGTAGTACTATTCTTATCAGTTTAATCCCAATGTCACGACTACTAGTGTGGTCCAGCACGCAGAAACTATGTAAACATATACATAGGCAAGAAAAGGAAAATAAAAGGACAGAGCGTAAACCGGACCTTAGAATGGCCGGACTAATACGCTAGAGACAGAGAATGGTCAAAGGGAAAGCCGAGGTCAAGGAAGCCAGAAAATACACAATACCGTTTACACAAGCCAAGTCAGGGAAACCAGAATTCAGAATAACCAGGGAAAAGCCAAGATCAGGATACCAGGAAATCAGATTCACAATGATAAAGCACTCTCAGGAAACCAGGAACAGGAAACCACGACAGGGCAAGGTACTGGGGTGAGCTAGGGATTTAAATATCACGCGGCGGGCCGGCAGCCGGGACACCCTGTTACGTCCCCCTCATCAGGCCTTTTTTAGTCGAATGTATCGCCCACTGTCAGTCCCTTCGGGATCCATCCCTCATTCATCTTAATAAAGCTGAGGTAATCTAGACTTTTTTGACCTAGGCTACTTCTCTTCTCAGTGACAATACCTCCTGCTGACAGGACACTTGAAGCGGGGCAGGCCAGAAGTTCTATCGCAAATTGGGATAGCTCAGGCCACAGGTCAAGCCTGCACACCCAGTAGTCAAGGGGTTCATCGCTCCTCAGAGTGTCGATATCTGCAGTTAAGGCAAGGTAGTCTGCTACCTGTCGGTCGAGTCATTCTCTGAGGGTGGACCCCAAAGGGCTGTGGCGATGCGAAGGACTTAAAAAGCTCCGCATGTCCTCCATCAACAACACGTCTGTAAAGCGTCCTGTTCTTGCCGGCGTGGTCGTGGGAGGAGGAGGATTACTTTCACCTCTTCCCCTGTTAGATTCCCGTTGTGCTGTGACATCACCCTTATACGCTGTGTAAAGCATACTTTTTAATTGATTTTGCAACTGCTGCATCCTTTCCGACTTGCCGTAATTCGGTAACATTTCAGACTCTTTCTGCTTATACCGGGGGTCTAGTAGCATGGACACCCAGTACAGGTCGTTCTCCTTCAGCCTTTTTATACGAGGATCCCTCAACAGGCACGACAGCATGAAAGACCACATTTGCACAAGGTTGGATGCCGAGCTACTCATGTCCTGTTCCTCGTCCTCAGTGATCTCACTGATGGTATGTTCTTCCCCCCAGCCACGTACAACACCACATGTACCAGATAGGTGACAACGAGCACCCTGGAATGCCTGTTGTGGTTGGTCTTCCTCCTCCTCCTCAAAGCCACATTCCTCCTCTGACTCTTCTTCCTCACAATCCTCTTCCAGCGTTGCCGCAGGTCCAGCAAGCGATGCTGATAAGGCTGTTTCTGGTGGTGATGGTGACCACAACTCTTCCTCTTCACGCTCATCTACGGCCTGATCCAGCACTCTTCGCAGGGCATGCTCCAGGAAGAAAACAAATGGTATGATGTCGCTGATGGTGCCTTCGGTGAGACTGACTAGGTTTGTCACCTCCTCAAAAGGACGCATGAGCCTACAGGCATTGCGCATGAGCGTCCAGTAATGTGGCAAAAAAAAATTCCCAGCTCCACAGAGGCTGTCCTAGCACCCAGGTCATACAAATACTCATTAACGGCTTTTTCTTGTTGGAGCAGGCATTCGAACATTAGGAGTGTTGAATTACAACGTGTCAGGCTGTCGCAAATCAAGCGCCTCACTGGCATGTTTTTTCGCCACTGGATATCTGAAAAGTGCGCCATGGTGTGTAGGAATGCCTGAAATGGCCACACACCTTCCTGGCCTGCTTCAGGACGTCCTGTAATCCTGAGTTCTTATGCACAAAGCATTGTACGATCAGATTACACACATGTGCCATGCACGGCACATGTGTCAACTTGCCCAAATGCAATGCCGCCAACAAATTTCTTCCATTGTCACAAACCACTTTGCCGATCTCCAGTTGGTGCAGAGTCAGCCACTGATGCACCTGTGCGTTCAGGGTGGACAGGAATGCTGGTCCGATGTGACTCTCTGCTTTCAGGCAAGTCAACCCCAAGATGGCGTGACACTGCCATATCCGGGATGTAGAATAGTATCTGGGGAGCTGGGGGGGTGCTGTTGATGTGGAGCAAGACGCAGCAGCAGAAGAGGACTCAGCCTAGGAGGTTTTGGAAGAGGATGGAGAAGGAGGAGTAGAGGAGGTGGCAGCAGGCCTGCCTGCAAGTCGTGGCGGTGTCACCAACTCCTCTGCAGAGCCACGCATTCCATGCTTGGCAGCCGTCAGCAGGTTTACCCAATGTGCAGTGTAGGTGATATACCTGCCCTGACCATGCTTTGCTGACCAGATATCAGTGGTCAGATGGACCCTTGTCCCAACACTGTGTGCCAGACATGCCATTACTTTCTTTTGTACAATCAAGTACAGGTTGGGGATTGCCTTTTGTGCAAAGAAATTTTGTCCGGGTACCTTCCACTGCGGTGTCCCAATAGCTACTAATTTTTTGAATGCCTCAGACTCCACCAGCTTGTATTGTAAAAGCTGGCGGGCTAAGAGTTCAGTCAAGCCAGCTGTCAGACGCCGGGCAAGGGGGTGACTTTGTGACATTGGCTTCTTATGCTCAAACATGTCCTTGACAAACACCTGACTGTGGGCAGATGAGCAGGAACTTCTCAAGGCGAGAGACGGAGGGGCGAATGGTTGAGAGGGGGCAAGGAGGACAGCAGTGGTTAACGTGGCTGAAGATGCTGGACCAGGAGGAGGATGGCGGCTTTGAGTTTGTGTGCTGCTTGTACTCATGTGTTGATCCCATAGGCGTTTGTGATGTGCGATCATGTGCCTTCGCAAAGCAGTTGTACCTAGGTGGGTGTTGGACTTCCCACGACTCAGTTTCTTTTGGCACAGGTTGCAAATGGCATCGCTGTTGTCAGAGGCAGACACACAAAAAAAATGCCACACTGCTGAGCTCTGCAATGACGGCATTCTGGTGGTGGCAACAGCATGCGTTGATTGGCGTGCTGTCTGGCTGACCCCGGGTGCCGATGCATGCTGTCTGACTGTGCCACTAGCTCCTTGCGACGACCTCCCTCTGCTTCCAACTCGTCTCCTCCTCTCTGTCTCCCCATCTGAACTTACCCCTGTTCTTCTTCTCTTCTACCGGGCACCCACGTGACATCCACGGACGCATCGTCATCATCAACTGCTTCACTTGTATCTGACAACTCAGCAAAGGAAGCAGCAGCGGGTACAACATCATCATCATCACACCGTACGTCCATGTGTGTAATGCTGCCTGACTGAGACATATCCCTGTTATCTACATCCTCTGGCAATAATGGTTGCGCATCACTCATTTCTTCCAACTGATGTGTAAATAACTCCTCTGACATACCAAGTGAAGCTGCTGTGGTGCTAGTGTTGGTGGTGGCGCAGGCGGGCGAGTGGTAACTTGAGAGGTGCCCGAAGCTAAGCTGGAGGAGGATGGTGCGTCAAGGTTCCGAGCGGAAGCTGTAGAAGATTGGGTGTCCTGTGTTAGCCAGTCAACTATGTCCTCAGAACTTTTCGAGTTCAGGGTACGTGGCCTCTGAACACTGGGCATTATTCTAGGGCCAAAGGGAATCACAGCACCACGTCCATGAAGGCCTGCCTCTGCCTGTCATTTTTTTTTTCGATTAGTGGTACTATGCATGCAAGCTACTGTGACAACAGATATGAGTGGCACTGTGCAGTGGCAGAAGTTGGCAGAGTAGACGCTGTAGGCCTGACACGCACGCTTGCAGACAACTAACTGCTATTCAATCTATTACAGTCAAATTTTTTTTTTTTTTTTTAAATGTAGACTATTGTTACACCAGATATGAGTTGCACTGGTGTGACACTGTGCCCTGGCAGGCCCTGAAACACACACGCGTGAAGGAAACTGACTGCTATTATATTACAGTCCAAAAAGTTTTTTGTTTTTTTAAATGCAAGCTATTGTGACACCAGTGAGTGAGTGATGGCACTGGGCAGGCCCTAAAACGCACACTCGTGAAGGAAACTGACTGCTATTATATTACAGTCAAAGTTTTTTGTTTTTTTTAAATGCAAGCTATTGTGACACCAGTGAGTGAGTGGTGGCACTGGGCAGGCCCTGAAACCCACACTCGTGAAGGAAACTGACTGTTATTATATTATAGTCCAAAAAGTTTTGTTTTTTTAAATGCAAGCTATTGGGACACCCGTGAGTGAGTGGTGGCACTGGGCAAGTGGGCACAGTATATGATGTGAGCCTGACACACAGGCTGGCAGGTAGGTAACTGCAATTACATAACACAGAAAAAAAAAAGCAGACTGATGTTCTAGCCCTAAAAAGGGCTTTTTGGGGTGCTGTCCTTACAGCAGAGATCAGATGAGTCCTTCAGGACTGTAGTGGGCACTGAATACACTAGCCTAGCTATCAATTTCCCTATCAAATCAGCAGCAGCTACACTGTCCCTCCTCTCACTAAGAATGCAGCTTCACAATGAATGTAAAATGGATGCTGTCCAGGAGGTGGGAGGGTCTGGGAGGGAGGGTCTGCTGCTGATTGGCTGGAATGTGTCTGCTGACTGTGAGGTACAGGGTCAAAGTTTACTCAATGATGACGAATAGGGGGTGGACCAAACAGCGCATATGTTCGCCATCCGTGGCGAATGCGAACAAACGATGTTCGCCGGGAACTATTCACCGGTGAACTGTTCGGGACATCACTATACACTACAACTTCACAACAATATACATAACTGCTCTAGAGTAGATCATGGGCTTTGACAATGGCTCTAATACATGATTTGAACAACAATTAGCTCTGACAATAAGTCTGGCTATCCTATCACACATACCATGTGACTTCTTGAAACCCAGATGACTTGGAGAAATTTTCCAACTCAGTTATATTAGCCTTAAACTTTAAATTTGCTTATAATTAAAATAGAATTTTGACAATTCTCAATTTAGTGAATAACTATTTTCAGGCTAAAGTCAGATATGTTCATATTAGGTTGCTTTTCAAGATTATTTAGGAGAAACATCAACTATGTCCCAAATACGATATAAAAAAAAAAAATAACATATATACGTTAAATTGGGTTGTAAGAATTTTGTGTTTTATTTATGCAGCTTTTTTTCTGCCACTGACACAGCATCAAAAATTGACAAATATTAGATGAAGTGTAATAGATATACTACAAACGTACAATTACCAATTAAAAAAATAAAATAAAATAAAATTAGTAATGTAAATTATGAACGATCAAACAGACCTTGTAAAAACACTAATAACATATGTACAGGGATATACAAAAGTAAACATTGTACAGGTATATGTTCTGCAGTCCATGGCATATCTAAAACATATATTATAATGTGTAACAAATTGATGGGCATAAATCAACAGGCTATTTTTCATAAAAATGATCTCCTTTTTTAAGTTTAACTTTTAATAGAGCCTCTGGAGGGAGACACAGCCCAAGTATACAATAAGCATGAAAAACAGCCATATATTATCTCACTTAGCTTAAATTTAAATACTGCTTGGTTTTCATCATTGCAGACAACATATAGTTAAAATAAAACAATACAAGTTATACAGTTATATTAATAATGTACAAAAAAAGTATAAATGTGTGGGAATGCATATTTAAGAAGAGACAAATATATTAAACAGATTTCATGACAAAAGGATTCCATTAATCAGTAATAGGCAAATTGAAATTGGAATGCAAAATGTAGGGAAAAAAATGAAGATGTGAAAGAAATCTCATTCTCAGTCATATGCTTTTTATATCCAGAATTACATAATTTGGATTTCATACAAATTCAAGCAAATAGGTCCCAAAGTTCCTGCATATAAAATATTTGTAAACCACATTCAAGAGAATCCATTTCAATATGATCAAATTAAAGAAACATGTCTACTTTATGCATGCACAAATGTTTCAAAAGCTACATATTTACAAACATGATATGTTTGAAATATGTAATTGTATGAATTTTAAAATTTCCAATTACAAGTTTTGGTAATTAATACATTTTAAAACTTGTGACAGGGAAATGCACACTTTTGCATTCACTGCTACCATAGAACGTCTGGAATGTGACATACTTCTTTAACCTCTTGCTGATGTGTGATGATATTTTTCTGTCATGGTTTCCCTTCCCTTAAGGATTCGTGATGGAATAATTTGATATCTTCGGCTCCCCTCTGTCATCTGGGGCAATTTCAAGTTCAGTCTTTATCACATCTGTTTTTGTAGTTGATCCAAAAAACGGTTTGAAGCACTTTCCAAGTTTGCAACAAACTTGACCCAAGAATGGCAGTCAGCTTTCTTATTGGATCAAGAAGTTATTACCCCACTAATTAAAAATTATATCCCTAACCATTATGTTTTTGCAAGTATTCTTCACCTCTCTTCAGGCAGAAAATTCCACATCCTTTTTGTTTTTACTGTAAGAAAACTCTTTTCCTTTGCCTTAGACTAAATTTCCTTTCTACCATTCTAAATGTGTCATCTTGTGTCTTATGTACAGTCCTTTTAAAGTATAGATTTCTATACAATGGTTTGTATTGGCCCTGGGCATATTTGTATAATGCTATCATATCCCTTCTGAGGTGTGGTTTTTACAAACTAAACAGATTTAAATATGTTAACTTTTCTCTATAATTGACTTGTTCCAATCATTTTATTACTTTTGTAGCCTGCCTCTGCACTTTTTCTGATATAATATCATTCTTTAGAACTGGTGCCCAAAATTGCACAGCATATTCAATGTGTGGTCCATTGATATAAAAAGAGACAAAAATTTTTTTGCATCCCGGGAATGAATACCGCTTTTTATATATGACAATACCTTACTGGCCTTATCAACTTCTTATTGACATTGCACATTGTTGTTTGTTGTCCATAGCAATTCCCAAATCCTTCTCATGTGTTGCTATCCCTAATTCTCTGCGGTTTAGGGTGTAATTTTCTTGTGTGCTCTTTACCCCAAAGAGAATCGCTTTGCATTTACATTAAATTTCATCTGCCATTTGAGAGTTCAGTGCCCCAATGTATCTAAATAGCACTGCAGCAAAGTAATTTCCTATTTGCATTGTATAACTTTACGGAGTTTTGTGTCATCTACAAATATGAAAACATGACTATCAACTACTATTTCATGATAATTTATAAATATGTTAAAAAAGTGGTCCCAGAACAGAATACTGAGGGACACCAATCGCCACTTTTAAAGAAAACCACCATTTAAGCCAATGTTCTACCCAAGAACAAGGATTTTTATCTAGACCAATTTATTTTAGTTTGAACACTAACCTATTGTGTGAAACCATATCAAATACCTTGTCAAAATCCAAGTAGATCATATCCACTGCAACACCCTGATCTATACTTCTACCTACTTCTACATAGAAAGCAATTACGTTAGTTTGACACCAATGTAAAACTGGGAGAGGAGATTAACCCCTTAAGGACACATGACATGTGTGACATGTCATGATTCCCTTTTATTCCAGAAGTTTGGTCCTTAAGGGGTTAAGAAACTTAAACAGTTACAAGGTGAATCCAGTTTCTCTGTTTTGGAAAATAAACTGAAACTGAACCTTGATAGATATCAGAAGTCAATTAAATTCAGGAAACACCAGAAATGTATCAGAGATTCTAGGGACTACCAAATGGGTAATGTGTATAACTTTCCAGCTCGCCTTCTGAGACACAATTCTGAGAATTACGTAACGTCAGAATACGATTCCTCAGACACTGACTCTAGTGCAACACCCCCTAATTTACAAACCCTGACCCCCTCTGTCCCTAACCCCCGGGGTATCCTTAAGAAAGGAGTTGATTTTTTAGAGAAGGACCATCAGGAGGAATTCCCAAACTATCAAACGCGATACCAATCCAGAACTCGGGGTGGGAGGGAGGGAGAAGAGGGGGGAGGAAGAGATGTTATTAGCATCTGAACTTGATCCACATCTCATTAGTACTCCAAAGTTACAAATCATCAATTTGTCTGCCTCTCAGTTGGATGAGTTCCATCTTAAAGTGTTACAAAAGGGCCTTTCTTTTGTTCCGACCCCTGCCTTTGACAGATTTACTTGGGTAAAAGATCTTCATTTGTTTGTACGGAAACTGGTGTTACATAAATTTAATGAACTAAATAAAGAAAAGAAGGCAAGGTCTATGGGCCTCTCTAGTAGCGACATCGAAGGTTTTAATGCCTTGATGTCTCTCCTTGATGAAAATGAGACACAACCTTTTATAACATATACAGAACTTAAACCTAAAAGCCGTTTTACCCCTCATTTTTCAACATTTAGAAATATTGACTTATTCTAGGAGGCAGTAAAAAGTGAGATTGAATGCACTGATACTAATAATCTTGACTCCTTTCCTGGTGATAATCTCTCCAGGAAGGAACAGACGGCTTTGAAATCCCTTAGAGATAACACTAATCTCATTATCAAACCGGCAGATAAGGGTGGCAATATGGTGGTTATGGATAAACCTAACTATGAACAAATGGTTTTAAGAGTACTAAGTAATGATGATACATATACCATCTTGGACTCTGACCCTACCAATGCTTTCCTTAACAGCTATAAGAATATTTTGGACGGAGGCCGCAGTGGAGAGTTGCTATCCGATGAGGAATACACCTTTATCCTCAACCGATGTCCTAGGATAGCAACCTTCTACTGCTTGCCAAAAGTCCACAAAAACCTACAGGATCCACCAGGCCATTCAATCGTGTCGGGGGTTTATAATCTGATGCAAAATGGCAGCCTCTATATTGACCAGATCCTTAGACCATTTGTTGAGTTACTACCCTCATACATCAGTGATACAAAACAGGCACTTTCTTCCCTTTCGAGTCTCCATATTAAACCCACAGTCAACTTGTGTAGCCTCGATGTCGAGGCACTATACTCCTCCATTCTACATAAGAGGGGTATCAGGCATGTTAAATATTTTCTGGACAATAGGGGTTCGAACTACGAGGCACATACTGACTTTACTGTTAAGTTGTTGGGTTTTATTTTGTCACACAATTATTTTTTGTTCCGGAATAAATTTTACCATCAGGTGAGAGGTACGTCAGAGGGGTAACAACCTCCATAATATTTTGGTCCCTAGTCACTTTACGGTCCAACTAAACTCCCAAACAACTTGGTTGGGACAGAGAATTCCAACAGGGACCTATGTTTATGGAAAATGTGTAAATATATCCTTAGGAATTCTAAGGAAGTGAGGAATAGCGAAGATACACAATCTTTCCATATAAACCATTTTTTCAACTGTAATTCTGCAGGGGTAGTATATCTCCTTACCTGCAGTTGCAGTTTAATGTATGTAGGGAAAACCTTCCGTCCCTTTAAAGAACGTATCAAGGAACACGTTAGATCCACTAAAAATCGCTTGGAGACTCCAATCGCTAGGCATCTTAAGGAAAGACATGGAGGGTCCCCAAGGGACATACGTTTCTTTGACAAAATCCTGCGTCAAAAAGAATGCAGGTGAATTTATAAATTAAATACTTTAAATCCCAGTGGCCTTAATGAAGGTTTTTCTTTTTCTCCTTTTATTTGAAATATGAGTCATCCCCTTATAATCTATGTATATAATTTTCTGTATATATTTCTCTGTATATATTTTCCTGTTTTTTTGTATATAATTTTTCCGGCAAAATTTACTAAAAGTGATCATTATAAGTACACACTTTTTTGGTAAATAATAACCTGTTTGTTAGACTGACTCTAGGAGCTGTATACTGTCAGTAGCACATTAGATAGTGCGATCATAATACTTGTCTTAATATCTGGGTTGACCTCTTCACTACATTTGGGTTACAGTACATTGTACCTTCTAACAATATTATTGGCCCATTTTTATTGTCGGGTGGGTGATACATAGTGCCCGATATACGGACATTTAAGATGTAGGGGTTGTTTTTTTTTTTTTCATACTATGTTTACCCCTTGAACATTTAACTTTACATTTTAATTTATATCGATATGGATAGTTTGGGTTAAAGCACGCTCATGGATCATATTTGGATAAATGACGTGTACTCATCTACTGATATTTAAGTAGCCATTGGGTTACAAATGACTTAACATAACTTTCTCCTTCTTTACAGGTTGCAGTTCATTTGAAGGGTGCAATGGCACCGGAGGAGTTAACAATGATATTGATGCTGATTAACTCACTGACTATCAGTTTTTAATGATTGGCTTCTGATGATCCAGGGGGCGTGCTGAGACTGCTTTATAACCAGCTCCTACTAATTTTGGAGGGGGCTTTTTTGATTCAAGGTACTGCTGTTATATACCGCTGTGGATTTTATGTATCTTTTAGTCACACACTAGGGGATATATCACTATTGGATTTCCCCTATAGTTTATATTGAAAACAAGACATATAGCCTCCCAGAGAGTCTGTACAGCAGGGTCGGCTACATAGCTCTATACCCATTTGTGCTTCTTCGTGAATTTATTTTCCACCAGTGAGCTATCTTGGTATACTCTATTGAGACACTATTTATAATGACCACAGTTTAACTCCAGTACCATATCGGCATTTCTACTATCGCTAGGTACCACAATCCCAGCTATATATATCACTTACGGATTTTACAGTTTTTGTGCGACTTGGTTTATTTAATTTTCATCTTTTGTACGGAGCAGTCTGTACTTATGTTCCGTTTCTCTTATATATTGGTCCACATATCGGATGTCCCTATAGTCTTACTTGGTCCTCTTTAGAGGCCTTACTACTATTTATTTTAGCGGTCTCTATACATATGTGCACATACAATATATATATATCATTTTCTATGAGATTAAGGAACATATCCCCAGGTTTTTAATTCCTCACCTTTATGTGATTTTCACTAACACAACTTTTTATGGTGTTTCTATCCAGGGTAAGCTTTATACCTATTATATATATTTTCTTTGCTTAATTTTAGTTCAATAAAGGTTATTACCATTTTCTTTGTTACGTTTACTTCAGGAGGTAATCTTCTAGAGTGAGATTGAATCCCATTCACTTTTGAGTGAGTGGTTTTTTCTATCTCACTCTTTCAGTTGGTAGTTATTTACTTGTTGTGGGGATAAGCCCCCGTGTTACCTCTTGTAACCTACCTTGGGGTTCTGACATTGGCTAGTCCAACATCACCACTCCTATCTCATATTTATTTGACATGAGTTATGTTTCATAAAATCATGATGATTTTTGCTAATAACAAGGTTCTTCCCAATAAATTCCTGAATTGTATCCCTTAAAAGCCCTTCAAATACTTTTCTAGCCACAGAAGGTCTATAATTTCCAGGCATATATTTTGAACTCTTTTTGAATATGGAAACCACATCTGCCTTCCTCCAATCCTCTGGTATAATTCATAAAAGAAAAGAATCCTGAAAGATTAATAAGAGTTTATCTCCACACTGAGCTCCTTACCTACTTGTGGATTAATACCATCAAACCCGGAGCTTTGTTTACATTAACTTTCTTAAGTTACCTCAGCACCTTGTCTTCATCTAATTACAATTTATCTGCAATTTGTTTGCAGCAATCTTTTACATATGTTCTGTCATAGGGCCGTCCTTAAAATAAAGTGAGAAAAAAAAATAGGTATTTAAAATGTCTTCCTTTTCCTGGTCTTTATTAACACAAGCAGTTTTGTATCTACACTCAAATTGTTCTTTTTTTCTTTAGAACTTATTTACTTAAAGGGACACTATAGTCACTAGAACAACTACAGCTTAATGAAGTTGTTCTGGTGAGTATAGTCAGTCCCTGCAGGTGTTTTGTTGTAAACACAGTCTTTTTACAGAAAAGGCAGTGTTTACATTACAGAAAAATAAGAAAAGGGTCAGCACTAATAAAATTGAAGTAGGTAGGCAGCGGCCCAACAGAAGTTAAGCCTTAAACCCTCTGAGGAGAGCACATGTAACAAAGAAATACAGAAAAAGGGCTGCACCAATAGTTTAAAGGTACAATAGTTCGTCTGAATAGGTAGGGCAATATAACGTAGTTGGTCTCACTGATATGGTGGGAATAAAGGTCTGATGGAGTAACTGAAGTATGATAATATTGAGGTCTCTCTCAGAAGTAAGTATCTTTATAAGGTGCCTGTTTATAAGTGTAGAGTCCTCAATGTCCCTAGTGGTCCAATCGTTCCTCTTATATGCAAGACAAAAACAAGGAGACCCAATGGTGCAGTATATAAAATCCAATATGTGCAATCAACTCAATATAGCCAGCTCTGGTGTAAAGGGCGTACAGCCGTATAATCCCCACTTTAAAGGATATGTGATGGGAGTCCTCCAGAGGGATGCATTCCAACACTCAGGAGAGGGTTATATAAAAGACAGCCAATAGTGCTCTCAGTAGAATAAAATATACAGTAAACATAAATAAAAAATGTACTCACAAGTGAAGTGCAGGCAAACTGCACTGTGATGTCAGCGTTGGTGGTATGATCCTCACCTCGGATATACTTGGAGTCACACAAAGGTAAATGGAAGCCAGGTTAAAAATTCCAAATAAAAAAGTGTATTAAAAAGATGATTGGCATAAAATTGTAACCAAATGCCTTTTATTAAAAAAAAATACACAATCAAAATAACCATAACGCGTTTCACCACTAGGGCTTTATCACATGGGTTAGAGATTAGAACCTGGCTGCTCTGAGTATATATAGGTAACTGAGCAATTAAAATTGGCGCCAAAAAAACATCATAGATTAGCAGCCAATACAATATGAACACATACATAAATATTAAGAAAAGACATAATTAAAGAATTATAAGTGTAGCTGTATCTTAAATAAGTGTAAAAAATTTATAAAAGAAGGTTTTGGACCAAGTAAAACTTTAGTATAGCAGGTCATGTGACTGATGTCATCACTCTTCAAAAACAAAAATGTTCTTTTTACTTGATTCTATTTTACTAAACAGATGATAAAAGGCATATATACTATCTAGAAATAAATCTCACAGGAATATAATTTAAACAAATATTAATGCATATAAGATTAAAATTACAAAAATGAATAAGAAAGCATATACATGGCAGTCAGATATAAGAATTAAAATACTGAGAGACACAAATATGTATTTAAAACTTAAAAAGGAACCATACAATTGTATCTAAATCAAAACATAAAAGTTTTGCAAGTCAAAATCTACATTTAGGCCATGGGTGGCTAGGGTCTGCAAATTAAAAACCCACTCAATTTCCAACCTGCCTAAAATATTTTTAATATTTCCACCTCTCCAATGTATCTTACATTTTTTATTCCTATACAATTGAGAAGTTTAGGATCTTTGTTATGATTAACCAATTGCTTTGATACCGAGTGGTTTAGATATCCATTTTAATATTTCTGCAATGTTCACTTAATCTCATTTTTAGCCATCTTGTAGTCATACCTACATATTGGAGGCCACATGGGCACTCCAGTAGGTAAATTATATTTTTTGATATTGCACCCAATAAAATATTTGATATAATAACTTTTATTAGTTCTGTTTGATTTAAAATGGGTGACTTTGGACTTTTCTCTTTATATATTAAAAGATTATCTCTTTGTTGGTTTCTAATACTCTCTATGGTATTGTTTAATTTAGTAGGAGAGTCATTTTTTTCAACAAATTGTTTTTTTTAGAAAAAGAGCTTGGTCATTAAAATCTTCTATGTGCAAACAATTCCTACGTATATGTAGGAATTGACTTATGGGGGCACTTTCAAGCCACGGTTTATAGTAACAGCTTGTTTAGTCAGTGGCTATATTCGTGCATACTTTTAAAAAAAATGTTTTAGTTTGGATGGTCCCATTTTTTATAAAAATATGTAGAGCTAAAAAAATAATAGACTCCTTGCTATGCTCACAAGATAAAATAATACCTCTGTTATTGGTGTTTAAATGTGTAATAAAAGAGTTGAGGGAATCCTCAGAAGCCCTCTATATGAAAAACAAATCGTCGATATATCTAAAATAGGAGACCAGGTTTGCCTCCCAGGCATGCCCGCCCCAAATGGCGCTAGATCCCAGTCTGCCATAAAGAGGTTGGCATAGCTGGGGGCAAACCTGGTCCCCATAGCAGTACCCTTCTTTTGCAGGTAAAAATAATTAAAAAAATAAATAAATAGTTATTTTTTTAAAGATAATATTATTTCCTTCCAGGATAAAATCTATTTGGAAATCAGGAATTATTTTTTCAAGAGATAAAATAGCCTTAATAGCTTGACAGCCTATGTGGTGATGGATTATAGTGTATAGAGAAGTGACATCACATGTCGCTAGTATAAAATCTGGATGCCAATTAAAATTATTTAAATATCTTAATAGCGACATGGAGTCTTTTAGAGACCAACTACGTTATATTGCCCTACCTATTCAGACAAATTATTGTACCTTTTAACTATTGGTGCAGCCCTTTTCCTGTTTTTCTTAGTGTTTACATTACAGCCTAAGTACACTTCCAATGGCCACTCCTTAGATGTCCACTACAGGTCCTCTGCATAGAGATGATAAACATTCCTCATAGAGTTGCGTTGAGTCAATGCATCTTTATGAGGAGATCTGATTGGCCAGGGTGGAGTTTGGCTCCACTCCTAAACCACCTCCTTGGATGAGATCATCAGACTTGACAATCTCAGCCAATTCAATGTTTCCTATTGGAAAGCATTGTGATAGGCTGAGATCATCATTCCTGATGATGTCAGACAAGGAGGCAGATCAGGGGAAGAGACAGCGCCACAAGACTGGCATAAAGGTAAGCTTTGCCAGTAGCCCAATACCAATCACGGAGTAATGGCATTGTATTTTCAATATATTAAGAATATATATCTCTGCCATGCTGTCAATACACCTCTTTTTATTGTTTATTCTTAGAATTCCCTCTGCTAATATCAGTATTGATATTAGCAAAGGGAAAACCTTAGGATTAGAGATAGAATTAGAAAATGGATTGATATAAGATTAAGGAGCAAGGTAAGGTTTAGGATTAGTTTTAGGTTAAGAATTATGTTTTTAAATTTGCTTTAGGATTTTAGGTTTAAATTAGTGTTCATATTATGAATTACATTAGGGTTCAGATTACAATTAGGGCCAGCAAGGAAATCCCTTCACATAAATCAACAAGTTATTTCAATGGCTAACATCACTATTGCTATGGTTAGGATTAAAATAAGAATTAAAGTTAGGATTAGAGTGATTAGGGTTAGGCATGGTTTTAGGGTTTGATACAGAAATAGGGTTTCCTGTAAGATATGATTAAAATTGTTACTTTACAAATGTATACATATGGGATATTGGTGTACTCAGAATATGTTGCTAAGTCAGTTAAAGGTAGATATACCCCAAATTAATAAATATATGTATATTTTTATGTATGTATTCATTAGGGGTACAGTGTAAAACTGTAAGCCCTCCCCTTATTCACAGTAGGTGACTTTCAGTCACCTCCCCGAAAATTGGCCAATCAGAGGCTTCTCATAGAGAGAAACCTCTGTTCTAATCTATTTCAGGTGTCTCTCCTCTCCCTCCCCTCCCTGTGTCAAAGCCCCCCTCCCGTATCTGAGTCAAAGCTTCTCTTGTCCCTCCCCTCCCTGTGTCAAAGCCCCCCTCCCGCATCTGAGTCAAAGCTTCTCTTATCCCTCCCCTCCCTGTGTCAGAGAATCCCTCCCCTCCGTGTGACAGAGAGCCTCCCTCCACCCTCCCCTTCTTGTATCAAAACCACCCTCCCTCCTCCCTCCACTACTTGTGTCAGACAGTCTCCCTCCCCTTCCCCTTTTTGTGCCAAATCCTCCCTTGTCTCCCCATGTGAGAGAGCCTCTCCCCCCTCCCCACTCCCCTTCTTGTGTCAAATCCTCCCTCCCCTGTGTCAGACAGCCTCCATCCTCCCTCCCCTCCCTGTGTAAGACAGCCTCCCTCCACTCCCTGTGTCAGAGACCCTCACTCCTCCCTCCACTCCCTGTGTCAGAGACCCTCCCTCATCCCTCGGCTCCCTGTGTCAGACAGCCTTCTTCCTCATTCGCCTCCCTCTTCCCTCCACTCCCTGTGTCAAATCCTCCCTCCCCTCCCTGTGCCAGATGCACATTTTAGAGTGGCCTTTTATTGTGGCCAGCCTAAGGCACACCTGCGCAATAATCATGCTGTCTAATCAGCATCTTGATATGCCACACCTGTGATGTGGATGGATTATCTCAGCAAAGATTGACAGATTTGTGAACAATATTTGAGAGAGATACGCCTTTTGTGTACATAGAAAAAGTCTTAAAACTTTGAGTTCAGCTCATGAAAAATGGGGGCAAAAACAAAAGTGTAATTTTGTTCAGTGTAATTATATGTAATTATATAGATGCAGTGTTATCCTTGTACCGTGGATACCAATGCCAGTTTAAAAAAAAAAAAAAATACATTTCTTAAGATGATCTACCAGCCCCAGTACTAGCTGGACATCCTAAGGAAATGCAGTTTATATGCATCTGAAATGTCAGGGTGTGTGGGATTTTTTTTGTAGCACTAATGACTACAGAGAATCCCTGAAGTATTAGCTACCATTAGTATAATTCTTCTTCATTGGCTGACATTTTCAGTACAGAAAAAATATGCAAACAATGAAGATGTTATCATATATTTTTTTCTCAGTAAAACCCAATTAAGTAGTTATTATTGAAATGTTATTGAAACACACTTGCTAATTGCCCAGGGAACGACTCAAGGTTTTAGTTAACATGAGTTTATTAACAATACATACCCAGAGCTAGTAATCTAATAATTGGTGTTTAAAAAATAAATAAAGGTATAATTTATAAAAATATAATTTTATTTTTAAAAATCACTATAGTCACCTAAAGTACTGTAGCTTAATAAAGCAGTTTTTGTGTGTAGGTCATGCCTCTAAGGTTTCACTGCTCAATTCACTGCCATTTAGGAGTTAAATCACTTTGTTTTTGTTTATGCAGCCCTTACTACACCTCCTCTGATTGACACAACCTGCATGAAAAAAAAACTGGGTTCACTTTCAATCAGATGTAATTTACTTTAAACAATTGTATCTCTTTCTCTGTAAATTGAACTTTAATCACATACAGGAGGCGCTTGCAGGGTCTAGCAAGCTATTAACATAACAGAGGATAAGAAAATCTAAATTAAACAGAACTTGCAGTGAAGGAAGGATAAATTGTAGATGACTCTTTACAGGAAGTGTTTAGGGAGGCTGTGCAAGTCACATGCAGAGAGGTGTGACTAGGGTTCATAAACAAAGTGATTTAACTCCTAAATGGCAGATAATTGAGCGGTGAGACTGCAAGGGCATGATCTATACATCAAAACTTCATTAAGCTAAAGTTGTTTTGGTGACTATAGTGCCCCTTTAATAGGCATTTTATTTGGGCAGGGAGACCTCAATAAATTAGATTAACCAATCTCCATTACCTATAAAATAACGGCATGATCCAGCCTTATCTTAAGGGGCCACTGTAATCACCAAAACAACGTAATCTGAATGAAACCGTTTTGATGAATAGATTATGCCCTTGCAATCATACTGCTGAATTCTCTGCCATTTTGGAGTTAAATGACTTTTGTTTCTGTTTATGTAGCCATAGCCACATCTCCAATAGCTGTGACTGACACCACCTGCTTAAAAAAAAAAAAAAAATCAGATGTAACTTACTTAAAGGTTTTTCTCTCCTGTTCTGTAAATTTAACTTTGATCACATACAGGAGACATCTGCAGGGTCTAGTAAGCTGTTAACAGAGCAGGAGATAAGGCATTCTTATTTAAACAGAATTTGCAAGGAAGTGTTTAGGAAGGCTGTGTAAATCACATGCAAGAAAATGTGACTAGGGCTTTCTAAACAAATCGTTTTAACTGCTAAATAGAAGAAAATTGAGCAATGAGACTACAGGGGCGTGATCTATACACTAAAACAGCTTAATTAAACTAAAGTTGTTTTGGTGACTATACGTAGTATCCTCTTAATTAAAACTTTATAAATGAGCATTTCTTTTATAATAGGCTCTAAACTGTATCAAACATATGCACAGTTACACTCATAGCATGCTATATATATATAACTTGCACATTCTATACACATGCATTTACATTTACATATACATATGCTATATGTTTAACTTGCACACAACTCCAGCATTAAACTTTACCTGCCAGATGACTTTTCAGCAATTCTTCTACTGGCAAAACAAATCTTGCGGTTGGAAAATATCCCACAGATAGACAGGTTTTTTTGACAGGCTTTATTTTTGTCATATTAAGAAACATATAGGGTCTGTGCTTGTACAAAACATAGCAGCAATCAAAAGGCAACAGTGTGCAAGGGTAACAGCATATATTCCTTACAGGCAATAATTTGGTGATTTGTTTGTTTGGTAAGTACAGCAAGGATAAATTATCTTCCACATTTATGGCGTTAATATATGCCCGTGGTGTACCTTTTACACTCAACATTTCCAGCCTTATGTGACCTTCCCTATCCAACCACCCCCCTCCCATGCCACCTTTGCCAAAGAATTAAAGAAATCAGAAGAAAGGAGAGAAAAACATGGGGGGGGGTAATGTGTCCTCCCGCAACTCCTCGCTCCTTCCCCCAACCCATGGCCAGGCATTTTTCAAGTGACTGGAAGAGATGCATAGGCTTTTAAACTTCACTCTTAGCATTCAATTGAGACAGGAATGTTGCCCTGCCCATTATGCAATCATGCTCACTGCCAATGCATATATTTTATGTTAGATTACACATCTCACAGTGCCCACACACTAGAAATCTAAGCTATGTGAACTCCATACTTACCCCTTTTCTTTTAAATCTGCAGCTTTCTCCAAACAAATTTACACAATTTGGAAAGCAACTTGGATAAAATAGACTCATGACAAAATATTTCAGTGTTAAAGTAAACTGACGATGATATTGCCAAACTGTGAATTCACATAATTTCACCCTATGATCCCATTATTTCTCACATTTACGTTAGCCCTGTCTCTCCCCTCTTCCTTTTATGCATGGACATTTTAAGCCTGTCTCTATTTAAATCCAAAGCTTCTTATTTTTCGAGCCAACACCTGACAGCATTTCTCACTGTAAACTTAGTACATTTTTTAAGCCAGCCATAATAACTATTAATTATTGTGTTTTCCCTTGTTGTGTTACAGTATAAATGTTCACACTTAAACACATGTAGCATTAAAAAAGACATGTAGCAAAAAAGCATAGTTGTGCAGTATTAATGCCCTCCCATGCCTGCCAAGATGTGAGTCTTTATGTTATGCGATATTTTTATAGAGTATACTCACTTAATAAAGATTGTTTTATTACTATTGATGGTTGTGCTCCTTACTCCATTGTTATTAAGATGTGAGTCCTTGTCACTATCACTGGTAGTGATGCAAAAATGTGCAGTTATTGGAGTAGACAATCAGTAAATGAAATTACTTAATTTTATCATTCTTGACATAGACTGTGACACCACACCTGAGCCCATACACAGCAATGTTAACTTAGTAACAATAATAACAAATATACAGATTAGACAACATACAGTATCTCACAAAAGTAAGTACACCCCTCACATTTTTGTAAATATTTTATTATATCTTTTCATATGACAACACTGAAGAAATGACACCCTGCTATATTGTAAAGTAGTAACTGTACAGCCTGTATAACAGTGTAAATTTTCTGTCCCCTCAAAATAACTCAACACACAGCCTTTAATGTCTAAACCGTTGGCAACAAAAGTGAGTACACCTCTAAGTGGATATGTCCAAATTAGGCCCAAAGTGTCAATATTTTTGTGTGGCCACCATTATTTTCCAGCACTGCCTTAACCCTCATGGGCATGGAGTTCAACAGAGAGGTAGAATCTCCTTAATAGCTAATATTGGTTTGGCAAGATAGCTGTTTAGAAGATAGAGCCAGGAGACCTAGAATATAGTTCATCTTGACAGATGGTCACTACGGGGCAGACCAAGTAGCTTCTAGGTTCTGACAAGGGGTGAGCTTATAGATCGCCCACACCTTTAAAATCTTTCCCAAGCCTAAAGTAATTTAAGAGATCCCTCTCTACATACCTCAAAACAGAATACACGTGTCATGGTTGATTATATATTTCCTACCTGTTCTATGTTAAATTTTGTATGTATTGTGTATTTTGTATTTTATTGTACCATAATGTATCAATGCAATGTTTTGTGGACCCAGGACATACTTGAAAACGAGAGAAATCTCAATGTATCTTTCCTGGTAAAATATTTTATAAATAAATAATCTTAGAAGTAGCAGAGAGACTTGGACAATGGCTGGCATTGGCAGAGTGAATGAATGCTATGCAACCAAGTGGTTTAACACAGAGTGAAAATTGAGAGAATATCCATGAGTGACAGAGTCTGTGGAATAATTGATTATAGCATTAAGTAATTATACACTTTACCGTGAGTGGAGAACTTAGAAACAATGTCTGCAATAATAAGGAATTCTTTGAATGGATCGTCTGAGAACATGGTCATGAATAGTGGTTGAGGTCAGGTTTTGGTATTGGAATAAGTCACGGAGATAAACAAGGAGAGTAGACAGGTAGTGTAGGCAGAGATTAAAGGGGCAGCAGGCATGAAAGGGTGATCCGAGAGAATAGTCAGGAAAGAGAGCCAAGGTCAGGAGCCAATTATGGAGTACAAGGTCAATCTGAGAGAGCAATCCAAAATAAGATCTGCAGTCAATGATTAAGTGGGAAACCGGGTTGCCTGCTTTGGGCTCACACAAACTGAGGCAGATAGGTAATAGGATTACTCTTGGCAAGGTAAATAAGGGCGACTAAATAATTGAGCAATGAAGCAAGCCATTGATAGTGGTTGAATGGGCAATCCTTAATTGCACTAGTCTGGATCAATTAGACATTGAATCTTGACATCACTGAGCAAGAAATGTAGGTCTGAGTAACGTTTCCTTGCGAATCTTAAGAGTGCTAAAGTTTTTACAGCTCATCAGAAATGTAGTGTTACCTTCCATAAAATCTTACACATGCCACCAGATAAGATAAAACATATCTTATGTCTCATGTTATTGTGTTTCATTGTATATAAGCATGCTTTCTAAAAGCATACTTGAAACTGTGAGTAATCTGAATATATTGCATCCTATTCCAGGAGGCAGAAAACCTCAGACATTCTATGTCTTTGTGTGTTATGCGAGTGAGCTTAACATCAGCTAGTAATACTAGTGTGGGAGCATCCAAACCTTTACTTTGCCTGATCTGTTCAGGGTCCTGTGTCCACTATTAACAATGCCCTCATACTTTACCTAATAGCTCGATCTATGGGTTATCTCAAGGCTATGCATGGAGTAGTCCCAGAAGATTGGAAGTTAGTGAATGTTGTGCCCATTCACAAGAAAGGTAATAGGGAGGAGTTGGGCAACTATTGGCCAGTAAGCCTTACTTCAGTAGTGGGGAAAGTGTTAAAGGATAGGATTGTTGAACATCTAAAAACACATGGATTTCAAGATCAGAGAAAACATGGGTTTAGTTCAGGGAGATCATGCCAAACTAATCTTATTGATTTTTTTGATTGGGTAACTAAAATTATAGATCAGGGTAGTGCAGTAGACATTGCTTACCTAGATTTCAGTAAGGCTTTTGACACTGTTGCACATAGAAGGCTTATCAATAAACTGCAATCTTTAAGTTTTTTTTCCAATATTGTTGAATGGGGAAGGCAGTGGCTGAGTGACAGGCAACAGAGGGTTGTAGTCAATGGAATATATTCAAAGCTTGGACTTGTCACCAGTGAGGTACCTCAGGGATCTGTACATGGACCCATTCTCTGTAATATTTTTAGTAGTGATATTGCATAAGGTCTTGATGGTAAGGTATGTCTTTTTGCTGATGATACTAAGATATGTAACAGGGTTGATGTTCCAGGAGGGATAAGCCAAATGGCAAATGATTTAGGTAAACTAGAAAAATGGTCAGAATTGTGGCAACTGACATTTAATGTGGATAAGTGCAAGGTAATGCATCTTGGACGTAAAAACCCAAGGGCAGAGTACAGAATATTTAATAGAGTCTTAACCTCAACATTTGAGGAAAGGGGTGATTATTTCTGATGACTTCAAGGTAGGCAGACAATGTAATAGAGCAGCAGGAAATGCTAGCAGAATGCTTGGTTGTATAGGGAGAGGTATTAGCAGTAGAAAGAGGGAAGTGCTCATGCCATTGTACAGAACACTGGTGAGACCTCACTTGGAGTATTGTACACAGTACTGGAGACCGTATCTTCAGAAGGATATTGATACCTTAGAGAGGGTTCAGAGAAGGGCTACTAAACTGGTTCATGGATTGCGGGATAAAACTTACCAGGAAAGGTTAAAGGATCTTAACATGTATAGCTTGGAGGAAAGACGAGACGGGGGGATATGATAGAAACATTTAAATACATAAAGGGAATCAACAAAGTAAAGGAGGAGACTATATTTAAAAGAAGAAAAACTACCACAACAAGGACATAGTCTTAAATTAGAGGCACAAAAGTTTAAAAATAATATCAGGAAGTATTACTTCACTGAGAGGGTAGTGGATGCATGGAATAGCCTTCCAGCTGAAGTGGTAGAGGTTAACACAGTAAAGGAGTTTAAGCATGTTAGGCTATCCTAACTATAAGATAAGGCCAGGGACTAATAATAGTATTTAGAAAATTGGGCAGACTAGATGGGCCGAATGGTTCTTATCTGCCATCACATTCTATGTTTCTATGTTTCTATGTGAAATGGTAATATGGAATATTATTCATGTATGGATCCCATCTTTTCATATAAATATATAACTTTAACCTAGTGACATTGTGTCTGGAGGATCACTGATAATAAAATGTGTTTTGTAGAGATATCATTAACTCAATTTCTCCACAATTCCAATTACAGTACACAAATTGTTTCAGCAATCAACATTTAAATATTTTTATAACATCACCTTCATTTGCTGAAATAAAGTATACTACTTCAAGAGAAGAAAACAGACAAATTTCAATGTCAAGAATGTTTCAGTTCTATAATTCACAAACATGTCATCTTAATAGATGAGAAACACATGTTGCTAAATTTGATTTAAGATTATTATTATTTTATGTAGTGCCAACATGTTCTACAGTGCTTTACAATTATAGAATGGGGATATCGGACAAGTAATTGACATACAAATTATGAACAGAGACAAGAAGGCCTGTTCAAACAATCTTACAATCTCAAAAGACACACAAGAGAAATAACAACATGTCATAGGGGAGGTGGGACTGAAAGATAAGATGCCTGTGTCGAAATAAGTTAGTTAAATTGTTGTGTAGAAGAACTGAACAGCAGAAGGGGAGAGACTGAGATAGGCTATTGAAGTAAGTGAATTGATTAGGGTATTTGTAATGTAGAGAAGCATCTCCCAGGAAGATGGTTGGATTTTCTAAAAAGTTGAGTTTTCAGTGACTTCTTAAAGGACTAGAGGAGTAGGGCAGCCATACTAAAAAATACTGAAGATGAGAGTTGGAATGTTGCCTAGGTTTGTATTGCAGTATCCAAAGAGGGTAGAAAATAGTTCTGAAGAGGTAAATAAGAGTATCATCAGCTTATAAATGGTACTGAAATCCTAAAGAGTTAATACAATTATCAAAAGAGACAATGTAAATGGAGAATCAAAGAGGACCAAAGATGTACACCATATGAGACAGGCAGTGGGGAGGAGGTGGCACTGGAGAAGGAGACTAAATGGGTACTCAGAAAGATAGGGGCCAGGAAAGTACAGTGTCACTGAGCTTCAAGATTGTGAAGAAGAGAGTGGTCAACAGCATCAAAGGCAGCAGAGAGATTGAGGAGAATTAAGAGAGTGTAATAACTTTTAGATTGAGTCATTATTCACTTTGATAAGAGAAGTTTCAGTAGAATAGAGGAAACTGCAGCAACACTGAAGAGGGAATTTGTATTGAAAAATTGATGATTGGATGTTAGGAAGCGAGAAAGATGCCAAAAGACAGAGAGAGATTGAAAATACGTGTTAGGAATGAGGCCTGACTAGGAGAAAGTTTACCGGTAGATAAGGTGAGAGGGGAGGGGATCAAGAGGCCAGGTGGAAGGGCAAAATGATAAAAGAAGTTTAATGATCTCTTGTTTATAGACTGAGGAAAATTAGTTATATTGGAAGAGGAGAGGAGGAAAGAGGGGTGATTGTATTCCTAATCTGGTTAATTGTGTCAGTAAAGTGATGTGCAAAATTGTGAGGTTTGTTAATGACAGGGTTGCAGTTGACTGCAGTAGAGACATAAAAATACAAAAGAGGCATTTGGGATGAAGTAAAAGTCTTGCTTGGCAAGGGAGAGGGTGAAAGTAAAAGGATTTAGCATGATTTTGTAATGTAAGAAGTCAGGTGTGGTGTTGGGATTTCTCCAACAGCTGTCTGCAGTTTAGGCACATAGTTGTATTAAGCAGTTGAGTTTGCTAAGCCAGGGTTGAAGGCATAGCATGCACTGAAAGTGAGCTTTAACAGGACCAGCCATGTTTAGAGCATAAGACAGGAAATAATTGTATTGTGGGCTCACTCAAGAGGCACAAAAGAAAGTTGTGAGAGCAGAACATGGAGGCTGAAGAGAGGAAGAGAAGTGACGCCGATCAAGGGAGCCTAGATTTCTGATAAGCCAAGATGAGCTTCCATTCCATTCTATGAAGTTTTGGCTTTTTATTTTGAAATTTGAAATAGTTTTAAAAACAAAAAGCCAAACATTCATGGAATGGAAGAACCTGAACATGTTTAATAAAGGCTACATGCGGAAACGCATCAAGTGGAGGTGGACTTTGTATTTTACTTGTGAGATCTGTTTTTTTTATTCATTATTATTTTTGTTCAATAAATGTTACCTTTAACCTGGAGTTTATAAGGTAAAATGCTTTTATGAGTCAAGCTGGAAAACAGAACTATCTGATCTCAAGTAAATATCCACCTCATATTTCTATTAAAGGCTTTCAAGTCTAAACCAGCTGTTTGAGTGGCTCAGCATCATGTGAATAAGACCATTTGTATGCTTTGATTTATTGCTTTCTATACTATATTATATGGTCTCCTCTTTTATGTTATCTTTTAGGTTTATTAATAAATACAGCCTGTGGTTAAAAAGTACAATACATTTTGTGTGCTCTCACTTGTATATTATCAAAACCAGTGGTCCTGCAGGAGTGAGGGGATGTCAATCAATGCTTAATAGTTATGTTTAGATCCCATTCCAAATAACGTTCCTTGCAATAACTAGTCTGAAGCTCAAATATCCCTCTATTCAAAAGTTACTTTAAGTCATTTCCCTCCTCTTTTAGCTAATCAACATTTTTCAATTCCTCTACAGGAACCCAACTGCAGGATACCCTCCCAAACAGAGAATATGAGAATTCTGAGAACATGCAAAAGCTTAGAGAAACTATGTAGCTTGTCCAATTTATCCCCACTCAGGTCTCAGATATGTTTTTCTCATGTGTGCCATTACAAAGAAAACCCATACCATGTGCATATCAGATTGATCCCACCCATAAGGGCAGTCCAGAACACAAACTCCAGAAAGATTTCTCTGCATGAGAGATACATTAATCCTGGATGATCATTATTTAGCCTTTTATGGGCCTTATCAGCAAGTTGTAGCTGATACTCCTCTAATTACAGTTCTCATTTTCTCTGTTTCTGTTCCCACCCCACTTTTCTGGAAGTGAAGACTTAAAAGAAGACTCCCTATTATCACGTCCGATATCCATTATATGTTCATGTATGTGTTGTTTCAGCATTCTCACAGTTATACCCACATACTGACACCACACTTTGGACAATAAATTATATAAACAACCAAAATCAAACTGCAATTAATGTATGAGTTGATATCAAATTGCCTGTAATGCTATATATTGTTTAACTTGTTATTGTTTAACATTTGTGGTTGATTTTTGATTATTACTTTATGTATGTGTCACAATTTAGTAGATAGAGCACAGAATGCAGTAATCAGCTGAGAAAAAGTCCGAAGTAAAGTACAGATAAGGATGCAGCAGAAGTGAGGTCAAACAGGCAATAGGTTGTCCAGCAAAAACAGTATACCCTGCACTCAGGTTCCCTATATATGCTCCGGCCACCAAGGGGGCACTCTGTGTGTAGGATGGACACCACTGAATCCACCAATGTAGTATCAAAGAAGAGAAACACATGCAGCACTCCAGGATATAGAAGGTAAATTTATTCGTGGGTTCACCACCTCACCAGAAAAAGTGCAATGTTTTGCCTCCTTAGAGCCTTAACCCTTTCACGCCGTTATGGCATTCTATGCCGTCCCGCATTTAAAGGGCTTTAAAGCCGTTGTGGCGGCATAGAACGCCGTAACGGCTTAAGCCCCCTGGAGATCGGAGGTACTTACCTCCGCTGCAATCCTCTTCTGGAGGGCTGCCTAACAGCCCAGGCAGCCGTCCCCCAGCAAATGAGGCCCCCGGGGGCCATGTGATCGCTCTCAAAGAGCGATCACATGGCCCCCTATAGCTGGCTGTGGATCTGCCAGCAGGGGGACTGTCTGAAATGTGAGACAGTCCCCCTGCTGGTGGGAAGTGTAAAAAAAAAAAATCTTAAACATGTTTAAAATTGATTAAAAGTATTTTATATATATATATATATATATAATATATGTATATCTATTATATATATAATATATATACATATTATATATATGTAATGTCATACGTAATGTATTTTAATATTAATATAAGTACATATATTAGTATTAAAATACACTTAGAATGACGTTACATATATATAATATGTATATATATTACATATATATAATAGATATATACACATATATTATATATATATATATATATACGTATAATTACAATAATAAATAAAATAATAAAATAAATAAATAAAATATTGAAACAAAATTTAATATAAATTATATATTCATTTGTAATTTCATTCTAACTGTATTTTGTTATTAATTAGAATGACATTCTATATATATCTATCTATATATAAAATACAAATAACCGCAAATATATATATATAGATAAATAGATAAATACATATAATTATATAAAAGATTACATTAGTATACACGTAGAATTTAAATACCTATAAATGCATATATATTAAAATTTGACGTGTATATTTAAGTCATCTTTTAACTTAATTATGTGATTTGATTAATTAAAATTTGATTGACGTGCCTGACAACACAGGGAGAAAGTGCAGAGAATTTAATTCGCAAGCACTATATTTGACCCTGTAACTCTCCAAGACACCATAACCCGGTACATAGGGGTTACTGTTTTACTCGGGAGACTTCGCTGAACTCAAATATTAGTGTTTCAAAATTATAAATTGTATTACAGTGATGATATTTTAAGTAAGAGTGATGTTTTTTGCATTTTTTTTACAAACAAACGGCACTTTTATGGACTATATTATTGTTGTAATATGTTTTACTGTTTTAAAACACTAATATTTGTGTTTAGTGAAGTCTCCCGAGAATAACAGTACCCCCCATGTACAGGTTTTATGGTGTTTTGGAAAGTTAGAGAGTCACATATAAGGCTTGCATTTCATTTTTTTTACATTGAAATTTGCCAGATTGGTTATGTTGCCTTTGAGAGTGTATGGTAGCCCAGGAATGAGAATTACCCCCATGATGGCATACCATTTGCAAAAGTAGACAACCCAAGGTATTGCAAGTGGGGTATGTCCAGTCTTTCTTAGTAGCCACTAAGTCACAAACACTGGCCAAATATTAGTTTTTTGCTTTTTTCACACATAAACAAATATGAACGCTAACTTTGGCCAGTGTTTGTGACTAAGTGGCTACTAAAAAAGACTAAACATACCACACTTTCAATACCTTGGGTTGTCTACCTTTTCAAATGGTATGGCATTATGGGGGTAATTCTCATTCCTGGGCTACCACACCGTCTCAAATGTAGCAATACTAATCTGGCAAATTTCAATGTGAAAATGGAATGTTCTATATTTGACCCTATAACTTTCCAAAACACCATAAAACCTGTTAATGGGGGGTACTGTTGTACTTGTGAGACATCACTGATTACAAATATGTGCATTTTTTTGCAGTAAAACCTAACAGTATTATGACAGTAACAGCTGAAATGTCAGACGGAAATACAATTTTCTAACTTTTTTAAAATTTTATTCATAAAAAATTATGTTCCATATATGAATAGTTAATGATAAATTAAAGCCCTTTTTCTCCGGAACAAAATGATATATAATAAGTGTGGGTGCACTTAATGTGACAGCGGTGAATTACGGTTGGACAGACATATAGCGCAAATTCCAGTTTTTGTTTACGTTTTGTTTTGATCAGAACGTGTACTATTGACTCCGTCCTGAAGGGGTTAATCATGCATAAGGGATACAGCATAACAGCAGTGTTTACATAACCCCAAAACCAATTAAGTTAATTAAAGATTACAATCACATGTTAAAACATATGTATAAGTGTCATTTAAAAACAAGACATGGAGTCTACTCAAGCATAGGATCGGGATTTAAAGATGCAGTAATATATTATACAATCACATAGTAACACACTAATCTCTCGTTAGTATTCCATAGCATGAAAAAGTCAAATATCCTGTCTAGTACAGCAAGTTAAACTGCATATATAAACTCATGCAACAGGCAAAATTACAATAATTAATTAGAAAGTAATATATAAATTAAGTCTATTTGAATAAATAGTTAGAATCTTAAAGATATAGTAGCCTATTATTTAGTAACATGGTAATGCGCTCATTTATGGTAAATATTTCATAACATGAAAAAATCAGATATCATGTCTAAAAATATCTGTGAAGCTGGCAAAGTATTAATGACTAATTTGAGAGTACTCTATGAATAAGAGATAGGAATCAGAGAATAAATATTTTTCTCTCTAAATAATCAGGAATACAAGGGGATCTCAACAGATAAGGATTTATAGTTATTCTAGCATTTAAACAGTCAAAAAACCTCGTAATATAATAAAAATGAAATATCATTCATATGGGTGACAAAAAAATCACAAATATGATTCAGAAAATTCCTAAAGTAACACCACCACATGCTGGGTAGGTACAGGAGGGTACGATGTAACTTCGAGAAGCACAGTGAGAACAGATGACCAAAGAACTTCAAGTATATCATTGTAAGTATATACACAATCACAAAAGGGAAGTAATGGAAAACTCCCTATTACGTCCCTTAGGCCATAAGGTATCTAAAGTATGAATCCAAAAAGATTCCCTCTTTTTAAGCAAGCCCTGCCGGTTTCCACATCTCCTCAATGGGGGCACATGGTCAATAACTTGGAAATGTAGTTGAGAAATATGATTATGCTCCAAAAAAGGAGCAGGTACAGGGAGTTCCCTCTGTTTCATTCTGATAGTAGATTTATGCTTATTAAGTCTCTCACGGACTTTCATAGTAGTCTCTCCTACATAGGGAAGGCCACATGGGCATTTGAGGGCCTTAACCACATACGTAGATTCACATGTAAAATAATGTTTAATGTGGTTGTGTCAGATGGCACAGGTTCTTAAACGGGAGAAAAGACAAAGTTGGGTAACAGATAATCAGAACAGTAGCAAGAAACCAACTGATCTTACCAAGGAGCACAGAATACGGAGTATCAGGTATGAGCCTCCTGGGTACTTCCTCTTTTAGGGACGCCTCCCTTCCCTTTACAAATCCACATGATCGGCTGGAACGCACCTTGTCTGATTATGGTTAAGGATTGTTTGGTTGGAATGAATAAATGCGGCCTCTGCTGCCTTTGGTGCAGCATGGTCCAGCGTTTTGCAGCAAAGAGCAGTGGAGGTAAGTGTCGGGCTGGACGAAGGCATGCCCAGACCGATGCTTGTGAATATATGAGGTCAGTTGTCTCTGATGAAATACTGCCAAGGCATGAAATACGTAAGTGTTTTCTGTTTGCGCTGTCTGTACCATTGTGTCCCAGCCTAATGTTGCAATTTGAAATCATCTTGAAATAGATGTATTTAAATATTTCCCCCTGGTTGAAGTCAGCAATATGTTTTTTTAGATTGCAATGTGTTTCCTCGTCCTGGTCCTTTTATCCTTTAGCATCTAGGACATGTGACATAATTTTCAGGATTTATTTGTTCTTCTCTAGAATACACTTTGACATGCGCCCCATTATCTGTCTCTAAAGCTAAAAATGCACTGGTTTTAACGCGTGTAATACTTCCAGAACATAATGAAAAGAGAATAGATTATATTAGAACAGGTGCTATGACTAGGCAATCTAGCAAAAAAAAAATTATATATATATATATGGTGTCATAGGTGTTATCCCCTGTGTCACTTCTCTGTACTTATTTTGTTGTTGGTTGTCAGCTGTTGCACCATCAGTGTGTTTTGTTGCATGCAAGAAAATGAAGGATAGATTTCTATTAGAAGTACAATGAGAAAGTTGACCTCAACAGGATCTTCAATAAAAGTATAAGAGATGTGTCATTTTCTTTTTCTCTTTAAACCACTGTGATAACTCAGGGAGGATTACCATTAGATGTTCTGTTTAATGGTTTATGTGCACGATAAGGTAGTTCTTAATGTAAGTATATGTTTTATAGGAAAAGAAATCTATTTTTTACTTTATAAAGATGTTTCAGAAAAAGATGTAACTATGTTAATTGATTTTATTAAGACATAACAATTAAAAATTGCAATTGCAACAAACAATTACACAAAAAAATAAATCCTTTAGTGGTAATTTCTTCAATTCAAACTACAGTTTAAAGTTTGCAAACTACATAATGAATCCAAGTGTTAAACAAATCAATGCACTGTTATTGATATGTTTAACCATTTTCTAATGAACTATGAGAGGTTATATGCATAACGAGTTATAGAATACCAATATAAGTTTTCTCCATTTCTTCCAAGGAATATCTAAACTCTCTATATAGGACACGAGAGGGGGTCTTGAGTCTATTAAACACAAACACCAATCTCATGGATTTATTATGTATGTTTTTTTATAGAAAATATTGGAACTGCTAAGAAAAAGCTGGAATGTATGGGGGTATAATGAAGTGAAAATATCCGTTACCTAAAAAAATTAAGAATGCTGACTGTTAGGTAAGTAAACAGCATTAATGTATTATGGAATCTATGTGGCACTACAAAGGAGAGTATATGCCAGAAGGGATAGATACTGGGGTTTGTGAGACCCCAGCATTCAGTTACATAGAGATGATTGGTTCCCTTATAGCGCAAAAACACAATCACTTTGTCTATAATCAATCATTAAATGCATGTAAAAAAAGTATGGGGACCATTTTATTCCAATACAATAGATGAGGTCCAGCATATGGCCTTCCATATTCTACTAAGTGTCACTGATTGCAGCTATAACCAAAACCTTGTGCAAAATGTACACTTATACCAGGGAACAAAATTCTATCAGACAAATCTTTTTCTATTATTTCAAGAAAGATAAGCCACTATGGCTGGGTTTTTTATTTTAACTTTGGAATAACAGATTTACTCTAAAATTGAAATTTTACCTTAAATTGACACTCATTACAGCCTTCACTCATTAATATTGTGCAAAAACGCTATATTATCACTGTGTCACTACACACACAGTGCTGTTTTTTTTTTTAAAGTGAGCATTCAAACTAAATTTCAAATTTAAGGCCAGAGTAGCTGAAGGAAAGCTAACTTAGAGCAGTTTTACTTTGAATTCTCGCTTTAGTAACTAATCCTGAAAGTGTTGTGTAACTGTTGTGATTTACAAATATTGATGCAGCTGTAAACCCAAGCTCTTACTCACAGACAAAAAGGTGGGTTTATGTTTAATCCGTTTATCAAAGTCCTATTTAATGGGAAACTATAGTGCCAGGAAAACAAAGTTGTACTGTAGCTCCCTCTAGTGGCTCTTTCCATTGCAGCCATCATCTTCCCCTTCATTTCTGCTCTAGTTTTCTTTAAAACATATGACGAAGTAGGGACTATATATATAAATATAAAATAAAATTGTATTGATATCTATTTATAACAATATAATTTTGAATTGGCAGTCCTAGAAAACTACAGATGTACCTATGTCACCAAGAAAATTGTTATGGAGGGATGTCGGATTGAATTTTTGCCTAAAATATGTTTTCCCCTCCATTGGCTGACTTCTGTATTAGGGGGATAACTTGCAACAGGACAAGGAAATATGGGGGCATGGATTAACTTTTTAATTAATTGTATAGCTGAATGTCTAGTAGTCGAAGGTAAAGACTGAAACCGCTTTGAGTAAAAAACTGAAATACTCGTATTGCTGTAGTAAATATTCCAGAGGGATGGTGAGTTGAATGAGAAAAAGTGAGGAAAAGTAGTGACATTGCTAGTAACCATTTCCTATGTATTAAAGTACATATATATGCCCAGCCTCAATTTGCATATGAATAGCCATCTTCCTCATAGAATGCCTTTCCTGTATAGAGCTACATATGTCCAAGTTTACAATGTATAACCTTTCAGCTAAGTTCTCTCTTCTTCCTACACTGCTGCTTACCAGACACATTTATTTTGTCCCAATGGTTATGTGTTGGGGGATGCTAGTCTTATTTAATTATTGTAGACAGGAATTCACTATTTAGGTGAATAGGTTGTTACTTAGTGTTGCCTCAGTAAGATTAAGGGCTGCTGGTATGTATCATATATGTATATATTGTTTATATATGTGTGTTGTAGTAATTTAGTATGTGACATTTTCCAAAGAATGCTTAGTATAGTGGACAAACCTCTTCTGTGTTTATATTTTTTTATGTATATATAAAAATGTACTCTTACCCCTTCAGGTGGTATTTTTGTGTATTCCTCAATCTCGGGTCACCTACCAGAGTCTGAGGGATCGGCACAGTACCATAGCTGTTCCTAGAACTGCACTCTTCTGGACAGTGATCTCAGATGTCTCACCTAGAATCTGCTGTAGCTACTCCCCCAGCTTGGCAGGGTCACAGCTCTAAGTGCTCCTATCTTTCAACTACTGCCTTCTTTCCATATCCTTTCTAAATCCTCTTTTAATCCTGGGTATTTGTCCACATTCTCATGTTCCTTCTTCCTGATGTTATGGTCACTGGTTATTGCCACAACTATGGTCACTGGGAATTGCTACATCCTCCTCCACTGCAGTCTTCTGTTCCTGTTCTACCATGATGTCAAGTAGGGACTACTTTGCCTTACCTGATTTGCTTGATTATAAGGCAAGGGCTTTTTTAGAAATAATTTTCAGAAAAAAACAACCTTGTCTTATAATCAAGGTTGTTTTGTAATCTGACCTTTTAATCCCCATTGACTGTGGGGATTAGAAGTTATATACTGATCGTGACAAGGATGCGTTTCACTCTGTCTCCCCTGCCTCCTATACCTCCATTAGTTGTTGGTGTTCCCGGAATGGTCCGCTCCCCTTCGCTGTCCTACTTATCCTCACACACACCGACAGGGGCACAAGTCAAGGCAATCTGAGCCACATGACTCGGGCAAAACCCTCATTGGTTCCTGTAGTTGAGGGAGGTCCTGCCCCTTTCTCCTGCACCTGAGTGGAGTGCATGTGAGGCCAAATGTCCAGACTACATAAAATTCATGATAGGAGCCATGTGCCAGTGGCACAATAAAATTCACGATGGGATAAGGTAAAATTCACGATGGGACTGGGCGCCAGTGCATGTATAATAAACAAATAAATAGTAGTGAGAGCACACAAATGGAATGATTACCACAGTCTGTAAATTAATTATTTGTCCTGTGGATTAAAAAGAGAAAAGACCATAGGGTAATATAGTATATACTAAAATATATGTTTACATATAAAAGGTCCCACTCACATGATTCTGAGTCACTTGAATGGCTGGCTCAGACTTAAAGTTGGAAATGATATGGTGGATGGTTATGAAGATCAGCTTGTTCTGTTCCTCAGCTTTGATGATGGCTCAAACAGACGTGAAAGTACTGGATGGTGTATAGCAAGCCATTGGAAAGGCATTAATGCTCCATCCTTTTTGGAAGTGTGGAAAAGGGTGGAATCTACCTAGGAATACAAGCATATGGCCTAAAGAATAAAGAGCAAAGAAGTCGTCCACACTAAAATGTGGGCAAGTTGGAAAGACAACAGCCTGAAAATCAACCCTCTTAGAACCTAGAACGATTCAGTCCTCCAACACCAGTTATGTTCCAGTACCTGCCTTTTCAGTTAACTGCTTCTAAAAGACACCATACCAGATACATACCAATATGGTCTTAGCACGTTCCATTTTTATGTGTTACTTTCCCCTTTTCCTTTTCATTAGATTCATTTAGAACTTTTACGCAGAGTATGATATCCCATCAGTTCTATACACAGGTACACATGTGCATAATTCTTGCCCCTTGTATTGAGCTATAGATACTACGGAACTAACCAATAGAGTTATAGACTCTTGGGAACCAAAGTACTAACTCGCTTATGCATAGGCGGATAAGGCAGGGAGACACAAGCATCCAGTCAGTCTTACAGGACACTCTGCCAGGGTTTCCAATTGTTATAGTCGGTAATTCTGCTATATTTATTATATCTGATATATCTGTCTATGCCTGTGACTGCATGGTGTATCACTGTCTTGTACTATGTGAACTGTAAACTGTTAAATCTTTAGCATGGATGTACGCCATTTTCTCATTATACCTGTTGCCATCATGATCTAGAATACTGCAAATGTTGCTCACATGTGAATGTGTGTACCTTATGCACTGTACATGTTGTTTTGTATGCACTTTGTAATGCTGTGTAAAATTCAATAAAAAAAATGAGATATTGAAAAAAGTACTGGATGGTAAGTTTTCAGACATGTACAATTTCTAAAGTGCTCCAAAGTTTTATTTTTATTTTTTCTAATGCCTGCTCTTATGATCTCACGCAATTACGTTATCACGCATGAGCACATCACTCCACTTGTTCACAGAATCGGGATGGGGGGGGGGTGGTGGAGAGCTCACTCACGCACACCTTTGGTAAGTTACAAATTTTTATATATTTATAAGTTTGATTTGTTGCTGCACTGTATTAGCTTGATAAAGACTCAGGAGAGTTGAAACAATGTTTATAATGCGTATTTATTTAATACACTTTTTTGAAAGAATGTATCTTTTCTTCACCATATATATTATTATTATTATTATTATTATTATTATCGGCATTTATATAGAGCCAACTAATTCCGCAGCGCTTTACAATATTATGGGGGTAGGGGATTTACAATAAATGAGATAATTACACAGTGACGCAGGAACAATAGATAGATGAGGGCCCTGCTCAAACGAGCATACAGTCTAGAGGTACACACTTTGTTCTTTGATCCACATGTCCTACTTAAGAATGACAAAACCTCAAAAGGAATTTAGACATAATTAAACAAAATAAAAATAGCAAGAAGTTGAGCTAAGATTACACCATTCACCACTTTCAAGTGATATATTGACACTATTTCGACTTGGGGAAGGTTACTCCATCTATAACTTATACAAAGGGTTTGTTGAAAATGGCTAAATGAACTTTATTGCACTTTTCTGCCTTAATATACATGTACAGTACAAGTCATAAACAAAAAGACCCCTATTTGTCTTTATGCTAAAGAATGTTAATGGGAGCACATTCTCATGAAATATACTGTGCACATCTACGCTCTGATTGTCCTGATAATTATACTTAAAGTTCCCTTCAACCATTCATTAATAAGGTTGCTATCGTTTACTCAATGTCTTTTTGTGCTAATGGCTTGTCACGCTCCTCCACTGTGTGATACATTTTATATTTATCACTCTATTATTTCACCATTGATTTGTCTTGATATCTAAAACAAACTACAATACTGCTATCAAGTGAATTAAGAAGGGAAGCAATATACTGCCCACTACAATTGCTGACTGTTTCATTATCCCTTTTCCAATCATTAATCTGTTCCTTCAATGCTTTTATTTTTTGTTCCATTCTATCAGTTTATCTTTTCAGTTGCAAATACTCTAATGTCTTTTCTCTGTTTAAACAGTTGCCACTGTCCTTATATCTTTGATTTGCATGATTTCTCTTCCCTCCGTGTTTCCTGTAATTATGTTTCAATTTTCCATTGTCCAATTACTATTCCAATATCTGTTTTTTCAGTGATTATATCTCATGTTCTGTTCATTTCCATTATACACCGTTCTATTTCTCCAATTTCCTTCTATCCCTCCAGCATATTTTGCCTTAAACTGTCTTACCCCTGAGATTACAAACGGCCTTTATGTATACTTATCAAGCCACCAGTTCTTAGCTCTAGAAAGTACAATTTCTAAATCACTAGATGTGAGATCAAAACGTTTAACACATTTTTTACACTAATTATGAAGATCACCCAGCTCTCTAGCTATGTGTGCTGGTGAACAAAATACCATTGGCTGCTACCGCTTGAACAATTTTTTTTAAAGAGTGTGTGATGAGCCACCTCCCGGGGACCATATTTTGGTCTCATAGTGACACTGAACATTTCTTTTTTTAGATTCAATAAGCTGAAATATTTTGCAGAAATCCTGCTTGCCTGACTAGATACACTGGTGTTAAATCTCCACAACCTCTTTGCCAAAGGGTCTATAGCATCGTCTAATGGCTCTTTCATTCATCTAAATTACGTGCCTCTTTCCTGGCTCTTTCTAAACCTTCCTAGATTGGATTGGTAAAAATTAGTAAAATTATTTATTGGAATACCACCCCACCATTTCTGAAAAACATCTTTATGTGCTATTGACATTGGTTGTCCACAAAATCCAGTGGGAATCTAAGCTGCATTAAAATCCTCTGAGATCATTACTGGTGCATGTGGCATAAAATTTACCTGTGCACCAGTGAGACATAATAATTCTTTGGCCATCTGGTTTATTCCTAACATAGAATCTGCTGTTTGTGATTTAGACAACTAGAGTAGAGTTTGTAAATAATCAGCAATTTATTTTCTATGCTTGCATTTTAATTTTATTCTCTATTATCAGATCCTGTAATTCTTTAATTTTGTTCCCATGTGCATCTATTTGCTCCCCCAACTCTCTCACATGTTGTCCATAAAGATGCTCTTTTAAAGCAATCTCTTTGGTATAATATAAACATACGCTCCATTTTTTAATATCTACATTTTATTACTGCAGTTCAAGCCCCAAGTTTGCTAAAGCAACAGTTGTAAAAACAACTATTCATGCTATCAAACATTTCTTTTTCACCATACAGACAATCAATGTAAGACCAACCATATATGAATAATGCCCCCAAAACAAAATAGAATCTAAAGTCACTTCCAAAACATTAAAAGAATGATCCTTCATTGAACTCACAATATACATTTTAAGTGTTGTTAAACGCTCTCTATCAGATAGGCCCCAATAATAAAGATTACTGAACCACAGAACAGAGACTAGCCATAAATAGCTCTAAACTATTAGGTTTAGGCTTCACTATTTCAGGATATTTTCCAGACGAAGCAAGATTTAACCCATTGCTTCCAAGACACAGTTCACTTCATAGATCTATCATGGCACTTCTACGGGGTAACCATTCCATGTACCTTCTACATACATCACATTGTTTGACAATTTTGTTTCCCACGAACAATGACTCATTCTTACTGCACATGACAAATATAACATTTGAATAGTAATTTAAAATATATTTTTCAGTTAGTAATATTTCATAACATGCACATTGCCTTTCATATGTTAGATTACAATCATTAATGCAATCAATGATTATTTTTTTATTGATTTTTTTTTTATAAAACCTTTTAGAATGCGATTTGTAAATGTTCCCCTATCTTTTTTGTTCCAACAGAACAGGATGAATTTCAAATTAGAAATCAACTTTTATACTTCGTAAACTATGCGACACAGCAGCAAAGCTTTTTCAATACTTTTGAATGACCTGAATGATAAATCATAGTAAATTTAAGCTAAACATATTTGTAAAGAAAATTACAATTGTTTTTGATCCTATGACTCCTAATCTTATATTTAAATTTTTTTCTATGAGTATTTTTTTTTTCATTTACCTGCATTCAAAAAAACATTTGGAAGAAAAAAAATCTTTAAAAATTATTTTTTTTCTTGTTTTTGATGCCTCATTTTTATAAACATTGCTCTACAGTTGAATTAAAATGCTAGGACTTAAAACACATTTTAATTATATTTATCTTTGAATACCAGTCTATGTAGACAGATGATATAAAAATGAGGTTACGGGCTATATTCATTAAATAGCAACTTGTGGTGACATAAGAACAGACTTGCAAAATTAAGACTCAAATTGCAGAGGTGGAGAATATCTAAGAATTTTTTTAAATTTTTTTTTACCAATATGGCTCAATAAACCTAAAACCTAAATTTACTAAGTCACCTCTCAATTCAGCACAATTCCCTGTTTAATGAATAGATCCCTGCAAATCAATAAACCAATATACCAAGCGCATACTTCTGGCTGTATCTTCAGTACAGGACAAATATCCTAAACCAAATATACATACACCTTTAAAGCTTACAAACTCCCTTAGGCTATCACTGCATCTGTTCTTCAACTATGAATTCCTCTGTTGAACTTCAGAGATGAGGGATCTGAATTATTGGACAGATGGTTAATAATTATTCAGTACAACAATCCTCCCAAAAACAAGTTGTCCCACAGGACTAGCCATAAATATTAATAAAAGTCTTTGTTGCAAGAAGCAGTGGCAAGATCAGATAAAAAAAGATACAGGATATATGTAGCAAAGCCTGCCTAAGGGGAAATTAGACTATCCAGGTCAGAACGGATCATTGCTTCTGTGATGAAGGCTGTGAAAAAAATTCAGATATCAAAAGTAAAAAACAAAAGATTTTCAACAATGTTCAAATTTGTTTAACACTTAAACAAAATGAGAATGTGCGTAACAAAACATTGTATCATAACTCATTATCAGCATGTTATATCAAACCTTTCCTTGCTTTGATATACAATCGTTAAAGGTCCAGCAGATTCATGATATTCCAAAATTGCAGCCAGCATCTCTCTCTGTAAATTAGCCAACAAATGTGTATGTTTGTTTTAATAGAAAAGTACAATTCAATATCACAGTTCAGTTGAAATAAAATATGCATACATATATTCAACTATTTTCAAAACTAAGTATACAATAAATGTGTTTGTATATGAAAAATACATGAACAAATTGAATTCTCTGTAAATATTAGTGGAGCGCATCCAGAGCAAGAAAACTAAAATAAAAATGGAACATAATATTGAAATTTAAAATACAAACACTAGTTAAATCATAGGAAAACAACCTCTATGCAATGTATACAATGTAAAACACAGACTATAAAAAACATGCTTCCTAGGATTCCTTATAAAACATATAATAAATGTCTCATTTAAAAATCCACCCAGGCTAATAGGTAAGTTTCCTATATTTCCAACATTCCTTGTGGTTTTCAGCAGGAATATCGACATGCAAAAAGAGAGGAGAGACCCCTAAAAAAAAAAATCGCTCATGGAGTAAAATATTTGTAAAACCAATGAACATGTATTAATCAACATATAATGAAAACAATTCCAAAATACCTTTTATGCAAGTTGTACCAGCTTATAGTAGCCTGGGGAGGCTGTTTATTACTCCACTGTGTTTACTGACCTTTCTTCAGTTCCTTGGACTCTCTGTTTATTGAGGTTTATCTTCCAGGTCAGTGGTTCCCAAAGCAGAATATATGTCCCACCAACAATCCAGGATATAACAAGGACTGGTTTGGGAAATACTGCTCCAGGTAACATGTTGCAGCTGTATAATCCCATGGCTGTACAAATACATCACCAAAAGATATTGCCAAGGTTCAGGCTTTATCAATGATATGATATCATTTGTGGTTTCGACCATAATTTAATCCCCTCTTGTTCAAATTAAGTAGGCGGTCTAAATCTCAAAAAACATTTTATAAATACACCAAGATGCTCAATATTCAAAATACATTGAATTTCGATGTAGAACACTTTAGATTCTTATCTAGTAATGTGTGAAGAAATACATCCTTCTTGCTTAGTTTAAGACTTCAATAGTTAAAAAATAGTTTGGCATGGAAGGCCACACTATTTATTTATGTTATATACAGTGAAGATCTTTAATTCCTTTGTCATTTTAGTGGAAAGAATAAGCATAGCCTCTTACTTATTAATGCCTTTGTCAGCAGAGGCTTAATTTCTGCAAACTTTTATAGTGGAAAAAATGGATTGTCATAGAAACCCGATAAAACTCCTATTAAAAAAGTCTATTGTGTTTGGATAAAAAATATAACAAAATTGGATGAGAAAAAAATACTCCATCTGGTAAGATTATTTAGGAAGGAGCTGATGTTAGTAAAATGTTAATGCTTTTATCTTTAAAATATAACCAGTGGTAAGTTTTGTTTCCACGGAAACTGGGCTTTCTCAGTGAAACTGAGCAAAACTTTATTATATAGAACCTTTTTGTCTCTTTATCTGAGTTATATTAATCGGATGCCCAGCTATTCAATGGTGATAAATTAACATTCTTAACTTGAATGCTATACTTCACAACTATTAAAAAAGAGAAACACGTGGAGACTGTATAGTTTTTAAGTATCACAACTGGTGGTGACAACTTAACTGTGATACTTTATAGCAGAGGTTCCCAAACTGGTCCTCATGGCCCACCAACAATGCAGGATTTATGTAATTCCCTTTTTTATTCCAATAAAGGTACTGACAAAGCCTGGACTGTTGCTGGGTTGTCAGGACTGGTTTGAGAACCACTACTTTATAGAATGCATAAGTTTAATTTTGATAAAAGCTGGAGGATTTTTCTTTGAATTTCCACTATCTGTGGAACCCGCTGGTAACTGCATGGTAGCCCGCTCTTTCTAAATAAACAGTAACTAAATAAGATGCATATATCTTAAGTTATTGTTTGTTCAATAACTGTAGCAATATACGCTAGAAAATAATGACACACCAAAACTTCAATAGTTATTTAACAATTTTGAGAAATACATCTCATTTGGACATTGTATAGGCAGGGCACGTTCTTGACTTTGTTATGGGCAAATGCAAATATTACAAGTTTTAGAATGAAATGTTGTATTTCTTAAACTGTGTACTTTGTCTTTAAGAGATAGTGCAAACTGACAAGGTGTTAAAAATGGAACATATTGTTTTTCATAACTATTTCTTTAAGCAATAACCTCTTACCTACCTTCAGTGCATAATATGTTTGCGCTATTTTGTCCTAGACGAATTACAATAACAATAATGCATAAACAAGCTTCAAGGCTATGCTACGACATTTTCAGTACACAATATACTGTGGTAACCTTAAGTAGATAAGGATGTCCAGACTTTAAGATGCCATCTTGAACTAAGTCAGGAAAATTTCCATGACGTATACACCTTTTAGTTATGACCTTGTATGTTTGCCAAGTTAAGGGAGGTCCTAAAATGAATAAAGTAAAATAAGTGTTACTTTTTCATATATGAACTACGGTAACCCTAAAATGGAGACACCTAAGGTATAAATAGGTGTACTTTTAAATGTTAAGACACAAAGGAGAGACTTGGAGACAGACGATGCTCCATCTTAAAATGACAGAGAGGCTGACATGATGACATGTTCAGTAGGGTATGTTAACCTATTAATGATATTTGCAAGCATTTAATTTAATCTTATAAACTCTGCTATAATGGATTTTATATGTCTATATTTATATTTTTATATAATAAATATCTAAAAGACAAAACTATTGCTTCCAAGTCAATCCTTATTTTATATTGTATTCTCAATTATTTATATATTTATAAAATATTATAGTGAGAAAGGTCGGTGTTGTCATCCCGATTAAGTAATCAATGCTCCCAAGTTCTTGGAATAAAAAATAATGATTATGTAAATGTGGAGTGTGTACTGTGAGGGGAGCACAGAGAAAGTAAAACTGAGCTAATCCGAGGGCTAAACCAACTACTCTCAAAGAAGAAGTAAAGTCTATGTGGATACAACAAAATGGTGCAGGCTTTGAGTGCGGCGGAGCCTAAGTACAACAGAGATCCAATAAAATGGAGTTGATTTCTGTCGAGTCATGTGACTTTTATGGGACACCAGTGGGGGTCAAAATAAAGTGTATTCAATCTTGATATATATAAAATATAACAGGCAGGGGCATGGGGAGGACATAAAATAAAATAAAACTAGGGTTGGACAAGGATGAATAGGAGCAGAGTCTCCTATAAAAATGCACTTTAGTACGGATGGCTATAATACAATCCACAATAAAGGGCAAAGGTAAAAAGGAAATATTAAAATAAAGCAAGGTTGTAAAATGAAATATAAATAACAGAGGTTAAATGGTATTATGAACATTGCATACATAAAATTAGATACTTGAGATAAAACATAATAACATAATATATAAGTAACAGGTGCTAAATATAATTGGGATAAAACACATAGACAGACAGATAAAAAAATTAAATATATTTTCTCACCCCTCCTGGGTGGTATAGTTATGCCTCATTCTCTACCAGAGGCCTGGGAGTCTGAAGGTTCTACACAGTATATTAGCTGTTCCTATCTTCAAACATCTGAGAATTCCTCAAAGGCGCTACTCCCTCCTCCCATCATATGCACAATTAAAAGTAGATGTCTCACTCTGGTACAAATATTGCAATTATGGTTCAAGAAAAATAGAATTTGTTGAACAAAATTCCCAAATTTGTTGAGTTAAAACCATAGAAAAAAAAAAAGGTAGAAAATATATCATTAAAAATCTGAAGAAACATGTGGATCAATTATATTGAACATCTTCTAGATTCAGCTCTAGTAAGAATATTTTGCTATCTACAGTCTAATTGCTATTTGCCCCACTAAGAAATATTTAATTATTTAACCCCTTAAGGACACATGACATGTGTGACATGTCATGATTCCCTTTTATTCCAGAAGTTTGGTCCTTAAGGGGTTAAGAAGAAGATTATTATAAAAGGCTTTCTTGTCGACCATTTATTGGCAGGCAATATTGACACTTTGACTTACTTGGAAAAAAAATATTTTTCACTGAAAAATAATAAAAGATTTTATCTAAATGTGTTAAGATAATATCATTGTACCCACTCGCATGGGAAAGAGACTTGGGACAAACAGATGACTCCAGTGACTGGTCGGAAATTTGGGAGACCATCTCATCCCTCACAATCTGTGTTAACCACAAAGAGCAAGCCTACAAAACGCTCTTTCAGTTGTATATGATGCCCTCTAAATTGTTTAATATGCACCAGACCATGAATAACATATGCTGGAAGCGATGCAGGGTGGTTGGAAGCTATCTCCACTGCTGGTGGACATGGCCAAAAATCCAATCTGTATGGACCAGGATGACTGCTATGATCTCGGCCATCTTTGACAAACCCTACCCTCTAAATGCATGGATCCTACTGCTATCCAAGCCTCTTGACACACACAAGAGCTGAAAACAAGCTCATACCAAAAATAGCCTTATCGACCCATAGAGGCCTCAGTGAGCTTTAATCCCAACCAGATATTCCAACTATCTCAGCAATAACCCGAAAAACAAATGAAGCAATGGAAATGGACATACTCACCACACAAATCAATGACACCCTACACATATTGAATACAACATGGGACCCTTGGTTGAATGGAAACTTTGCCTGACCCATCGCAAAATTACGGCAGAGACAACCACCCTCCTCTTTGGACAAATAGGCAACGAGGTCCTGTAGAGGCAGCCGCCAGCCTTACTTACTCTCCCCAAACTCTAACCCCTTCCTTCCCCATCCTTCTCCCCTTTTTTTCTCTCTCTCCCCTTTGGTGCCCCCTTCTTCTTTTTCTCCTTCCCCCACATTACCACTTCCTTCTCTTCACCTAATTTTACTGCCCCAAACCACCCCTACTAAGGCAATAGCCACTTACCCTACCCCACCCTTCTACGACTCCCAGTTACCCCTACTCCCTTACCAGTTCCGAGCCACCAATACGGAGCTGTGCAAAGAGAACATACTAACTTTTCCAAACGTATGCAGGCTCCTCTGCAGAGTGGATCTGCTGCATTCTAAGTCGCGAAGTCAACATCAGTGGCTCTAAACCCCAAGTAATGAGTAGGGCCACATATATAAACAAGGAAGAATCCAATAAATTATGAATTGTAATGTATCACCCCTATGTTTGTATGACTGAAAATGCTAAATAAAGAATTTAAAAAAAAAGATAATTTAATTGTTTGATCAGAGGCAAAAAAAGTGGGGAAATCTTGAAATTTGGAAAAAAAGATCTAAAACTGATAAATGATTATTCAAGACTGGAACTTATTTTTCTATAAATTATTAAATATATACATGACTTTTCATAAATTAAAACATTTTAAATGCATTAACAGGTAGTATTATGTTCCAGATAGAATAGCTAAATTATACTCAAATATCAATAAGATGTGTTTTGATGCAGAAATAGGTAACTAGATACATATTTGGTGGAATTGTCAATCTATTAAGAAATTATGGTTTTTGGCTTCTGAAATTCTCAGAAATATTCATAATAACCATATTAAAATAACTACAGAGATAGCTCTTTTGAAATTGAATATGTCTTTATTTACAAAGGAACAAGCATATTGAGTTACATAGACTTTTGCAACTGTTAAAATATTGATAGCTAGAGGATGGAAACAAAAATACAACTTTTTAAAGATATAATTGATTAAATAACTATTTCTCCTCCGTATATATTAAGGAAGAACCCATGGCAATAGATGTGCAAATGATTGCTACTAAAAACTTGCAGAATAATTGTAATTGGTTAACTCAAGACAAGGTGCTGCAGCAACTAAAGAAAGTTAATATAAACAAAGCTCCAGGGCCTGACGGTATCCATCCACGTGTACTTAAGGAACTAAGTGCAGAAATAAGTGAACCTCTGTTTTTAATCTTTCAAGATTCTTTTCTTTCAGGAAGTGTTCCGGAGGATTGGAGGAAGGCAGATGTGGTTCCTATATTCAAAAAGGGTTCAAAATCCTTGCCTGGAAATTATAGACCTGTGAGCTTAACTTCTGTGGCTGGTAAAATATTTGAAAGGTTATTAAGGGATAATATTCAAGAATTCCTTGAGAAGAACATGGTTATCAGCAAAAATCAGCACGGTTTTATGAAGCACAAGTCATGTCAAACTAACTTGATTGCGTTCTACGAAGAAGTAAGTAGAAGTATAGATCAGGGTGTTGCTGTGGATGTGATCTATTTGGATTTTGCCAAGGCATTTGATACAGTTCCACACAATAGATTAGTGTTCAAACTCAAGGAAATCGGTCTAGATGAAAATGCTTGTTCTTGGGTAGAACATTGGCTTAAAACAGAGTACAAAGAGTTGTCATTAATGGTAAATTTTCAAGCTGGACAGAGGTGGCAAGTGGTGTCCCTCAGGGGTCTGTTCTGGGACCCCTTCTATTTAACATGTTTATAAATGATCTTGAAGACCGCATTGAGAGTCATGTTTCAGTGTTTGCAGATGACACCAAACTTTGTAAAACAATACAATGTGAGCAAGATATTACTTTGCTGCAGAGGGATTTAGACAGACTGGGGGACTGGGCACTCAAATGGCAGATGAAATTTAATGTTGAAAAATGCAAAGTTATGCACTTCGGCGTAAATAATACACAAGCAACGTATACCCTTAATGGAAGCGAATTAGGGATAACAACACATGAAAAGGACTTGGGAATTGTTATAGACAACAAACTATGCAACAATGTGCAATGTCAATCAGCAGTGGCCAAGGCCAGTAAGGTATTGTCATGCATGAAAAAAGGCATTCATTCTCGGGACAAGAATATAATTTTGCCTCTTTATAAATCACTGGTAAGACCCCATATTGAATATGCTGTGCAATTTTGGGCACCTGTTCTAAAGAAGGATATTATGGCACTAGAAAAAGTGCAGAGGCGGGCTACAAAATTAATAATTATATGGAACATATCGGCTATGAAGAAAGGTTAACAAATTTAAACCTATTTAGTTTAGAAAAACATCGCCTGAGAGGGGATATGATAACATTATATAAATATATTCAGGGCCAATACAAACCATTGTGTGGAAATCTATTCACAAACCGGACTTTACATAGGACACGAGGCCATGCGTTTAGACTGGAAGAAAGAAGATTTTGTCTAAGGCAAAGGAAAGGTTTTTTTACTGTAAGAACAATCAGGATTGTGGAATTCTCTGCCTGAAGAAGTGGTTTTATCAGAGTCCATACAGATGTTCAAACGGCTACTAGATGCATACTTGCAAGAACAAAATATTCAAGGATATAATCTTTCAATGTAGGGTAATAACTGCTTGATCCAAGGATAAATCTGACTGCCATTCTGGGGTCAAGAAGGAATTTTTTTCCTAGCTTGTTGCAAAATTGTGCTTCAAACTGTTTTTTTTTGCCTTCTTTTGGATCAACAGCAAAAAACAAATGTGAGGTAGGCTGAACTTGATGGACGCAAGTCTCTTTTCAGCTATGTAACTATGTAACTATGTAACCAGTTGCTTTGACAGCTTAGGATGGAAAGTGGCAGAGAGTGGTTCTCATGAGTATCTGCAAAATATTATCAAATATGCCAAAGTTCCTTCAATAAAGCTAATATGTATTGTAGCTCCCTTGAGAATTAGAAATAGAGAATTGATTGACAATGTGATGTTATAGCCCTGTCGGCAACCACAATTGTTTAAGTTTCTATGTGGATTTTATATTGTTAAGGTGTTTTGTTTTTTTTTGTAGTTGGTTTTGTCTCATGTGTAGGACAATATGTCTGTATTTTTATTCTTTATCTACTGGAAAATTGTAAATTTTGGAATGTGTCTAAGCTATATTAACAGTTGCCAGAGTAGTCGCAAACTCAGAACATATGACAGGGTTATTCACGAAAGTGAGAATTGTTAGAAATTTTAAGTTATTTCAATGCCAATTCCAACTTTCAGGCAAATCTAGCCAAAAATAAAGCCACTCTGGTTTGACATCTACAGATGGATAATGCAAAACTAAAGCCACGCATTTTGGTATCGTGAGAGCGCTGATTAAAAAAAAAAAAAAAAATTCAATAGTTTTTACAGAAAATAGGAGGATATCAACAAATGATTATTGACATCAAAACCATTACAATATGCTGTAGTGGTTATGATGTTTAGAGTGTCCATTTAAATAACTGCAACCTTAAAGGTTGCTTTTCTTCAATTCCATTTAAATAAATGCAGCCTTAACTTCATATTTCTATCTGCAGAAAAAAACAAAAACATCTTGTTCTTATCTGAATTTGTAGTGTTTTTATCTACAATGCTCTGGTAAAACCTTATAAAATGGTTAACTGAAAATATAGGTAAATAAAAGAAGCTCTATAGTGTGTAAAACACTAACACCAGAACCAGAATAGCAATAGCATCTAACGTTTGTTTAGTTTTTATGTAGCATAGCATTCATCCTGGAAAAACAACAACATAAAAAAATAACTTTAGAGAGAGACCTGCAAAACACAAACATAAGTGAGATTTGCATTTTTCACATCTCATGGTTTACAGCACAGCCAGAGTCTCATCTCTCCAACCTGTAAAAGAACAAGAACAAACTGTATATGTTAAAAATAATAATAAAATAAGCAAACATAATACATGAACATCCATACAGATATGCTCCAAAAGATTTTTCATATATTTTGTCTTCAGGTGAGTTGAAAAAAACCTTTATAACTTTGCTGATTTATTATGAATTTGAAAAGTTGATAGTCAACCCAACACATCTTACTGTGCTTTATTAGACTTCTGTAATATCTGCAATACTAAAGAGATATATAAAGACACAATATAAACTCCAATCCTAGTTCATTAGCACCGACTAAACAAATAGAGTCATTAGATAATCCACATTGGGAAACACACAGTTCTGGATATAGAATAATTCATGCACTTACAGTAATGTAGAAATGTAATGAGGGTATGTATGACTCCAGATACACAATCCAGTATTAGAAGATACACAAAGCAACATGATATAGCACAGCTCTTACAAAGCAAGGGTCCTTTATTGTGGCAGCATATTGTCAGGTTTGGGGTAACCCCTATACACAGGGAGAAGGATATTAGCCAAGATAGAAGGGAGGACGCGGTACGCATAACGGACCCTAGAGTGGTGGGGCTTAACGTGTGCCTTAATAGACGAGAAGCGTAGTAATAAAGGATGCCTAGGTCAAGGGATACAGAGGTACTCAAGAACGAGAAAACAAGCCAAGGTCAAAAGGGATACACAGAGCGTCAGAATATTTAAATACAAAACCAGGTCAGCAACAGGAAATACAGAATAATAATATAACGCACTCTCGGGCTAGCAAGAACCATGACAAATTATTCCAGTCAGAGTGGTTAGTACAGAGAAGATCCAACTCATTAATTTATGCTGCAGAGTCAGACAAGGCTACCTCCACTAAAGAACTTACATATAGGTAAAACACTGCTCACTTTAACACAAGAGAATGAAGGCATATCTAAATAAATTAGGTATTAGCGCTCTCTCTCTGGCCCCAAGTGCTGAGGCCCACCAGGAAATTTCCCGGTATCCCGGTGGGCCAGTCCAGCCATGCCTGCTATTGGGGCTAAGTTTAACACATAACAAAAAGTGAGAGAGATCATAATGGGAGTAAACTGCTACTATGCAGAGTAAGATCCCATAGTGATTAGCAAACAGCACTCAAGAATCATGGCTTTTACTTTAATTTCCTCAATATTCTGAAGATCTTAATTGGTCCTTTTCTGCTGCTTCTTCACAGCCATCATTCATTCAGTGTCAGCCCTTTGGTAAAGACTTTACTTTTCACATTAAGGACTTATTATTTCTTACCAAGAAACTGCCTTATTTTCTGCTTCTGTTTTGCATTGGGACTTTTTCAATTATATTTACTTGCCTCATAATAAAGACCTTATATTTAAAGACTGTGTCTGTCCACATCTCTGAAGCTCATTCACCCAAAACCCGTGACTATTGTAATTTCCTTTTGCCTTCCCATCCTCAACACTCCCTCACTTTATCTGATCGAGAAGCTGTAGCATAGTGAGTGGATCATACCATAGTACAGATAAGACCATGGCTTCAATATTGTGTATGCTTTTTATTTGCAAGTGTGGACATCCAGCTTTGAGGTTGCCAGTGTCAAAGGAGGGTTAAGGTGATGAAGTGTCCAGATCATTTGAGCTCATGTATAGGGAGTTAAATATGCCTGCTCTAATTAATCCTACTAGACATTTTTTACAATGATTGGAAGTAAAAGTCACATTATAAAGTCAAATATACATCCTATTTTCTTGATGTTTAGTAACCACTTTTCCTTCCTTTCTTTTACCATTTGACACCAACTACGTATTAAATTCAATACATCAAACCTGTCTCCAGGTGTTAACCAATGCCTAAGAGTGTGACTTGTTTCTTTTGTGAATTTGATTTTCTGCTGCTAATTTGAATTCTTTTGATAATGATACTATTATTCTTTGTATCTGTTATTGGTTCATTTATAAACTCTGTCATTTTTATTTTAATGCTTGTCTTTAACAAAAAGATTTGAAATAAATAAATAATCAATTTACCCTTTCAGGTCAAATTTAGAGAAATTCTAGATTTTTTATTTTTTTTAATATGGGGATATATTTTTCAAATTATTTATCTACAGAAGTCCCCATTAATTCTGTTGGAATCGTAAATACATCATTGGAAACGTTTTTCTAACCAACTGTAAAAAACTTATCCAAAATAATTAAATCTAGGTTTGGTTTGGGTAAAGTTCCTTTCAACGTCTGTTCTTTTGGTTTATATTTCAAAGATCATCACAACTCGTTGTTCAGAAAATAAATCTTTATATTATTTACATTACAGTACAAGGAATGCAGGTATTGAAAGAAGAATAAAAATGTCAAATTATTATTTCTGAAAGTTAGAATACGCTGATTTAAACTCACCCTGTTGAAATTCAATTATACCAAAAACAGGATAGCTAAATTAAAGTGTAATTGGTTTACTTTTCTTGGCATTGTTACAATTGTCTCCAATAGTTTAATATTCATGTAACATGCTGCCATACATTGTAATGTAGCCTTATTTATGGAAAGAAAATGTAATCCTCTTTTCTGGCTTATGTTAATTTCAATAAAATATTAAATCCATTTTCTAATCTAAATGAGTTCATTAGGGGAGACAAGGCACTGAGAAAACCCAAATCCCTACAGATACCAGCTTCATTACATTTCAGCACTGTGCATTTCCTAGATGCTTGTAAAACATTTATACAGATTTATCTTTCCAGATATAAAAAGCATCTGTATTACTGCCATGCTTTCTGTGCATGCAAAGCATTGGGCATGTTAAGCAAAATTCTAATCATGCACTTCATGCCTTCCCCAGATAGGTTCATATTATGATTAAAGAATCAGGTTTGCCATCAATACTAATTATACACTGTAACGATAGAGAAACAGGAGATTAGCATCTACAAACAGAACCACTAGATAGACACATCACATTGATTTACCTTTAATATGAATTCAATAAATTATCTAATACATTGAATCTCTTGGCGAATTAGACTAAATTAAAATTCAGGCCATTGAAATTCTAAAATTGATTTTAATTTAATTTTTGAATGCGTTTAACTCTTGGTTCTCAAAAATTGCATTCGACATACCTGAGAACATAGAAAGTGACAGCAGATAAGAACCATTCGGCCCATCTAGTCTGCCCAATTTTCTAAATACTTTCATTATTCATTGGCTCACATTATTTGAAAGCAGCCTCTATTAAGTAGACTCTTTCAAGTAGGAGTTAGAAAACCAGGAGTTACTTGGAGTGGTTTGTATACTGTGGAGAGTGGTTTGTTTTTTATTTTTGTTTTTTTAAATTTACTTTTTTTTTTTTTTTTGTGTTCTGGTTTCCCCCCCCTTTTTTGTGTGCTGCTGCTTGATTGATTGGGGGAGTGTTTATTAATTACACCTGTGTGGGATTTGTATCCCCATAAAGGCACACCCCTAACTCACTGAGCTTGCTCACATTATTTGAAAGCAGCCTCTATTAAGTAGACTCTTTCAAGTAGGAGTTAGAAAACCATCTTGGATGCATCTTGGATGCAAAAGGCAGTAGCAAGATAGGACGATAGTTGGATGGGGAGTTAGGGTCGAGATTTTTAGAATTGGGGTTACAGTTGCATGTTTGAAGGGCAACGGAAATATACCAGAGTAGAGAGAGAGATTGAGAATTTTAGTGAGAGGTGGAGAAAGAGAAGAAGACAGAGTACGGATGAGATGCGAGGGAATTTGATCTAGGGAGCAGGTGGTGGGGCGGGAGGACTGGAGCAGAACAGAAACCTCTTCCAATGTAGCGGGTGCGAATGAACATAGAACAGCAGAGGGAGTGAAGTTAGGGGAAGTATTGTAAGGGGAAGAAGAAAGATGAGAGATCTCTTCTCTGATTGTAGAGATCTTGTTAGTGAAGTGAGTTGCAAAGTCTGAGGCGGTCAAGTTAGTAGGTGGAGGAGGAACAGCAGGGCGAAGAAGAGAGTTAAATGTGTGAAATAGTCTTTTGGGTTCGCGGGAGAGTGTGGTTATGAGGGTATTGAAGTAATTAACTTTTGCAGAGGAAAGAGCCAAGCTGTATGAGCTCAGCATAAATTTATAGTGGAGAAAGTCAGATGCACAGTGAAATTTTCTCCAAAAGCGTTCAGCATTTCTGGAGCATTTTTGGAGGTATCGAGTGAGCTTGGTGTGCCAGGGTTGTTGTTGGGGGGGGCCTGCGACATTTAAATGTACAAGGTGCCATGATGTCTAGTTGAGAGGAGAGGGTGGAATTGTAGAAGGAGGTTGCAGAACTAGGACAGGTAAGTAAAAGATAAGTAAAAGGAGAGTTTGGAGATTAGTGGAGAAATGCTCTAGGTCAAGACATTGGAGGTTTCTGTGAGAGTGATGTTCAGATGGTGGTGTCAATTGGGTCTTAGGTATGCCAATGTCAAAAGTCAGCAGATGGTGGTCAGATAGAGGAAAAGGAATATTGGAAAGATTAGAGGCAGTACAGAGGTTGGTGAAGGCAAGATCAAGAGTGTTTCCTGCTATATGGGTTGCTAAATTGGACCATTGTGTAAGACCAAAGGAGGAGTTTACAGAGAGCAGATGAGAGGCATCAGTGCAGTTGGGGTTATTGACTGGGATATTGAAATCCCCAAGTATAAGGGAAGGAGTGCTAGATGAGAGGAAGTGGGGAAGCCAGGAAGAAAAGTGCTCAATGAATAGTCTAAGATAACCGGGGGGGTTGGTAGATGATAGCAATTCTTAAAGCAGTGGGTTTAAATAGGCGGACAGTGTGAACTTCAAAAGAAGAAAAGGATAGGGCCGGGGGAGTTATGAATGGTTGAAAGGTACATTGAGGGGAGTTAAGGATGCCTAGGCCACCTCCTTTACAGTTAAGTCTGGGAGTGTGAGAGAATTGTAGCCCACCAAAACATAAAGAGGCAGGAGTAGCGCTATCAGAGGGGGACAGCCAGGTCTCTGTAAGTGCAAGCAGTGTGAGTGAGTTTGAGATGAAAACGTTGTGTATGGTTGTTGATTTTAAATTACTGTAGATGGAGCTGGCATTCCAGAGTGCACAATTAATTTTGGTAAGTGGGGGTAAAGGGCAGGGTATTGTGATGAGGTTTGTGGGGTTTCTGGTAATCTTAGTGTGTGTAGAGAAGGTGAGGGGCCCTGGATTGGGAGAGACATCACCAGCTGCTAGAAGTAGGAGGAGAGAATGGGTTTTGTATGCATGGGGTCTAGGATGAGATCGATTGTGGGTTGGAGTGAGAGAGTCGAAAAATGAGTGTAAGGCATGAGATAAGAGAAGGGGCATATGTAAATGTGGTTGTGGGGAGGAGTGAAGTGGGTGTAATCATAGATTTTTATACTGAAGGAGACTGAGGAAATAAAGAGGAGGAGAAAACAGATCATCGCTAAACTGTGAAAAATAAAAATTGGAGATAATTGGAATATCAAGAGCAGGGTCCAAGAATGGGTCCAAGTACAGATCCCTGAGGTACCCCACTGGTGACAAGCCCATGCTTCGAATATACTCCATTGACTTGCAGGGTTAAAACTGGGTGGGGGAGGGGAGCATGATATAAAGTGGTCTGGGTGCCTATTGTGTCCCTTTAAAGGCACTTTGCAGATCCCTAGAGCACTTTTGTTTGCTTAAATGCTTTATGTGTGAATAGTGTGCCCTCTTTTTCATTTTACAAAAGGAGCAGATTTCAATAGAAATTGGCACTTGTATAAATTAGCATTGGTACAACCCCCTGGCTATCAATCCAAAAACAGCCCTGCTTGTTTAATTCAGTGGAGCTAAACTCAAAATGAAGCAGTTGACAAAGCACCTGACTTGCAAAGACTTCTCATTGAGCTGCATTGGGGAGACTCTGATTGGACAGCCACAGAAAGTCTGGTATGGGGGAGAATGTCTGGTCTGGGGGAGACTTTAGACAAGAGATCTGCAGCTTTGGCAAAAATGGATAATTAAATACTCTAAATGCTTTATTGGAGTATATCTACAAAACATTGATTTTTTTATTTTTTTATTTGTATTTGAGCTGTGGATTGTCCCTTTAAGGAAATATAAAAATTTCTATTGCAAAGTTCTTAACATTGAGCAATCACCATGAATATCTAATGATTGCATCACTTTGAGGACAACTCTTTCTTTATACTTAATCTCCATTCTGTCCTTTGATTTGAAAACATATTATTATGTAAAGCAATATGTTTCATATTATATGCACAGCACATGAAAAAATAAGAGATAATGACTAAAACGTATTTTATATATTACAGCTAGCTTTCTGAACCCCAGAGGCAGTCTTAAATCCCTTTTCCATAAGAAATTAGTTCTGTTTTATTTGAAATCAGTCAAAGAAAAATATACATAATCCAATCATCACCCTATGCCATCTGGAGTATTTCGAATGAACTGCATCTTAAAACAATGCGTTTAAATATACAACACAAGATGCAAAGTGCTTGGGCTAGCAGGAGTTGGTATGTGCAGTTATTTATACTAAGAGGTGATGACACCTGAAAATGTGTATTAGGGAGAAAAAAAAAGTGATTTTTTTTTTTATGATTCCTGTGGCATTTCTAATTTAAATAGCAATTGATCTGCACATTAAGAGATAATTCTGGAATTTGAGTCATTCATGCTTTACTGCAGGGTGATTCTTTTTTAACTTCTTATTGTCAGCATTTACCATTTTATTTATGTCGTATCGAAATCTTGTCAAAAGATCTGAATAAATGCAGCAACAATTTCTTCTTTGCATTCAATTTATTTTATGGTACATTTTATAGTCCATAATGTCAGATGCACTCTACTTGAAAAGTTAGAACTACCTATCAGTTGGTGATGAATGGTAGCAGGAGTTCTTGCAGCTTAGACTTCAAAGTGAGACTTTGTTCCTAGATTTCTCCATGGATACCTGAACATTTTTTAAAGACATTGTCACTTACCTTACAACACTTAAACTTTCAATAATTCAATACATCAACAGGCAAATAGTTCCATCTGTCATAAAGTTAACGTTGAAGTGTTCTCAATGTGTTTTAAGAACTATGCGCAATAGAGGAGGTAATGCAATTGTTTTTTGCAGTACAAAAAGTGATTTTTGAAGTCACAGTTAAAGAGAAGCTGTCACTTGAAATAGTTATTTTTATATCTAGTGCATAAAAGTACTTACTTGTATTATTAAGTAGGTTATTATGATTCACGATCCGGAGAGTGGCACAGGGCAACCATTAGAGAATTTCAAACCCCTTACAAAACCAGGCCCCCTCAACGCACATCCTTAGACATAATGTGTGGACACACACACACACACATACACATTTCCAGATACACGCTGCCAGACAAATTCAAACATAGATGCACACTGACAAATACATATACATTGTCACACACATAGATATACATTGTGGCACACAGATAGGCACTTCTACATATATAGATTCTACCACACACAAACTCAGACACACCGACACTGAGATATACACCCACAGGCAACAATTGGCTAGGCCAC
>OW240912.1:41160050-41468159 GCA_933207985.1 Pelobates cultripes | reverse complement strand
CGCTCTTTGATATGCTTGCTTTAAACAGCGGTTAGGATATCCTCTTTCTTTAAACCTGGTTTTAAGTGACTTGGCTTGAGTAATAAAGTCCTCCATGTTAGAGCAGTTCCTCCTCAACCGGAGGTACTGTCCAACAGGAATGCCTCTCTTTAATGTGGTTGGGTGATGACTTTCCCACCTCAGCATAGTATTTGTTGAGGTGGGTTTCCTAAATAATGTTGTCTCAATGGTCTGCTTAGAAGTGGTACTAAACGTACAGTCGAGGAAATTGAGGGACGAACCCACTATTTCCATTGTGAACCTCAAATTGAGGTCATTAGAGTTCAAGTTCTCTACAAAGGTCACAAAGCATTCCCTTGTTCCCGTCCATACCACAAGGACTTCATCTATATACCTCTTCCACATAAAGATGTATTTGGTGTATTCAGTGTTTGTATCGGTGAAAACCACATTCTCCTCCCACCAACCCAGGTGCAGGTTAGCGTATGATGGGGCACAAGATGTACCCATGGCTGTACCCTGCACCTGGTGGTAGTATTGGCAATCAAATAAGAAGAAATTGTGGGTCAAGACAAATTGCAGCAGATCCAATACAAATAAAGTGTGGCGTTGATGTTCGGATCCCCGTGTTTCCAAGTAATGTTTAATGTGTCTCAGCCCCAGGGAGTGTGGAATGGAAGAATACAATGCCTCCACATCGAGGCTACATAAGATGGCATCTCTTGGTAGACTGATGGAGGTTAGGCATTTCAAAGTATCCTTCGTATCCCTAAGATAAGAAGGTAGCTTTTCTACAAAGGGACGAAGGATCTTATCTAGGTAGATACTGGCCTTACATGTTATGTTATTGGATCCGGACACAATGGGTCTAGCTGTCAAGTTGTCATAGTGCTTATGTACCTTTGGTAGACAGTAAAATGTGGACACGGTCGGACTTTTGACATAGATGAAAGTATACTCATCTTTGCCCAGGACTCCATCATCAAACGCCTTATCTAAAAGATGTTTCAGGGCCGACAAGAATTTAGCTGAAGGGTCTGTAGGTAGTACTTTGTAAGTGGTACTGTCTTTGAGTATATTTAGAGTTAGTCGTATATACTGTGTTCTACTTAGTACCACAATATTCCCCCCCTTGTCAGCCGGCTTGATGATAATGTCATCATCGTTTTGTAAGTCACAGAGGGCCTGCCACTCATTTCTAGACAGATTACTGTGTGGTCGGGGTTGGAGGGAGTCCATCCTCAGCTCATGTAACATGTTACAGGTTGAGTCCACGAACATATCAATGTTCTTAAAATCTTTGATGTTAGGGGTAAACTTGCTTTTATGTCGTAGGTCGGTATAGGGCAACGTGACTAAACCATCATTCTCATCCAGTAAGGATACTAGATCATTCAGGCATTGGTATTCCCTTACAGTAAAACCCAGATCCTTGGCTCTTTTCTCCTTCTCTATGAGAAAAAACTTGTGTAAGGCTAATCTTCTCCCAAAAAGATGAATATCCTTTATCCATTCAAATTTGTTGAATGAAGGAACAGGGACAAAAGATAGCCCTTTCGCAAGGACCTTGATCTGGGATTCAGTGAGTGCCTTATCGGAGAGGTTGATGACTTTGCTGTTGGAATTTAGTACCGTTTGCGAGCCCTCCCCCTGTATCTTGTTTGCCTGTGTTGTGGCTGGGGTTCCCCCTCTCGGGGGTTTTGGCCTAAAAAAGCCACCCCTTTTTTCAGGATACCTCTTGTTTGGGTAGTATTAGAGGGTATTGAGCTTGTATTTGGACCTTCAGTGTCTGTGTCTGAGGTCTCATACTCTGATGTGGAGTATTGGTCCGATTCCATACGTGTATTCTTCCTATTAAATCTTCTATATACCCTTCCATTTTTGTAGTCCAAGTTATCCCTAATGAACTTTTTATGTTTCCGATTTTTTATGGTATCTTTGTACTTATTGAGATTGTGTTGGAGTTTAAGTTCATGGGAGTCAAAGGTTGGGTCATCTTTATGATTTTGTACAGCCTCCACTGCTTCTTTGACATTAGCATTGATTTGTTCCAATCTTTGACTCTCAAACCTGCAAATAATGTCCATAAAGGTACGGGAGCATAGATTAGCTGCTTCCTCCCATTCTTTTAGGAGGGCAGTATCCTCCATTTGCATATTGGGCATTACTTGTATCCTCAGGCCCCTGGGGATCATTGATTTGCTAAGGTAGTTTTGAATGGATGAGATTTCCCATCCTATCCTTATTTGTTGTTTACATGCATTGGATACAAGTCTAAATTTAGAATCAATACTAGTATCCTGGGAAAGAAAAACACTCTCCTTATCTGTGAACACCTTATCGGCGTCCATACACCATTGGTTCGGATCTTTAAGTTGGTTCAAAAAGTTGGCCATTTAATTAAAATGAAAAAAAGGAAAACACATAAGGAACTAAATTATATGAGACACACTTAGGGTATTGAAACCTTGTAAATGAATAAACAAAAAAGTTGGATACCCCAAAAGGGGAAAACAACTAGGTGTGTGTCTAAGGGCGGCCAAAATAGGGGATAACCCTCACATACGTGTATTAATTTGAAAGACAGACATGATAGGTCAGGAGAAACAGGGCGCCCCCTGGTGAATACTTATATATATATATACAAAGGAGGTAAAACATAACCTTTAATTGTTGCTGTAATAAAAAAAATACTCTAACAAAAAACTTAGAAAAAATGTATTTAAATATTTTAAAATTAGGAGGATATATGCCTGGAAGGGGATAATTATCCTGAGGAAATCACCTAAAGGATATCAAGCTGAATAAAGCTGCAAATCCCCCCAACCAGTATAGTACGTCTCTCAGTAATGGTACCTCTAAAACTTGCCAAAATAAAGAGAAACAATTCCTCTATGCTTACTAGATGGATTCTTATCTCTTTTACCACTAACTGAAATAAAATCCAATAGGGTAAGAAAGTAGCAAGTGTATATATCCTTGTGAGCAAATTTATAGCAAGAAACAGTAGAAAAGGTCCATTAACTATGTGATCATCCACTAGTCTAAATACGATAGCTAGATAGATACAGTGTGATAGATATCGTAACAATATTGTACGCCCGTCACTGAGGGATTGAGGAATGGGGGAAAAAAAAGGCAACTATATTCTAGTCAGTAATGCTGGAGGAAGTTATCACATAATAAGCTTGGCTGTGTCTGGTAGAAAAAGTAGCCCCGTCGCCCATATCCTCCCCACCCCTTCTAGTGAATCGTATTGGAATTCTATCTAGCTAATCATCAGGAGAGACTAAACTAGTCGGCGTCCAGGTACAGAAATATCCTGCCTGCTACCTAACACGTGTTTCGGCGCTGCTAACGCAGGCATATATCCTCCTAATTTTAAAATATTTAAATACATTTTTTCTAAGTTTTTTGTTAGAGTATTTTTTTATTACAGCAACAATTAAAGGTTATGTTTTACCTCCTTTGTATATATATATAAGTATTCACCAGGGGGCGCCCTGTTTCTCCTGACCTATCAGGTCTGTCTTTCAAATTAATACACGTATGTGAGGGTTATCCCCTATTTTGGCCGCCCTTAGACACACACCTAGTTGTTTTCCCCTTTTGGGGTATCCAACTTTTTTGTTTATTCATTTACAAGGTTTCAATACCCTAAGTGTGTCTCATATAATTTAGTTCCTTATGTGTTTTCCTTTTTTTCATTTTAATTAAATGGCCAACTTTTTGAACCAACTTAAAGATCCGAACCAATGGTGTATGGACGCCGATAAGGTGTTCACAGATAAGGAGAGTGTTTTTCTTTCCCAGGATACTAGTATTGATTCTAAATTTAGACTTGTATCCAATGCATGTAAACAACAAATAAGGATAGGATGGGAAATCTCATCCATTCAAAACTACCTTAGCAAATCAATGATCCCCAGGGGCCTGAGGATACAAGTAATGCCCAATATGCAAATGGAGGATACTGCCCTCCTAAAAGAATGGGAGGAAGCAGCTAATCTATGCTCCCGTACCTTTATGGACATTATTTGCAGGTTTGAGAGTCAAAGATTGGAACAAATCAATGCTAATGTCAAAGAAGCAGTGGAGGCTGTACAAAATCATAAAGATGACCCAACCTTTGACTCCCATGAACTTAAACTCCAACACAATCTCAATAAGTACAAAGATACCATAAAAAATCGGAAACATAAAAAGTTCATTAGGGATAACTTGGACTACAAAAATGGAAGGGTATATAGAAGATTTAATAGGAAGAATACACGTATGGATTCGGACCAATACTCCACATCAGAGTATGAGACCTCAGACACAGACACTGAAGGTCCAAATACAAGCTCAATACCCTCTAATACTACACAAACAAGAGGTATCCTGAAAAAAGGGGTGGCTTTTTTAGGCCAAAACCCCCGAGAGGGGGAACCCCAGCCACAACACAGGCAAACAAGATACAGGGGGAGGGCTCGCAAACGGTACTAAATTCCAACAGCAAAGTCATCAACCTCTCCGATAAGGCACTCACTGAATCCCAGATCAAGGTCCTTGCGAAAGGGCTATCTTTTGTCCCTGTTCCTTCATTCAACAAATTTGAATGGATAAAGGATATTCATCTTTTTGGGAGAAGATTAGCCTTACACAAGTTTTTTCTCATAGAGAAGGAGAAAAGAGCCAAGGATCTGGGTTTTAGTGTAAGGGAATACCAATGCCTGAATGATCTAGTATCCTTACTGGATGAGAATGATGGTTTAGTCACGTTGCCCTATACCGACCTACGACATAAAAGCAAGTTTACCCCTAACATCAAAGATTTTAAGAACATTGATATGTTCGTGGACTCAACCTGTAACATGTTACATGAGCTGAGGATGGACTCCCTCCAACCCCGACCACACAGTAATCTGTCTAGAAATGAGTGGCAGGCCCTCTGTGACTTACAAAACGATGATGACATTATCATCAAGCCGGCTGACAAGGGGGGGAATATTGTGGTACTAAGTAGAACACAGTATATACGACTAACTCTAAATATACTCAAAGACAGTACCACTTACAAAGTACTACCTACAGACCCTTCAGCTAAATTCTTGTCGGCCCTGAAACATCTTTTAGATAAGGCGTTTGATGATGGAGTCCTGGGCAAAGATGAGTATACTTTCATCTATGTCAAAAGTCCGACCGTGTCCACATTTTACTGTCTACCAAAGGTACATAAGCACTATGACAACTTGACAGCTAGACCCATTGTGTCCGGATCCAATAACATAACATGTAAGGCCAGTATCTACCTAGATAAGATCCTTCGTCCCTTTGTAGAAAAGCTACCTTCTTATCTTAGGGATACGAAGGATACTTTGAAATGCCTAACCTCCATCAGTCTACCAAGAGATGCCATCTTATGTAGCCTCGATGTGGAGGCATTGTATTCTTCCATTCCACACTCCCTGGGGCTGAGACACATTAAACATTACTTGGAAACACGGGGATCCGAACATCAACGCCACACTTTATTTGTATTGGATCTGCTGCAATTTGTCTTGACCCACAATTTCTTCTTATTTGATTGCCAATACTACCACCAGGTGCAGGGTACAGCCATGGGTACATCTTGTGCCCCATCATACGCTAACCTGCACCTGGGTTGGTGGGAGGAGAATGTGGTTTTCACCGATACAAACACTGAATACACCAAATACATCTTTATGTGGAAGAGGTATATAGATGAAGTCCTTGTGGTATGGACGGGAACAAGGGAATGCTTTGTGACCTTTGTAGAGAACTTGAACTCTAATGACCTCAATTTGAGGTTCACAATGGAAATAGTGGGTTCGTCCCTCAATTTCCTCGACTGTACGTTTAGTACCACTTCTAAGCAGACCATTGAGACAACATTATTTAGGAAACCCACCTCAACAAATACTATGCTGAGGTGGGAAAGTCATCACCCAACCACATTAAAGAGAGGCATTCCTGTTGGACAGTACCTCCGGTTGAGGAGGAACTGCTCTAACATGGAGGACTTTATTACTCAAGCCAAGTCACTTAAAACCAGGTTTAAAGAAAGAGGATATCCTAACCGCTGTTTAAAGCAAGCATATCAAAGAGCGCTACACAGCGATAGAATGGAACTCCTCAAGGATAAACCGATCCCTAATGAACCAGCACCTATTCGTTGCATTGTTAATTTTGACTCAGGCTGGGATCAGGCGAAAAATATACTGGGAAGATTCTGGCCACTTATATCCCAAGATCCCCATCTTAAAGGGACTGTGACCCCTTATGTATCCCTTACAGCACGTAGAGGAAGGAATTTAAAGGAGGCTCTAGTGCCCAGTCATTTCTCCTCTACTAAGCCAGGTCACAACTGGCTTTCTGTACAGGGTACTTACAAATGTGGCAAATGTGTGGCTTGTAGGTACATCTGTAAAGATTCTAAACACCTCACAGATTCATGCGGCCAAGTGGTCTGTAATGTTAAACAATTTTTTAATTGCAATACCAAAGGTTTAGTCTATCTCTTGATCTGCACATGTGGACTCAGATACGTGGGTAAAACAATCCGCCCCTTTAAAAGACGTATCATGGAGCACATACACTCTGTGAGGAACCAAAGGGACACCCCTGTGGCGAGACATATACGAAATCAACACTGTGGGGATCCCGAAGTGGTTAGGTTCGCAGGGATTGAAAAAGCGACCCTAGGCCGTAGGGGCGGTGACTTGGATCACACCCTCCTTAAAAGAGAGTGCTACTGGATCTATAGGTTCAAAACTTTGGCCCCCAATGGTTTAAATGAGGGGTTTACTTTTACTCCCTTCATTGAAAAATAGTAACACTAAGGAACTATATTAATGTAATTGTATTATATATGTACATAATAATTATTTAGACTGTATACACTTTTTTCTTTGTCCTTTATTTATTTTGTTTTATGCATCGGTGATCCACCTGACCCTATATATACACACTCGTTTATAACTTTATTTATCCATCAGTACAGTGTAATCAACAGGACTCACATAATCTGAGATCGGTTTACTTACTATCCAGCTCTAGCCTAGTTCTAGTAACTGACTGGACTCTTGATCCAGTATTTTGACATTTAACTTTAATGTCTAGGTGTGCTATTCTGGATATATAAGGATAGTACAATCAATAGGATCTCTCCTTAGAGATCGGCTTATTTGTTATCTAGTCTTAATCCATGTCTAATAATTAACTGGATTCTGCAAGGACTCTATAATCAATAGGATCTCTCTTCAGAGATTGGCTTACTTTCTGGTCTCAATTCATGTTAAATTATTAATTGGACTCCCACCTAGTATTCCACTATGACAATGGTAATGATTCTATTGAACTCCTGCGGATTCATAAGCCTTTCTAAGTCCTACACTGAATGTACACCCCTCCCTTATAAATCACTAATATGGCGATGGGTCTCTTATACCTCAGAATTATCTATGCGGCAAATGCTACATGCTACCCAGTAGCCACGTAAGATTGGCACCTATAGGGTTAACGGAGGTTTTGTTCAATCAACCTACACTCACCAATCAGAGGCTGGATCGTCATTGGGGGCGGGGTTGGATTGCGTTCGGCCAATTTTGGCGTGAACGCACTGCACACGCCCCCATTATGAACTGAGTGTAAAGGGCTATTTAAGGAGTCACCGATGCTCCGATCACCTGTTTAGCCTCAGAAGAAGGCGCGTTAGCAGCGCCGAAACACGTGTTAGGTAGCAGGCAGGATATTTCTGTACCTGGACGCCGACTAGTTTAGTCTCTCCTGATGATTAGCTAGATAGAATTCCAATACGATTCACTAGAAGGGGTGGGGAGGATATGGGCGACGGGGCTACTTTTTCTACCAGACACAGCCAAGCTTATTATGTGATAACTTCCTCCAGCATTACTGACTAGAATATAGTTGCCTTTTTTTTCCCCCATTCCTCAATCCCTCAGTGACGGGCGTACAATATTGTTACGATATCTATCACACTGTATCTATCTAGCTATCGTATTTAGACTAGTGGATGATCACATAGTTAATGGACCTTTTCTACTGTTTCTTGCTATAAATTTGCTCACAAGGATATATACACTTGCTACTTTCTTACCCTATTGGATTTTATTTCAGTTAGTGGTAAAAGAGATAAGAATCCATCCAGTAAGCATAGAGGAATTGTTTCTCTTTATTTTGGCAAGTTTTAGAGGTACCATTACTGAGAGACGTACTATACTGGTTGGGGGGATTTGCAGCTTTATTCAGCTTGATATCCTTTAGGTGATTTCCTCAGGATAATTATCCCCTTCCAGGCATATATCCTCCTAATTTTAAAATATTTAAATACATTTTTTCTAAGTTTTTTGTTAGAGTATTTTTTTATTACAGCAACAATTAAAGGTTATGTTTTACCTCCTTTGTATATATATATAAGTATTCACCAGGGGGCGCCCTGTTTCTCCTGACCTATCAGGTCTGTCTTTCATATCTGACAACTCAGCAAAGGAAGCAGCAGTGGGTACAACATCATCATCATACCGTACATGTGTAATACTGCCTGATTGAGACATATCCCTGTTATCTACATCCTCTGTCAATAATGGTTGCGCATCACTCATTTTTTTCAAACGGATGTGTGAATAACTCCTCTGACATACCAAGTGAAGTGGCTGTGGTGCTAGTGTTGGTGGTGGCGGCAGGCGGGTGAGTGGTATCTTGAGAGGTGCCCGAAGCTAAGCTGGAGGAGAATGTTGCGTCAAGGTTCTGAGCGGAGGCTGTAGAAGATTGGGTGTCCTGTGTTAGCCAGTCAACCATGTCCTCAGAACTTTTCAAGTTCAGGGTACCTGGCCTCTGAAAACTGGGCATTATTCTAGGGCAAAAGGGAATCACAGCACCACGACCTCGACAGCCCCTGTGGGGTGGCCTGCCTCTGTCATTTTTTTTTTCGATTAGTGGTACTATGCGTGCAAGCTACTGTGACACCAGATATGAGTGGCACTGTGAACTGGCAGAGGTTGGCAGAGTACATGCTGTAGGGCTGACACACCCGCTTTGAGACAACTAACTGCTATTCAATCTATAACAGTGAAAAAAGTTTTTGGGTTTTAAATGCAAGCTATTGTGACACCAGATATGAGTGGTGGCACTGACTAGGCAAATGGGCACAGTATCCACTGTGAGCCTGACACAGAAGCTGGCAGCAGTGGCAGACAACTAACTGCAATTACATTACACAGAAAAAAAAAAAATGCAGACTGATGTTCTAGCCCTAAAAAGGGCTTTTTGGGGTGCTGTCCTTACAGAGATGAGTCCTTCAGGACTGTAGTGGACACTGTATACCCTAACCTAGCTATGCATTTCCCTATCTAATCAACAGCAGCTACACTTTCCCTCCTCTCACTAAGCATGCAGCTTGAGAATGAATCTAAAATGGATGCTGTCCAGTAGGTGGGAGGGTCTGCTAGGGAGCGTGTGCTGCTAATTGACTGGAATGTGTCTGCTGACTGTGAGGTACAGGGTCAAAGTTTACTCAATGATGAAGAATAGGGGGCGGATCGAACCGCGCATGTGTTCGCCGTCCGCGGCGGACGCGAACACGCTATGTTCGCCGGGAACTGAACGCCGGCGAACCGTTCGGTGCATCACTAGTCTTAATGTCTCCCTGGTGTGAGCAGGGATTTGACTGTGCACAAACCAAAATTCCAGCATGGCATTTAAATGGCTAGGAAAATGACCATATGGCTGCCCTAAAGAGCTTGCCTTAGATGTGAATGTGTAACAATGTGTTCAAAATAAAAACACAGCGCAAAGTGGTTAATGCTGTTGCAAAGAGCTACTTCGGCATTTACTGGAGGAATAAAGTTATAGAGGTTCAAATGTTTTGGGACATAGCCCTTTCTCAATTTACACAAAGTCCTAAATCAAGCGGATATTGACTTTCCATTATAAAGGCATACCACCACCCGCCCAAACTATTTAAATGGCTGCATGTAGTGGATTTATCCCTACTCGTATCGCAATGCAGCAAATGGGAATTTAAATGGATCTAAGGAAGTAAGAAGTTCTAACTAGAACATACTGTGCAATAAAAGAAACTAAAACATTTTGACTCTTTTCTTTTTTAGAAATTGTGTTGGGAAGTGAGGCCAGGGCTGCATAAAAAAATAATTTAATTTCTAAATGAGACTGCAGGGGTATGATCTTTAGACTAAAACGGCTTTATTAAAGGGACACTCCAGTGCCCAAATACAAATTAAATAAGAATCACTATTTAGTAGATATACCCCAAAATGAAAACTTACAAGTATTGAATTCTGCCTTTTTTTTATTGGGTGTATAGGTAAAATAACCTGCAGATCTTTAGTCTGCTGCTTTTGCAACACCTCCTCTTCTAACCATGCTCAGACTTTCTGTGGCTGTACAATCACAGACTTCCCAATGCAGCTCAATGTGAAGTCTTTGCAAGTCAGGTGCTCTGGGCAATTACTGCCTCTTGAATTTAGCTCCACTGAGCTAAGCTAACCAGGAAGAAACTGAAGAAAATTATCTGTTGTCTGCTTGAAAGCCATTGGAGTGTAACCAGGGGAATTTATAAAGGGTACATTTCTATTGAAATCTACACTTTTTGTAAAGTGAAAAAAAGAGGGCACATTATTCACATATTGAGCTTTTCAGCAAGCTAAATTCATTAGGGATCTGGAGTTTCCCTGCCTATGTTGGTGTGGTGATTAGAGAGTCCCTTTAAGACAGTGTCTTTTTTGTTTTTCTTTTAGAATAAAATAACTTACTGAGATATCAGCAGTTATATTAGTGGTTGGTTTTATAGCTAATCTTCTTAAGAAACTTGTTTTGTCTAATGAAATAAACCAAGATTTAAAGGTTACAAGAGGTAAGTAAAATTACTTAACAGAATGTGGATCTACTCTCAAAAAGAGAGTTGTAGAAACAAGACTACCAAACATAGATAAATGTACCAGGCTGCTCAAATTTTCTCCAGCAGGTGTTAAACACAGATAAGAGAAATGTAATCTCGTTGTTGTTAGATACAACCTACACTAGATTTTGATATTTCCTCTACCATAATACAGTTTAAACTTTTAAAATTACTGGGGAATATCATCTTGCAATTTACTTTAACTGCACCAACCAGATACACAATTTCACGTGAACTATTTTTTTGTATCTGTTTTTAAAATAACATTCTGAACACTATGAACAAAAACTCTTTTTTTCCCCAAAACATTATATGAAGGAATTAGCTACATGGTTTAAGCATGGTATAAGCAAAATAGCTGCATTTTTATGATGTATAACTCAGAATGTGAATTAACTTCTCCCCTGTGGCATATATTAAATGGAGCGCTGGAGTTAGTAAATAGAATAAATAGTAGTACACACTCACATCCAATACACATTGGATATATTCATGACATAAATGGGAGAGAGAAAATATAACATAGCATAAATCTGTGTGGAGTTTATGCAAGAAGTGGTAGGAGTGAATAATGCCAACTCACATTGAGAAGAGCTTCTGTTAGGATAGGCTCAAATCTTTTGTGCTTATGTGCCGTCTGGTGGCACCTTACCCTCTGATAACGTGTAAAAATGCTGTGGTATATTTTTCATTTTTTTAAAAATTTTTTTATGTGTTAGGTTAATTGCAAATCAGAGGTGGATCCAGAGCTCAATCTCGGGGCTGGCACAGTTAGATAATATTACGCTTGACAGAAAAAAAACGCGCATGTTTATGCTCTGAGAGTAATTCATGCACTCTCAAAATTATTGTGATGCTTCATAAAATTCAAACACATATTACTGTGGAGTTTTATAATGCATTTTACTGTGGTGCATATAACACCCTTTCAGTGAAATAATTCAATTATATACTTTTGAGCCATTTTGGTTTGTCTGAACCATTTTTAACAAAATGATCGCATGGAGAAAATTTGTGTGAACCGAAACACCTCATTGATGAATCCTTAAATGACTGAACCAAACTTTTTATTTGGACATATCAATTTTTCCACCATACACAAGTCTAATATCGATACCTGTGTTCTGTTTTCTTAAAAATGTATGCATATTGCTGCCCTCTAATAGAAATGTGCATTTTCATCAGTTGTGCCAATATAAGAGATCGTATTGATGGCTCAATTGTTGATGCTCATTGAACATTTAAACTAGAGCTATATTTTGACATGTCTCAATTCATATTTATTCTGCAATGTGCAAGTGCCAGTTAATTAAAACTGTATACAGTTTAATTACATCTGCAGAATACCAGTGAGAAAAATACATGACATAATTATCATTATTATATGTATTCATTATTTTATTTAATTATCACTATTAATTAACTATTAAGAGTCTAGGTATCACAGTGAGTTCTGGAAGCAGGGTAGTGTCTGTACACTACAGACTAAAAACACCTGAACAGCTTACTTGATAGCATTGTATCCTAATACATATTGTAAAGGAGGGTGTAGCTTGTATCTTGCAAACACTATACTTTGATTAATAATACATAATATTAAATCTAAGGAGAGCCATCACTTTACAATGAGTACAGTATATACTCGAGTATAAGTCTAGTTTTTCAGCACATTTTTTGTGCTTTAAAACCCCCACTCGACTTATACTCGAGTCACTGTCTGTATTATGGCAACTTAGAGAGCCGCGGCCGTCAGAGCCATGGCAACGATCCGCGCGGCAACCAGACCGCGAGACTTACTGTGGAGCTGACCGGAACGGAGGAGAAGGGAGCTGACAGGAGCTGCAGGAAAGGTAAGTAAATGCTTCCTGCCGGCCCCCCCACTTCACAGCCCATGCCACTGGACCACCAGGGATTAAGATAGCCCCCCTCCCTGACCAGTTAACAAGCAGGGAGGGGGGGACAAAAAAAATTTAAATAATAAAAAAATAATAAAAATAATAATAATATTACAATATTACCCAGTTCACACACACTACACAAACACACTCTGCATTATATACACACTCTGCATGATATACACAGTGTGTGTATATCATGCAGAGTGTGTGTTTGTATGAGTGTGTGTGTATATAATTATAAAAATCACAGAATTTCATAGCCCCAAGTTTTACCTTCGACTTATCCACGAGGCATAGCATATTTCACAATTGTTGGTCACAAAACTGCACTCGACTTATACATGAGATCGACTTATACACGAGTATATACGGTAGTTTAGAAAACAAGCACAGGCAAATATAGTTTCAACACACTGATAACCTTAAACGACATTGTAACATGCAGCTGTAGATGGTAACGAGAGTGTAATATTTTAGTCAGCCACTAGGGTGCAGTATACACACTATCTTTGAAAAAGAAATAATTCACTAAATATTGTTAGATTTCAATTATGACACCAGGGCCACCTTCAAAGTTAAGGATAACACCATCCCACATATATATATATATATATATTAATTAAAATGGCATAATCTCATGCATTGGGTGATATGAAAAACCTCCCATGAATGCCTTAACCCCATCACATAACATCCTCTAAATCCCCATAGCTACCTTACTTACATACCAATGCCCCAATGTCCAATGACCCCCTTCCTCAACACTTATGCACCAGCCCTAAAAACCTTTAGATTTTTACGCTTATTGTTCATATTTTACTTATGAAAGAGACAAATAGTGTTTATGCATGTTCATTTGCATGTTTAGTAATTATTAGATTTATGTAAAAGTGATGGAAATGTCTGTTTGTCCTTTTATTGAATTATAAATATACCATTTGGAAACTTTTTCTTATAAATAATGAAATGAAAAATAGTTTTGAGGCATTTCATTTGGGACACTTTTTTTGTTCCATTTAATCATCCTTTTGTTTGTATTTTTCTGGAAAATACAGGAAATAAATTATATATATATATATACACACACACATACACACACACACACACACACTTACGTTTAAGTTATCAATTACATACAAGCATGTAAAAAATACTTTATTTTTTTGCTATATCCGAGTGTTACCTGTTAATAAGCATGGAATTCCAGCTCTGATAAATGTTGAGATATTCCATGTTAGTTGATCACTCATGGCCAATGAGCCAGGTAAGAAGTGAAACCATTAAAACATTTTTAACTACTGACACCAAACCCAGTAAGGCAAGCTATAGTGTTTATGGTGCTTAGAGTGTTTCTTTAACCAGTGAGTTGTCATATATATCTTATGCAATCATTTGTTTTACTACTCTTCAAACTTTGCGTTTCATTTAATTATCTTAACTTTACTATATATAAAAAAAATAAAAATAAAAATAGAAGCTGTGGAGAGAATCCATAAAAAGAGATTATATGGAAGAGAGATTATTTGTGCATATTTGGTGAAGTTGTGTTATAGTTTTTTTTTGGGGGGGGGGTTTAGGTATACTCATTGAATAAAGACCTGAACTTCGGGATCCCTTCCTCAACTCAATTATTAAAATGTTCTTAATTTTATAAAATAGGGATTGCACACTTCCATCAAACAAAACACCCAGTAGTGCAATCAAGGACTTGGGGTGGGTAAGTCCCTTATACAATCAATATAGAAATATAGATCTGTGCACTTCAAGTGGGAAAATTGCAATCTTTAATTAAAAACAAAGTACATGAAAATAAAATATCAACAAAGCCAAGTGGTCTTTATCAAATCTAAACAGATTTCATGAGGACACATGGTGTGGTCAAAACATGAATTTCATGTATTCTGCTTTTGATGGGCCAACTGTAGTCCTTCCAATGTTAATTGTGTTTAGAATTCTACATTCATTGTTTGAAAAGCACTACATTCGTAATTTGCTCAGTGCTTCATTGAATTAAGAAAAGATGATATTACAAAAAGCAGATAGGAAATAGGCATGGTGAGAAACACCTTTATCTGGTTAACATACAATATTTGGCCATGATTTGGGAACAACAGGCATGATACTGCTTTTTATTTATTTATTACTTATCCTATTTGTTTGTATGGATGTATTCTTACAAAAAGCACCTTAAAACCTTTTGGGAGATAATAAGACTGGTACAGTTGTATGCAGTAAAATTTTGCTTCACCTTTCTTTTTGCTCATTCTGTAATTACTTGAAAACATAAATAGAACTTTTAAATAAAAATAGAATGTAAACTTACTATCAGACTAGTGTTTTATAAACTACATATATGCTGTGCATGATCTTTTTAAATTAGATTTTTGCTAAATTTAATAATAACCTCCGTTCTATGCCTAATGCAGTTTTCAATCTAAATATAAGCGATCACTTTTTTTAAAATCTATTATACAGCATCCTTGTGGCCTCAAAATTCACCAGTCACTATTAATAATGTTAGCTTAGTAGAAATGGATCAATCTTGATATCAAAGTAGCATGTTGATTAATAGACATATCGGAAAAAGTAAAATACAAACCGTATTAAGGATAGAGTGGTTCTATAATAAAGAGATTGTGAAATTAATTATATTTGCAACTTGGCAATTTTATTTCCTGTAGTTCGTTAATTGTAGCTTGTTTGTTCAATTTGCATTTCTATTTTACTGGAAAACATTTTAAGAGTAATACAATACGGCAAAAGTATGATCAAATAATTTCCACAATAAAAATATTAAATTGTTGAATACAAAGTTATTGTATATGTATATATACACACTACAGGGAGTGCAGAATTATTAGGCAAGTTGTATTTTTGAGGATTAATTTTATTATTGAACAACAACCATGTTCTCAATGAACCCAAAAAACTCATTAATATCAAAGCTGAATATTTTTGGAAGTAGTTTTTAGTTGTAGCTATGTTAAGGGGATATCTGTGTGTGCAGGTGACTATTACTGTGCATAATTATTAGGCAACTTAACAAAAAACAAATATATACCCATTTCAATTATTTATTATTACCAGTGAAACCAATAAAACATCTCAACATTCACAAATATACATTTCTGACATTCAAAAACAAAACAAAAACAAATCAGTGACCAATATAGCCACCTTTCTTTGCAAGGACACTCAAAAGCCTGCCATCCATGGATTCTGTCAGTGTTTTGATCTGTTCACCATCAACATTGCGTGCAGCAGCAACCACAGCCTCCCAGACACTGTTCAGAGAGGTGTACTGTTTTCCCTCCTTGTAAATCTCACATTTGATGATGGACCACAGGTTCTCAATGGGGTTCAGATCAGGTGAACAAGGAGGCCATGTCATTAGATTTTCTTCTTTTATACCCTTTCTTGCCAGCCACGCTGTGGAGTACTTGGACGCGTGTGATGGAGCATTGTCCTGCATGAAAATCATGTTTTTCTTGAAGGATGCAGACTTCTTCCTGTACCACTGCTTGAAGAAGGTGTCTTCCAGGAACTGGCAGTAGGACTGGGAGTTGAGCTTGACTCCATCCTCAACCCGAAAAGGCCCCACAAGCTCATCTTTGATGATACCAGCCCAAACCAGTACTCCACCTCCACCTTGCTGGCGTCTGAGTCGGACTGGAGCTCTCTGCCCTTTACCAATCCAGCCACGGCCCATCCATCTGGCCCATCAAGACTCACTCTCATTTCATCGGTCCATAAAACCTTAGAAAAATCAGTCTTGAGATATTTCTTGGCCCAGTCTTGACGTTTCAGCTTGTGTGTCTTGTTCAGTGGTGGTCGTCTTTCAGCCTTTCTTACCTTGGTCTTGTCTCTGAGTATTGCACACCTTGTGCTTTTGGGCACTCCAGTGATGTTGCAGCTCTGAAATATGGCCAAACTGGTGGCAAGTGGCATCGTGGCAGCTGCACGCTTGACTTTTCTCAGTTCATGGGCAGTTATTTTGCGCCTTTGTTTTTCCACACGCTTCTTGCGACCCTGTTGACTATTTTGAATGAAACGCTTGATTGTTCGATGATCACGCCTCAGAAGCTTTGCAATTTTAAGAGTGCTGCATCCCTCTGCAAGATATCTCACTATTTTTGACTTTTCTGAGCCTGTCAAGTCCTTCTTTTGACCCATTTTGCCAAAGGAAAGGAAGTTGCCTAATAATTATGCACACCTGATATAGGGTGTTGATGTCATTAGACCACACCCCTTCTCATTACAGAGATGCACATCACCTAATATGCTTAATTGGTAGTAGGCTTTCGAGCCTATACGGCTTGGAGTAAGACAACATGCATAAAGAGGATGATGTGGTCAAAATACTCATTTGCCTAATAATTCTGCACTCCCTGTATATATAACACACACACACACACACACACACTTTTAATGCATACATATTTCTATGATAAAGATAATCTCCAACTAAGGAGAGCTGAAAATGTTGGCAAAAAATATATAAATGGACAACATATGAAAAGACAGTACATAAATAGGCTAGCTAGTATGGAAAGCTATTGGAGGGGGATGGAGGGAGAGTAACATTTAACATATAAGTTCCCAAACTGCCATAAATTGTCCTTGTTCACAAACAAAAAAAATCTTTATTAAATCCTTCATTGACATAACTAAAAAGGACACTATAGATGATATTGTAATTATATGGACAGCCACAAATTAACAATTTTCCAACTTTGTGCAGAAGTTCAATGTGAATGATTTAAACCTCAAATTCACAATTGAGGTGGGAACTCCCTCCTTAACCTTCCTAGACCTCCTTTTAATTCCGAATTCCAATGGGACTATAAAGACCAATCTGTTTAGGAAAAGTACAGCCACAAATAGCCTACTTAATTGGAAGAGTCATCATCCACTCCCCCAGAAAAGGGGAATTCCCATTGGTCAATATTTACGACTTCGACGTAATTGTTCAGATGTTGAGCATTTCAAAATAAAGGCTAGAGATTTGCGGGTTATGCTTAGATCTAAAGGATACCCCAACAAATGTCTGAAGAGAGCCTATCACAGAGCTCTCCTTACTGACAGAGAGAGTGTTGTAAGGGAAGAAGGACCTCCCTATAGGTTGAAGGAATCAGACAACAAGCAACGTAGGTGCATAGCCACCTATGATGCAGGTTGGAATTGTGTTAAAACCATCATGAATAGATTCTGGCCCCTCCTGAGACAAGATGAACTATTGAAGGACATCATTCCAGCACAGGCAAGTCTGGTAGCAAGGAGAGGGAAAGAATGTTAAAGATTCCCTCGTACATAGCCACTTCCAGAGAATCAAAGCACCCACACACCGGTTAACCAATAACCTTAAAGGAACCTATAAATGCAGTAGGTGCAAGGCCTGCGACTTTATTAGAAAAGACTCCAAGACTTTTACTAATAGCTCCAATAGTCTGCATTTTGACACCCAGTCCTTCTTTAATTGTAGCTCTAAAGGCTTAGTTTATTTGATCACCTGTCAATGCGGGATGCTATATGTAGGAAAAACTTATTGCCCGTTTAGACGAAGAATTTTGGAACACATAAATTCAGTGAAGACAACAAGACATATAGAGACCCCGGTCTCACGAAATGTCAAAAATGTTCACCGTAGTGATCCCACAGTACTAAAGTTTCAGGGCATAGAGCTAATAACACAGGACCAAAGAAAGGGAAACTGGGATCAGCGTATTAGGAAAAGGGAATGCTATTGGATTTACCGATTGCAATCTCTGTCCCCCAAAGGACTGAATGAGGGATTTTCCTACTCTCCCTTTATTACATGATCTCTAACCACAAAAGTTGACAACTTGTAAATAGTAACAATATTGTACATAATTGTTTTTTAATGTAGCAATCATTAGATATTTCGATTACAATCAAATGTTTGGGAAAGTTACACTCTATCTTCACCCCACCAAATATTAGGTAGGCTGTTATAGGGCATAGCCCTTTACAAAGTTTTGAACTAGGGGACATACAATGATCAGTACATAATCAAAAGTAGCACCAATCTTTTAGGAGATTGCTTTAAATATGGTCTTAGATCCCTACAGGAGTTGATAACCTTGGCTCCTAATAATGCCAAAAGTGCATATTCTGGGTGGCTATGGTCCAGCTCTTCTCAACTGGAGATATGTGAGTCTAAGACTAATAATAACTCAATAAATAAGCATTGATATAAAAAGTTTAATGACCAATACAATTCAATAAATATGCACTCATATAATAAGTATATTTGAAATGATTATTTTATTCATTTAGCTGTTATTTGTTTAATGTGAACACTAAATAACCACATAAACTGTACAATTGATTATTTTTGGATTGACAATAGGTAAATCCATTTATTGAGTCTATATTACTATCTACACTGGTTTACTGATCAACCCTTTACAGGGGTTCCTTCTCTTCTCCCCAATATTCATCACAGACTCTAAACCTTTATGGTCTTAAATTATACCGACGGAGTTGTGCAATCCCCACACAGTCTAGAGATCGGCAATACACTGACGTATTTTGTCAATCAAATGACGTTGGTGTCTCTAAGCCCACCTACATCTCTTCAAACTGATAGGTGGGATGGTACTCTAAAGATGACGCTTGGGTTATCCCGAGTGTCATCAATGACGAGGCGCTGCTGGAGGGGGAGGACCCCACATTTGATTGGTCCCTGGACGGATAGGTGGGACGGCACTCTAAAGATGATGCTTGGGCTATCCCAAGCGTCATCAATGACGAGGCGCTTCTGGAGGGCGAGGACCCCACAGTCGATTGGTCCATTGAGACTTAAAAACCCCGGCCTTTTTTGGGCAGCAATTTTCAGCCCCTGACGAAGGTGTCTCTGTACACCAAAACGCGCGTCGGACGTGTAGCATGTTTTATTGCACTTTATTTTATTGTTTTCACTAGGGATCTGCACTGATAAGGCATGGGTATTTAGAACCAGCCTTTCATTAGCCTCCCCCCCCATTTTTCTGTTTGCTTCTATATAGTTACAGTATGGATGTATTAGGTGGTCCATTATACTTTAGAGAGTGAGTGCTAGCTTAGAACACCCATGAAGGTGTTATAGGAGAATAGGGATTAGTTTTTGGAGTTTCAATATAAAGGGCACCTAGTGTTAATACTCTGCTTAGCAGTTTAGTACCTCTGTGACAAGAGGTCCTTTATATTTATATCATTTTGGGTAGGTTCTTTCTTTAGAGCATTTATAATACTTGGCACCTACATCCAACTATACCCATTCTCTCCTTTTTTTCCTCCTTATCTCTACACATAACCACCTGTAGGCATCTTGCCTCATTTTATTTCCCTGAAGGTTATTAGCCTAACCATTTCTGCTTTCACTATTTAAGTCCTATTGACAATATTAGTCAATTGGACTACCGTATAATTTTAAGCAATGGGATTATCTTTACCTTTAAATTAGCTATTTGAGGGGGTTCAGTATAGTGTCCTTTTTAGTTATGTCAGTGAAGGATTTAATAAAGATTTTTTGTTTGTGGACAATTTATGGCAGTTGGGAACTTATATGTTAACTGTTCCTCTCCCTCCATCCCCCTCCAATAGCTTTCCATACTAGCTAGCCTATTTATGTACGGTCTTTTCATATGTTGTCCATTTATATATTTTTTGCCAGCATTTTCAAATCTCCCTAGTTGGAGATTATCTTTATCATTTTTCAAGTTTATCATATAAATCAGGGTACAAGCCCTCAGTGGAGCTGACACCACCTTTTGACCAAATAGCCTTGCATCACCTCTCACACCCCATCTTTTCCACCTGTTGGAGTGGATTGGTTAGCATGGCGTAAACTCTATTTCTTTACTTGTACATATTCTTTAGCAACACCAACTGACAAAGAGCGCCCTACAACACTATGTACAAAGCATTGTTATTTAATATGCAAGTTGTTGCATTTTTATATAAGAATTTTAAATATCTCCTTACTACCACCAAGTTCACTCCATCATCTTGCGTGCACACCTCAAATTTAAAAATAATGTTAATGTCAGATTTAAAATGTTAAAATGTAAGTAAATATATGTAATTCAGTGGGTTAGCTGAATGTAACTATATGCAGGGCTATACGTGACTGCATGGAGTTATAGGATGGTGTGTCCAAATGTATTTTGGTGATAGTATGTAACAGGCTGGGAGTATGTGATTGGGTCCCTGATTGTGTGGTAATATTTCTATACAGCTATTAATATCTTGACTGGTTACCACTCACCCAATCAGGACATATATTGCACAAGAGATGTTCATACACTATTATAAATATTTGTTTGTTAATTGCACACAGTACACTTAATTAACTACAACACACCTGTATATACAATATAAACATTACACAACGCCCTTACCTCTAAAGAAACACTATAATGTCAGGGATTACAAACATGTGCTGAAGTGGCTATTTAGAATACCGCACCCTTCTCTGTGCTATAAAAAGGCGATTTTGCTCACCCTTTCTCCGACACCATTCCAGACTCGCCAAGGTTGGTCCTGCCTCCTTGGCTGAGTTCATAAATCTTGCTGATCTCAGACAAGCCAATCCAATCCATCACATAGGAAAGCCTTGGGAGCCTATTGTGCATGCGCGGCAAAATGCACAGCTGTGCTAATCAGCATCTCCTCATGGAGATACATTGAATCAACGTTCAGCATCTGAGTGGCTGCCACTAGAGGTGTGAAAAGGCAATGTTTACAGTGGTAATGCTGCAGGGACAAGCTACAGACATCAGAGTATTGTAGTTGTGGTAACTACAGTGTCTGTTTAATGGGTTCCTAAACACGATAGCTGAATAAGGCTAGCAGCCCCCAGTGTATACTTACCAACACAGAGATGGGAACAACAGGTCTGGTTGACAGCACAAGTGCAAGAAGCAAATTGAGGCTGATTGATTATATTGATACATGTGATTCAATACACAAGAAAAGCAATATCACCACAGATGAGTGACTGTAACTAATGGAGTCTGGTAGCAGAGGCTAACAAGAGAGATGGGGCTAGTTCACATTGTAGCCATGAACTTTGGTAATATAAATTGCTGGGTGACAAAAAGACAGTCTACGGTAGTTATAGACAGAGCAAATATGATTTTATAGCTGAGGTTTCTGTGTGCATGTGCACCTCCTCAAAGAGCAAAGAGGGAGTTTGAGAGGATTCAGAAACAGTTGACCTGATGATAGAGTTTATAGAAAAAGAAAGGAAGTGTTAAAAGAAGGTGGTGTCAGGGTGGCGGTCCGGTGCCCGGGACCCAGACACTGTCTGGGCAGCGGTGCGAAGACCGGGAGCCAGTATGCCTGATGTTCAGAGTAGGAGTCACAGTGTGGAGGTGGATTAGCAGGGTCTGGTGCAGGGTAACCGCACGCCCCCTGGTGTTGAGCACCAGCATTTGTGCGGCCACATACCAGAACCCTGAAGCAGCTACAGCGGATTCCAGGAACTTGGAGCTAGGAAGCAAGCAGACCTCCCAGGAGCTGAATAGGGAGGCTCTGCAGCAGAAATGTATCCAGTACAGAAACAAGGCAAGGCTAGTCACCAAACATGAAAACAAGACAAAACTAGGAGAACCCAGAACCAGAGAAGGATAGGAAGCTAAACCCAAAACATGTACACAATACATAAGGGAAACAAGAACATAACATGGGCAGAACAAGACAGGACTGTACATGGACTGGAAATACAAAATAAACAAGACAAAATAATAATAGGCAAAACAAGAGGAGACAAAACTAAGTACTATATATATGAAAACTATGGGGATTTAGTTACATTATATGATCATACATTGCATAAGCCTGCCACAGCGCCAATGTACCCCATATTCGGCAGGTCCTACTCTGCCTAATGTGCAGAAGTCATGAGCAGCTGCCGAGACCACTGAAACAAAAGGAATGATAGAAAACAAACGGGTGTGGCAACATAAAACAAAGATTTAACCCCTTAAGGACCGAGGACGGTTCAGGACCGTCATCGGCATTTTTGCCTTGAGGACCGATGACGGTCCTGAACCGTCCTAATGGTCTGGGGGTACTTACCTGATCGCCGTCGTTCCCCCGGCGGCGATCAGTGTTCCTCCGGTTGTGGGGAGACTGCCTGCAGCCCAGACAGTCTCCCCACGGCAGATTAGGACCCCTGTGGCCATGTGATCGCTTAACACAGCGATCACATGGTCACAATAGGTGTCCATGTGTCTGCCTGCAGGGGGACTGTCTGTGCTGACAGGCAGTCTCCCTGCTAGTGTAAAATCAGAAAAAAAAATAAAGTTAGTGTTAATTAAAAAAAATAAAATAATTATATATGTGTATATATGATATATAGACATATATTATATGTATATAATATATGTCTATATATCATATATAATGTCATACTAAGTGTATTTTTATATTAATATGTACTTATATTAATATAAAAATACACTTATAATTAAATTACACACGCATATATATAATATATATAATAACTATATATATTGTATATATATATTATTATAAAATATAAATAATAAGTAATTTAAATTAAATACAATTTTTTTTAAATAATAATAAAAAATTAAAAAAAAATTATATAGCTATATGAAATTTTATTCTAACTGTATTTTAAAATTAATATATATATATTTATATCAAAATACACTTAGAATGAATTTGTATATATATCTATGTATATAAAAATAAATAAAAATAATAAGAAATATACATACGTCCATATACAAAATTACATAAATAATTATATAAATATACACGTAGACTCCAAATATATAAATATGCATATATATTTAAATTCTACGTGCGTATTTATGTAATATTTTTACATAATTCAGTAATTTTATTGATTGCAATTTGAGGGACCTGCCTGCCAACCCAGGCCGAAATTCCAGAGAATTTAATTTGTTAGCACTGTATTTTACCCTGTAACGTTCTACGACACCCTAAAACCTGTACATGGGGGGTACTGTTTTACTCGGGAGACTTCGCTGAACACAAATATTAGTGATTCAAAACAGTAAAACATATCACAGCGATGATATTGTCAGTGAAAGTGACTTTTTTTGCATTTTTCACACACAAACAGCACTTTTACTGATGATATAATTGTTGTGATACGTTTTCCAGTTTTTAAACACTAATATTTGTGTTCAGCGATGTCTCCCGAGTAAAACAGTACCCCCCATGTACAGGTTTTATAGCATTTTTGAAAGTTACAAGGTCAAATATATGGGTCAAATATTTTTACATTGAAAATGGCCAGGTTGGTTACGTTGCCTTTGAGAGCGTATGGTAGCCCAGGAATGAGAATTACCCCCATGATGGCATACCATTTGCAAAAGAAGACAACCCAAGGTATTGCAAATGGGGTATGTCCAGTCTTTTTTAGTAACCACTTGTCACAAACACTGGCCAAAATTAGCGTTCAATTTAGTTTTTTTACTTTTTTCACACACAAACAAATATGAATGCTTACTTTGGCCAGTGTTTTCGACTAAGTGGCTACTAAAAAGACTGGACATACCCCATATTGAATACCCTGGGTTGTCTACTTTAAAAAAAATATGTACATGTGGGGTGTTATTCAGAGATTTATGACAGATAATAGTGTTACAATGTCACTATTGATAAATTTTAAAAATGTATGTTTTGAAACCGCAATATCCTACTTGTACCTATAGCCCTATAACATGCAAAAAAAAGCAAAAAAGCACGTAAACACTAGGTATTTTTAAACTCAGGACAAAATTTTGAATCTATTTAGCAGTTTTTTTCATTCGCTTTTGTAGATGAGTAAAAGATTTTTCAAGTAAAAGTCAAAAAACATGTATTTTTTTCAATTTTTCATCAGATTTTTGTATTTTTTTTAAATTAAAATACATGAGATTATATAAATAATGGTATGTAAAGAAAGCCCCTTTTGTCCTGAAAAAAACAATATATAATTTGTATGGGAACAGTAAATGAGAAAGCGGAAAATTACAGCCAAACACAAACACCACAAAAGTGTAAAAATATTCCTGGTCGCAAATGTACAACATCGCAAAAACAGTCCAGTCCTTAAGGGGTTAAAGGAATCCTGGAGACTGGGACGGAATACAGGAATGAACCCAGAAAACCCAGCATAAAGAAAACCAGACATGGAATAGAAAACCAGAAAAACCAAGAAAAACTAAACAAGAATTGTAAAAAGAGTACTGGATACCAGAAGCCATAGCCAGAATGATCCGCAGCGAGGAACAGGATATGACCGGTGGTAGCAAATGTTATTTCTCTTTATGAGTAAAGCTATCTAGCCATTATACTTACTTGATGCTGTGTATAAAAAAGTAAGATAACAATAAAACTTGTTTATTGGTTTCAATGTAACACTTAAATGTATTATACAATAAATAACATTATAAAAGAACAATATAATTAGAATGTATGCAAACAGAGGCATGCTCTGAAAATTGGGCAGACTAGACTTAAAAATTGGGCAGACTTAAGTGAATGCCAATAGTGTGCACATACAATCCTATTTTATATGTAAATTGTAAATTGTATATTTGCAATATAAACAAAATGTCAATGAACAGTGAGGAGATATAGAACAATAATCACTTTATTAAGAGAATTCAGGTATACATAAAGCACTGAAATATGGATAATGACTCGAGTTCCCTACTAAAAATCATCATCTGTCCCCAATTAATACTGATGAATGGCAATTGTAAGAGCTGTTAATGATCATTTTAATTGTAAATTACGGCTCCTCATATAATTTGTCCTTATAATCACACATTTATCATGCAGCAGCTGCAACTGAAAAGTACCCCAAATGGCTTATTACTGTCTGCATGTTACACAATTTATAGTGGAAATATATTTATTGGGGATTTAATAGAATGACAACCTTTGCTTGTTAATTATAAAGTAGTACTTGCATATCCAACAAAACAGATCTATGGTACGTAAATTTATTTCTTAAACTAGGAATCACAAATTAATATGCAACATGATTTGCGAGCAACAACAAATTCTAAATTAATGGAAAAGCAAACAGAACATGATATCTTGACATAATAAACCTTTCTGTTAAATCTTCTTAAAGTTCAACTGTTACATTTATCTCATAGCTAGCACATTGTATAACTGATCAATTTTGTGTGTAGTTTGCTGTTTACATACATACTTTAAATGCTTTAATTATTTCTTTATCCAGTCTATTTCAGTCCTTTTGTAGAGATTCAGAGGGGCAGAGTGGCTGCAACATTGTTTCTTCAGAGTCTAAAATTCAAATTTGGACCAAAGTGGATCTTTATGAGGTAATTTTCTTTTTGCACTACTTTTCAATGGAGATAAAAGCTAGCTTATGCATTGACATTACTAGGAAGGAAGACAATTCTTCCTCTTGCTATCTTACTTTGTGGGTTCTTGTAGTTTGATTGGCCCAGGTAATTATGTATTTAAGGTTGTAGTTGCCCCCCCCTCTCCACCTTTTCACGACACATGTACATACAAAATCAGTCACTCACATCATACATAATAAACAAGCTAAATTTACTCTATGGAAAAAAAGTTACCTGCGCTCTTCCTAAATCCCTTTGCATATTAAAACAAATGGAGGTTATTTAGTTACTCCAATGGTCATTATTTCACTCTGCGTGTTGGGTTGTATGTTACAAGAGAAATGCCCACCTTTGACATCAAGGCAAACCTCTTAGGTGGGTCCTCCACTGACTATTCACCTTGCTTCCTTGAGCTTCTGACAAAGATATCTCTAATGAGACAGAGATGGGTATTTTTATAAACCCCTACATGCTTATTAACCCTTAATAGGGAACACATGGGGTGGGAGGCAGCATTGTAACATAGCTGTGTGATACAAAAAGTGAATACAAATACTTTACATAGCTGGACTTATTTTTGTGTATTTGTATTCACTTTTGTATCACATAGCTATCTTACAATGCTGCTGCCCCCTCCATGTGTTCCCTATTAAGGGATTATAAGCATGTAGGGGTTTAGAAAAATACCCCTTTCTGTCTCATTGGAAATCTTTTTGCCAGAAGCTCAAGGAAGCAAGGTGAAGAGTCAGTGTAGGGCCCACGTAAGAGGTTTGTCTTGATGTCGAAGGTGGGTATCTCTCTTGTAACATACAACCCAACACGCAGAGTGAAATCCCATCGGAATAAATAGAGACAGATAGAAAGTCCCTAAACCGGTCCTTAGAATGGCAGGAAAATAGAATTATATTATTTAAGGATAGTCAGAAAGAGCCAAGGTCAATGGAAGCCAGAAATACACTAATACGAGAGACAAAAGCCGAGTCGGGGGAGCCAGAAATACACAAGTACAAGTAACAAAGCTGAGTCAAGGGATCCAGAAAACAGAGTAGTCGAGAGCAAGCCGGGTCAAAACCAATCAATACCAAAAGGGACAAAATAATGCGCTATAGGGACTCTAGTAACACTAGGAATCACAACAGGGCACTGTATTTTGGGCAGTCTGGGATTTTATATGTTTGGGGTGTGGTTAGTATTACCATGCTCCCAAAAGGTGCGTTTGTGCTGAGCTCTATTACTTAGAGCTGCTGTGATGTCATAACTTAAACACTCATTGATATATATGTGTGTGTATATATATATGTATATATATATAGCTATGATTTATATATGTGCATATATATATATATATATATATATAATCTTCATATCCATATAATAATACAGATTTTCTCTAAATAATGTTCTCCCTTCTATTTTTCTCTTTCACACTAACTTCTCTCATTACTAAAATATCCCTATCCTTCTGCTCACCTGTCCCTGATAACACAATCTTCATTACTTCCACTTTACTACCCCTCTCTATTCATCCCATGCACTCTACATATACCTTTCCAGCCTATCTCCACCAACTCCTCCCAAATCCTCTGTATACATACCCTCCCACAAAACTTTCAAATCCTACTCCCACCTTCACTTCCTTTCTATCCTTCTGCTCCTAGCAGCTGGTGATGTCTCTCCAAACCCCGGGCTCATCTCAGCAAACTCACCACATACTAATCCAAGGATCCACACTAACCTCATACCCATCTCATGTTCCTCTAAATCCTCCTTCAATACTGCCCTCTGGAATGCATGCTCTGTATCCAATATTACAAAATCCAATGCTGTCCATGACTTCTTCATCTCTTGTTCAATAGATTTACTAGCCTTAACAGAAACATGGCTCTCCCCCTCTGACACTGCTACCCCTGCATCTTTGTCCTTTGGTGGTCTTCAACTTACCCACAACCCAAGAAACTCTGAATGTAAAGGTGGTGGTGTAGGGTTTCTCCTCTCCCCTCGCTGCTCCTTTAAACTTCTACCCAGCCCCCCTACCCTCTCTTTTCCATCATTTGAAATACATTCAATTCACCTTTTCAAACTCTTCTCTGATAACATTGCCATTATTTATTGTCCCCCTGGTTCCCCTCTCCTCTTCCTTGACCACTTTGCTGCCTGGCTACCCTATTTCCTCTTTTCTAATATTCCATCCCTAATTCTCAGTGGCTTCAATATTCCCAATAACCCACCTTTGACCTCAGCAGCCTCCAAACTACTTTCAATGACTTCCTCCCTTGGGCTATCACAGTGGGCGTATTCTCCCACCCATGTAGCTGGCAATACCCTTGACCTAATCTTCTCTTATGCATGTACAGTATCTAATATCTGCAACACTCCTTTTCCTCTCTCTGATCACCACCTCATATTGTTTGCTCTCGTGTACCCCTCACCCAACATCCTCAGCCTAACCCCCCTCAACTCAGGAGGAACCTTAATTCTCTTGATCTCCAGCATCCGTCAGTTGATATTAATTCACAACTGCTATCCATCCTTTCCCTCTCCTGTCCTTCACTGGCCATCTCCGCATATAACACTACCCTCACCTCTGCCTTGAACGCTGCAGCACCGCTCCAAACAAGCACCTCGAGGAGGACACGCCCCCAACTTTGGCATACTAAATCAACACGCTACCTGCAAAGATGCTCCCGTTGTGCTGAAAACTCCAGGAGGAAGTCTCGCACCCTGTCAGACTTTCTCCATTCTAGATTCATATTGTGTTCATACAGCGCATCCCTTGCCCTCACCAAACAGTCCTACTTTTCATCTCTCATTAGTTCATGCTCCCACAATCTCAGTCATCTCTTTGACACCTTTAATTCTCTTCTTCACCCTGCTGTGGCCACCCCCCAAACTAACCTTACTGCCGATAGCTTTGCATGTTACTTTACCAACAAGATTGAACAGCTATGGAAATAATTCTCCCCTCCTTGCCATTCTCTTTCTCAACCACATGCAGATATTGCCTTCCCTACCCTTCAGACGTTCTCCCTGGCTACTGACCAAGAGGTGGCTGCTCTTCTCTTTTCCTCTTGCCCCACCACTTGCCCACTCGATCCTGTCCCATTTCACCTTATCAGATCTCTATTAACTTGTCTTGTGCCTTCATTGACACACATCTTCAACTGTTCTCTCTCTTCTGGCATTGTCCCTGCTGAACTTAAACATGCCACTGTAGTACCTATCCTGAAAAAAACATCAATTGACTCGTCCTCCCCCTCTAACTATCGTCCTATATCCCTGCTCCCTTTTTCTTCAAAGCTTCTGGAAAGACTTGTCTTTACCCGTGTGTCCCATTTCCTCAATTCCAACTCTATCCTTGACCGTCTTCAATCTGGCTTCCGCCCTCTCCACTCTACTGAGACTGCACTTATCAAAGTTACTAACGACCTAATTACAGCTAAATCCAAAGGCCACTACTCCATTCTAATTCTTCTTGACCTCTCTGCTGCCTTTGACACCATTGATCATGCTCTCCTTCTTCAAACTTTTCAATCGCTCAGTCTCTGTGACTCTGTCCTCTCTTGGTTTTCCTCTTATCTCTCCCAACGCTCATTCAGTGTCTCCTTTTCTAATGACACCTCCTCCACTTGTCCTGTCTTGGTTGGAGTCCCCCAAGGATCTGTACTTGGTCCCCTTCTATTTTCTCTTTATATTGCTTCTCTTGGCAAACTTATTACCTCTTTTGGATTCCACCACCACCTGTATGCTGACGACACCCAGATATATCTCTCTTCCCCAGACCTCTCTCCTGCCATCCTGCAATGTGTCACTGCTTGCCTTTCTTCCATCTCTGACTGGATGTCCTCCCGCTTTCTGAAACTCAATGTCTCTAAAACTGAGCTCCTTGTCTTTCCTCCTCCTAATACTGGTCCTCCTCTTTCACTCTCCCTTCAAGTTAGTGGTACCCACATAAGTCCATCCTTACAAGCGTGCTGTCTTGGCATCATACTTGATTCTGGCCTCACCTTTGAGTCTCACATCCAGTATGTTGCCAAATCCTGTAGATTCCATCTTAAAAACATAGCCCGCATGCGCCCCTTTCTTATGCAAGATGCAACCAAGGAGCTTGTCCATGCTCTAGTAATTTCCCGCATTGATTATTGTAACCCTCTCCTGATTGGTCTTCCCAAAAGTCATACTGCACTGCTACAGTCCGTAATGAATGCTGCCACCAGACTGATTTTCCTCTCTAGTCGGTTCTCTAACACCTCACCCCTCTGTCAGGCCTTACATTGGCTTCCTGTATGCTATAGGAGTCAATTCAAGGTACTATTTCACACCTGTAAAGCACTGAACAATTCTAGCCCCTCTTCACAGACTGGTCTCTCCGCTCTGCCCGTGACCACTTCCTGTCCGTTGTTCGCACCCGTACAACCAACTCACGCTTGCAGGACTTCTCAAGGGCGTCTTCCTTCCTATGAAATAGCCTGCCTACCACCATCAGACTCTCCCCTAGTCTTGCATCTTTTAAGAAGTGCCTTAAAACCCATCTCTTTAGGAAAGCTTGTGGCCTCCCAGACTAACCTTTACCTCACATACCTTTTTCTTGCTCTCTCCTAAAGGGCAGCACTCTACTCTCTCTTCCAGCTTGCCTCACTCACACCCTATTTGATTGCAAATTCCTGTCCTATTGTGTTTTACACCCCACCTCCTATAGAATGTAAGCTTGTTTGAGCAGGGTCCTCTTCAACCTATCGTTCCTGTAAGTTTTTTGTAATTGTCCTATTTATAGTTAAATCCCCCCTCTCGTAATATTGTAAAGCGCTACGGAATCTGTTGGCGCTATATAAATGTTGATAATAATAATAATGATGCCGGCACACATGCACCGTGTCATGAAAAGGGGCAGACGCACAGCGGCTGGTGTCCATGAGGCTGTCAGGAGCCTCATACTGCGTGGGAACCGCGGTCCGCCGGTTTGGAGTGTCTGCATCTCGGCAGACCGCCAGGGTAAGTATAAAGGGGCTGCCACTAATGGCAATTGGAGTAACTAAATAACCTCCATTTGTTTAAATATACATAGGGATTTAGGAGAGAGAGCAGGTAACTTTTTCTTTGGTTTTTACTATATATTGAGGCTGATGTGTACTGTGGTCGTTGCTGCTTCCCAGGAGTGATGGGAGTGAGCGCAGGACCTGTTTCTTTGTATTTGTATTCACTTTTTGTATCACACAGCTATGTTACAATGCTGCGGCCCATCCCATGTGTTCCCTATTAAGGGTTAATAAGCATGTAGGAGTTTATAAAAATAGCCCTCTCTGCCTCATTAGAGATATCTTTGCCAGAAGCTCAATTAAGCAAGGTGGATAGTCAGCGTAGGACTCACCAAAGAGGTTTGCCTTGACGTGGCAGGTGGACATCCCTCTAATAGCAATTGGAGGTAATTAAATAGCCTCCATTTGTTTAAATATGCGAATTTGGGAAGAACGCAGGTAACTTTTCTTTGGTTTTTACTAAATGTATTGGGGCTAATGTGAAATATTGGTTGTTGCTGCCGCCCAAGAGTAGTGGGAGTTTGAGCGCAGGACTTGCTTTTTTGGAAATTTACTCTATACATACCATACATATATAAACACATATTTAAATAGTCACACACACATTCATGCACAAATATTAAATCAAATAAACAAATACTTGCACTAACAAAGATGTTTTCCAAGAACAAGCCCAACAGCTAGAAAATAAACCAATATAAAATAATTACGAAAGGCATATTAAAGGGACACTATAGTCACCCAGACCACTTCAGCTCAATGAAGTGGTCTGGGTGCATTGTCCCTCAGGTTTTAACCCTTCAGATGTAAACATAGCAGTTTCAAAGAAACTGCTATGTTTACATTTGGGGTTAATCCAGCCTCTAGTTGCTGTCTTCCGGACAGCCACTAGAGGTATATCTGCGATGCTGGATGCATATTTCGCCTCCATCGTGCAGAGCGTCCATAGGAAAGCATTGTGAAATGCTTTCCTATGGACAATTTGAATGCGTGCGCGGCACTTGCGGATGGGGGAGCTGACGTCGGACAGGGAGGAGAGGTCATCAGAACTGAGGGAGCCCGGCACTGGATTAAGGTAAGCTGCTGAAGGGGTTTTAACCACGGGAGGGGGATTTGTTTTCCTGACACTATAGTGACCCTTTAACACTTTAATCACAAAAATTAGCAAACTTAATAGAAATATATAATTTTACCCATGGTTTTAGATTTTAATAAAAAATATTATTAATAAACACTGGAGTATTTTAAAAGAAGATGACATTTAAAAAAAATATCCTTCCAGACATTTTAGGTAGAAAAAACTTTATTGGGTGTTTAAATTAAATTCTCTGCCACCTTGTAGGTTGCATGCAGATTTTGATCTTACTCTTAATTATCTTCTGTGATTTTTTTTTATTATGGTTGTCACTATATACAATTCTAGCACAAGGTGGTTTTATATAGGTTCTGACATTTTATTGATTTGTTTTTATTGTTATTTTATTTGATGCTTTTACTGTGTTTTTTTTCTTTAACTTCTCTTTTTTTCTTCCTTTAAAGGTTTTTTCCCCTTTTTGTTTTGCTTGATTTTGCACCTTATTTTTCTGTTATTTCTTTCATCCTTAGCTTTTTCTTTCCTTCTCCTCTATATTCTTCCTTCTCTCTGTGCTATCTCTTGCACAGTCCCCCTACTACATTTTGCAGTATCCCATTATGCCTTTCTCCCTATCTGTGCCCTGTGCACAGATCCCTTTCCTCTGCTTTTTATACTCTTTCCTACACTCTCCTCAACCTCTCTCTTCCCCTCTATCCCTTCCTCTTTTGCTTCTTTACATATATTTTTGTTTCCAACATTTTTCATAGTCCCCCACGATCGTTCTACCATATTGTTTTTCTTACTGCTCATTTTTGGTTTATTTTTGGCTCCCTCGCTTTCCTGCCACTAGTATATGGCTCAGACGAACTTCTTATTTTGCATATCCACTAACTGTTACTTGGACCTGAGTACAATCAAAAGACACTGCTACCTTCCTATTATTACTTACTACAACTACTTAACCAAACATAGATACACAAATAGCCACACACACATACACACACATAGGCACAAACATATACATTTATTCCATGCAAGGAATAGAAACTGGTTCAATACAGGTAGAACAGATTATATAAGTACTTACACTAAAGATAATGGGAGCTTGACTGTCCAACATGCCAGACGTGTGCTGTGAGAGCTCCAGTGCCATGTATTGAAAATTAGGGAGATATCCCCTGCCAACTCGATTTTATTACTGCAGGCCTATGTGAGATCAGAGGAGAGACAGCCACTCTCAAAGTTCTGAAACTGGCCGCACGGACCCCATACACTGCTACTCCCCACCCCCTCTGGAGTGGTGGGGGTTATCCCGGTTCCCTCTGGACCAGCTCAAGCTGTTATGCATTTTTCAGTTTTCTAAGATGATGGAGGGGGCTCCTATAGTGAAAAAAATTGTGACAAAAATTGTATCCCAGCAGGGCAGGGAACAGCTGGACATCCATTGCTGTATCATGCTGAAGCTGGAGTCTATATTTGCAAGCTTTTGTGCCCGCTTGGAAGAACCCCCTCAGCCACTGAGACTGGACCATGAGGGTAAGACATTAGGGTCAAATGAGCACCCTCCAGGCACAGTAAAATGTCACGTCCCTGTCCTCGTATCAAGGGCCTCCCTGCCACATCACCAGCCACATCAATTACTTAAGCAGAAGACCACCAATAATAACAGGCGACCCACCGTAGTGATCCTGTGATCTGTACCTTGGAGAAGCTTATACACACTGGGAGCATTCGCATTCGTGCTGTGGAAGTGAAGTCCCCCGATCAAGCAAGCTGCTGGAGGTGGGCACTGTCTCGGTACTGTGATGTTGATCATCAATGTGGACTATCTGAATATATGATCCGACTGTCATGTATATTTGACGACCACACCTAGGGTGACCTATTACTACCTGAATGCGTTGATATGACAAGTAAATCCACCTTACGTCCCGCAAATTTTTGTTTTATTTAGAACCATTGTCTTTATCTTTTTTATTTTCATATATATATATATATATATATGCAATACCCTCCTGCCAATAAAATTAAACCCAATGGGTTTCTAGTTTACTCCCTATTAAGATGAACAGAGAGGCCATCTTGCCTGCAACCACTAACGAATGCTCAGCTACCCCATTTTGAAATTTCATGTTGTGTCAAGTGATAGCTCAGCAGTTGATTCAGGCCCAGCGGTTTATTACTTTTTGTACTCATATTATCATTACTTGTCTGATACCATTAAGACTCAGAGAGTTTTCTTCCTGTTTTGATTACTATACAATAATATAAAATAGTGCTGAATTGTTGAATTGCCATGCATTTGCTACACTATGTTTTCTGATGTACTTGCTCTAGCTGTTGTGGCACTGCAAGTTTGTATGTACTTTCATTGCACAATAAAAATAAAGAATTATAAAAAAAACAAAAAACTAAAGCTAATATTGCTGAATCTCTACCTACAGAAATGTCACATCACATTTTCAAGCTGATAAATAGGCTTGATTGTTTTAAAATTTCTAAAGACACCAAAACGTCTCTGTGTGGTATATCACAAAATATGTTGTTTTGTGTTACAATTTGTTCAGTTTGACTGTTTTTATGATATTTTATCCTTAGTTTACAGTGCAACCATATCTATTTTCATACAGTTTTTTATTATGTGGATAAGCAGAAAGTTGAGTTTAACAGCATTAGGCAACTAATAGTTACAATTGTTAAGATGTTTCTAAAGTGCTGTTGTTGCCTACAGGTGTACCCTACATAACAACCAAAGTATAATGACCTTGAATATTATACTCCACAAATAAGCTGTTCTTCAAACGCACGTTACTACAAATTGAGTAAGGAACACCACCATAAATCTTTATATACAAAAGAAAATCTTTATTCAATGGGTACACACTAATAATATATCTCATTACATGAAAAACCAAGATATAAAGTCATATCATGTTATAAAGCAACAGCCAGAACAATTCTGGATATATATAAACGCCAAATGCGCAGTGTGTGAAAGAAAAATCATTTCAGTATCATAGATAGAAAAAAATGAGATACCAATATAATTAAACCCTACAAATACAATAACATCTAAAAAAATAATAAGCATACCAGACCTAGTGAGAAGCAGATACAGATTCAATCACCAAAACACCCCCAACGTTTCGGCAAAAATGCCTTTATCAAGGGAGCCTGTTGAGATAAACTAAATCCTGTTCTTATATACCCAAAAAGAAACACATAAATTAATGACACCTGAAGTAAATGGGTGGCCACCCATAATGACTGGGAGTCTCCCAACCATAAACACCTGTTTATTGTTACCAAGGAAAACAAAAGTACTGACATGTACACATCCATGTAACATACATGTTTAGAAAAAAAGATATACAAACAAATAATGTACAGCATTCAATTTAGAACATACAAACATGTAGTATCAAAAACCAATATTATAAACAATTTGGCAGAGACATGTTGTAATACAACAGACAAAAATTTTACTTTAAGTCAGTGTTAATGTATATATATGTCACCATCCATAAACTGTAGAAAGTGGGAAAAAAAGTTAAAATACATTAGACGTGTAGTCAAATGGAAATACCAGAACTCGCAGATGAAGGAACCTGATCAGGAAACTTAAACTGGTTAGAAATACATTCAATAGGGAACGCAGGCATGAACTATTTCAAATACCCGAACCCGGAAGTGTACTGTGCAAGGAGGAATGCACATGCATCCTATACGTCGCGCCACGTAAGCCCGTCAATGCCAGGCGCATGCGCAAACCGCCAATGCACCTAAACTCCCTAAACCCGGAAGAAGGTATGAAAAGGTGGAACGCATATGCTTTCCAACACGTGACGATACGCGACCTGATCGATGATTGGCGCATGCTCCAACCACCGATAGTAGAACCAATGACCAGATTAGACTATACTATACTGCCAAAAGAACAAAACAGTTTCATGAAGAGGGATTGAAAAAGAGCCCCATATAGCTCTAGTAGGGAGCAAAAATAGAACCAAAGTATATTTTTCCAGCCCCTATTGTAAAGAAAATAATATACTAGCATGCTAATAGAAATATGTAAAAAATAAAACAATAAACAAATGAAAAAAAGAAAATGAAAAAAATATAAATAAAACAAGAAATAGAAGAGATACGTATCCAGACATAAGAATAGAGATCAGCACAAAAAAGTCTGGACATGACCACATAAGAAATATTCCACATAGTGATAAGGTCAGGGATGCATGCTTAACCAGTCAATGCATCTCAAGCCATACAGGAAAATTCCAGGTATAAAATACCATCATCTTAAAGTAACAGAATGCTTCATGTATACAAATATTAGAAAACAAAATCTAAACATAATTATACAGCTGATAACCTACTCATACAAAAAAAGTATTCACACATAAAATTCAGAAATATGTATGGTAGTTTTGTAGACATGTCTCTTCCAACATAGGGGTCCAGAAAAGAGACCGAGATCTTGTCGGTCTTCCTGGAAGGAATCCAGTCATCAGAAGGCCAGAAGTGAAAAACCCAAAAGGACACAAAGACTAAAAGAAGAAAGACATAATATCAATGACAATTATCAAAAATTCGATACATCACAGGCAGAGGTAATAAATAAAAGGAACCATCTAAACGCGGTCCCTATGGGGGAAGAGGCAAACAACAGACATCATCCTATTATGTGGCAAATGTACCACATGTATCCAATCGATAGATCCCCCGTAATACCGCACGTTTGAGCGAGTCTGCAAGGGAACAACCAGAGTAAGGTGTTTTAATACGTTCAATAGCCTGAAAACTTAATTGTGCCACGGAGTGGCCAGAATCAATTAAATGTTTTGCAAAAGAATTGTTCAGTTTCTTGGTACGAATGGTGCTTTTGTGTTCCCAAATGCCTACAGTTAAGGATCTTGATGTTTGGCCAACGTAACCAAGACCGCAGGGACATTTGATAAAATAAATTACTCGATCCGTTTGACAATTGAAGAAATCCTTGATGGCAAACGCTTTTCCTTTTCTAGGATGAGTAAACTCAGAGCCAGTGGTCACATTATTGCAGTTAGCACAGTGTCCACATTGGTGCATACCCTTAATAGGTGCCAGCCAAGTAGTAGATGGTTTAGAGGTTGTTCTCGTTCTAGAGGGCGACACCAAGCTCTTAATGTTCCTGGATCTCCTATAGGCCATTAATGGTCTCTCTTTGAAGAGATCAGCAATCTCTGGGTCACTTTGTAGGACATTCCAGTTCTTATTAATGACATGTTTCACAAAGCCCGACTTGAATATGTAGTAACACATGATATGATAAGGCATTTTTCTCTTGTCCTTACCCTCAGTCTTCAATAATGAAGTCCTCTCCAGATCTTTCACTTTAACCAATGCTTCCTGCAAAGAGGTTTCCTTATAACCACAGGAACAAAAATCTTCTAGCATCTTCCGTGCCTGGGTATCAAAGTTTGCTTCCTGAGACACAATCCGTCGAACACGTAGTAGTTGGCTGAAGGGAAGACTTTGGATCATAGTGGCCGGGTGAAATGAGTTTGCCTGTAGAAATGCAACCTTATCAGTTGGTTTTCGAAAAAGATCGAAACACAGACCATCATCAATTTTACTTACCCGGACAATGTATACTATTGGCATCATGTTCCAAAGTGAATTTAATACTTGGTACACATTGATCCAAGTCCGCTTTAAAGGACAGGAGGTTTGCCTCTGAGCCATTCCAGAGAAAAAAACACATTATCGATGTAACGAAACCAAACAGATACAAATCTGAATAAAGGATCTAGATAAACGAAATATTCCTCAAACTTGGCCATATACAGATTTGCGTACGATGGAGCCATATGGGCCCCCATCATCGTTCCCTGTGTCTGTAGAAAAAAATCATTTCCAAAGGTAAAGTAATTGCATGATAAAACCAATTCCAGTAGCTGTAAAACAAATTCACTCAGTTTTGAATCTAGCTCAAGTCTACCCAGGGCCTATGCTATGGCTTCCATTCCTCCTCTGTGGGGGATGGATATATACAAACTGCATACACCATTGTACACAGAAGTATGTCTCCACAGAATGATCCCAAATTATCCAATTTGCCCCAAAAATCACTGGTATCCCATATGTATGATCTCATCTGTACCACCAACACTTGAAGATATACGTCATCATATTGGGCTAAAGGCTGGAGCAATGAACCACAACCCGACACAATGGGCCTGCTGGGGGTATTCAAAAGATCCTTGTGGATTTTAGGAAGCAGGTACAGAAAAGGTACCCGAGGTGTGGAAATGTTAAGAAAATCAAAAATCTTTTTGTTGATTAGACCCTGGTTCAAGGCCTCAAGAGTGATGACCCCAATTCTTTCTTGGAACTCCTTCGTTGGGTCCCCCGATAGTCTCTCATATTGAGGTCAATTGGACAACTGTGCCATGGCTTCAGCATTGTATTTATCAATGTCCATGAAGACAATGGCCCCACCCTTGTCCGCCGCCCGGACAAGGATGGAGTCATCGCCCCTCGGGGTGCCAACAGCCCTCCACTCATCTTGCGTCAAATTGGAGGAACCCCTCCTGGACCAGTTAATTTTGGAAATCTCCAATTGACATAGCTGGATAAAAATTTCAACTGTGGAATTGGTCGCAGGTGGAGTAAACGTACTCCGCCCTGGGGTGCCTTAGATCTTTGACGATGGAATTGCCAATTATAAACCTTGTTATCAAGATAATCTATTGTGTCACGTTTAAATTTGGATAATTTCCTATTAAGGGTATTTATCTTATACTTGGAAAAAATACTCTCCGTTTGTTTAGTGAAGGATTCCTGATTCTCAGTCGCCAATATTCTGCTTTTAGTAATACTGATTTCTTGCTTCAATTCGGTCAAATCTTCTTCTATCCTCTCAAAGGTAAGTGCAATTAAATCCAAGCTACATTTATTCAAAATCTTTTGCCAGTTTTCCTCAAATTTTGTTTAATTTGTTATCTTGACATGTTTATTAAAGAAGACCTTTTCAAAATATAGAATTGCATTTTTGCCTCACAGCTAGCCCTTCCACAATTCTAGCTTGTAGTGTTTGTATACAAACTATTGTACCCATCCATATAATATTTAAATTGAAGCAGAAAAGTCTGCTAATTCGATTTTTTTTTTACAGCTAAGTTTGTCATTTTTAGAACTCCTAAATCTCTGGTAAAAGCATTTTAAAAAATAGAATACATCAGTGTTATTCACTAAATTCAAAGTTTAAGTCAAGTAAACCAATTTGCAAAATTGAGGTTAAAGTAGCGGTGACTAGAGACAAATTGTAGAATTTTTATAAATAATATATTTTAGCCTCAATAATTGCATTAATTTTCTGGAATTTGGGGAGTGGGGGGCTTAACCGCAGAATGGAGCTGACGCCATTTGCCACGGCTCCTGAGACATATGGCCAAATTCCTAAAAAATTACGGGCATCACTGCTCACCCGACTGCCACGACCTGCAGACTTACCTCGGGGCAACACACGGAGCCGGTACGTGCCATTCTTTCAATCTGGGCTGATAAGGTGGAAAAAATACGGGAAAAAAGGCTTGCAGCCTACCATCTCTTCCCAGGCCTCGGAATCGAGGAGAGGCAGAATCCGTTCCAGATATTGGACATGAGAGCCGAGACAGCTAAATCCACTGCACCGAGAATACTACTCGAAATGGGGAGGAGAATGCAGAGACCACCGTCAGTGACACCATGCGATTCCCATGACATTGGGTCCATGCTTCAGAAACAGGCCCAAAGCAAGATGGTGGGGCCCGAAGCAGGTACAGACACTACTGCACCTCAGGCTTACACACCAGAGGAAGCTCAGTCTCAATCTAAGCAGCAAGGCTATGAGCAGCCGCAAACTACCCTGACCTCTCAACTTTGGCTATTAAGCAGGACATCAAGGCACACTTAGATGACTTTAGGCAGACCTTGGAAGCAGATATTGCAGTGATCCAGACAAATTTGCAGATGGTGACTGACAGGGTCCAGCCTCAGAAGAAGACATCATAGATGTGAAACAGGCAATGTCCACCATGAGAGGCTCGCTCCAAGAAGTGGAGGAACCACCACACTATATGAGGCACCTAGTGAACTCACTACTACCACCGCCACAAGCCAAAAAAGTCATGATCGACGGTATGTTCTGCATCCCAAAATCATCTAAGGACTTGGACTGTAAGCAACATCTTAATCCACTGCACATTTGCACAAGACAAGAAAGCACTCCTGGTGGTACTACATGATAAAATGCCTTACCCGTTCAAGGGCTGGGATCTGTCATTTTATCAAGACCTATGAAGGTCCACCTTACAGTGGAGATGCACAATGCTCCCAGTGACAAGCCGGCTCAGGAAGAAACAATGAACCCTGCACACAAATTCCGCATGGATACTCTGTGCTCTGTGTAATGGATGGACACCGCTAAATCCACCAATGTACTCACAAAAGTTGCAACACTCCAGGATAATGAAGGTAAGTTTATTCATGGGTTCACCACCTCAAGAAAATTAGTGTGACGTTTCGGCTCAGCAGAGCCTTAATCATGCACAGAGGGTACAGCATGACACAAGAGTTTAAATAGCCCCAATCCCAATTAAGCTAATTAACACATAATATTACATGATAAAACAAACATATGCAAAAGCAAGATATAAAACATGACATGGAGCCTACTCGAACAAAATATTAGAGTCTTAAAGGAACAGTAACCAATTATATAATCAAATGGTGACAATGAATCTAGTAGTCAATGGAATAGTGTCAGGATCTGCTCTGCTCTGTTCTGATGTCTGACTTGGCTTCTGGTATCCAGTACTCTTTTTACAATTCTTGTTTTTTTGGTTTTCTATTCTATGTCTGGTTTTCTTTATGCTGGGTTTCTGGGTTCATTCTTATATTCCGTCCCTGGATTTCCCAGTCTCTTGGATTCATTTAAATGTTTGTTTTATTTGCCACACCCGTTTGTTTTCCATCATTCCTTTTTGTTTCAGTGTCCTTCAGGCAGCTGCTCAAGGCTTCTGCCCTTTCTTGCACGTAAGTGCTATTGTGGTTTAGTATGGTTCTTTTAGTGAACATTAGGCAGAGTAGGGGGTACATTGGCATTGTGGCAGGCTTATGCAATGTATGATCACATAATGTAACTAAATCCCCATACTTTTCATATATAGTGCTTAGCTATGTCTCCTCTTGTTTTGCCTATTATATCTTGTCTTGTTTAATTTTGTAATCCCAGTCCATGTACAGTCCTGTCCTGCCCTTGTTTAGTTAATGTTCCCTTATGTATTGTGTACATGTTCTGAGTTTAGCTGCCTATCCTTCTCCGGTTCTGGGTTCTATTAGTTCTGTCTTGTTTTCTTGTTTGGTGTCTATCCTAGCCTTATCTTGTTTCTAGTACTGGATACATCTCAGCATATGTCTGCTCTGGCTTCCACTAAGATGCTACAGGGTCTTGGTTTGTGGCCGCACAAACGCTGGTGCTCAACACCAGAGGGTGTGTGGTTACCCTGCACCAGGCCCTATGTGTCCACTACCACGCTGAAGACTCCGCTCATCTCCACATGAGGCACAGGGGTCCCGGTTTTTGGACTGCCACCTTGACTAATAGATAATAGAAAACCTCAATAATACAGCAAGAAGAATCACAGTTTGGCACTACTTAAAGTGAACTTCAAAGTTTAACATACAATCTATAAGATATAATGGTCCATGGATATAAATCCCTAAGGCATATCAGCCAAACATAGGATAATTATCCTTAATTATACAAAAGGGTGCTGTATGTAGATAAGAAAATAAACACCAAAATAATATGTCATAAATGACCATTGATTAGAAAAAAGATCCACCTACTATCTAACATCACTTATTGAGTTGAGAATCCAATTTATGTGAGAATGAGGCACAGAGGAGAGTAAGACCTCCTGCGAACAATAATGAAGTGGAGTTATACTGAGGTATACTGTATAAGAGTACCATAATATATCAACCTTTCTGGAGGATCAAACCAATAAGATTATATAAATAATAATAAATCATAATAAATCACAAGTGCAAGTCCGAACATTCCTCATGTGTGACCGCCACAATCCAGGTGGGCACAAGAGGGTGCGATGACACTCCAAATAGCACTAAAAAATCAAAAGATTAAAAAAGCTAATGTTAATCACCACAAATATTTACAAAAAAGAAGTAAGCGAAAACTCTCTATTAAGTCCCTTGGGCAATAGGGTATCTAATGTGTGGATCCAAAAGGATTCCTTCTTTTTAAGCAAACCCTGATGATCACCACCTCTCCTTAGTGGAGGCACGTGGTCAATAACTTGAAAGCGCAGTTGGGAAATATTATGGTTATATTCCAGGAAATGGTTATATTCCAGGAAATACAGAGAAGGCCACATGGCTCAGGAATGCTGGAATAGCCCATCACTGGGCGCCACCAAGATCCCTCAGTGTGATCCACAACGGGACAGCTCATACGCTATCCTCAGCAGAGGAAGCTCAAGCTCTGTTTGGGAAACTGGGACTATCAGCACCTCCTGAAGACCCAGCCAGGACCCATACGTGGGACCTAGCCGCCGTAGTCCCTTTCACTCCATGACAACAACAGGAAACACAGAATGGGACATGACTGATAACCTGGACACAGCTCACAAGAGCAGCCAAGGGCCACATCCTCAATGTTTTGTTTCACTTTTTTTGTTACACTTTTTTTATTGTTTGCCATGTTTGCCAATACCTGCCTAACTATTACAGTCTCCTCGAGTAAAGGAACACAGTTGGGGGTCTACAACCCACGACTCTGCAAGTAGTGGAGCCACACTGCAAGATGAGAGCTAGCTGTATGCCTGCCCACATTACCCCCTCCCCTACTCCCCCGCAACCACCTTGGTTAGGGATACATCAAGCAAGAGCCTCACTATCTTCCCAATCTCGTGAGGGTATCGATACCACAAGGTCTTACTCACTCGCTACTCGATGCCCACATAGGCCCACATAGGCTCATAACTCATCTAAAATTAAAACAACATACTATTTACAGGGCAGCCACCAGATATAACTACACACTATTGGAACTCCCCCTTGTCATCCAGGATCTTCACGGCCCCAAAGATCACTAACATGAGCTATCAGATCTCTCAAAAAGACCCACTCAGCAAAGGATCTGGTAGATACTACCATGCTGATCTCACAGTGAGACATCTTAACTCCATAAGACTTCAGTTGGTCACCGGAGATGCAGTTTACTGTTATAGCCAGTCATTTTTGCACTCAACAGTGTTTATCCTGATTTACCGATCCCATAACACAGTTTATACTATGCAATGATATTGTTGATGCCATTGTACTACTTTAAATTTTTTTTATTTCTTATGCCATACCGGTTTCTAAATGTTATTACTGTGCCTACTCTTGCTATTGTGGCATTGTGGGTGTTTATGTTCTTCCTGCACAGCAAAAATAAAGAATATAAAAATAAAAAATATGCTGGAATTTTACACGTATTTAACAACCATGATTGTGTAGTGTGTAGTGTAGTGATAACCCAAATTGCAGACTTTTTTTATAAGCAACCTATTTTAGTCTTAATAGATCCATTATTTTGCTGAAATTCTGAGTGTATTGAATAATCCTGATTGTGTAGCCTTTGTAAATATCTGATTATTGACTAATATATAATTTTATATGCTTTTAAGTGTATTATATTTCTCCTATTTTAACTGGGTTTGGAGAGTAAATAGTTAGAAATGGATACTTTCCAAGCCAACACAATGTAAAATTAGTTATACTTTTTTTATTGGACTAAATTAATTTTGGAATGACAAGCATTGTGGAGGTCCCACCTTACTCAAGTCCAGAGCATTTTGAGCAATTCTTTTATCCAATTCAGAAGTATCAATTCTCTTGAAATCATTTAGTCAATTTTTAACTCTCCTCTCTTCTAGTACCAATGTTTTTTTCTTTTTCTCCTCACTCACTGATCCTATATAGAATGCTTACTACCCTTTGCAAGAATGGTGTCCCCAGAAACACTTGGGGATTCAGTCCAAAGCAAGACTTGACTAACAGGTAGGTGGGGATATGTCATGACATATCGGTACTTTCTATCGTATGTCTCCTCCTCTCCATCCGTGATCAAGATATTGCTAAGATCCATAAACATGTGGGCCTTCAGCCCAAAGCAAAACTTTATAACCACTTCACTAACAGGTAAGTGGGGATATGTCATGACATATCAGCACTTTTGATCTTATGTTTCTTCCTCTCCAACCGTGATCAGAATGCTGCGTATGGTCTCAGGATCTCAATGAAAGCATAGCTGGAAACAATCACATTGCGCACAGCAAAGTATTCAATGCAATTTTACCAAGCTACCAAACTACTTGGTAGCCAAGCTCTGTTTCCCAACAACTTCACCCCAACAACTTCACCCCACAGGCACTGGCTTCCTTGTAGTAGTTTTACTGAGCAACTATACAAGTGATCTTTTTTTACATTAGGCAGCTGCTTTGATAAGACTAAAAAAGAAGGGAATGTTGTCCTGCCCCCTCAGCTATTTGTAGAGATTCGGGGCTGAAGAGTGAAGAAAGGCTGAAGAATGATTGATTAATGGTATGTATAGGGTATAACGAGGGAAATCGGTTAAAACTTTCCTATCTGAGTATAACAAACAGATGCTATAAATACTTTATCATTGACTGATTACGTGTAGTGTTTCTATTATATTTATGGTACCTGCTCAGTACCATAGATATACATCACAAAAGAATACTGCATTTCGATTGCTTGCTGAATAAAATCTAGAGACATCTCAGCAGATGTATAAAATAACACTTAAATGTGAACAGAAATTGCAAGACTAGAGGGACAGGACAAGCCTTACCTATAAATCAAGAGCGACTAAGTGGATAATATGGGCATAACCCAAACAAATAATAACAAAGTATTTAACCAGGAAAGGTACATTCAGATTATTCAGATTTTTCAAGTACATACTGAGGATGTTACCTTAGCCTAACATTCAGAGGTTGTTACTATTACCCAATTTACTGGTAAAAAGTGTAAGTGAAAAGAAAAAAGTATTAAAGAAGAGAAATCTATTAGGCCTGCCTGACCTGTCCTATATATAACTAAATTAGATCCACCCAGGTATAAAGCAATCGCTCCAGTAGCTATTCGAAGTTACAATGTTCTAAACTGAATATCTTTGAAGTATATATGAGAGTGTAGCTAGTAGAGCAATTCTGCAATAATCAATAGGGATACAAGTAAAAAAAAGTTAAAATAGGAAACAGGTCAATATGCTCACAGGATAATCAAATATCCTTTTTTAATAGGTACAGACAGAGTAGGTATGAGAAAGGGAGACAGGTATCAGTAGTGCGACAAAAGTGTGGCTGTTTGCGGTGAATTCCAGCCATATATAGTGATTTCTATAGTCCGATTAAGAGGAAAGGGTAGAGAGCAATTACCTTATTAATCAGAGAAATCATCATTCAGAGTGTGAGAGGTGAGGGTAAAAAATGTCCCTTACATGCTACTTAAGTATAAAGAAAGTATCTGGTATTAGTGCAGACAGCATAGAAGCTAAGGTGGTGTTATATTAAAGTAGTACCCCAACCAAGACAAAAACATGTAATTTCCCCATTAAGATACCACAGCACTAAGTTTAGAAATGTCTTCCCCACACTGAAGAGATAGCAAAATTGCCAGTTTGCTCCCAGTCTCTGAATATAACACTGCAAAATTAGTAGAAAAAGTGCTGGCTCCCTTTGCTTACCCTACGGATAGCTAGCTGCTTCGAGGCAGCTCTAAGGTAAATAGAATCTGGCTACATAGAAGACCCTATTAAAACAAATAGCCTAACGGCAGCATCATGCTCGACGCGCGTTTGGGTGCTATGTTGCGCCTTTATCGAGATTGTTTTAACAAAGGTAGCCCGCCGGGTATTTAAATGGTAAGACTCCGCTCCCCAAGTGGCATCATGTGGCCAATCTGGTGCCGCGACGTCAGTGGGCAGAGATAGCCGAAAACTGGTGACGTCATGTGTCCAATCTGATGCCGTGATGTCAAAGTGGGCGGAGAAAGACCAAACAGGGGCGGTGAAACCACAGTCACTGAGACAGCCTGTGTATAAAAGCCAGGCTAACCCCTTATAGCTTAGAAGCATCCACAAGTGTGAATGATTCACATTCTATGCGGACACTAGGCTCCAAAGCATTGTTAAAACAACATTATAATATTATAGTGTAAAGCAAAGTATAGTATTATATGAGATCCTGAGTACTGTTGTAGGTTAATAAAACAATAAAAGTACATTAGTAGTAAGTACATATTTTATTGTGGACCTGGAGATGTGTTCACAAATCCCAGATATTTAGGGAGGGAACAAATTATATGGACCTCACACATCAAATGATATAATTTGTACACATCCCCCTAAATAAAGATGTTCAGTTGTTGATAGGTAGTTTAGAAACAACTTGATAGATACTACAGCAAAATCTATAAATTTCAATACAGGTCATGCCTTATGGATAATTGCGATAGTCAAAAATCACAAAGCAGAAATACCCTTATAGTAAGGTCAATATTTGATAGGTAATTGTCCTGCCTTGTGAATAGTTACATTACAGTGCCCAGAGATCTTATAACAAAGAATACAGAAAATATCTTTACATTTGAGTCAATACTTTACCAGTTGATCTAGTTTAAATAGATTAGATAATTAAGAAATAGATTTAGTTATGTACACGTAGAAGGGATCAAAATTATAGGGAGGATCATTAAAGAAAGGGGGAGAAGAAAAATCCTTCATTAAGTCCTTTTGGACTCACTGTTTTCAATCTGTATATCCAAAAGCACTTAAATGTGTTAAAGTAATATGCTATCGTAACTCATCTGCGGCTATGATAAATTACCTTCTATTAATCTTGCCTTCCGGATCCGACCCTTATAGGTCTTATGTGGCACTACATCACTTTAAATAAAACAGAATATTATTAATCTTTTAAAATGTTTATTAAACTATTAACATGTTTGTGGATCTTAATTAACACTTGTTTTAAAGCGCTTTAAGATTTCTTTATACATATTAAATAATACAAAAATAAAATAGTCTTGAAGGAGTCAAATAAAATAGTTTTTTTAAATGCGTTTGTTTAAAATTTAGGTTTCAATAAAATTGTCTTAATTAAATTCACTAGAAATAAATTATCTTGACATAGTGCTCACATAGAAATGTGTCAGTGATATTTCTGGGCTTCAGTCCAATTGCTGTCTCGAAATGTGATCCGTTCATAACAAATTCCATATGTGCTATTCCCTCCAGTGAGGAAGTCCCTACCTAGCCAGCAATGCTTCTTACAGATAAGATATGAATGATCAAAATTGGAAATATCTCAAAAATATACAAAAGAAGGACCTCAAGTGTCTCATAAGGTTTAAACATACAGATACAACATAAGAGCAATGCAAAGTAGGTACTGAGCAATCTGTTGAAAAGGAAAAGAACAGGTTTCTTCTCTTGTGTTTGTTGAAAGACAAATACCTTTGTTCTCCATGGAATGAAAAATATACTGCAGATAGTATAAACACACAATAGGAAATGTTATGTGATTTTCAGTGGTTTCTTTATAACCTCTGATAACAGTACACCCAGTATTGAAACTGAATAAGGGAACAATCGACTACTAAATGAGAAATGCACAATACAGTGCTTAATGTATTCGGTGCTTACTTGTATTTAAGGAAATAGCATGTGCGATTGTTTGGCATGAACATCGATTCATATATTTAATTCAGTGGTCTGACAACTCAAACTCCACTTACTGTTATGGTTATATTGTTATATTAAAACCTTACTGTTATTATTGTATTATTATGTTAAGCAAAGTTTGAGAGAGAGGGACTTGTGTTCTTTGGCAGATGTACAGGGTGCTGATGTGTCTCTCTGGTGGTCAGCTGAATTATAATATAGAAATAAATTTAAAAAGTTTATCATACTTAAACAGTGGTTCAGACTCTGTTATTGGGAAGATATTCTAATATTCATTAACCAAAACATTTTGATGGTAGAAGTAGGATTTATTGCACAATAGAGATCCAAAACCACCACTGAGATTTACCTCTACCGGGAGGTTTGGAGGAGGCCACAATTGGAGCCATCAATGGAGGCAATCTATTAGCAGATAATTGTGTCAGCACTAAGGGATTAATCACTGCCCAAGGGTCTGAACCAGGTTAACATGCATACCAAAGCTTTTTGCACTGCCGCTTACCATGGGTGATGAGAATAAGAGAGCTGGGGACTCAGCATGGAATTCAGCAACCTCCCAACAGGCAGTGGAGACCCCTTTTCAGCAGAGAATGCGAGAAAGACTAGCCAATCTACGCCTGTCTCCAGTGTCATTATGATGGAGGTAATGCGACAAGCCCAAAAAGAATCAGACTGGACAAGAGATATAGCAGACCACTATCTCAGTTAAGCAGAGGCATTAATCTCAAGGTAACACATCAGACCTTCCAAAGATTTGATGAGGACAAAGGGACATTTACTGTTTCCTCCAGAACTTTGAGCATCAGTGTTATTTTTACGCGATTGACCAAGTTGAATGAGTCTGCGTCCTGGAGGGTAAACTCACTGGCAGGGCTGCTGACACCTATCGTGTCATGCCAATCTCTACTAGTCAAGATTATGAGCAAGTTAAGCAGAAACTTCTAGACCATTATACTGTTACCCTAGATGCATACAGAAGAAAGTTTACTGAAAACCTACTTGCTCCCAAAGAAACCTACTAGGAGTGGGGAAGCCAAATGGACCGTGCCAATCTTATTTGGCTCCAGGGAGAGATTAGTTTATAAAATTGCTCCAGTAAAATAAGTTCAATTACTGCCCTACTGTAGTTTGGGAGTGGGTGAGTGCTGCCAATCCCATACCCTTGCAGAAGCAACACGGCTGGTTGATAAATGTATTGAGAGCACTTTGGCCAGCCCAAAACTCCATCTTCCACTCCTCACATCACCTTCCCATTGTCTTCAGCACCCATGACGGGAGTTTTCTAACCCAGCTTACTGTTACCGGTAATGACAACCCCTCCCCAAGCAGGTCCACTGCCTTGACTGCCCCATGAATACAGAGAACATCCTTTACTCTTTTTACTTCCTTTTTTTACTTCCTTTTAGCATATCAGTAGCAAGATTTGCACATAAAGAAATATACATTATTAGAATGATAGCAGAGATCACTAGTTTCCCTGCCAGAAACCAAACAGATACCTAGTACATTATTAATAAATAGCAAAAAACAATGGGTTCTTCCCACTAGATGAATACATACATATAACATATCTAATAAAATGTAACCATCATAATTTCTATTGAAAAGAAGACACGTTCTTCACACGTAAAGTATTTATTTAAAGTGCTTTAGGTGTCAGGAGTGTTCCTTTACGGAGCAATAAAAATCAGTCAATATAACATGCTATAAATATTTAAGCATTTTCCCAACCTCCTTATCTGTAGGTGTCCTCACATAATTGCACATATGCATACATGGATAATATAGAAAATTATGGAAAATAAAATATATTATTCTGTATGGTGTAACAAAACTTGCTCTCTTCACATTAAAGTGATACTTTGTTCAATTAGTTTATTTTAAATTGTATCTTTGTGTAGATGGTTGAGTTAAATAGGAAAAATTAGGGACATTATATAAAATTACCTTTACTACTATTATTAAAAGTATATTTATGGGGGCTGGGCCTGCTTGCCAAGATGGCCGGACGTGTCCACTAGTAGCTCCTGCACAAAAAGAGCTCCTATATGGGTTACACAGTCCACATCACTGCTGGAAATGGTGATAAGAGACCAGCAAACTCGTCACTCACCGGAGCTGTCGTTGTTAACTCTAAAAACACTCACTCTGGCACTCAAACTGACCGTCCGGTCCTGCGGCCTACTGACATGTTGGGAGAGGTGGCCGATCTCCTGACTGCAGTCATGTGGCTCCCAATGACCTCATCATTGCCCTGTTCCTCTGCCTCGGGACTGGTGGGGGTTATCCCGATCCCCATAGGGGAAACTCACCTCTTTGCAGCACTAGTTCTCAGCCCAATCTCCGACCACAAGGCAAGTCCAAGATGGCCCTCCACGGAGGACCATTCACTAATCCACACTGGCTCAGCAGGCCTGGAATGGAAGAAGCTTTGATGCTTGCTTTCAACAGCTACGCCGGGAATTCTGGCACTGGGTGAACAACAGACCAAGTCTTTCATACTGCCGGCTCCGGAGACCATTCCAGCTCCACTTCCCTCATCTGGGCAGGGAGCCCATATGGAGCCTCTTCACCACTGCCAGCCACACACAAGTGGGGCACCCCGAGGAATAAGGCTCTCGCGGGCTCATGACCCTTCTGCCAAGACATGCAGGATTCATGGACACCAGGCACTGGCCCCTAATACAGCCCGGCTTGGAGTTAAAGAGCGGAACTAGCATCAGGGACTGTCCCCACAGTTTACACTTCAGACCTGCACACTTCTACAATGAAGAGAGATGGCGAGGGGAGAAGGAAATATTCCGGCATCGACACATCCTACCTAACCTAGCCTACAAGTGGCATCGGCTGACTGATCTGGGCAGACTACCTTGCCCCAAGCTGCAACTTCACAAATCTGATAAGCAGAGAGCTAATTTGTTTATTTTGTTTATTGCTTATTATTTCTAACCCAGTTCTATTACCCTCATGCTCTATTAAACCAGTGATAGAATAACTCATTAATTAATTTCATGACAGTGGACAAGTTTTGAATGGTAAATCTACAAGTTTTTGTGTTTGTTTCTTGTTCTTTAATCCCAGCATTGCCTCACTACTCTTGAACTCATACTACTCTATCCTGTTAAGCAAACTGTCCCTATCTATGTCATGGCTCACAATCTATCTATCCTCACCAATATACTGACATATTTTGCAAAAGTCTAATAAATATATAAAAATGTGTGCAATCTTACTCTGTGCCACACTACTGTTTATCCTATATTGCCTGTCATTGCTGTTGTGGCATATCCGGATTTTATGTACCTACATTGCACAACAAAAATAAAGAATTAAAAAAAAAAAGTATATTCACTGTTTGATTCAAAGAAAACTAAAAGAGTTACTTTTTATTAGATCGATGATGTCACTAAGGAATGCAGTTCTTACAGATGTTTTTTATATTAAAGTATCAGTTCAATTTTCTTTCACTAAGAAGTGTATATGTAAGCTTCTTTCAATTTCCTTAATCCTCTCAATTTATTAGCTGACGTTAAAATCACCATTGCCAAAAAGTAAATAAATAAAAAATGATTTAAACTTGTGAGTCAGAAAAGAAGTGCCTCACTCTTTACTAACATGTATTGTGGTTTGATTTACAAGCATAAATCAGCACTTTGATCATATCTAGTCTCTTAGAGTAAGTGAAGGATTTTCCATCACACAAAATAAAACTTCCACATAGCCTCCTAGCACTATAACAACTTAAAAATAATAAAGTGCTTGGAATGATTTATTTACAAACAATTTCTGTTTTAGCAGATCGGCTGATCCCATGACAAAATACAATTCAATCTGCTTTTTACCGTATTATTTTCTGTGCTATTTATTGAGTCTTGATGAATTAGAGGCTGAACCCTATCTCGGCCTATAAAAATATTGGCCTGGTGAGCATATAATAAAAATCAAGGCCTGCTTAAGCAGACTCCTTCTAGACTGTTGTGAAGGACAGGAAAAAAAAGACTGCTTGATGGGAAGGGGGTGGATCTATTTATACCAATTTCAGAGTTCCATTTCCTGTCTTTTCTGCTGTGAGGTAAGGAGCTAACCTTTAAGTAAATGCTGCCATGTTTGATCAGGAAATCAAGTTTCATATGTAAGTATTTGATATGAAATTAAAAAGTCATATTTCTCCCGAACAAAATTATATATAATACATGTTGGTGCACTTAATATGGTAGAGGTAAAATATGGTTGTATTATTATTATTATTATGATGATATTTATATAGCGCCAACAAATTCCTCAGCACTTTACAGTGGGTGGACGAACAGACATTTAGTTGTAACCAGACAAGTTGGACACACAGAAACAGAGGGGTTGAGGGCTAGAGGGAGTGGGGTAAAGTGATACAAAAGGTAAGGATAGTATTAGACTAGTGACAGTTACAAGAGAGGAATAAGTCGGGAGCTATTAACAGTTTAATTGATAAGCTTTTATGAAGAAGTGGGTTTTTAACGATTTTTTGAAGGAGTGGGTGAATAGACCAATATCTCAAATTTTAGGTTTTGTTTTGGTTCAGAACATGGATAATTGCCTCTGTAAATAAGGGGTTAATAACAGTGCATTAAATTCATTATATTGACTTTTGTTGGCTAAAGTGCAAATTCAAAACAAATATAAGTAATGATAATTTCTGTGCCTTTTTTTTTTTTAACTGGTTAACACATGCATTCCTAATTATGGAAAATTATTCTGCTGGTTTCCAAGGTGATTGGTCTTTATTTTGCACACAGCCTCAGAACTGCATCTGTTTTGCCTTGATAAGTATGACCTTATGAGTTTCACTTTTATATAATGCTCAGTATAAGAAAATCTGGAAGTTATTTACGCTAAGCTGATCTTCAGAATAAGAATAAATCTTTTTATGTTTTTTAAACAAAGGCTATCGTCATTATAAGATCCTGTCATGCGTTATTTGTTTATTTTAGGTAGACGTAAAGGTAATTGTAAAAAGATGGCAGTACCTCAACCATGAATTGGTTTCTGATTTCCCAAAAGAACATTTTATGAACTAATCCAGTATAATGCATAATAAATATAGAGAGTCTGAGAATCTTATCAAATTCTATTTTGTACTCAAACCTAGAATATTTTCTTTCTATGAAACAATAAGATTTAGGAACAGATAATGTTGCAATAAAATATGAATACCACTTATACATTTCCATTAAAATCATACCAAACAATTATTTTCTACTAAATTAAACTGATCAATACAAGTGTAAGAATGCAACAGGCAATTTATTGCTATGAGTATAAAAATGTTCAATCACGCATCATTAATTTCATAATTAATCTTAATTTGTGTAATATGTTTATCATAGAGTTCACACCAGGGCTGCATTACATAAATGGATTGTAAAAGTGGTATTTTTTTTCTAACTATAGACAGTGTGTTCATAATGTATAAATGTACTCATTATAATTGTAAGTTATGATTAGAGTTGAGCGAACCCGGACTGTAAAGTTCGGGTTCGTACCGAACATTACATTTTTGGACCCCGGACCCAAACACAGACATATCACTGTATGTTCGGGTTGGAGTTTGGTGTTCGGCGATTTAATGGCGTGTTTTCAAAGCCTGCAGGGCAGCCAATCAACAAGCGTTTGACTTGTGTGCCCTTAGAAGCCATCACAGCCATGCCTACTAATGGCATGGCTGTGATTGGCCAGTGCAGCATGTGACCCAGCCTCTATATATAAGCTGGAGTCGCCTAGCGCCGCACGCACATGAGCTCATTTTAGTGTAGGGAGAGGATGCTGACGCTTTCAGGGACAGATTAGGAAAGAATTCTGCAAACTAGTACATTAGTGGGGTGCACTTCATATCTGAGAGTCAAATAGAAGTGTCAAATAATGCGGTTACATCGAAATTTAAAAAGTCAATTTTTTTGGTGCTAAAAAGTACATTAGTGGGGTGCACTTCATATCTGAGAGTCAAATAGAAGCGTCAAATACTGCTGTCACATTGCAGTTTTAAATTTTTTTGGGTGCACTTCATATCTGAGAGTCAAATAGAAGCGTCAAATACTGCTGTCACATTGCAGTTTAAAAAAATTTTAGGTGCTAAAAAGTACATTAGTGGGGTGCACTTCATATCTGAGAGTCAAATAGAAGCGTCAAATACTGCGCTTACAGCGCAATTGTAAACATTCTTATTTTCTGGGTGGTAATCTGCTAAATAGTACATTTTGGGCGTGCTCTTCATATCTGCGAGTCAAATTGAAGTGTCAAATAGTGCGCTTACAGCGCAGTTGTAAACATTCTTATTTTCTGGGTGCTAATCTGCTAAATAGTACATTATGGGCGTGCTCTTCGTATCTGAGAGTCAAATCGAAGCGTCAAATAGTGCGCTTACAGCGCAGTTGTAAACATTCTAATTGCTTTGCTGCTAATCTGCTAAATAGTACATTATGGGCCTGCTCTTCATATCTGAGAGTCAAATAGAAGCGTCAAATAGTGCACTTACAGCGCAGTTGTAAAAATTCTTATTTTCTGGGTGCTAATCTGCTAAATAGTAAATTTTGGGCGAGCATCAAATAGTGCGCTTGCAGCGCTGTTGTAAAAATTCTAATTGTTTTGCTGCTAATCTGCTAAATAGTACATTTTGGGGCCTGCTCTTCATATTTGAGAGTCAAATAAAGGCGTCTAATAGTGCACTTACAGAGCAGTTGTGAACATTCTAATTTTCTGGGTGCTAAACTGCTAAATAGTACATTTTGGGGCCTGCTCTTCATATCTGAGAGTCAAATCGAAGCGTCAAATAGTGAGCTTACAGCACAGTTGTAAACATTCTTATTTTCTGGGTGCTTATCTGCTAAATAGTACATTTTGGGCGTGCGCTTCATATCTGAGAGTCAAATTGAAGCGTCAAATACTGCGCTTACAGCACAGTTGTAAAAATTCTTATTTTCTGGGTGCTAATCTGCTAAATAGTACATTTTGGTTGTGCTCTTCATATCTGAGAGTCAAATAGAAGCGTCAAATAATGCGCTAGGAGCGCTGTTGTAAAAACTCTAATTGTTTTGCTGCTAATCTGCTAAATAGTAGATTTTGGGGCTTGCTCTTTATATCTGAGAGTCAGATAGAAGCGGCAAATAGTGCGCTTAAAGCGCAGTTGTAAACAATCTAATTGTTTTGCTGTTAAACTACTAAATAGTACATTTTGGGGCCTGCTCTTCATATCTGAGAGTCAAAAAGAAGCGTCAAATAGTGCGCTTACAGCGCTTTTGTAAAAATGCTAATTGTTTTGCTGCTAATCTGTTAATAGTACATTTTGGGGCCTGCTCTTCATATCTGAGAGTCAAATAGAAGCGTCTAATAGTGCACTTACAGAGCAGTTGTAAACATTCTAATTTTCTGGGTGCTAATCTGCTAAATAGTACATTTTGGGGCCTGCTCATCATATCCGAGAGTCAAATCGAAGCGTCAAATAGTGCGCTTACAGTGCAGTTGTAAACATTCTTATTTTCTGGGTGCTAATCTGCTAAATAGTACATTTTGGGTGTGCTCTTCATATCTGAGAGTCAAATCGAAGCTTCAAATACTGCGCTTACAGCACAGTTGTAAAAATTCTTATTTTCTGGGTGCTAATTTGCTAAATAGTACATTTTGGGCGTGCTCTTCATATCTGAGAGTAAATTCGAAGCGCCAAATAGTGCGCTTACAGCGCAGTTGTAAAAATACTAATTATTTTGCTGCTAATCTGCTAAATAGTACATTTTGGGCATGCTCTTCATATCTGAGAGTCAAATAGAAGCGTCAAATACCAATATAACAATATTATAATTCGGGTGCAATACCCTCACAAGTCAAACTGAGAGGTCAGTTTATAGGGAAAACTGTTGTCTGGATCCAATTCTAAAACAATTTCCATATGTTCTTTGCAGACTTTACCTGCTGGAAAAACACAGGTGCAAACTGATATGGCTTTCTGCAGTGTGCAAGCCGGCAAGGAGGGCAGGATTGAGGAGTGGGTGAAAGATGATGTGGAGGATGATGAGGTCCCAGACCCCACATGGAATCAAGGTCATGCGAGTGACGTGTGCAGTTTGGAGGTGCTTGTCCCACAGAGGCACCAGCACAGCATAAGAGGGAGCAGGGTGCAAAAGCTGAGCGGCCATCCCCTAGTGCTCATCGGCATGTATTATCTTTAGAATTACCACAGTTATCCAAGTAACAGATGGAGCGATAAAAGGAACCATAACAGATTTAACAAGCCATTTGCAGTTTTGCAGTCTGGTGACCGGAACCCAGACAATGTCTGGGTGGCGGTCGGGCAACTGGTACCCAGTATGCCTGATGTTGAAGTTAGGAGTCACAGTGTGGAATGGATTAGCAGGGTCTGGTGCAGGGTAACCGTATGCCTCCAGGTGTTGAGCACCAGTGTTTGTGTGCCCACATACAAGGACCCTGATGCAGCTTCAGTAAAAAAAGTACTGGATACCAGAAGCCATCACCAGACTGATCAGCAACTTGGAACAGGATGTGACATTCACTGTACCGGCTGTGCGCACTTTCGACGTTATCACCCTGCTGCTGCTCGCCTGTCTACACTGCAGCGTAACTTTGGCCTTCCCGCTTACTGCCTCATATGCGACGTGCCCACAAGGTGGAACTCCACCTTGCACATGCTGGAGAGACTGTGTGAGCAGCAGCAGGCGATAGTGGAGTTTCAGCTGTAGCACGCACGGGTCAGTCACTCTGCACCAGACTTGCCCTCCAATTGATCAGTTAATGGATTTCAAGTGGACTCATTACAATTACAGGGCCTCTAAAGAGTCCTGTATTGTTATTTGTCGTCACTGCCTCCCCGCGTCGGGAGTGAGTCATTTGCGTGCCTGCTGCCTTCCTTGCATGTGGTAGCGGTTTGTCAGGGTCCCTGTATGGAATCGAACCCTGATTCCCCGTTACCCGTGGTCACTATGGTAGGCGCAGTAAATGGTTTGATATGGATTGACATACAAATGCGTCGTCGCCTTGTCGTTGGGGAGCACATTGAAAAAGTGCTCTAGCATGACGAGCTGGGTGATCTCCTCTGGGAACTTGGCTTGATGGGAGTTGAGCCAGTTCTGGTTGGCCCTTGTGATGCCACGGTGTTTACCCAGATATATCAGAGCTGCTGCAGAAAGTGCGGGCTGTCTGTGCGTGCTTTTGGCGTTATCACCCTGCTGCTGCTCGCCTGTCTGCGCTGCAGCGTAACTTCGGCCTTCCCGCTCACCGCCACATGAGACTGTGCGAGCAGCAGCAGGCGATAGTGGAGTTTCAGATGCAGCACGCACGGGTCAGTCGCTCTGCGGAACAGTTTTCTTTTTTTATATATCCCAATATTTTGGGGGCTACCCCAATTAAAAAAAAAAATGTATATATAAAAATCAGTGTAGGCTACCTCCTTATCCTCCACTGCTGCTTCCACCTACACCGCCATGGTCACCGCCTCCTCAACCTATGGGTCACTTAGTATAAACTATGTACACAATAGCAGAGGCTTGTGAAGGCCTTTTCTCCATGCATCAGGAGTTGAGCATTTCTCCATGCATCAGGACTGCGAGAAATGCACCGCAGGCTGCAAATGTTTCTTTTTTTTATATGTCCCAATATTTTGATTGGGATTAAAAAATTCAAAAAATAAACACACAAATAAAAAACAGTGTTGGCTACCTCCTCCTCCACCGCCGCTTCCACCTACACCGCCACGGTCACCGCCTGCTCAAACTATTGTTCACTTAGTATAAACTAAGGCCTTTTCTCCATGCATCAGGAGCTGAGCATTTCTGCATGCATCAGGACTGCGAGAAATGCACCGCAGGCCGCAAATGTTTCTTTTTTTTATATGACCCAATATTTTGATTGGGATTAAAAAATTAAAAAAACAAACACACAAATTAAAAACAGTGTTGGCTACCTCCTCCTCCACCGCCGCTTCCAACTACACCGCCACGGTCACCGCCTCCTCAACCTATTGTTCACGTAGTATAAACTATGTACGCAATAGCAGAGGCTTGTGAAGGCCTTTTCTCCATGCATCAGGAGCTCAGTTTGAACAATGAAAGAGAATACCGTGCACTCCAACCCTCTCTCAAATGGATAATTCTGGTGATCCTCCTGACAGCCATGCTTTAGATTTTGATTTATGTTCTTCCAAAGCTAAAATCAAATATTTCCCTATCCACATTTGTTTGCAGGGCACTTGTCCTACTCTTACCCCCATTATATTTCCTTTTACAGCCCTCTAGCCCTTTCCAGGACTTTTTTAGCGGCATTTTTGTGGCCAAAAGTTCGGTTCCCCATTGAATTCAATTGGGTTCGGGGTCAAGTTCGGGGACAAGTTCGAGCACGAACCCGGACTTTTTTTCAAAAAAAGTTATGATTATTATCATACAAGATATTTATCTTTGCAATGACATGGAATGCAGAGACTGAATATACTTATAGATAAATGTGATTCATACATGGTAAAGTCAAATTAACTCAAAAAATGGCTATTTTTTTTTACATTCACAGCTAATTATATTTATAATATAAAAATATAGCATGTATCGATGCATGTTATTGTTCAGTAGTACAAGTTTAATTTAAAAAATGACGAAAGGTTATTGACCTGAATTTAGCAAATACAATCTTTGGGATTCATTATCAGTATTTTATACATTGGCTTTTTTTGTATGAACAGTATATACAATACAATATATAGTGTAATATTAGCTATTGTTTGCAAATAAGCAGAGGCCTACCCAGGTGTTAAAAATTCCTAGTGGGTGGTGATTTTAGGAGTTATATAAGACTTGATGTCATTAGCTTCTCTAATATAGCTTGGTGCTAATTCTAAGTGCTGTTTCTAAGTGTGTAGTTGGTGATATTCTGGAGAGTTTTACAGAAGCTTCAACTGTCTAAGAGTTGTGCTAAGAGCTTTCTTTTCTACTGTTACAGGTCAGATTAATCTGTATGAAAAGGTTACTGATTGCACAAGGTTTGAATTCCTGTTGGTAATTATAAGGCATTTGATTAAACTAGTTACTTGCTATTGATTGCTGGTTAATTAGCTATTGTTTGCAAATAAGCAGAGGCCTACCCAGGTGTTAAAGATTCCTAGTGGGTGGTGATTTTAGGAGTTATATAAGGCTTGTTGTCATTAGCTTGTCTAATATAGCTTGGTTGCGTCATCTAAGTGCTGTTTCTAAGTGTGTAGTTGGAGATATTCTGGAGAGAAACTGGAGGTAATCTGAGTTATTCAGGAGGATAAATACAAAGTTAAGATTTGTTAGATTTAAATTATTCTCCTAATTGGAATGGCAGACTTAGTTCAGTGTAACAATTGTTATGCATTTGTTTCACGTTCCACTTTTTGGAGGTTTGGTTGTTGTCTAATCTGTAGACAGTTCTCTATCTTGCGGCAGGAGATTGTATTTTTGAAGTCTGAGATTTGTAAATTTTATGGTGAACAAACTCAGACTGGAACTGCTGCAAAGGCACTGCGGCAAAGACATACTAGGAAAGGCAGATGGATTACTGTAGGATCTGGTAGACTTAGAGTTGTGGGTAAAAGGCATTTTGCACAGTCTGTTGCTCTTCATAATTAATTTTCTGCACTTTCAGAGTGTAATGGTGTTGTGGAGAGAGGCACTGAGGCTAGTGGTGTTGTGGAGAGAGGCACTAAGACTAGTGGTATTATGGAGAGAGGCACTGAGGCTAGTGGTACTGTGGAGAGAGGCACTGAGGCTAGTGGTGTTGTGGAGAGAGGCACTGAGGCTAGTGGTGTTGTGGAGAGAGGCACTGGGGATAGTGGTGTTGTGGAGAGAGGCACAAAGACTAGTGGTATTGTGGAGAGAGGCACTGAGGCTAGTGGTATTGTGGAGAGAGGCACTGAGGCTAGTGGTGTTGTGGAGAGAGGCACTAAGACTAGTGGTATTGTGGCGAGAGGCACTAAGACTAGTGGTATTGTGGAGAGAGGCACTGAGGCTAGTGGTATTGTGGAGAGAGGCACTAAGACTAGTGGTGTTGTGGAGAGAGGCACTGAGGCTAGTGGTGTTGTGGAGAGAGGCACTGAGGCTAGTGGTGTTGTGGAGAGAGGCACTGAGGCTAGTGGTGTTGTGGAGAGAGGCACTGAGGCTAGTGGTGTTGTGGAGAGAGGCACTGAGACTAGTGGTGTTGTGGAGACCGGCTTGGAGACTATGGTGAGGCCTAATAGAAAGCAGTTGTTGTTGGGGGATTCCATTATAAGAGGTGTGGAGATGGACAATGGTGGTCTTGTGAGGTGTCTTCCCGGAGCTACTGCTCACAGAGACAGGAGACGTATCTGTAATATTGTTAAGCAAGCAAAGCAGGAAGGGGAATTGGATGTACTTGTCCATCTAGGGACAAATGACTTGGCTTGCAATGAGGTTTCAGAGGTTAAGGAAGTTTTTAGTGTTTTTGCCAATGATATACGGCAGGTTGCTTCCACACTGTCATTCTCTGAAGTTCTGCCTGTGCATAACACTCAGAACGACAGGCGGATGCGTATTAGGGACTTTAATTTGTGGCTTGGTGAATGGTGTCGGGAGCAAGGATTTGGCTTTATTTCTCATGGTAGCTCTGTTTGGAATGGAGATAAGCTGTACAAAAAGATGGTTTGCATCTTTCTCAAAAGGGAACAAATGTTCTCAGTGAGCAGTTCAGAGGTTTTGCTAGGATGTATTTAAACTAGGAGGGGGGGGCAAAAGGGTGATAAAACATCAATCCAATTGTCCCCAAAACAAGGACAGAAGGTGCCTGTAGCAAGTGTGTTAAAAAATGATAAGCTTAGAGTCATGTCTACAAATGCTCGCAGTTTAGGGAATAAGATCCATGAACTTGTGGCAATAATGGCAACTGATAGTGTAGATTTAGTCGCTGTTACTGAGACATGGTACAATGAGAAAAATGACTGGGACATAGCAATACCAGGGTACTCTTTATATAGGAAAGATAGGGAAGGCAAGAAAGGGGGAGGGGTGGCCTTGTATGTGAAGGATAGCATAAAATCTAGCCTAATAAAAGTTAGTGAGGCAAACATAGAGTCCGTTTGGGTTACGTTAGAATTTGGCAATCACACAGTAACTCGTGTAGGTGTGATTTATAGGCCCCCAGGACAAATTGAAGAGTTAGATAATCTACTAGTTGAGGAAATAGCTAAAATGACAATGAAGGGGGAAGTTATCATCATGGGTGATTTTAATCTTCCTGATGTAAATTGGAAAACAAAATTAGCTACTTGTGCCAGGAGCACACATATTCTAAACTCCCTACTTGGATTGTCTCTAAAACAAGTTGTTGAGGAGCCAACTCGTAAAGAGGCCATACTAGATTTAGTGTTAGCAAATGGAGATTTGGTATCAGATATTACTGTAGGTGAAAGTTTAGGATCCAGTGATCATCAATCAGTGTGGTTTAATATAAGAACAGTGACTGAGTCACACCACACAAAAACAAAAGTTTTAGACTTTAGAAAAACAGACTTTTCTAAAATTAGAATATGGGTAGAGGAGTCATTATGAGTGTAATACTTATTTTGTAATATTTCTTTAATTGGAACTCAACTGCAGCATTTCTTGGTTGCAACAACAATAAGGTTCACCTCCTTTTATATTGGTATGAAACTATGGTCACTGTACCTTTAAATATCCATGTAGGCAAAATTAGGCTTTGTAGCAATCCCTTATGAGTAAGAGGAATAATTAGACAAAGTGACACTTTAGTGAGTTTTAGATACTGTGTAATATAAATAATAGTAATTGACTTGTTTGGTAAAAGTATTACTTAACTTAAAGGCAGTTCTGGCACTGGAAGGGTTAATTCACCCAATGAAGGAGAAATTAGAAGTCCGTTTCAACAAGCTGAGAACTAGGAGTGGAGAGTGGGGAAGTCCGTTTTAACAAGCCGAGGTCTGGGAGTGGAGAAGGTAGAATTCAGAGTTACAAGCTGAGGTCTAGGAGTGGAGAAGGTAGAAATCCGTTTACAAGCCGAGGTCGAGAAGTGGAGAAGGTAGAAATCCGTTTACTAGCCGAGGTATAGAAGTGGAGCAGGTAGGATCAGAAGTAGAGCAGCTGATCTTCATGCAGCACCTGTGCGAATAATCCAGCCCTTTGAATCTGGCGCGGTCCTCCTAAGTATCGTGGAGGGACCGCGTCAGAGAAAGGGGCGGGGCTGACGCCGTGAACCCGGAAGTGGGTTCCGGCGATAAATTACATGCCATGCTATACCTGACAGTACCCCCTTCCCATGGGGCATCCTCTGGGTGCACTATTTCGGTTTGGAGGGATAGCGTTTGTGAAAGGCAGTAACTAACCTCCTAGCATGTACATTAGATGAATTTTCCCAAGTGTCTTCATCAACTCCATAACCTTTCCATCTGATAAGGTATTGTAAGGAGCCACGGTGGACACGAGAATCCAAAATTTTGTGAATTTCATATTCTTCTTCACCTTGGACAATGATAGGTTCAGGAGTTGTTACTATTTCCCTATAAAAAGGATCAGGGATGTGTGGTTTAAGTAAGGAGACATGGAATACTGGATGAAGTTTAAAACTTGGAGGAAGTTTTAGTTTAACAACGTTATCATTAATGATAGTAATTACTTGAAAGGGACCAAGAAAAGAGAGCTCAATTTCTTTGAAGGACGGCTTGTGGTAATATTCCTTGAAGAGAGCCAGACAAGATCCCCTACCTTGTAAGGAGGGGGAATTCTTCTATTATTGTCAAAAAACTTTTTCTGGTTATTTTGGGCGAGTTGAAGATTCTCCCTTAATTTGAAAAATAGAGAAGACATAAATTCATTTTTTGATGTAACAGTAGGATTGGATGAAGTAATGGTTTGGATGGGGAATGAAGACGGATGAAAACCATAGTTGGAGAAGAAAGGAGTCATTTTCGTACTAGAATGAATGGTATTATTGTAAGAAAATTCGGCCATAGGTAACCATGTGGTCCAGTCATCTTGGAGGTATGAACAATAACATCGAAGATATTGTTCCAAACATTGGTTAACCCTTTCTGTTTGCCCATTAGTTTGGGGATGATAAGCGGAAGAGAGTTTGCGTTGAATTTGAAGGGAGAGACACATCTCTTTCCAGAATTTGGAGGTAAATTGTGTCCCCTATCAGAAATAATTTCTTCAGGAAGACCATGAAGTTTCACAATATTGTCAATAAAGACCTTAGACAATTCTACAGAGGAGGGTAATTTTTTTAAAGAAATGAAATGGGACATTTTTGTGAAGCGATCCACAACGACAAGAATAGTGGTGAAATGTTGAGGAAGGTGGAAGGTGGAAGATCAACGATAAAATCCATAGAAATGGATTGCCAAGGTTTTTCTGGAATAGGTAAGTTAAGTAGTAATCCAAAAGGTTGATTATGTTCTGGTTTAGACCTTTGACAGATAGGACATGTTTTGACATATAATGCAATGGTTCTATCCTGGCGAGGCCACCAATAATATCGTGAAGTTAGTTCAAGTGTTTTCTTTATTCCAGGATGTCCAGCTAGGGGGGAATCATGAACCATCTTAAGTAATTTATTCCTAAGAATGGGAGGAATATAAATTCTATTTTTAAAATAAAATAGACCATCCTTTTTGTTAGTATAGGTGTTTTGGGAAGTTCAAGATCCTTCTGATTCAAATTCTTTATGTCATCATGAAGAGAAGAGAGGATTCCTATTATTTTGGTAGAAGGATAATCATCAGTAGTAGTTTTAGAAGGAATTCGAGAAAGAGCGTCAGCCTTTTATTTCTATTTCCAGGTCTGTATATTAATTGGAAGTTAAATCGGTTAAAGAATAGGTTCCATCTAACTTGTCTAGCTGTAAGGGTTTTGTTAGTATAGAGATATTCAAGATTTTTATGGTCAGTATAAACTATTATAGGTTGTTTTGTATCTTCCAGAAGATGACGCCAATTTTCGAAGGCAGCTTTAACACTTAATAATTCTTTTTCACCAATAGGATAATTTTTTTCAGCAGAGCTCAAGGATCTTGAAAAAAAGGCAACTGGATGAAGTGGATCTTGTGGAGTCTTTTGTTGAGAAAGAACTGCTCCGATGGCTGCATCTGATGCATCAACTTCAAGAACATATAGGAATGTTGGATTAGGTAGTTGTAGAATAGGTGCAGTTGTAAATCTTTTTTTTAATTCGTCGAAGGCTGTTTGAGCATCTTTATTCCAATTAAAAGGACGTTTACTACTGTTGAGGAGGTTAAGAGGATGTGATACATCCGAATAGTTTCTAATAAATTTTCTATAGAAGTTTGCAAATCCAAGAAAACGTTGTAATTCTTTTGTAGTAGTAGGAGCAGGCCAATCAATAATACATTTGATTTTGGAATTATCCATCTTCAAAGAATGAGGTGAAATAATGTATCCTAGAAAAGAGAATTCAGTAACCTCAAAAAGGCATTTTTCTGGTTTAGCGTATAATTTATGAGTTCTCAGTCTAGATAGAACCCATCTAACATGTTTCCTATGTTCATCCAAATTGTTAGAATATATTAAGATATCATCTAAGTAGATAATAACACATACATCCAGAAGATCTCTAAAGATATCATTGATAAAATGTTGAAACGTTGCAGGGGCATTACAGAGCCCGAAAGGCATCACTAGATATTCGTAGAGACCATATCTTGTCCGGAAGGCGGTTTTCCATTCATCATCCTGTTTTATTCTAATGAGGTTATATGCGCCTCGAAGGTCGAGTTTAGTGAATATAGTTGCAGTTCTTAACCTTTCAATTAATTCATTTATTAGTGGAAGAGGATAACGATTTTTAATAGTTATTTTATTTAAGGCTCTGTAATCTATAATAGGACGGATGGTTTGGTCTTTATTCTTCACAAAGAAAATACTAGAAGCAGCAGGAGAGGTCGAGGGTCTGATGAACCCTTTGCGTAAATTTTCATTAAGATATTCTTTTAAAATTTCTAACTCCTTTTCAGAGAGTGGATAAATATGACCATAAGGAATAGGAGCTCCGGGTATGAGATCTATTGGGCAATCATATAGCCGATGAGGAGGAAGTGTTTCCGCTTCTTTTTTACAAAAGACATCTGCAAAATCGGAGTAGAATGGAGGTATAACTGGTTCTACAGTAGTTTGGAGAATAGGAATGTGTTGTAAGCACGTTTTTTTACAGAAATCAGAAGCAAAGGAGATGGAGAAGGGAGACCACTTAATTAAAGGATCATGGTTTTTTAACCAATTAATTCCTAGAATGACGGGATAAAGTGGAGATTTAATAATATCAAATGTAATGAATTCGAAATGTACGTTGTTGGTAATCATTCTTAGAGGGATTGTTTCATCTTTGATGGGTCCTGAGGATATAAATGAACCGTCAATAACTCTGATTGGAATAAAATTGGTTTTTTGAACACAAGGAATTTTATTTTTTGAAACAAAAGAAAAATCAAGAAAAGTTCCATTAGCACCAGAATCAATGATGGCCTCAGTCACGATTCTTTTTGTATCCCACTGTAATATGAGAGATATAGAAAAATAAGTAGATGCTTTTCTTTTTTGAAAAACGTTCAATATAGAGGTAGATGAATGAAGCTTACCACCTTTTGAATGTTTCAGTAGAGGACATTCGGAAATTAGATGTTCATTCGAAGCACAATACATACATAAGTTTAGTTGTCTCCTTCTTATTCTTTCTTCAGAAGTAAGAGGACTTTTTATTATACCTACTTCCATAGGTTCAGTTTGTGGAGGAATTTTTCAGGTAGTTTTAGAGTAGTGAAAGGTTTTCTCCAGGTAGAATTAGTAAGAACCCTTTCAGCTTTTCTTTCTCTTAGACGTCTATCAATACTGATAGACAGTTGAATCAATGCATTTAAGGTAGGAGGAAGTTCTGTACGAGAGAGTTCATCTTTCACAGCTTCAGATAATCCGAGACGGAATTGATTGCGTAAAGTAATGTCATTCCATTGGGTTTCTGTAGCCCATCTTTTGAATTCTGCAATATAATCTTCAACAGGTCTATTCTTTTGGTGTAATGTTCTGATGGTTAAATCAGCAGTAGTTTGTTTAAAAGGATCTTCATATAATAAAGACATAGCTTCAAAGAACTCATCCAATGAATCCAATATGGGATCATCATTTTCCAAAAAGGAATGGGCCCATGCCATAGGTTCACCTCTTAAAAAAGAGATCACTGAACAGACTTTGGATCTTTCGGTGGGATAAGATCTAGGTTTTAAAGCAATTAGTAGTTTGCAAGAATTCAAAAACTCTCTATACTTTGTTCTATCTCCATGAAATTTTTCTGGATTACAGACAGCAGGATCACCAGCCGATTGAAGAGCGGCATGAGGAAGATGACCTTGAATGTCTCTAACATAGGTTAATATTCTCTCATTTGTAATTTGCAGTTCCTGTAACCCTTGAGCAATCGTATCCACTCTATTGGTTAGGGCAGAAACTTGAGAGTTAATATCTGCTGGTTCCATTAAATTGGCTGGATTATTCTGTAATACTTATTTTGTAATATTTCTTTAATTGGAACTCAACTGCAGCATTTCTTGGTTGCAACAACAATAAGGTTCACCTCCTTTTATATTGGTATGAAACTATGGTCACTGTACCTTTAAATATCCATGTAGGTAAAATTAGGCTTTGTAGCAATCCCTTATGAGTAAGAGGAATAATTAGACAAAGTGACACTTTAGTGAGTTTTAGATACTGTGTAATATAAATAATAGTAATTGACTTGTTTGGTAAAAAGTATTACTTAACTTAAAGGCAGTTCTGGCACTGGAAGGGTTAATTCACCCAATGAAGGAGAAATTAGAAGTCCGTTTCAACAAGCTGAGAACTAGGAGTGGAGAGTGGGGAAGTCCGTTTTAACAAGCCGAGGTCTGGGAGTGGAGAAGGTAGAATTCAGAGTTACAAGCTGAGGTCAAGGAGTGGAGAAGGTAGAAATCCGTTTACAAGCCGAGGTCGAGAAGTGGAGAAGGTAGAAATCCGTTTACTAGCCGAGGTATAGAAGTGGAGCAGGTAGGATCAGAAGTAGAGCAGCTGATCTTCATGCAGCACCTGTGCGAATAATCCAGCCCTTTGAATCTGGCGCGGTCCTCCTAAGTATCGTGGAGGGACCGCGTCAGAGAAAGGGGCGGGGCTGAGCGCCGTGAACCCGGAAGTGGGTTCCGGCGATAAATTACATGCCATGCTATACCTGACAATGAGACTGGAGCAATTTAAATGGAGTCCAAGAGAAATGGGATTATTTAAAAGTTGCACTATTGAAGGCAACAGAAAATTGCATTAGGCTTGTCAGTAAAAGCAAAAAATTCAAGAAACCAAGAAACACCGCAGATGTGGCCAAAATAGTTAAAAACAAAAAGTTAGCATTTAGGAATTATAAAAAAACCCAGAGTGAGGAAGACAAAATGATCTATAAGATTAGGCAGAAAGAGGCTAAGCAAGTTACAAGAGCTTCCAAATCACACACAGAAGAGAAAATAGCACAGTCAGTAAAAAAGTGGGATAAAACATTTTTTAGATACATAAATGAGAAAAGAAAAGTAAAACAAGGATTAGTTAGATTAAAAACAAAAGAAGGAAGGTATGTAGAAGAAGGTCTAGCTGACTGCCTCAATTAATATTTTTGTTCTGTATTTACAGATGAAAATGAAGGAAAGGGACCTCAGTTGAGAAAAAGGATAAATGAGTCATTTATTACACATGAGTTTACAGAGGAAGAGGTTCTATTTCAACTGTCATAAGTAAAGACAAATAAGTCAATGGGACCTGATGGAATACATCCAAAGCTATTAAAAGAGCTTAGTGGTGTACTAGCAAAAAAAAAAATTATTTAACCAATCATTGTTAACAGGAGTAGTCCCAGAAGATTGGAAGTTAGCGAATGTCATTTACAAGAAAGGTAATAGGGAGGAGTCGGGCAACTATAGGCCAGTAAGTCTTACTTCAGTAGTGGGGAAAGTGATGGAAACCATGTTAAAGGATAGGATTGATGAACATCTAAAAACACATGGATTTCAAGATCAGAGACAACATGGGTTTACTTCAGGGAGATCATGCCAAACTAATCTTATTGATTTTTTTGATTGGGTAACTAAAATTATAGATCAGGGTGGTGCAGTAGACATTGCTTACCTAGATTTCAGTAAGGCTTTTGACACTGTTGCACATAGAAGGCTTATCAATAAACTGCAATCTTTAAGTTTGGATTCCAATATTGTTGAATGGGTAAGGCAGTGGCTGAGTGACAGGCAACAGAGGGTTGTAGTTAATGGAATATATTCGAAGCTTGGACTTGTCACCAGTGGGGTACCTCAGGGATCTGTACTTGGACCCATTCTCTTTAATATTTTTATTAGTGATATTGCAGAAGGTCTTGATGGTAAGGTATGTCTTTTTGCTGATGATACTAAGATATGTAACAGGGTTGATGTTCCAGGAGGGATAAGCCAAATGACAAATGATTTAGGTAAACTAGAAAAATGGTCAGAATTGTGGCAACTGACATTTAATGTGGATAAGTGCAAGATAATGTATCTTGGACGTAAAAAAACCAAGGGCAGAGTATAGAATATTTGATAGAGTCCTAACCTCAACATATGAGGAAAGGGATTTATAGGTGATTATTTCTGATGACTTCAAGGTAGGCAGACAATGTAATAGAGCAGCAGGAAATGCTAGCAGAATGCTTGGTAGTATAGGGAGAGGTATTAGCAGTAGAAAGAGGGAAGTGCTCATGCCATTATACAGAACACTGGTGAGACCTCACTTGGAGTATTGTACGCAGTACTGGAGACTGTATCTTCTGAAGGATATTGATACCTTAGAGAGGGTTCAGAGAAGGGCTACTAAACTGGTTCATGGATTGCGGGATAAAACTTACCAGGAAAGGTTAAAGGATCTTAACATGTATAGCTTGGAGGAAAGACGAGACAGGGGGGATATGATAGAAACATTTAAATATATAAAGGGAATCAACACAGTAAAGGAGGAGACTATATTTAAAAGAAGAAAAACTACCACAACAAGAGGACATAGTCTTAAATTAGAGGGACAAAGGTTTAAAAATAATATCAGGAAGTATTACTTTACTGAGAGGGTAGTGGATGCATGGAATAGCCTTCCAGCTGAAGTGGTAGAGGTTAACACAGTAAAGGAGTTTAAGCATGCGTGGGATAGGCATAAGGCTATCCTAACTATAAGATAAGGCTAGGGACTAATGAAAGTATTTAGAAAATTGGGCAGACTAGATGGGCCGAATGGTTCTTATCTGCCGTCACATTCTATGTTTCTATGTTTCTATGTAATATGGAAATGTACATTTAAAACTCAAACTTTCATCAAATTCATTCTTTCACATATCTGAAGTTAATGTAAAAGAAAGATAAAAACCTATTTGGAAGCTATTTCCAATTTTGCACTTATAAAAACAAATACTTCCTGACTCCAAAATGGCAGTCAGATTTGTTTCTTAGATCAACATGCTGTTACCCCACAAATATATTATATCATTGAATATAATATACCCATGAATATTCTCTTTTTTGTTTCTTCAAAAAAGCAACTCTGTACAAGCAACAGTTACAGTAGGGGAGGAGGGCGAGACAAATGGACAGGTACAGGAGGGGTGGGGGAGAGACACATGGACAGGTACAGGAGGGGAAGGGGGAGAGACACGTGAAGGGGGGGAAGATAGGTACAGAAGGGAAAGGGGGAGAGACACATGGAGAGGCACAGGAGTAGAGGGGGGAGAGACACATGGACAGTAGGGGAGGGGGAGAGATACATGGACAATTACAGGAGGTGAGGGGAGGTAGAGACACATGGGGGAGCTTGGAGTGGGGAATGAGACACATGGAGGGGCTGGGAGGGGGAATGGGACACATGGTGGAGTTAGGAGGGGGAATGGGACACATGGAGGAGGTGGGAATGGGAAACATGGAGGGGCTGGGAGGGGGAATGGTTCACATTGAGGGCCTGGGAGGAGGAAATGGGACACATGGAGGGGGAAATGAGGCACATGGAGGGGCTGTAGGGGGGAGTGTACCACATGGAGAGGGAATGAGACACATGGAGGGGATGGGAGGGGGAATGGGGCACATTGAGTGGGGAATGAGACATATGGAGGAGCTGGAGGACAAATGGGACACATGGAGGGGCTTGGGGGTGGTGGTGAATGAGACACATGGAGCAGGTGGCGTACACAGAATCCATGGGGCCCCGGTGCAAAACTGATCCATTGGTCCCCCACTCCCTCTCCCCCTCTTTCCTCCCTCTCCCCTCTCTCACTCCCCCGACACCCGACAGACACGCACACACACACACACATACATAAAGAGACACATACATACACACAGACACATACATACATAGACACACACAAACACACATAGAGACATACAGACAGACAGATACATACAGACACATTCACACATACACACACACAAGACACACTTACATACAAAAGACACATACAGACACACACATATGCACATACAGACAGACAGACAGACACAGAGACAGACACACACATACACACATACATAAATACATACATAGACACAGACACATACAAACAGACATACACACAGACACATACACACATACAGACAGACAGACACACACACACACACACACATATACACATTCAGACAGACAGACACACATATATACAGACGCACACACACACACACATATACAAAATGTTTAAGTCACCCTCCTGTTTCTTTTAGGTGCAGGAGGGTGAATTTCCCTGGGGCCCAGTGGTGGCTAAGGTTGATGGGAGTCAGAGTTCCCTCTCTGACTCCCTCTCCTTCCTTCCGCGCAGCTCTCTGATAGCTGGGAGAAGTGACGGGCTGTCACTTCCTGTCAGCTTTGATGTCATCACAGGGGGCCCAGTCGTGCTGTTAAAGCACCACAGCACTGACTGGGCCCCCTGGAAATCCATACCCATCGGGTGGCCCTAACAGCATGGGCCACTTGATGGGACTCTTGAACATGCGGCCCCGGTGGTTTTGCAGCCCAGGTCCGCAAAACATGGTGGCTGGTACTTGGTCGCAGGGGTCTGCAAGGCGGCTGGGCCCCCTGGAGGGATGGCCCGGTCGCAGCTGCAACCCCTGTGACCCCTATATGTGCGCCACTGCATGGAGCATCTCAAACAAGCCAAAAAAAGGTGAGGTGCAGCCTTCAACACATGCCGCAAAATTGAGGGTGGACGCATTGAACATGTCATTGAGAAAAGAAGATGATTGATGATGATTTAATGAAGATTTCAATATGGTATGTAATCCTTTAATGTTCATACAACATATATGTATTTGCTATGCTTTCATTTTGTATTTACCTTTTAATAATTTAGATTTTCAATGGTAAAATGTCTTGGTCAGGAACGGAATCCGGGAACTACCTGTATACTCTTTTTCATGTTACATTTATGGCTTAAGATCGGTACTGATGCTGCCAGGAAACATGCTTACTGCAGTTTGTATCTAAATGATCTATAAAAATCCGTCTTTGGGCCATGCGCTACAAGCATATGGAGAGTCGGTTTATTCAGTTTGCTAAGAAAGACAAGCATGCCTAGTTAAAGGACCACTCTAGGCACCAAGACCACTTCAGCTTAATGAAGTGGTCTGGGTGCCAGGTCCAGCTAGGGTTAACCCATTTTTTCATAAACATAGCAGTTTCAGAGAACCCAAGCCTTCCCCTATTTCCTCTAGCGGCTGTCTAATTGACAGCCACTAGAGGCGCTTGCATGCTTCTCACTGTGATTTTCACAGTGAGAGCACGCCAGCGTCCATAGGAAAGCATTATGAATGCTTTCCTATGTGACCTGCTGAATGCGCACGCAGCTCTTGCCGCGCGTGCGCATTCAGCCGACGGGGAGGAGAGAAGGAGGATCGGAGGAGGAGAGCTCTCCGCCCAGCGCTGGAAAAAGGTAAGTTTAACCCCTTTTCCCCTTTCCAGAGCCGGGCGGGAGGGGGTTCCTGAGGGTGGGGGCATAAAGGAGACCTGTTACTCCTCTAGAAATTGTACCATTGTATAAAATAATACAAGCAATTTATATCATGTTTTAACCTTTCAACATGTGATAATCCACTTTTTTTTTTTAAATGTATATAAATGATTTAGCAATTGGCATTACAATCTAGTTCAATCTTGTCACAGCAAGAGCACATATAGCATAGAAAGGAAAAAAAAAGAGATTTGTCAAAGTGTATTGTTTTGAAAAGTAATGCAAAGTTCTAAAAGTAGGCTAAACACCATGGAATCCTAATGGATTGTAGGAACATTGCATTAGTAATCACTCCACAATTATTATTTTGAACTTCGCAGAAACAGTAGAGCTCCAGTTATGTTTTCAGTTTTGCTATGTTGGCGTACAAATTCACTTTGAATTCCCAATAATTCACACTTTAGTGAATAGCCCTGCTTAAAAAATTTAATAAATCTCCACATTATTATTATTAAACTCTACCTGGACTAGCATATGTGTTTAAACATACTCTCACAGTTAGTTGTACAGACTTTTTAAGGTGGTTGAGAGCGTTTAGTTTGCTTCAGCATTTTGCTTAATTTACAGCTGATTTCTTGAGCCTTGTAGCTAATGAAATCTTTAGACCACTCCTAGTCCATGTATAGAGAGCACGTTACCTCTTTCAGAAGAGCAATTTATATTAAAGGGACTCTATAGCCACCTAAACAACTTTAGCTTAATGAAGCAGTTTTAGTGTATAGATCATGCCTCTCAGGTTTCACTGCTCAATTCACTGTCATTTAGGAGTTACATTACTTTGTTTCTAATGTGTGCTAGTGAGTGGAGCAATTTTACCATATATGAGACAGAAGGAAAAAAGTATATATATACAAACTGATTTCGATGTTTAGTATAACTTCCAGCAATAATGATGTATATGCAAGGAAAAAGAGAAAACAATAATAGTGCAGATTGTATGAAAAATATAAGCATATATATTAATAGTGAGTCCCAGGTTGTAAAGTATCACTTTAAGGAATGCTATGGTAGAATTCCAATAGGAAAAAAACTGACATAGATTTATTATCTGCCACATGCAGAAAAAATGGTACATATATACATAAAATATAATAAAAGGAAAAAAGGTAGGGTGACAAGCCCCTTACTAGATTTGTTGGTGAGTGTGACACATATATGTCAACTCACTATAAGAGGTTATGTGTTGGGGTGGCAGGCTGCTTTGTCCGGCGTTCTCCCTGTTCGGCTGCAAGAAATTCTCCTCATGTGTTGTCATATACCGGAACAAACGACTCAGGACTCCGTGGTCTGCAAGCTCCTCCCCCTTTTGTGACGTCAACGCATTTTGCCAATCGGCTTCCTCAGGACGTGCTCACAACCTCCATCTTGGTTGTGGGCTTAAAAAGGGCATCAGTCCCTCATAATTGGTTGTTAATAATTCAATTAAAAACATCCGATTTCTCAATTAAATCAGCTAAATATCTTAACATAATACTTAATAAAGCTTAGATTCAAAAATACATCAATCTTTAGAGACCCATTAAAAAGTTATTCATAATAGAGAAGAATTCTTAACTTGAACAACAAAAAAGCATTAATAAAATCACAGAGATACACAACATATCGATCATATTAATATTAATCATAATTTAAAGCAATACTGACTAGAAAAGGAAAAAAGGGATAAAAAGAGAACTATTAGTTAGCATGTCATAAGGCATATCTTTGTTATGATTTAACAAGTAAAATGTAATAATAATTAAAAATAATAATAATAATAATTTTATCAGAGAAGTGTCCCAGTGGGAAAAGGTGCATAACAAAGTGCAATTACAAAAAACTTTACATCAATATAAATATAGAGACTGTAGTTGAGAAATCGGACGTTTTAATTGAATTATTAACAACCAATTATGAGGGACTGATGCCCTTTTTAAGCCCACAACCAAGATGGAGGTTGTGAGCACATCCTGAGGAAGCCAATTGGCGAAACGCGTTGACGTCACAAAAGGGGGAGGAGCTTGCAGACCACGGAGTCCTGAGGCGTTTGTTCCGGTATATGACAACACATGAAGAGAATTTCTTGCAGCCGAACAGGGAGAACGCCGGACAAAGCAGCCTGCCACCCCAACACATAAGCTCTTATAGTGAGTTGACATATATGTGTCACACTCACCAACAAATCTAGTAAGGGGCTTGTCACCCCACCTTTTTTCCTTTTATTATATTTTATGTATATATGTACCATTTTTTCTGCATGTGGCAGATAATAAATCTATGTCAGTTTTTTCCTATTGGAATTCTACCATAGCATTCCTTAAAGTGATACTTTACAACCTGGGACTCACTATTAATATATATGCTTACATTTTTCATACAATCTGCACTATTATTGTTTTCTCTTTTTCCTTGCATATACATCATTATTGCTGGAAGTTATACTAAACATCGAAATCAGTTTGTATATATATACTTTTTTCCTTCTGTCTCATATATGGTAAAATTGCTCCACTCACTAGCACAAATTATTTTCTCTTTTTGGTGGAGTTTGGGATTACACCAGAGTGTGAAGCAATTTTGGTAAATTTAGCACCCAGATTTTACTTGTTCTTACTTTGTTTCTGTTCATGCAGAGATTGCCACACCTCCCCTGGCTCTGATTGACACAGCCTGCATGAAAAAAAAAACGCTTTCACTTTCAATCAGATGTAATTTACCTCAAACAATTTTATCTCTTGTTCTGTAAATTGAACTTTAATCACATACAAGAGGCTCTTGCAGGGTCTAGCAAGCATTAACACAGCAGGGGATAATAAAATCTAAATTAAACAGAACTTGCAATAAAGGACTCTTTACAGGAAGTGTTTATAAAGGCTGTGCAAGTCACATGCAGGGAGGTGTGACTAGGGTTAATAAACAAAGTGATTTACTTCCTAAATGGCAGAGAATTTATCAGTGATACTGCAGGGGCATGATCTATACCCCAAAACTGTTTAATTAAAGTAAAGTTGTTTTGGTGACTATTGTGTCCCTTTAAATATTTTAAGCTCCAATATGTCCTCTTCAGTTTTGCATATCTTTCACATGCCTTTTGAAAAAAAAAACTGTTCTATACTGAGCTGTACCTTTGTGATTGTCTGCCGTGTTCTGGAGGATTAAGGGAGATCTCATGCTGGAATTAGTCGTGTATCTAAATGTTACACATGGATGTGATATAATGCCAGGGACAATTCCCATAAGTGGCTAATAAAAAGTGCGTAGCCATTATTAAACACGATTGGGCATAATCCCTTTTATTGAAGTACCAAAAATATATTATTCATGAGAGAACCATGCATTTCTTTTTTGTCAATTACTCAAGCTAGTAAGTTTCTTTGCAAGATGTGAGGGCAAGTTCAGCAGATCATTATAACAAAGAGTAACACTTTCAGAGTTATTTACTCAATTGAGAATTTTTGAGAATTCAAAGTACATTTATAGTGAAATTCACAATTAAAGGACCACTATAGTGCCAGGAAAACATACTCATTTTCCTGGCACTATAGTGCCCTGAGGGTGCCCCCACCATCAGGCCCCCCTCCCGCCGGGCTCTAGGGGTTAGAAGGGGTTTCTCCAGCACCGGGTGGGGGACTCTCCTCCTCCTCTCCTCATTCTCGGCTGAATGCGCATGCGCGGCATGAGCCGCGTGTGCATTCAGTCAGTCCATAGGAAAGCATTCTCAATGCTTTCCTATGGACGCTGGCGTCTTCTCACTGTGAAAATCACAGTGAGAAGCGCGGAAGCGCCTCTAGCGGCTGTAAATGAGACAGCCACTAGAGGCTGGATTAGCCCTATTATAAACATAGCAGTTTCTCTATAACTTTAAAGCACTGCGGAATTTGTTGGCTCTATATAAATAACAATAACAAAAAATAGTAATAGTAAAACTGTAAATCATACATCAAACTGTTTTTTCTTCTCTTTACCAACACTGTAAGTGAAATTTACACTAGGATACGTGTTGTTTTCCTTTAAATGTCAGTACAAAAATTACAGCAATGGGATATATATTTTAAAAACGATGAACTTTACAAGTAAGCTCTTCTAACGCAATAAAAACCCCTTTAAAAAGTATATGGATCATTTTACATGAATGTGAAACCTTATTTTGATAACTTTTATTTTTTCCAATAACTCTAAATGTCTGTTTTATTTTGTTTGGAAATCATATCACTAACTGAAATTTTATCTCTCCAAATAAAAATGAATAATTTTCCTTCCCTATAGCTGCACCAATGTATTCAAATATATATGCACTATTACAAACCTTGCTATGTCACTAATTTGCTCCTCAGAGACATAATTAACCCTATTTAATTTTATTGCTTAAATCTAGTCCTTTACCTGAATGTGAGTTTTGATTGAGGTATTGTTAACGTAAAAAAAACATTTAAAAAAATGTCAAATTAATAAATTTATAAAAATATGAATACAGTTAATTGGCAGGTTATGATGCCAATAGTTAATAAATTAAGCTTTCCTTGCAGTTATATGGATTTTGTAAATGAGATTGTAGAGATGAGTAAACACAATCTTTCTCTCACTTAATCAATCTCTTGCCTGACCTTTGCAAAACATACACGCCATGATCATTTAATACCATTTGTTCTGATTGAAAAGAGTGTTATGGGAAAGAGACTCAACAAGACTGCAATTGATTACACAAACAGGGGTGATATCTGCCAATCGCAAAGTGTGTGCCTCACTTTTTATGCAGCTCATTGTGAATTTATTTAAAGAAACACTCCAAGCACCATAACAACAATTGCTCCTTGTATTGGTCATGAGAAAAGGCAGTCATTGATCTTGTCTCTCTGTGGCAATTGCAGCTTTTTGCTAAATTCTTTACAGCTATAAGCCCTCTCTTTAACCATGTGTGCTTACTCTTGCCTGAAAAAGTATTTGTCTCTGTGTTCTGTTCAGGAGCACACTTTATAAGTTCCTATCTATTAATCAGGATTAGCTGAGTTATGTCATAATTTTTTGAGAGCTCTTTGAAGAAGCTGAAAAAAAGCGAGTTTGCACAAAATAGCGGTACATCAAAGGCGGGTAACAGATTGACTATATAAATTAGGGGTCAATTCCGACTGAGTATGTCCCTTTAAAATTATATGACATACCAGCAATAATAAAGTTTTTTTTATATATATATATTTTTTAATGTTTAATTCTTTTATTTTCAATGAACAGTGTACAAATCTGTGAATAATAAAGTTTTTAATGAGTTAATTATATTTTGAACAAATACCGTTATAGGGTATCATGATAGTACTGAAATAAATAAATTGATTTCCACATTTTTGTACAACAAAAGAATAATTACATGTATTTGAAAAAGCTAATTATTTTCCTGTTAGTTTAATCACCCTTAGGACATGTTGTCTGAGCAAAAGCTATTAAAATAATGTAGTCGCCGAGATGATTCTAAATATCACTTTCTGGTTATTGATTTTCCTCACTTTATAACTGGTCAAAATTATACTGAAAACTTTGGTTTAAAATCATACAGAGCTATTTACTAAAGTGAAAATGCAAGGTGAATTCAAAGTGAATTTCAAATTTAAAGCCAGAGTAGCTGAATGAAATGCACCGAATACTTTTTTTTCTATTTTGACCTTAAATTTGAAATTTATTTTGGATTCACCTTGAAGTCTCACTTAAGTGAATAACACTGAATGTGTGTTTTATATACTGTATGACTGTATATATTAAATATATTAAATGTTCAGTTATCATATGTAATTACTATTAATTATTATTATTAGCATTTATATAGAATTTATATAGAACCAATATTTTTCACAGTGCTTTACAATTATAGCAATTATAGAATTATAGCAATTATAGAATGGGGATATTAACAGAGAGGATGTGAAAAAGGCCATGCTCAAACAAGATTACAATCTATATAAAAATGCAAAAAGAGGCACTCCACTGCCCAAATACAAAATAAACAGAAATCACAGTTTAGTATATATATACACACCTAAAATGAAATGAAATGTATTTCATTATGCATTTTTCTCATTGGGGGTATATTTAACCCCTTAAGGACTGAGCCAAATGTACACATTGTGATTAAAAACAACTAAAACTTGAATTGGCGCTATATGTCTGTTCAGGCGTAATTCGCCTCTTTTACATTATGTGCACCCACACTTATTATATTTCATTTTATTCAGGGGAAACAGGGCTTTCATTTAACATCAAATATTTAGGTATGAAACATAATTTAATATGAATAAAATACAAACACTTGCCAAATTTAGTGTTAATATTTGTTTGTGTGTGAACGCCAATTTTGGCCAGTGTTTGTGACTAAGTGGCTACTAAAAAAGACTGGACATTCCCCGTTTGCAATACCTTGGGTTGTCTACTATTGCAAATGGTATACCATCATGGGGATTTTCATTCCTGGGCTACCATACAGTTTCAAAGGCAACATAACCAACCTTGCGAATTTCAATGTGAAAAAAAGAGGGGTACTGTTATACTCGGGAGACTTTGCTGAACACAAATATTAGTGTTTCAAAACAGTAACACATATCACAACAATTATATTGTCCAAGTAAGTGCCATTTCTGTGTGAAAAAATGCAAAGAAATTCACTTTCACCGACGATATCATCGTTGTAATGCATATTACTGTTTTAAAACACTAATATTTGTGTTCAGCGAAGTCTTCTGAGTAAAACAGTACCCCCCCATGTACAGGTTTTATGGTGTCTTGGAAAGTTATAGCGTTAAATATAGTGCTAGCAAATTAAATTCCCTGGACTTTTGGCATGGGTTGTCAGGCAGGTCCTGCAAATTGTAATTAATAAAATGACCTAATTATGTAAAATTATTACATAAATATATACATAGAATTATTATATATATATATATATATATATATATATATATATATATAGCACATGTCTGCAGGGATTGGACGGCCGTTTTGAACAAATGCTCCTTAGACCTCATGTTAGTAATTATAAAAGACGTGAAGGAAGACCTGATGGATATTAGAAAGAAATACTTGACTTGGAAAATCAATACCTATTGAGCTCACAGGAAGGTATATCACTGAAATTAAAATTGCCAGAGGAATGTCTGAAGTACAAAAACCAACTAATTAAGTTTAAACATCAAAAACAAGAAAGGGTCCAACAAGACTATAAAAAACATCAAGTGTATAGATGGTTGTCGGGAGACAGACGCCCTAGACCCAGACGTATTAGAAAAAGGATTGTCAAAACCAATATTAAAACTATAGATATAACATCTGGTGAATCAGGCTCAGAACCGGAAAATCCTCAAGCTTATAGGCCTGGCCATTTTTTAGCACCAGGGAGGCAATAGGAAACATTGGGCAATATCACCAGGAGCAAAAACAGAAACAGAAACAAGGGAATACCAGGAGAGGTCAAAAAGGGCACCCACACTGGTCAAGGAGGAAAACCCCCAATGCGACCATTACACCAGTATTCAATCTATATGATAGACAATTGACAGACCAGGAAATGGACATCTTAAGCAAAGGCCTTTCATTTATCCCTACCACTCAACCTAACAAATTCCAGTTGGAAGTGGAAATGTTTAAATTCGGATGGACTCTTAGGCTCAAGGAATTCTTTGAAAAAGGCAACAAAATACAAAATGTGGCACATCCAGGTTCAAGATTAAGAGCTCATTTGAACCCCCACAAAACCATCCTTTTAGTAAAACTTTTCTCACGTCTTTGAAAACGAGCACTGATAAAATTCTTAAAGAACATAAGATCAGAAATCACAACATGTCTAAAGAACAACACAGATTAATTAAGGGTTTGGCTAATGACCCCTCGATCATTTTGAGACCTGCAGATAAAGGAGGTGGCATAGTTGTCCTCAATTATAGAGATTATTCGGCCAAAATCAATAGACAACTTGAAGATCAGAAAACATATGTCTGCTTGCCATGTGATCCTACAATAGAAGTGATGCGCAAGATTGAGGACACATTGGAAATGGGACTACAAGCAGGATTCATTGAGCTAGACCTGTTAAATTTCTTAAAGAAAAGCAACCCTAGAATGCCTATTTTGTACATGTTGCCTAAAATTCACAAGAACCTACAGTTACCACCTGGACGCCCAATCGTTTCTGCAAATGATGGGGTACTAGAACCTATATCGAAGTACCTTGATTTTTTATTTAAAGAACCGTTGAGAAATTGCCCATTTGTATCAAGGATACACATGAGCTAATTAATATCTTGGAGAAGATTGATCATGTACCTGAAAACCTTATTTTAATTACATTAGATGTACAAAGCCTCTATACAGCTATTCCCCACAAAGAAGGAATCGAGGCGATGAAGGAAATGCTGTCTAAATCATCCTGTTATAAAGGTCCCTCCATTGAATTTGTTATGGAATTGCTTACTCTAACTCTGCAACTCAATTACTTCAGATTTGAGACCCGGTGGTATATGCAATGCTCGGGAACATCTATGGGCGCTGCCATAGCGCCCATGTATGCAAATGCATACATGCATGTATTTGAAGAACAACATATTTTACAACCATACTCAGAGCAGATCATTAAATATGTATGCTTTATCGACGATGTCTTGATATTATGGAAGGGCACTGTGGCAGATGGCAATCAATTTGTACAGGATATCAATTTACCTAGTCCAATCAAAATCACGGCCAAAATTAATGAAACAATTGTGCAATACCTGGATCTTGAAATCTTTATCAAAAATAACAAAATTGAATATCAACTCTATTTGAAACCCAACGATGGGAACACCATTCTTCATTATACCAGTGCACATCCAGAACACATCAAAAAATCTCTACCTTACACTCAATTTTTAAGAGTATTCCAGAATAATTCCCTAAGCGAACACATTGAAATTCAAGTCGAAACAATATACAACAAGTTTCTTACCAGAGGGTATAACCATTTTATACTCGATGTAGCTTTGAAGAAAGCACGACAAGCAATGCAAGAGGTATCCAAAACACATGATCAACCAAAGACACAGAGATTAACCTTCCCTATGAAGTTTAATTCAGCCAGCACTGAACTGCCAAAAGTCGTAAAGAAAAACGGGAATATCTTAACTGGAGATCCAACTTTACCAGCAATATTTCTCCAAAAACCAATGATGTGTTACAAAAGAGAGAGAAATATGAGAGACTTATTGGTCCGCACTGACCGTGAACAAAATTACTTGCAGGATCAAAGAAAATTTCTCAATCCAGGATGTGTAAGATGCCTTGGGTGTGTTACGTGTGGGCACCTTATCCCTACCAGGTCATTTGAACACCCTTATACACAAAAAAATATTCCATGAAACATCGGATTTCCTGTATAGCAGATTATGTTATTTACAAGCTATCATGTTCGTGTGGATTGAATTACGTCGGAAAGCAGAAACACAACAATACGAAAGAATCAGAGGACACATATACAGTATTAGAACGATGATTCGAGATGGCAGCATAGATAAACCAGTGGCACGACATTTCCTGGAGCATAAACATCCATTGACATCACTCAAATGTATCACAATAGATCACATCCCAATATCCAGAAGAGGAGGAAATCGAGCATCCTTATTACTACAGAGAGAGACTTTCTGGATACGACAATTACATACCATAGCACCTATGGGCCTCAATTAAAAACTAACATTCATGTAATTTATTTAATTTCCTTGGATAGTTGGGTTTCTATTTTTATTTAGATTTTTTTATTTTAATAATAATTTTTGACTACAATATGCACTCCCAATATATTTCAAGTAGATTGAAATACCAAATGGGATTTAGGAGATTATAAGTATGAGAATTAAAAATGGAGGAATTGGGTGTATAATTAATGACAATATTAGGGTTATCCGTAATTCCTTTCTCTTAGTCTTTACAAAAGTAGTTAAATTGAATAAACATTTCTCTCAGTTCCCTGAAAGTTAAATTGGGAAGTGCATTTGTAGAAAATAACTTTTTTAGTTATTTTTAATAATTCTCCACACTATATATAGTTATTATTTGAATATATAGATATATTGCATCCCTATGATGCAGTAGGTTAACTCCTGGTCCCCCATTTTCTGTCAAATGTATAAAGACATTCATTTCTCTAGTTGCTGTTCTTTAATAGAAGAGCCAGAGATGATGTATTTTTCATATTTTGCACTTATTTTGTATTCTTTGCATGCAGCACTTTCAGCACTTTTTACATTTGCTTATACTCACATTCCTATACATTAGGCATATATAGCCACTAGTAGGCTTCTTTTCTTATTATATGAGCACTGCCACTTTAACTGTACACACCTGAGGGTGCTATATGGGGCATACACTGATATATCCATTGGAGTGATTATTTACACATACATATGATAGCCAACATTCAATCGCTTACATTACATAGTAGCGATCTTACTATTGTTCACATTACTCACTTTTCTGCCTGTCTTTAACAGCTGTTTATCTTTCTGAACGCTCACAGAGCTTAGCTACGCCCGGTGAAATGTTGATACATTGCCATGGTGATGGGTTTAGACGGCCCGGATGGTGTGACAGCACAGGGAGAGGAGTTTGACCGCACACATGCGCATAGGGAAGCAGTACACGCCAGCACACAGGTGATTGAAGTTGGGTAAGTAAGCTTTCCTTATTTAAAGCCAATGTTTAGAGATATGCTATTTATGTCCTGAGGAAAGTTCACTGTTGTGAACTGAAACGTTAACTGTTTGGATTAAAAGCCTTCATATTTTTTGTACAAGTCCTTGAGTGCTGGCTTTCTTTTGGAAGTTGTATTTTCATGCAGCTGACCACCAGGCCAAGGAGGAAAGCTGGAGTGCAAAACCCCTACTTATTGTATATAGTGATATATATGCATATACTTATGTATATAAAATAATAAAAAAAAGGCTTGTACTCACGGTCTTATAGTATTAAATGAGGTTTTCTTTATTTGGATTTATTCCATAAAATCATCATGTGATGATTTTATGGAATATATCTGAATAAAGAAAACCTCATTTAATACTATAAGACCGTGAGTGCAAGCCTTTTTTCATTATTTAATTTTTTCTGGCTATTGCTTAAAGTGCACCCCAGATTTTCTGGGTTGGTCTGAGTGCAAGGCATCTTTTTTTACTTATGTATATAGATATACATATTATTTCATTCTACATGTATTTTGATATCAATATATATATTAATTTTAAAATACAGTTAGAACAAATTTACACATATATATTTTTATTTATTTTTATTGTATTTTATTTTTTTTACATATTTACATATTTATTTATTATATTATATATAAATATATCTATCTATATATATATATAATTATATATATATTTAATCAATATCATTCCACATGTATTTTAATATTAATATTAAAATATACTTAGACAGTGTATGTATGTGTATGTATCTATGTATATGTGTGTATATATATATATATATATATATATACTTAGAACATATATATATATAATGAATATATATATATGATCTAAATATATATTTTATTTTAAACTTTAACTTTGCCGTCCATATGATCACAAGGTCCTCGCAAGGACCTCCCGATCACATGGCCCAGGGGGGCCAGAAAGGAAGGAGAGGGACTCCATGGGCTGCCAGGTGAGTCCCCACACCGCGATCGCGTAAGTACATAGGATGGCTTGGGTGTTCTATGCCTCCCGCCTGGCGTTTAGAGTCGGGTCCTCAAGGATGGCATAGATCGCCCACCATCCTTAAGGGGATAAAAACAGCTGGAAAAACTGCAGTTCTCTTGTCTGCAGTCTTCGCATCCCCTCCTCTTCTAACCGCACCCACACTTTCTGTGGCTGTCCAATCACAGACTTCCCAATGCAGCTCAATGAGAAGTCTTTGCAAGGCAGGTGCTCTTTAGATATTGCCTGTCTCTTGAACTCCACTGAGCTAACCATACCAGGAAATAACAGGACCTGTGGTCTGATTGAAAGCCAAGGGGGTGTAACCAGTATAATTCATAAAAGTGTCAATTTCTGTTGAAATCTGCACTTTTTGCAAAATAAAAAACAAGAGGACAACCTCTTCACACACACAGTTTTTCAGTAAGTTAAAGTGCCTTAGGGGTCTGGAGTGTCCCTTTAAAGGTGTTTAAGAAATCACATGTCTTCACCTTCTCTTTTTCCCATGCTGTGCATACCCTGCTTGTTAGAAGGCTGAACTGGATTGTGATATCAGTTTGTTCAAATGAGCTCACGATCTGTATATACAAATGTACAAAGAAAAATTAATAAAGTATGGTTTAATAGCTTATCTTTTGTAAACAGTTTTGTTTTTTTAATTAAAAAAGTTCTAATTAATTTGCTTTGTTTTTTTAAAGTAACTTTATTGTCAATTACTTCCAGTACTTGCAAATGATAAAGTAAATGTTTCACTGATCAATAGAAAATTGTTCTCTCAACAGTAGAATGAAATTACCATGTCCTATTAGCTTCTAGCGGAGCACATTGATTCCAGATACAGAAAAGGAAAACAAAACATAATGGATACTCAATTTAGAACCAACCTTAATTGCTCACTATGTTTTCATAAATACCATTCACTCCTTACTAAATCTCTGAGAAGTTGCAACGCACAGTTGGGATAGCAATTTGCCTAATGCTTCATATCTGTGTGCCTCACTAAAACCATTGTTACATACTCTGGGAAATTATTTTCATTTACCAAAGAAGTGATTGAAGAACCCTTAGTAAATACCGTCATAAAGAGTAAAGCTTGAAAATGTTTTCATTCTTGACTGGGCATTCATTTTATTTCCCAAAGATAAAGAAAGATTGAAGACAAAGAAGAAGAAATTATCATTTTTAGGTGTTGTGTACAAAAACTTATATTAAGAATATAACATTTAAATTCATTTTAATCATAAATGGCACATGTACAATGCTATCTTCAAATATTAGACAAGCCAGATTCAAGAGTAATATAAGAAGAAATAATAAATAAAAAAGGATTTTTAGCGCTCTCAGTAATGTTAGTACGCAGCTAGGACAACCTTAGCTAAAGTCTCTTTTTTTTCTGGCAGCAGGTAAGATGCAAGATGAAGAAAGAGGGTCGCACCAACTTGTGAGTGTCTTCTGATCCATATGTTGCTCAGTGCATGTAAAAGAGCAGGAGACACGGTATAGTGAAATCCTCTAAGTTTAAATACTCACTAACAAACAGATCAAATAACGCTTAAAATAAAGAAGTCAGATATGTCTCTCACAATCTAAGAGTTGTGTGTGATGATAATGAAATTAGTTAACAATTTATTTATTTGTTTATTTATTTTAAACTAATCATTGTATTTATTCAGTTTTAAATTAAAGGAACACAATGATTAAATTAATGGAACACAAACACGTATTCCTGGTATTCCTGACCCTATAGTGCTAAAACCACAATCTACCCCCTCTTGTCCCTACCTTCTCCCCATATATATAGTAAAATCTTACTTGTATTCAAGTCTGCAGCTGCTGCCTCTACCCCTGATCTGCTCACATCATCAGAAGTGGTGGATTGGGCCAGTCACAATGCTTGCTTCACCATAAGATTGGCTAAGACTGTCAAGGAGGCAGATCAGGAGTGGCCAGTGAAGTTATCACTAGGCTGTAATGTAAACACTGCATTTTCTCTGAAAAGAAAGTGTTTACTGCAAAAAGCCTGAAGGGAATTGTTCTACTCACCAGAACAAATACAATAAGCTGTAGTTGTTACAGTGACTATAGTGTCCTTTTAAGCCATATTCGTATCCTCTTACAGAACAAAGTAAGTTTATCATTCATTTGTTGGTAAAATTAGTGTTAGTAATTCAAGTGATAGCTACATCAGTAGCACTGTGCCTCAAAGTGACAATCTAAGATCTAAGACGGCACTTCTTCTCAATCACTGAAATGATTCAACTGTGCCTAGAAGTGATTACACTATATAGGATATGGATTGTTCCCACAGCTGGAAATGCTATATAAACCTAGTTAAAAATAAGAGAAATTCCCTATTTTGAGATAGTATGAGTGCTCAATGACATCTAAGTTAATTTCTCAAATTTACTGATGTTGCAACACTATGTATCTCCGTTTCTTTGTTTTATATTTGTCATGTCACATGTTGAGTTTTTATTATATTTATAATTTTATCAATGCTCTTTAAAAATATAAATAAAATAGCAAGTTTTTAAGTATTGAGCCGCTGACTGATTTTATATTAAAATTATATATGTGCACATTTCTATAACACTACAAAAAATGTTATACAAAATATCTATATATAACATAATCTAGCGTTATGTTACAAAAATATTGTTTTAAATTGCTGAAGATCATATATTTTTCTGAAGATTATTATTAGTATTATCTATTTCATATTTAGTCCACTTCAGATTGCACAGACAGTTTAACCTTTACAATGTGGTGAATATTAATAAAAGCAGGTGAAAAAGATAAGTGGAAACTGTTTTTTTTTTATTATTTTGTATAAATTTCAAGCACTTTGAGCAGACCCTCAGGTGTCCAATGATACTTAGGACTCTCTGGTACCAGCAGGGATTTAACCCTACTGGCACTTTTAACACATGATAGTCTATGCCATCAATGGGCATTAAAGCCCTGTACTGCATGATGACATAGACAGTCACGTGGTTCTTAATTGGCTAAATAATAATGCATGACATTTAAATCGACTATTGAATTAACATTGGATGCATATAAATGTATAATAAAGCAGTCATTTTGTATATGCATTGGTATTCAAGGATACCAAAAAATTTACATTAGGTGCATTTACTCAATTTACCTTTTCCTGTTCATTCATTCTTTATAGAAATGTTGGACACCGATATCAATGGAGGGCTCTTCTCATACCACAAGTGTGCTTTTTGGTATAGTAATGGGGGTGGGTGCCAACCAGCTTCTTCCTCCACCTTGCATTCCTTTGGCTGTCTAATCAAATAGTAATGGTTACATATTTTAGATGATGTATATTAGGTGATATTACATCTCACCTCCACAAATTTGTTAATGTAATCAAAGGAAGCTTCTATTATTAGGAGACTCATAATATATAGCTTAAACAATTCTCTACCACACTGTATGTGGCAATTTATTCATTACCTCTGTAGAGTAGGTATGAACAGAGTGAGCATGAATGAGGTATCCCCTGGTTAGGAGGGCATAATGGGTATCACACCTTATTCCAATTTCTTTCAACACTGTTAAGTCTTGGGAGATTGTACAGCAGACTCATTATTTGAGCTTTGAGTTGAGAGGGGAATTGAGCTGAGTTTTGTGTCACACTGAGTTTTTTTTAGTAATTTTACAATATATTGCTTTCAGTTAATAGCATATATTATGAACCCGTTTCAAGCATCAATTTTTCCTGTTTTAAACTATTTGTTTCCAATTACTTCTTTAAAATTGAATGAATTGAATGAACATCTTAATAGATAAATAGAGCTTACATTGATTACTTGCTAAAATTATGTATGCCAAATTTATTTTCTACATATACTCCTAGATCCTTACCCACAGCTAATTCCTTTAATACATTAATTTTAAAATGTTCATTTTCATGATAATTATCTTTAAATCATAATATAAAATGGCTCTTGCCGCGAAAACAAATATTCAAAGCTTTATTGTAAACATTTCTGCACAATTATTCAATAAATTAAAATTTTATTTGTTGTGTGCCATATGTTGTAGTATTAAATGGTGTGATAACATACCAAATACAAATTACTTTAAAATATTGTATGGTAATGGGTGAGCATGAGTCCTCCATCTGTTGAACATTTGTTATTTTATCAAAAATCACTATAAATTCCACTGAGGTATACTTTTTAGAGAATCTGTGAACCTTGATACTATCCTGAATTTTATGTACAAAAGCATAATAAAATAAAACAATGTCAAACTTTCAATACCAGATGTTCTAATGTCACCAAAAATCCCAAACCACCTGTTTTCTCATCCTCCTTTTTACTACACTCAGAGAAACAAATTTCCCGTGTGGAAAATTGGCATTATAGTAAAGCTCAAATATGGAAGAATGTCAAACTCTCATGGATTTTATAGTAATTATTTCTGAGTCATTCACATTGAAACATTGTAGGTTGCTCTTGTAGCTCAAACCTCCATTTTGTTTCTTGTTAGTTGTTACTAGCAAGTGATAAAATTATGGCTACTTAATGGCACAGTAAAGAATGTGTTGATTCACATTCCCAAACATTTTTATGTATGTGTGCCTAGTGCCATATGTTTTTATCTTATATTAATTTTAAGACAAATATATATATATATATAATTTTCATATCATACTGAGTAGTGGAAAGAAAAACAGAGCAGCACATTTAATTCCATAGGGATAATGCTTACCACAAACATTTCTCAGAGTCATTTGTGGTTTAACGATAATGGAACATCCAACAGTCCCAATCCAATAGACCCAACCAACCCTCTCCTTATGGTAGGTATTTTATTGTCTCCTGAAATTCCCCACAGGTGATAAGTATTATAAGTGATTATGTCTAAATAGCCGCAATAACATTTGCCAGCATTGTAAATAATGGATTGTCAGCAACTCTGGGAATTATAATAGTATACAATAGAAATGCATATGAGTTATTGGGAGAGATAAATAATCATAAAGTGAATGCACATTTATAGAATGTGATAGTCCTGTAATCAGAACATTATTTTTATATGCATCTACAATATATGTTTTTAGTCTAAACAAATCTGTCTGTAAGCCAACTGTTCTCAGGAGATGTTGCTGAACACATATTGGGGTGTTCTTTGGCAGTAACCCTTAAAGTTCTCCGTACATGTATTCTCAAATTGCTATGTTTGTCAAAAAAAATCATCAATTATTATTATTTTTTTTAAATTTGGCATAGATTGGTGGTAAAATGGTTGCATGAAAAGAATAAAAATACCCCAAGTTTAATACCTTAGGTTGTCTTCTTTTAAAAAATATATACATGTGAAGGGTTTCCTGACAGATATCAGTATTACAATGTTACTTGCGTTAAAGGGACACTATAGTCACCTGAACAACCTCAACTTAATGAGATTGTTCAGGTGAGAACTATAGCTCCCTGCAGCCTTTCTCGTGTAAACACTGTATTTTCTAAGAAATAAAGTGTTTACATTGAAAGCTAGGAACACCTCCAGTTGCAGTCACTCAGAGTGAACCAGAGGGACTTCTGAGTTGATGGTGGCATAATATGCCTCCATCCACTCAGATCTGCTGTGCACGAGCATCCTGTGATTCAATATCTCCTTCCACTGCATGCAGACACTGAACTTTCCTCATAGAGATTCATTGATTCAACTAATCTCTATGAGGAGATGCGGATTGGCCAGGGCTGTGTTTGAATCATGCTGGTTCTGCCCCTGATCTGCCTCCTTGTCAGCCAATCCTATGGGGAAGCACTGTGATTGGATCAGGCTATCACATGTCAGCAGACTGCTTGTTTTTCCTGAGTCTAACAGCATGCAGATTTACAGGTTCTGGCTTGAATATAGTAAGATTGTTACTACATTTATGGGGGCATGAAGGGCCCAGGGGGACTAGATGGTCGTGTTAACACTATAGGGTCAGGAATACATGTAGTTGCACTGGTGACTATAGTGTCCCTTTAATTTTGAAAAAAAAATGGTTTGGAAATAGCAAAGTGCTACTTGTACTTATAGCCCTATAACTTTCCAAAAAAAGCTTAGAACATGTTAACATTGGGTATTTCTAAACTCAGGACAAGATTTAGAAACTATTTAGCATGGGTGTTTTTTGGCGGTTGTAGATGCGTAACAGATTTAGAATAAGTTTGTTTTTAAAAAAATTTTCATCATATTTTACAAATTTTTTATAGTAAATTATATGATGAAAATAATGGTATCTTTAGAAAGACCATTTAATGACGAGAAAAATGGTATATAATATGTGTGGGTACAGTGAATGAGTAAGAGGAAAATTACAGCTAAACACTAAAACTGTTGAAATTTAAAAACAGCCCTGGTCCCAAACGGTAAGAAAATTGAAAAGCGGTCTGGTCACTAAGGGGTTAAAGAAAATTTTACAGAAAAGCATGTAAAAAATGTAAATGCACAGACACACTATAAAAAAATTCAGATTCTAAAATACAATAAGGGTGGACTAATATAACATTCACAGATGTATATCAAGCTTTGTGAGGAAATCTAAAAAAATATATATATAGATGGGCTTAGAATTTCAAGTCTTTTGCTACTGTGACTAGAGGAAATTTTTATCATATATTCTACTTTATTAATTTTCATCATATCTTAAATGGCTAAATGAGGACAATTACCTTACGTAGCTTGATCAGTCACATTTTTCTGAAAGTATAATAATACCTATGCATTTCTCCTTAATACATGAATAAACTAACTGCAAATGACAAAGCTAAACAGTACAATAAGACTATTAGTTACTAAATTATTTTGCTCAAGAAGAAAGATATAATAGGCAATTATTCTGCACTTTTGAAAATTAATACATAGTTTCAAATATAACAAGGATACTGCAGTGTTGATTGCTTTTCAAAATAATATTTTTTTTGTACAATTTATAAAAACATGTTTGAAGTTTTTTCAAAGATTAAAATATAACTGATGTGTTTTTTAATATGAAAAGCATACAGCTGAGCACTTTTTGGCATAAGATTATTAATTACAAATAAATATTACAATTTATACATTTTGAATAGATGTATGAAACATAAATGCACCAACACCATGGACAAGACACAGCTGATGGCTTAATACTACTCTGATGATTCTATGAAATTAATAGAATCTGATAAAAACATTTAGCTCAGATCAATTGAATTACAAAAAAAACCTCATACACAGCTATTTTTATATGATCTTATATCGCTAATCAATGTTTATCAATAACAAATGCTATGTATGCTTGATTGTAGGCTCAAATAGGTTGTACTTTCCTCTTGTATCTACTTGTTTAACATCTTCAATTTCTATCCTTTGTTAATGTGTCTATTGTACTTTGATGCAGAACAAGTTCGAGATTTATAAATAAATGTAATAACAATAATACAGTACTTTTGTCAATTAAAAAGAACCGCTCTTAAAGGGACACTCCAGATCCCCAAAGAACTTACGAACTTTAAATTGCTGAATTGCATTTGGGTGAAAATGGTATCCTCTTTTATTTTTACTTTTACAATTACATTAGAAATTGGAACTTTAACCCCTTAAGCAGGAGCTTGCAAAGGAAGCCTACAAGAGATTTGCAGCTTTTTCAAGTTGTTTTTAGATATACCCCCGAAAAAAACAAACACAATGAAACACGTGTATGTTTTTATTTGGGTTATATCTATTAAACAGTCCCTTAAGGACTGAGCCAATTGTACAAGTTGTGATCAAATCAAAACGTAAACAAAACCTTAAATTCACTCTATATGTCTGTTCAGGCGTAATTCACCTCTTTCATATTATGTGTACCCAAACTTCTCATATATAATTTTGTTCAGGAGAAACAGGGCTTTTATATCACATCAAATATTTGTATATTAAGCATAATTTAATATGAATAAAATATAAAAAAAATTGAGAAAATAAGAAATGTTATTTTTTTTAGTTCTGCATGATATTTTAACTGTGAATGTCACAATACTGTTAACTGTTACTGCAATAAAGTACACATATTTGTATTCAGCGATGTCTCACGGGTAAAACGGTACCCCCAATTTTATGGTGTTTTGGAAAGTTACAGGGTCAAATATAGCACATTATATTTTTCAATTTATACAAATAAGAATTTGCAAGACTGGTTATGTTGACTTTGAGACCAAATGGTAGCCCAGGAATGAAAATTACCCCCATGATGGCATACCATTTGCAAAAGTAGACAATCAAAGGTATTACAAATGGGGTATGTCCAGTCTTTTCTAGTATCCACTTAGTCAGAAACACTGGCCAAAGTTAGAGTTCATATTTGTTTGTGTGTGAAAAATGCAAAAACCTAAATTGAACACTAATTTTGGCCAGTTTTTGTGACTAAGTGGCTATTAAAAAAGACTGGACATACCCCATTTGCAATTTGCAATACCTTGGGTTGTCTACTTTTGCAAATGGTATGCCATCATGGGGGTAATTCTTATTCCTGGGCTACCATAAGGTCTCAATAGCAACATAACCAATCAGGCAAATTTCAATGTGAAAAAAAGGAAATTCAAGCCTTATATTTGACTTAGTAACTTTTGAAAACACCATAAAACCTGTACATGGGGGGTACTGTTATACTCGGGAAACTTCGCCGAACACAAATATTAGTATTTCAAATTAGAAAAACTTATCACAACAATTATATCATCAGTGGAAATACCGTTTGTGTGTGAAAAGTGCAAAACGTTCATATTTACTGACAATATCATAGTTGTGATATGTTTTACTGTTTACTAATATTTGTGTTCAGCAAAGTCTCCCGAGTAAAACAGTAACCCCCATGTACAGATTTATGGTGTCCTAGAAAGCTACAGGGTTAAATATAGGGCTTGTGAGACAAATTCTCTGGAATTTCAGCCTGGGTTGTCAGGCAGGTCCCTCAAATTGTAATTAATAAAATGACTTAATTTTGTAATAATATTACATAAATATATTTGTAGAATTTAAATATATATGTATATATGTAAATATTAAAAAAAAAAAATAAATTATTTTTATTTATATAGAGCTATGTATATATAGATACAAAAGGACGACGTAGAACCGCTCCTGTTACTTTCTGGTTGTGTACCTCAGTGGAGCTAAACTGTAGAGGCAAGCAATTCCCAGAGCACCTGCTTTGCAAAGACTTCTTAAAAAGCTGCCTGGGGATGTCAGTAATTGGACAGTAACAGAAAGTCTGGCCTGGGGAAGAAAGGGGAGCTTGCAAAGGCTTTAGACAAGAGGTACACATGAGGAATGGCATATTTTAGAGCTCTGTGTAGGTTGCATATATGGTACACTCTCTACTCAGTGAAGTGGCAATTCTATCTATTTTACATATTTGTCCCATCACTAGCCTTAAATGTATAGAAAAGATCCCTTGTTGCACAATATGGTTTTAAAGGGTTACACCAACCACCATGACTAACCATCTGCTTCTCAAAGTGGTCATTGTGGTTGGAATCTGCTTGTGCAGTGTTTCTGCTTGAAGCACTACACTACATCATACGGGATGTGAAAACAAGTCAGGGGAGCTTTGTCTGGCGCTGGATTCCAGGTAATTGTATTGCTTATTTTAAAGCTTTATTTCAGAACTAAGGAGGGAGGACACCAAGTGAATAATGTCCAAATAAAACATTAAAATGGAGAAAAAAAGGTTTAGTGAACAAAGGATTGTAGTATTCTTTTAATTTTACTACATGACAGGAGGCTTCATATTTGCATATCTTTCTTTACTGAAAACTCCAGCAGCATAGAAACAGTAACAACCAATCAGAGAAAAGATATGGTGCCCATATAAGGCCCTGTCTATGACATCACTTCCTCTTTCTTTGCTGCTCCAGCCTACAACAGGTCAGAGTATTTTGCCTCTCTGGTTTATTCTTTTACAATGTATTACTATTGTCATAATGATTTTTCAACTACTGCTATCTGGCCCTCTTATAACCTGTCCCTTCTTCCTTTTTTCTGCCCCTCTGTATTTTACTTTGTTATGCCTGGCAGTCCGCGGACGTCACGACTGCCCGTGTCGCGCTCGCCCGCGGACCTGCACTTTATATATTTGGGGGACTGTATGGGGACGGGTGGAGGGAGGCTAGATCAGTTTAGTTTTATTTTTAATCTTATTTTCCTTCGTTTTTCCTCTGCGCGACCGCGATCGTCGCGCTCCTCCACACGCGGGCAGCGGCCATCTTGGATCTCGCGGCTCGCGAGATCCCGACGGCCGCCTTCCCCGCTCGCTTGGCGTTTCGGGAATCACCCGATCGCCGAGCTTCACTAGTATTCAGCATGAGTGACCTCTGCATGGGGTGCCTGCGGGTACATGAGGTAGTTTTTTCCTGAGACCTGGTCTTATGGTTTCAGTATAGACTGTATGAGACACTTAAAGGACAACTGCTTTTCTGTATTAAGGAAAACTGAGGACAGCCCTGTGACTGTATCATTCCCATTAGGTCACTACACAATCTGCGTGATGTGCTTACACTTGTCAGTTTAAACCTTTTCTTATGCTGTAGGGAGCAAAGGCAAACTATGCTGTGGCACAGGCCACCATAAGGCAGGTCTAGCTGGACCATGACTCTCACAACCCTCGGCCATACGGCAATTTTACCTCATGTCATATGCTTGAAGATATATATACATATATATACAGTGAGCTGCTGTGGCTTTGAAAGCAGTACATCAGGCTCAGGCCTGCAAAGTGCTCTGGTTCAAATCCCCTGGTGGGCACTGTGAGAACAGTGAGAGTAAGTTTGTGTGTGCCTGTCACTTTGTCCTTGTTTAAATGGTGGCTTTATTTCAGCATGCGAAGCATTGTATGCACACTGAATGTTTTCTCCTGTAACCTAAAGGGTCATATACTATATCTATGCCACACAGGATCATGATATATTACTGTGCCCTACGCGGGGGCATACTTTATGACTGTGCCCCACACAGCGGCATACTCTATTAATGTACCCTACATGGGACATACTACTACCGTACCCTACACAGGGGCATACTGTACTATTATACCCTACGCTGGGTCATACTATATGGCTGTACCTGACCGTACAAATCTATGTGGGTGTCCTCTGGGTATTTTTCATGGCATACCACCTGGGGTGACCCCCCAGATATGCATGCAAGGTCATTCATAGACCATTACGTTGATGTGGGTGTCCTCTGGGTTACCACGGCACGCCACCCGGGGTGAACCCCGATAGAAGGCACGAAGACCTACGCCTCAACTTTATCACTGATTACTGCATACATGTATGGATGTTTAAAAACTGCCTGGCAGTTTTACATTAAAGCAACAGTACCACCTTGCTGGATATGTTTTGCAAGCAGGATCATGAGTAAACTGAGTGTATTGCGGAGTACCCTTCACAGGGATACATATCTGTACTTTTACTGTACCTGGCGTACATATTGAACGTGGGTGTCCACTGGGTAGTTTTTCATGGCACACCACCTGGGGTGACCCCCAGACATGCATGCAATACTTGTAAGGTGCCAACAACTGTCGGCAGAAGTGAGGACGGAATTTCGATGGGGATTACTTCACTTGCAATCTTGGATCGGCAAATCGATGTTTGACTCTTTCCCCGGATGCGTAGCGTTGGATGAACCCATACAAACGGACCCAACCGCTCTCCACAATGGCAAGGGTGCTTCGATACACACGCACACACAAGATATCGCTCCTGCTCATGACACCCCTCGGACAATGCCAACCGTGGTTCCCGGATCGCCTGGGGACGTCTCGCGAAGACCCTCTACCACTTCCTACCTTCCCTCTACTTTTGACGGGACCTCGAGGGGAAGCCCCCTCCTTTGTCGTGGAAGGACGACTGGCACTAGTGGCCTGGATGATTTCAGGGCCTCCTGAAATGTCCACGACCTATTGCATCAACTAAGACCTCTGATGGGACTCATAGGCTCCCGGCACCAGGAAATGCTATATTTCTGCCTGACCGGCCTGGAGTGTTTGGTGGGTGGAAAGGGATTCCGATCCCTTTACCGCATCTGCCCCACTGATCCTTAACTATCTGTCACACCTGGTCTTGTTGGGGCGGTCATATCGATCCCTCAACGTGATCGGATCCGCCATATCGGCGACGCACGTTCCGGTACAGGGCGGACCAGTAGGGCAAGATCCACTGGTTTGTCGACTACTTCGGGGTGCCGAATTATCGAGACCCGGCACCCAAGTATTCACACCTCTGGCAGGTGGATGTGGTGCTGTGATTCCTTGGGGAATATCAGGACAATCCTTGTTTGTCACTGAAACAACTTTCAGCCAAACTAGCCCTCTTTTTGTGCCTCGTCTTATTTAGACGGGTGACGGACGTTAGGGCTTTCAATATGGATGTTTTTTTCTCTCACCCCAGACGGGATTACCTTTACCATATCGAGACGAACTAAGTCCAATTGATCTTCGATGTCATACCCATACTTTGTGTCAGACACCAAACTATGTGTGGTCGGACCGCTAATGGGGTATACCGAATCATTACCCCTACGTACTCATGCGACGGGTCTACTCCTGACTTCTTACGTGGAACCTCATGGAGAGATGTCTACCGCTACATTCGCCAGATGGACTCGCTGGCTATTGCACCTAGCGGGCGTCAAACCTTGTTTCGGAGCCCACTCGGTCAAGGGAGCGGCGGCCTCACAAGTCATTTTCGTCCGACGCTTCCCTAACCGACATTATACGATGCGCGGTTTGAGCGCGAGAGGGTACGTTTAGAACGCTCTATTTCGGCAAACATCTCATACTTCCTTCACATTGGTCAATTCTAAGCTTTAAAAATGCAAATATGAAGCCTCCTGTCATGTAGTAAAATTGAAGATTATATTAGCTTTAGTGTACTAATAATCTTAATTTTAGTAATGACAGGAGGCGAGTATTTCCCACCCGTTGGATCCCGCCCAGGTGAGTTTGTACTATACAGATTGTGTTCGGTGTTCAGGAAGACTTATATGTTTATATTGTACTACCTCTTAGGAGGACACATGTTCAGTACCGTAGCTGTATTTTGGTCATATTCTTTGCACTATATGATGTTTTCTTCTTATTGCATGGCGTAGCTTGCAGGTTTAGTTATTTGAGTATTGACAGTTTTTTCACAGTACGATATACTCTAGGAGATGTTACAGTTTTCATAATATTTATAATATGTGGGCACGTTGCCACTTCAGAAACCTTTCACTTTTTTCTTTTTCTTTCAGCATGAATGTCTTCTCTACGGGACAAAGTTTCACCTTCCATGCCGTTTGACCATGGAATCGCCGGAGTTGGTTTTTCTCCGCTACGTTTGTTGAAATGTTAACGGACTAAGTTTATGTTGTGGTTGTTTATCATTCGCTTCAAAGAAAGAGGAAGTGATGTCATAGACAGGGCCTTATATGGGCACCATATCTTTTCTCTGATTGGTTGTTACTGTTTCTATGCTGCTGGAGTTTTCAGTAAAGAAAGATATGCAAATACTCGCCTCCTGTCATTACTAAAATTAAGATTATTAGTACACTAAAGCTAATATAATCTTCAATTATATTATATGTTATATAATTATATAACCAATTGAAGTTAATGGGATTAGTAGTTATTTTATTCCATCATACCAGCAGGAGATGGCCTACCAGAGGAGTTATGATATAAAGGTATTTATCTAGGGTTTTTTTTAAAACAAATGGTTTAATAATACATTGACTTGAGTAGGTAATTTATTACAATATTTCTTTTTAGGATGTTGGAGGTTATTTTTTTTATTTGTAATAGTGTGCATTAAAATGCAACTTGGATAATAGTAAAAGGGGTAGATTAAACATGGTATGATATGATCAAAAAGTAAATTGGAATTCTTTACATCTCTCCCTTTTTATTTAGCATTGGCTCCATTGCCACTCACAGCCTAAAGAGGTAATGGAACCAGGTGCCTTGCACTTGATCGTGGTAGAGTGGGATTCTATTTTAGAACTGCCCCTTCAGGGCATTTTACTCTTAATAGGCAAAGGGTTAGCCACTACATTGATATCCTTTCTTTCTGCTCTGCCACATGGTAAAAAAAATTAATTCAACAAAAAATAGAAAGAAGCTCTGTATATTGGCATTTCATGGGGGGGAGGAAGAAAAGGGTCTCAGCAGATTATGACTGCAAAGGGAAAAGGAGACACAGTGTCTCTGTAGATTACCACTGCATGAGGGAGAGGAAAGAAAGGGTCTCAGGTTGTTCAGTTTTAAGTTTCAAATTATGCTCATCTATACAGCCGAATTGATAAATTACATCTGCCAACCTATCTAATTATATTTATCATGTAGGACATTTTTATATGTACTTCTTGGCTAATCCTTCTACCAAGCCACACTGGTTTTCATATGAGCCTTTTTCTATCTTTTTCTAAAGAATATATGCTGAGGTGTGTATTTTTTTTATATTAGTTTAAAGATAGTCCACTTACCGTTTTTATTGTTTGATAAGAACAGTTTATCCAAGTCACTGAGCTGTAAAGTTGCATTTAGTTTGCTGAAAATGGCCTTCCTAAAATTCAGCATTTTGGTGGTCCATGTCATTTTTTATTTTCTTATTGTTCATCTCTAGTGACATGATTTTATTGTGACTATTTCCAACTGTTGCCTCAAACATTGAAGAAAGGAAAAATAAAGAACTCACGTTTTATTTATAGATCCATACATTAACCTATTATTGTAAATACTTTTAGTAGGTGAGTCTATGGAAGAGAAATAACTATATATCTTTATAGCTACTGGTTCATATACATATATATAATTTAAAAAAAATATTCAGTGAAATGGTGGACTGTTATTAGGTTACTCTACACTGAAATGTGAAGATTTAAAAAGACACTCATGGTGAAAAATATTCATATCACATGAAGGTAAAGTCATTAACCAATTATTTAAAAAAAACAGAAATTGCTTACATTCTAACACAAAAAATTAAAGAAATTTCTTCATGAGAGTAAAAGCTACATCAATTGAATATTTTTTTGTTGAGCTTTTGAATTATTTATTATTTTTGGAAAAATTTTTTAAATGATTTAATATTTTGATATTTCTTAAAATATATATAGATTTTTTATATGATAAAAAAATATATATATTTGAAACAATAGTTTTAAAGGTTTATCCAAAAATAATAAATCATTTGAAAAGCGGATTCAAAATCATTAAATCAAGGCCGAGCTGTGGAATCCCAGGCTCCAACCAACTACAGAGAAAGACATGTGGATTAAAAGGTCTGTGCCAAAGTAATAGATTAAATAGATAAAAGAGATGGTTTTTGCAACTCTGCTAGATGTCAGTAAGACTACAAGTTATAATCATGCTGGTGTGTTATGAGTTACACTCAGAAGTCAGTTTAAAGATTCAGAATTATAACAATTATGGAGTTATTTGCCTGTACTAATTGCAGAAAAAGTATGCTAGACTCAGTGAATAATATAAATGGTCAATAAAGGTGGGATCTATTTGCTTTATGACACATTTTTTCTGTAGGTCCTTGCAACTTAAGGAGTATTTTTTTCAATGCAGTTGTATTGAGTAATTGTGGATATTTCAAAGAAGATTAAACATTTTCAATCAAGACATAGTTATTTTACTATAAAAATATTTTGTTACAGGTTAACTATTTTTAGCTTATTTGATCACCTATAATCAATACTTTTAGTAAGTAGAAAATAGGGATATTTATTGCGGTTCTGGCTATGTGACTTGGGGAACTCTAGCCCTATATGGTCCATATAGTGATGATCACCTGGCTCTGTTAACCACTACAATGACAAATAGAATCAGCCACATCAAGAACTCTCAGGCAAATTAATCCAGGTTGTTGCATACACTATATTTATATATTTCCAAAAGGAGTCTTTCTCAAGCTCAGAGCCAAATGTTTCTGTTAACCACTACAGGCCTAGATGATTGGACATCCTCTAGCCTTGTTAACATCTACAGAGTCTGAAGACTAAGCATATTCTGGCGCTGCTAACTACTTGAAGGCTAGAGTTCTAAGTACCCTTTGTCACTGTTAACCTCTATCCGTTCTTATTGAGATTTTTAATATTATGTTTACTTATATATTTAGCAAACACTTATTTGTAAGGTGTTAAAAATGTAATGAAATGTTGAAATCTACCTCTGTATTCTGACACTATAATCACCAGAACAACTACATCTTTTTGTATTTGTTCTGGTGAGTAGAATCATTCCTTTCAGGCCTTTTGCAGTAAACACTGTCTTTTCAGAAAAAGAATGTTTACATTACAGCCTAGGGATAAATCCACTGACCACTCCTTAGATGGCTCTTAGAGGTGCTTCCTAGGCCAGTGCTGCACACTGTGCAGTACTGCTATTCAGTGTCTTCATCCTCTGCATGGAGACACTGAACTTTTTATTCAATGGATCTCTATGAGTAGATGCTGATTGGCCAGAACTGTGTTTGACTTGTGCTAGCTCTACCCCTGATTTGCCTCCTTGAGAGTCTCAGCCAATCCTATGGGAAAGCACTGTGATTGGCTCATAGAATCATGTCCGATAATCTCAGTAGACAGCAGGCAGTTCAGGGGCAGAGGCAGCAGCTGAATACAAGTACAATTTTACTATATTTAGGGAGGCAAGAGGAGCCACGGGGGGGCTATATGGTGGTTTTAACCTTGTAGGATTAGGTATACATGTTTGTGTTCCTGACCCAATATTGTTCCTTTAACACCCTGTCAATCATTACTATAGGATCTGTTCTTCACACCTCACTGTCAGCAAAGAAAATGCAGAGAAGAAAATAAATCAATGTTGCTTTCTCCTATTTATTTGCCTTGTCTGAACTTGATAACAATGTATGTAGCCAAATTTATATTTAACAGAAAATAGTAAATCTTGTGTGTAACAGATCACCTGGCACCTCAACTGGGTACCTCCGTTGAAGGATGCTCCTAGCGCTTCCTGAGGACTCCAAGCACTCCAGCAGACCTCATAACCACTGTAGACTCCTTCAGGTAGCAAAACGGGAACAAACTCTTATAAGAGATTAGTGATTATAGCAAGAGAGTATGACGAGCATAGCAATCCCTTGTAGAAGATTCCCCCAATAAGAGAAAGGACTCTAAATTGAGGGTGAAGTAGAACAGTTTTAATAAGCCTCAAAGGTATTTCTTTTATACAAGTTCTTACACAAAGTTACCACCCACATGGTCTTGTGGAACAGCCAATCAAACACAATACAATACAGTCAGACACTCCCAGCTAGGACACACAAACCCTCCCCTCTGCCTGTGATATAATTACTGTACACAATGGGTTAACTTAATTATCAGACAGGAAAATATACAGTTTCCTACAATATTCATAACTTCCAAACCATACATGCAATTTTCATACATATTCTGAATCAGCATACCCCATATACAAACATATGTCAAAATCATACCATTCCCTCCAGTGGTTTAAAGGTTAGGTGGAAGTCCTATTTGACCGACTGCAAGCATGGCTTTCCTGCCCAAAACAGTTCCATAGATTTAGGCTGTGCAGGTGGTCAATTTTCTCCTCTATCCTGGAGATAATTGGCTTAAGTAACTGTAGTAAACTCAATTATCTCCAGGTATATAAAATATCACTAAGTCACAACTGCAACAAAACACATTAAAATACATAACTAATATTCTATAGAACTGAACCCCCACATTTGACCTATCCCCAGATAGCTTGGATCTGAGCGCTCACTATAGCCGAACAGTGCTCAGATCCCATGAACACAGTCAAATCACCATGGGGTTAAACAATAGCAAGGGCTGATGAGAGACTGAGGAGGGACAAAGCAGCCAGTTCCAACTGGTCTGGCAGCGTCCCTGGGACAATGCCCTGCAGGAGAACAATGGGACAGGAAACAGGGGAGGGGAAGAGGCACAGCTTCCCGTGGATTCAAAGGGGCAGAAAAAGTGTCCCAAAATCCAATAAGCCCAAATACAGTTTTTAAAGGGCCAAACATCCTAGGGCCATAGTCATGAGGCAGGAGGCTGGCAACCAGGCCCCTCCAAAACCCAGTGGCAAGGTCACTTTCACCACATTGTGAAACAAAGTTTTTTTGGTTTTTTTTGACAATCTTTATATTGAGTTTTCAAAAGCAAAGAAAATACAGTGATATGAATAAGGAAATCGGTATTCACAAATATCAATCAATGCTGAGGAACAAGATACGCATCATGTACATGTTGACACATCATTATATTGACTTAGGTGCATATCATTATTTTCTCAGACAAAAAATATCCAGTATGGGTAGAAGGTATCTGTTTGCATTTTCAGTTATGTCAGTCACATCTAGCCAGCAATATTTACAACATGGGCAAGTGTACACCACAGCCTATGTAGAGGTGTCAAGCAGTTTTCGTGACTGCCCATTCTTTGTGTAAGACAGCTAAGTTACTCCTGTCTCTGTGTTTCGCTGTCTCCCTTACATTCGTTGGCTAGCCAGATTCCTACATGCCAGGAGATATTAAGTGGGTTAGTGTGTCAGTTGTGTCAGCATGTGTGCTCATCCGGATAAGGGAAATGTTTAGCGGTGGTTCATGGTTGCACTTCCGTTATCTTGACAGTGTAAACTCAGTTTCCCCTGTATGTTGAGCTTCGGGTCTCTTCTAGTGTGTGGTCGGTCGTGTACCCGTCGATCTTCCAGGGTCAGCGGTCCTGTCACCTAGCTCTGCGCTTGGCTCTTATGCATGGTGTTGTGTCTACTGCCCGCATTTCCAAGTGTGTTGGCATGTGTATAGAGAGGTAAGTGGAATATCAGTACTTGTAATTATAGTATGTGTCTGCTGAAACTTCCCAAAAACTAGAGTCTCTTCTTTTCTGGTGGTATGATGCATGTAAATAGTAGGATCAGGGAGCAGCGGCTGTGATGGAATTCCAAGTCCTTGGATGTCCTAAAAAGGGGGTCTCCAGTGGTAGTAGGGTATATCTCCTTTCCAATGGCAGTAGGCCAGTATGCAAATAGTTGGTGATATATAAAAAAAAGAGGATAGAAACACAAAATAGTGCTCTCTGGATAACACAAAATAAAATGATAAAAGATGGTGGTATACTCGCAAGTGAAGAGCAAATAGGATATTGCTCAATATATGTACGCGTAGGTGGTATGATCCCCACCAGGGATATCACTCCTCGAGTCCTCCAGTGGGTGTGTTTGAGAGAGTTGAAAGGAATTATTTTATTCCTTTCCCATCTCCCAGAAAATTGTAAGTGCAATTCCTTTCCCTTCATTTACTATCACTTAAGAACTCAACATACTACACTATATCTGTGTTGGCATGTGTGGCCATGTCTGATGTGTATCTATTTCTAATCCGGGTCTGTGCTGCCCTGTCTGTTGGCAACTCCCTATGCAAAAGCCCCATATACCCCGTCAGTCCGACCAGCCCGCCCCCTCCCATCTCCGTTTCCCCCCCCCACTCCGCTAGCCCTTACAACGTGTGGGGACATGGTATTTAGCATGGTGGGTAGGGTGGGCTGTGGATCAGTTAGCTGTTGGAGGGTGCCGAGAAGGCAGAGAGGTTAGAAGATATAGAGTTGAGTCGGGTATGGAGGGCGCAAAAGAGGGGTCTCCCCTCGCCCCGCAGTGGCCCTGCCCCAAGCCCCCACCTCACTTTGCTCCCTCAGCCCTTCTAGAGATGAAGCTTGACAAAGACATTTTGGGGTTGAAATGTTGATGTTGTGGTTCCTAATAAAGTGCCTGTCTTGAGCCAAAGAGTGCCTGGACCTCTATTACTTTACTTCTGGAGATGAAGTCCATCCATGGCATCCATGTCTGTAAGCAGCGTTCAGTTGTCTAATGTAGTGTGGCAGTGAGTGTTTCTGTAACGGGTCACCTGGCACCCCGACTGGGTACCTCCGTTGAAGGATGCTCCTAGCGCTTCCTGAGGACTCCAAGCACTGCAGCCGACACCAAAACCACCGAACCGTAGGAGCATATGAATGCTCTCAAGCATCTGAATGTTGTATACAGCCGAATAGAAAAACCATGCGAATAGGTTTGCACTCCTAGCAGTCAAACTGGAACAGCATACCATAAATCCTCCCCCAATAATGAGACGACACTTCACTTTGAGGGTTAAGCAGGAACTAACTGTACTGGCACATACAGCCTCTTTTATTCCCCATCCACAAACTTAGTACTGCCTACAGGGTTTTACAGAACAACCAATCAATCTGTACAATACACACAGACACTCCCACACAAAATCCTCCCCTCTGCCTGTAATACAATTACCTTACACAATGGGTAATCTAATTATCACAGACAGAGAAATACAGTTTCATAAAACACATCACAGGGAGCCCAAAACATGCAATAACCCCATAAAATAACCCCATATATCCTTGGAACCGGGGGATCTGGGTGAACCACATATCCGAAATTCACCCAGATCCGTTCAGTACTTTGGAAGGTACAGTTTAATGCAGATTCTGCAGAACATATACAGGCTAAATGAAACACAATCACTGTATAATGTGTCCCCTGCTGTATAGTCCAAAACCACTGCACGATGTCTCTGTGCACCAAATACTGGCGAGATGGCACCGTGTTGAAAAGTCCAAACAGTGTCTGTGAGTTAAAATAGCCACCATCCATTGTTCTCACCATGTGCTTCATCCATTGTTCTCACCATGTGCCTCTGATACAGGAAATGGTGGCCACCCAGTAACTCCACAGTATGTCCCCAGATGGTTCTTAAAGGGCCAGCAGCAGAACAACACAAATCCCTTATGCCCAAATCATGTCTTTAAAGGGCAATACATCCCAGGGGCCATAGTCACATGGCAGGAGGCTGGCAATCAGTCTTCTCCAATGCCCAGTGGCGAGGTTGGTTTCGTCACATTTCTCCCCTTTCCCAAAAAGACTAACAAGGTATCTGACCTCCTGTCGGTCAGTGCCTTGGTTAGTCCAGCAACCCACCCACAAAACATAGTCAGTAGTGCAGCCCACCCACAATGAAAAGTTACTGTACCTGGGGTAGTGGGTAGCTTGTCCATGTCCAGGGGCTCCACCATGGGTCTGGGTAGTACTAGCCCTCTGGATTGGTGGGTTGCTGCGTGGGCAGAGACCAGCGGTACTCTGCCCTGGTGCCAGCGCTACCACGGGAGTAGCCTGGTTGGGGCTCAGCTGAGGAGAAGGGTTAGTAGGCTCCTCCCTCTGGACCTGCTGTTGCTGTCCCCTTTGGATAAACAGCCCTGCTGCTGGGGGACAGGACCGACCGTCCCTACCCCCTGTGGTTTGGGCACAGAGACCATGGTCCCATCTGCACCCGTGTGGGGCTTATCATCTCCCCTTGGTGGGCTAGGCTGCCGCTGGGGAGGGGAACGAGACTCTCCCCTCCTGGTAGAATTCTGTGCCGCTGTGGAGCAGGACTGACTGTCCATACTCCCGGTAGCTTGGGCGCAGAGACCACAGTCCCAACTGCGCTGGTGGGGGGCTTAGTATCTCCCCATGGTGGGCTACGCTGCCGCTGGGGAGAGGGGGTAAGAAACTTCTCTCCCTTACACACTTTCAACCGCTGGGGAGAGGAGGTAACAGGCTCCTCTCCCTTACTCTCTCTCTGCTGGTGGAGAGGGGGACTGACTGTCTCTCCTTTCAATATATTGTCCCGCTGCTGGGAAGCGAGACCGACTGTCTCTGCTCCCTGCAGGACACACTGCCGCTGGGGAGGAAGGACGGCACCTTTGGCTCCCTGTGACTCACTGGACTGCTGGGGAGAGGGACCAACTGTCTCCTCTCCTAAGGACACACTCTGTCGCTGGGGAGGAAGGACAATACCTTCGGCTCCCTGGAACTCACACTGCTGCTGGGGAGGAAGGACAGCACCTTTGGCTCCCTGGAACTCACACTGCTGCTGGGGAGGAAGGACGACACCTTCGGCTCCCTGGGACTCACACTGCCGCTGGGGAGAAAGGACAGCACCTTCAGCTCCCTGTGATACATACTGCCGCTGGAGATCTGGGCCGACCGCCCAGCATCCCTGTAGGGCCGGTAGAGAGACCGCCGTCCCATCTCCACCTGCCATCTGTGGGTCTTCCCAGGACCAGTCTGTGAGGTCCCTCAACATTTGCGAGTAAGGACCACCTGCTTCCGCACCTGGCAACTCCGGCTGCTGGGGATCTGGGCTGGCTGCCCAGCATCCCGGTGGGCCCGGTGGAGAGACCTCGGTCCCATCTCCCCCTGCCTGTTGTGGTTCCTCACAGGACCAGTCTATGAGGACCCCTACTTCGGGTTCCTGCGGCCGCCTCAGTGGGAGACGGCTAGCCTCCTCGGATGCAGCCTCTACTCGGCTGCTGTAACACTCCTTCCACTGAGCATACTCTCAGAATTCTCGGGCCAGCCTTGTGTTTCGCTCGGCTGTGACCTGGTTCCAGAAACCCCCGGCGTACCTCCATGGGTAAATCATCCTCATACTGGGCCACTCGCTGCCTCACCTCGGCCATACAATCATCGCCAGAGCCTTCCATACTTGTCTGCTCCAAGTCGCTGGATACCTCTGCTCCCAGGGGCGCTGCACGTGTGCTAGCGTTGCACTCAATTTGTAACTCCACGAACGGTGTCTCTGAGCTGCTTTACCTCGCACTAGGATGCCATCCCACCGCTTGCCACCAATGTAACAGGTCACCTGGCACCCCGGCTGGGTACCTCCGTTGAAGGATGCTCCTAGCGCTTCCTGAGGACTCCAAGCACTGCAGCAGACACCAAAACCACCGAACCGTAGGAGCATATGAATGCTCTCAAGCATATGGATGTTGTATACAGCAGAATAGGAAAAAACACGCGAATATGTTTACACTCCTAGCAATAGGTTTACACTCCTAGCAGTCAAACTGGAACAGCATACAGTAAATCCTCCCCCAATAATGAGACGACACTTCACTTTGAGGGTTAAGCAGGAACTGACTGGACTGGCACATACAGCCTCTTTTATTCCCCATCCACAAACTTAGTACTGCCCACAGGGTTTTACAGAGCAACCAATCAATCTGTACAATACACACAGACACTCCCACACAAAATCCTCCCCTCTGCCTGTAATACAATTACCTTACACAATGGGTAATCTAATTATCACAGACAGAGAAATACAGTTTCATAAAACACATCACAGGGACCCCAAAACATGCAATAACCCCATAAAAAGTATATCCTTGGAACCGGGGGATCTGGGTGAACCACATATCCGAAATTCACCCAGATCCGTTCAGTACTTTGGAAGATACAGTTTAATGCAGATTCTGCAGAACATATACAGGCTAAATGAAACACAATCACTGTATAATGTGTCCCCTGCTGTATAGTCCAAAACCACTGCACGATGTCTCTGTGCACCAAATACTGGCGAGATGGCACCGTGTTGAAAAGTCCAAACAGTGTCTGTGAGTTAAAATGGCCGCCATCCATTGTTCTCACCATGTTCCTCTGATACAGGAAATGGTGGCCACCCAGTAACTCCACAGTATGTCCCCAGATGGTTCTTAAAGGGTCAGCAGCAGCACAACACAAATCCCTTATGCCCAAATCATGTCTTTAAAGGGCAATACATCCCAGGGGCCATAGTCACATGGCAGGAGGCTGGCAATCAGTCTTCTCCAATGCCCAGTGGCGAGGTCGGTTTCACAAAGTTTCCATCCCATATATGTCTTCTACCCTGGCCATCCAATTCTGTAGCGTATGAATGTTTGTGGTATGCCAATGAGAGATTTCGTGGCATTCAAGAGGTGTCTTGTAAGTGACCGTTTGTGTGCTGCCATAGGAAGGTTTGTGTGGTGTAGCAGCATTGGTAGTGTCTGGAGCTGCAGGTCTGTATCCATGATTTCCTTAATTGTTTTGTGTATCTGTCTCCAGTACAGTGCTATTTTAGTGTTCATCCACCAGATGTGTATGGTTATTATTATTATTATTATTATTATTATTATTATTGTCATTTATATAGCGCCAACAGATTCCGTAGCACTTTACAATATTATGAGAGGGGGGATTTAACTATAAATAGGACAATCACAAGAAAACTTACAGGAAGTGGGGAAGTGAAGAGGAGGTGGGGTATAAAACACATTAGAACAGGAAATAGCAATAAAATAAGGTGGGAGTGAAGCAGAGCTGGAAGAGAGAGTAAAGTGCTGCCCTTTAGGAGAGAGCAAGAGACAGGCATGTGAGGTAGCGGTTACTCTGGGAGGCCATAAGCTTTCCTAAAGAAATGAGTTTTAAGTCACTTCTTAAACGACTGAAGATTAGGGGAGAGTTTGATGGTGGTAAGCAGGCTATTTCATAGGAAGGGAGCGGCCCGCAAGCGTGAGTTGGCTGTACGGGTGAGATCATCCATATCGCATCTCCAGCATGTATCGGCTGTGCCGATGTTCATACGACTTAATCTCTCGGGGGTTCTGTACCATTGAGTGAGAAGTTTGTAGTTCAATTCCTGAGTTTTTGTACTTATACCTTGATGTGCTAGTATGTGGATTTTTTTCTCATTGGCACTCAGTGACTGCTGTGTCCGTGTCCCATTCCCAGCAGGCCATGTACTTTGGGGGTGCCCTTGGTGTGAATGTAAGTAGTAAAGCGTATAGGGTCATGATCCTGCTGGTGCACAGTCCCTCTGTTTTCTGTGTGCGATGTGTTTTCCTGGAGTGTATAATAGAATTGTCTAATCTAATGGTATCTGAAACTCTGTAGGGCAGAGATATCTACTTCCTGTATAAGGTTGCAGAGTTGTTTGATCCCCGTGTCGGTGCACCAATGTTGGAAATACATCCAGTCTGTGTTCCTGAATCCCTCCAGATCCCTTTTCATAAGGCCGCCCCCGACGTCCGGATTGTTTGTGAGGGGGGTCATTGGGGAATGCAGCGTGGTCAGTTGGTGTTTCAGCCTCATTGATGTAACTCTTTCAGGGTTGCATTTATGTGGAGGTGTTCGCTCAGGCGTTTGAAAATAAGAAATATCTTTTTTTTGTTCTGCGTGACATTTTAACTGTGAATGTCATAATACTGTTTACTTTTACTGCAATGAAATACACATATTTGTATTCAGCGATGTCTCGTGTAAAACAGTACCCCCTATGTACAGGTTTTATAGCTTTTTTTATTTATATAGATTCACATTCAAATTAGCCAGATTGGTTACGTTTCCTTTGAGACCGTATGATAGCCCAGGAATGAGAATAACCCCCATGATGGCATACCATTTGCAATAGTAGACAATCCAAGGTATTGCAAATGGGGTATGTCCAGTCTTTTCTAGTAGCCACTTAGTCACAAACTCTGGCCAAAGTTAGCGTGTGTGAAAAACTAATTTGAATGCCAATTTTGGCTACTTAAAAAGACTGGACATACCCCATTTGCAATACCTTGGGTTGTCTACTTTTGTAAATGGTATACCATCATGGGGGTATTTCCCATTCCTGGGTTACCATATGGTCTCAAAGGCAACGTAGCCAATCTGGTGAATTTCAATGTGAAAAAACTGAAACACATGCCTTATATTTGACTCTTGAAAACACCATAAAATGTGTACATGAGGGATAATGCTATAGTCAGGAGACTTGAACACAAATATTAGTGTTTCAAAACTGTAAAATGTATCACAAGAATTATATTGTCAGTGTAAGTATCGTTTGTGTGTTAAAAATGCAAAAAAAATCACTTTCACTGATGATAATCATTGTAATACATTTTACTGTTTTGAAACACTAATATTTGTGTTCAACAAGGTCTCCCGGGTTATAAGGCAGGTCCCACAAATTGTAATTAATAAAATGACTTAATTATGTAAAAATATTACTTAAATAAATATATACATATATATATATGGAAGGCAGGGCCTGAAGTTGTGGGAGGGGCTTGGTTCCCCTTCTTAAGGAGCACCAGCCCTTCCCTCATTACCTGTTAGGTCTGGTGAGTTGCGTGGTCGTCACTTCCGGTCCGCCCTGACTCCATTCTACTTACCTACAGCTCGTGGGCAGCCTCCAGGGTCCCAAGGAGTCCTGTTCCTCCGGTTCTAAGTGGAAGGCAGGCAAGGGGTTTCGCAGGGCTCTCGCGGCGGCACCAGGTCGCAAAATCGTAAGTCTCACGGCCGCCGCAAATTCGCCGCGGCCGTTGCACGTCATCAATTGGCGACGGGCGCACGCATTGTACCACAGTTCGGTTTAAAACGAATACCGGCGTTCGTATATGTTATTATTTCGTATAGGTATAAGTGAACTAGGTCATTCGGTTTGAAACATACTTTGCTTTCTCGGGCCATCTCACGGCCGTTCGGTTCACGAAACACAGTTCATTTTCGATTATATGATGGCTATATGTATTAAGGGCGACATCTAGTGGCTGGATCTTTTATTTCACTTTTCAACTTTCTCCTGCCTTCACTGTTTTACCATAGGTTTCTGTATAGGGGTTAAATGTTTGTCTGACCCCTGGTGGTCATAAGGGTAATGACATATGGTTCTATTTAGATGTTGACATTTTCACACACATACGTAATTTAACACCACTGGTGCTGATTTCCCGATGATATTAGCAGCAGTGGTTTGTGGCACATATTTGCTGTTATGATATATTTTGCATTTAACCCGATGGTCACCAGGATCATTACAAGATTATGTTACCCTGGTTTTTTTTGTGTGTATCTACGGCAGTTATATCTAAACACGCACATCATAGCCATCCATTTAGGAGTACAAATTTTGGAATTACATATTTATGGGTCAGTTGCACATACATCCACAAGGTGCTGCTACCCTATCAACTGTTCACCTGTCATTGGTCAGTAGTCACGATTAATTACCTCTGGTGGACTCGCATGACCTGGGTCCTTATGTATTTTTTCTGTATTACTAGGCATAGGCATCCTCGATCATTTGGAGTATTTGATTCCAGTCTCTATTGTTGGAATATTTCGGTAGGTATCTGGTTTTGCAGCGGGGGTGATGGGTACATATTGATAACCTTGGAAACTCACTATTATTCTCATAGGTTACTACAGATCGCCTGTATCACCTCACCCTACTACCTGACTATTTGCTCATAAGGTACGTCATGTAGCTCTCGACAATATCTCCCACCCTACCTACCCCTTTTCGGGTAATGAACTAGATATACTGGCTTACATCATAGGGGCCCCAGGTATGTTTTTCTTGGCACTCTTCGCCTTATGGTAGTGGTCCCGCGAGGCCAACACCCATCCTCATTTCGGAGGTACGGCATCCCCTCGGGCCAACTCATAGCTAGCCGCCTCGCTCGGTTGCATAGAGAGGGCCTCACCTGTCACTCCCATTCTGTCTTATGCTTTTACTAGTCACAGAGAGGCCATCACCCTGCCATAATGCCAATGGCCACGTACCCCACACGAGCCAAATCATAGATAGTGCCTCTCAAAGCCGCTTGGCAACTAGTAGGGCCTCACCAGTCACGCTCTAAGTAATTGTTTCGCCGCTTGGCATGAGTTACACCAGCCAGTACAGTAGGTCCCCAGATAACATATTATTTTTATGTTGTAGCATGTCACAAATACCTGAAGGCGGGGAAGATTTGTCCATTCCCAGCACGCCAGCTAGATCAGTCACTCCATCCCGGGGGGACGACAACACGAGCCCTGCATCGCTAAGGGCATGGACCATACCCCGGATCACCGCCGAACTACGAAAGAGGAACATTCCTTTCCCAGCCACCGCTAGGAAAGCAGAATTGTACAGGCTGTTAAACACACAGACTGATAACTCAGGGGCGGGGGAAGGGTCCAGTGGCAGCCAGTCTTCCGATCTGCATACTGTTTTGTCCTCAGTCCTCAACTCGTTGGGTCGTATTACTGATAAACTTGACAAGTTGGATGCAGATAGCCAGCAGCAGTCAGCTTCTGCCTTAGGTACCCCGATTGCTACAACGCACCTGGATCCCCTACCGGGTAATATACCAAGCAGTCTTAAGAATCCGCTTATCATTAATCCAGCACACATGGTGCCAGCAAACACTAAGAAAGAAATCTTGGAAGGGAAGGATATCAATCTGGTATCTCTTCTTATAGCTTCACAAGATATCCTTGAAAATAGAACCTACGCATATGGGAATGTGTCGGTGGTTTTGAAGTCTAGGGATCCTAGGTTGAATCGGAAGCTATCCATCCCCGAATTTGTCTTAGCTTTCGGGATATACAGGGATGTGATTTGCTCAGTGTATCCGGCGAGGAGAGAAGAGTTGGACCTTTATCTCCACAAGCTGGTGGACTTGGGGCACAAGTACGGTGGTACGTCCTTTTACGACTACCACCGTGCTTTTTCCGCAAAGGCGTCGGTCGCTCTCACTCAGTTTAATCATCTAACTGATTGGGGCGTGCTTGATACAGAGCTTTTTTGTCGGCACTTTGCGGGCCTCAAAGCCCCAGCTTGTGCCATTTGCTCGTCCAACTCCCACACTGCTAATCTGTGCCCTAACTCTCCCGAGATGAATGCTGTGTTTTCCCCTGCTAACATCATGCCAACTGGGAGACCGGGCAGGGGACTGAAAGACAAGCTAGGCCGTGATATAGTGTTTTTGGGAAAATCGCAAGTCTGTAATAATTTTAATACTGGCACTTGCGGCTATAGTGCCTGCAGACTGCTTCATGTCTGCTCCCAATGTTTCAGGGCTCACTCAAAAGTGATGTGCCCCAATAAATTATATCCTAAGCAGTATTTTTCGTCTCTTAATGTCTCCCTACTTGAAAAGCTTTTGTGTGAGCACCCATCACGACATCTCGTTGAGTTTTTGGTGGCAGGTTTTACTTTGGGGTTTCACACGGGTATTATTTATATGCCTACGGGAATTTTGGAATGCAAAAATTTGCAGACAGCCCTAGCAGCTCCAGACACCATAAACCTACTCCTCCAAAAGGAAGTTGATCAAGGTTTCTTGATAGGCCCTTTTGTCTCCCCGCCTTTCGCGGTCTGGAGAACTAATCCCATAGGACTGGTCACTAACAAATCCTCCAATAAGGTTAATTCTCGACCTATCTGCTCCCCACGCATCACCTACCCCAAGTCTCAATTCTCTCATTCCATCAGAAGAATTTTCCCTCCAATACGCGACCATAGATAATGCCATCACTGCCATCCTCTCTGCCGGGGTAGGGGCATGGCTGAGCAAAACTGATATTGTAAATGCCTTTAAATTACTCCCTATCCACCCTTCCCTGTGGCATTTGCATGGTGTTAAGTGGCAAGGTTCTTACTATTTTTTCACACGCCTCACGTTCGGTTCTAAAAGTAGCCCCAGGATTTTCAATGTATTCGCAGAGACGTTGTGCTGGATGCTGCTTAACATCTGTAAATGTCCAACCGTGATACATTACCTAGACGACTTCCTGACCATAGAAAGGAACCTGATGCCCCCTAGTAGCCTCCTGTCCATGACACAACTGTTCACACAACTGGGGGTACCTGTTTCACCAGCTAAAACTGAAGGTCCAGATACGATCATCAACTTCTTGGGAGTGGTACTGGACTCTGTTCATATGCAGGCTAGCCTCCCCAAGGAGAAGATTAATCGCATCCTAGCAGCCATTGACCTTTACCTAACAGGAAGCTCGTGTAATAGGAAAGAACTACAGTCCCTGTTGGGTTCCCTAAATTTCGCCATGAAAATAATTCCACAGGGTAGAGCATTCATATCCCATTTGCTTAGGCTATTTCCCCTGTTTCACTCTGATTCCACCCGCATTACATTAGACATACATGCCACCGCTGACCTACATATGTGGAGAGAATTTTTGCTAAATTGGAATGGGAAAAGCATTTTTATCCCAGTATGGTCAGATAAGTCAGTATCATTATGTACGGATGCCGCTGCCACGTCAGGTTTCGCAGCTATTTGTGGCAATGAATGGATGTGGGGTGAGTGGCCAGAGGAAATTACTGCAATCCCCAAGTTCAAAGATACTTCAGCCTTATTCGAGCTTTACCCCATTGTGGCGGCAGCAGTTAAGTGGGGAGCTGGCTGGTCTGGGAACACGGTGCGTTGTTTCTCTGACAACATGGCAACATGCCATATTGTAAACAAGGGTCGTTCTTCTTCCCTGGCCATCATGCGGTTTATGAGGACTCTCACTTGGCTAGCTGCTAGACACAGTTTTCTGTTAACTTGCATTCATGTTCCTGGGGTGCTCAATATCGCTGCTGATCACTTATCACGGTCTCGGTTTCAGGAGTTCCGGGCAGCACTACCAACAGCTACCCCGACACCGACTCCAGCACCTCAGTGGCAGGAATTGGTTTGGGACTAAAAGAATTGCTCTATCACGGGCAACAACTTTCGCAACTCGGTCTTTCCTATAACACCAGGAAAGCTTATGGCAGAGCTTATCATGTTTTCAATAAATTTTTGTTGGACTTTAATGTCACTGACAAATTTTCCATGGAGACTATCATTGCATTTATTTCTTTTTGCCACCTTCATCTAACATTATCATATAACACCATTAAGTTGTATATCACAGGTATTCAGCATCACGTCCTCACAACCTGGCCTAATAGGCAGCGATTCCTGTCATCCTATCAAGTTAAAGCCATACTTAAAGGTATCAAAGACTCCACTCCTTTACCCTCACCATCCAGACTACCCATTCACGATCTTTTGTTCCAGTCACTATCCAATCTACTAGACACCTCACCGTTCGAAGCCCATACAAACCGTATAATTAAGACAGCCATCTATCTGGCTTTTTATGGGTTTCTTAGGCCCAAAGAGTTCACCACCACTAACTATAACTCCCCTGACGTCATCACTAGGTCCAATCTGGTTAAAGTACAAGATCACTACGTTCTATCCCTACTCCATACCAAAACTGCTGCTAAAGGACAGACAGTCAATATCGCCTATTACCCCACTAACAATAATTGGTGTCCGGTGGAAGTTTTCGACAAATACCTCTCCTCTTGTACCATAGCCCCTACACAACCACTCCTTACTTTACACGGTAACAAGCTAACTACGAGTAAATTCATGATGTATGTGAGGATGTTGTTGGTCCGTTTAGGATTAAACCCCACAAGTTACTCTGGTCACTCATTTAGAATAGGAGCCGCCACTACAGCTTCTAAGAAGAATATCCCGGCTCACATAATTAAAATTTTAGGCCGCTGGAAGTCCACGGCTTACACAAGATACATCCCTCAGCCAATACAAGAACTACGCTTAGCATTCAAGACCATGAATATGTGATATGCTATGTTGTAATTGTAGGTTAAATAAACTGATTATATCTTTTTGCCCTCTTTTATTTCAGGCCTACTGCCTCGTCAGTTCCGGCACACCACAACTGACATTTCCATTTACTGTTTGTTTTATGTTACTAATACTACGGCTTTATGCCATGACCACAAATGGAAGGCAGGGCCTGAAGTTGTGGGAGGGGCTTGGTTCCCCTTCTTAAGGAGCACCAGCCCTTCCCTCATTACCTGTTAGGTCTGGTGAGTTGCCCCTCCCACCACACCTCCTTTTTAGCACTTCATAAGGTAGGCCCTCTTTTATTTCAGGCCTACTGCCTCGTCAGTTCCGGCACACCACAACTGACATTTCCATTTACTGTTTGTTTTATGTTACTAATACTACGGCTTTATGCCATGACCACAAATATATATATATATATATAATTTTTCAAATTATTTTTATTTATATATAGTGATAAATACATAAATAATTTATGTATATAGATATATATATTATTTTGTTCTAAGTATATTTTGATATTAATAAATATATATTAATATCAAAATACAGTTAGAATGAAATTACACACACATATATATATATATATATATATATATATATATATATAAATTAATTATAAATTTTTGTATTATTTTTTAATTTTTAACATATTTATATATTTATTTATTGTATATTTTATATAGAGATATATATAATTATATATATTTAATTAATATCCTTCTACGTGTAATTTTATATTAATATATATATATATATATATATATTAAAATACACTTAGTGTATGTGTATGTATGTGTAAGTATGTGTGTGTATATATATATATATATATATATATATATATATATATATACTTAGATCACATATATAACACATATATACATATATATATGATCTAAGTATATATTATTTTATTTTACAATGTTTTAAAACTTTATTTAACTTTATTAGAAGCAGCAGGGGGACTACCTGTCATTCCAGGCACTCCACCTGCTGGCACTGCTATGGACAGCTATTCCATCACTGCTATGGACAGCTATTCCATTATTATTATTATTATTATTATTTTATTATTTATATAGCGCCAACAAATTCCGTAGCGCTGTACAATGGGTGGACTAACAGACACATAATTGAGATCAGACCACTGATGTACAGGAACAGAGGGGGTTGAGGGCCCTGCTCGGTGAGCTTACATGCTAGAGGGAGTGGGGTATAGTGACACAAAGGGTTAAAGTAGGGGAATTAAATAGTTTGTTACAGAAGGGTTTATTGAGTGCTTGGTAGGTCATTTTTGACAGGTGAAGGAACGGAGTCATGGGGTGGGGGATGAGAAACCTCCTGACAGTTTAACTGATACGCTTTAATGAAGAAGTGAGTTTTCAAAGATTTTTTTAAGGAATGGAGGCTGGGTGAAAGTCTGATTGAGGAGGAAAGGGAGTTCCACAGAATAGGTGCAGCCCTGGAGAAGTCTTGAAGGTGCCCATCAGAGGTGGGGATCCGGGCAGAGGATAGGAGTAGGTCTTGGGCTGAGCGCAGGGGTCTCGACGGGACATACTTGTGTATGAGGGAGGATAGGTATGTTGGAGCAGCAATATGTAGGGATTTGTAAGCAAGCGCCAGAATTTTGAATTGGGCCCTATATCTAACTGGAAGCCAATGCAGGGACTGACAGAGCGTGGAGGCGTGGGAGGTGCGACCGGACAGGAAAATATGCCTTGCAGCCGTATTCATTATAGATTGCAGCGGTGCAAGCTAGGAACATGTAAGACCGGTGAGAATGGGATTGCAATAGTCAAGGCGAGAGAGAACAACAGCATGAACCAGTACCTTAGCCGCATCCGGCGTTAGATATGGGCGGATGCGCGCTATGTTCTTGAGTTGGAAGCGACAGGATTTGGCTATCGATTGAACATGGGGAGTAAAAGAGAGATCAGAATCAAAAAGAACTCCTAGGCAGCAAGCCTGGGAGGTAGAGGTGATAGTAGCGCCGTTGACTTGGATGGCGACAGACACAGGAGTAGCAGCACTTGAGGGAGGAAAAACTAGAAGTTCTGTTTTGGACAGGTTGAGTTTAAGGAAGTGAGCATCCATCCAGTTGGAAATAGCAGAGAGGCAGTCAGAAACACGAGTCAAGGTGGGTGGAGAGAGATCAGGGGAGGACAGGTAGATTTGCGTGTCATCTGCATATAAATGGTATTGGACGCCAAAAGAGCTGATGAGTTTACCAAGGCAGGCAGTATAGATAGAGAACAGTAGGGGGCCAAGGACAGAACCTTGGGGTTGGGGAGAAGAGGCAGAGCCAGAGAAAGAAACACTGAAGGAGCGCTGGGAGAGGTAGGAGGAGCACCAGGAGAGAGCAGAATCCCGTAGACCAAAGTTACGGAGAATGTGAAGAAGCTGTTGATGATCAACAGTGTCAAAGGTGGCAGAAAGATCAAGGAGGATTAGGATAGAGTATTGGCCTCGAGATTTAGCAGCAATTAAATCTTTGGATACTTTGGTCACAGCAGTTTCGACAGAGTGACCAGCGCGGAATCCAGACTGAAGGGGGTCAAGCAGAGAGTTGGATTCAAGAAAGTCTGTCAATCTGGCGTAGACAACTCTCTCTCGAGGATCTTGGAGGCAAATGGCAGTAGCGAGATAGGGCGGTAGTTGGATGGGGAGTTGGGATCAAGGTTGGGCTTTTTCAGAATTGGGGTTACGGTTGCATGTTTGAAGGCAGAGGGAAATGTGCCAGAGGAAAGGGAGAGATTGAAAATGTTAGCGAGAGGAAGAGCAAGAGAGGGAGACAAAGTGCGGATGAGATGCGAGGGAATAGGATCGAAGGAGCAGGTGGTGGGGTGGGAGGACAGGAGCAGAGCAGAAACCTCTTGTGCTGTAGCAGGTGCAAATGAGCTTAGTATGGCAGGGGGAGTGGGGTTGGGTGATGTATTGATACTGGTTGGAGAAAGATTAGAGATCTCTTTCCTGATTGTAGAGATCTTCTCAGTGAAATGAGATGCAAAGTTTGTGGCGGACAAGGTGGTGGAAGGAGGGGGAGTCACAGGGCGAAGAAGTGCATCAAAAGTGTGAAACAGGTGTTTGGGTTGGTGGGACAGTGTGCTTATGAGGGTGTTGAAGTAGCTTACTTTTGCAGAGGAAAGAGCCATGCTGTAGGAGCGCAGCATAAATTTATAGTGGACAAAGTCAGATGCAAAGTGAGACTTTCTCCAGCAGCGTTCAGCGGTTCTGGAACATTTTTGGAGGTAACGGGTCAGCTTAGTGTGCCAGGGTTGTAGTTGGGGGCGCTTGCTGCGTTTAACTGTAGGAGGTGCCATGATGTCAAGTTGAGAGGAGAGAGTGGAGTTGTAGAGTGAGGTTGCAGAGTTAGGGCAGTTGTGATTTGAGATGGGTAAAAGGAGTGTTTGGAGTTTAGTGGAGAAGTGCTGGAGATCGAGAGAGTTGAGGTTTCTGCGAGGTTGGAGAGTGGATGGTGGTGAGATTTTGGTATGGGGTATGCAGATGTTAAATGTTAGCAGATGGTGGTCAGACAAAGGAAATGGAGCAGTGGCGAGATCAGAGGTGGTACAGAGATTGGTGAAGATGAGGTCAAGAGTGTTTCCTGCAGTGTGAGTTGCTGAGGAAGAAATCTGTGTGAGTCCAAAGGAGGAGGTTACAGAGAGCAGACGAGAGGCATCAGGGCAATTGAGCTTGTTGATAGGGATATTGAAGTCCCCAAGTATGAGAGAGGGAGTGCTAGAGGAAAGAAAGCGGGGAAACCAGGAGGAAAAGTGTTCAATGAATAGTTTAGGGTGACCGGGGGGGCGATAGATGATGGCAATTCTTAAAGGAGTGGGATTAAAAAGGCGTACAGTGTGAACTTCAAATGAAGTAAAGGATAGGGCAGGGGCAGGGAGGATAGGTTGAAAGGTACATTGAGGGGAGAGAAGGATGCCTACACCACCTCCTTTACAGTCAAGTCTAGGAGTATGGGAGAACTGTAGACCACCGAAACATAAAGAAGCACGAGTAGCGGTATCGGATGGAGATAGCCAGGTCTCAGTGAGTGCCAGTATTGTGAGAGAGTTAGAGATGAGGAGGTCATGTATAGCTGTAGATTTGATATTACTACAAATGGAGCGAGCATTCCAGAGTGCACACTGAATTTTGGTAGAGGAGGATAGACTGCAGGGTATTTGGAGGAGGTTTGCATGGTTTCTGGTTATTTTAGTGTGAGCAGATGAGGTGAGGGGCCCTGGGTTGGGAGAGACATCACCAGCTGCCAGAAGTAGGAGGAGAGAGAGAGACAGGAGGTGTGAGTGGGTTTTATATGGGCGGCGACTAGGGTGAGATTGGGTTAGAGCAGGAGAGAGAGAATAGAGAAATGAGTGTAGGGCTTGAGATGAGAGAAGGGGGGAGTGTAGCAGAGAGGGACCTCACAATCACATAGCCCAGGATGGCCAGATCGTCAGCAGGGGGACTTCCTGGGATGCCAGGTCGCATACACTGGTGTGGGATCGCCAGCGAGTACGTAAGTCCCGTGGATGGCGTGGACGTGCTATGCAACCCACCGGCATTTAGAGCCGGTCCCCAGGATGGCATTGCATGCCCGCCATCCATAAGGGGTTAATCTTTTAAGATTATTTTGTTTCGGGTAATGTACTGGAGGATTGGAGGAAGACAGATGTCGTTCCTATATTTAAAAATTGTAGACCTGTGAGCTTAACTTCTGTGATTGGGAAAATGTTTGAAGGGCTATTAAGGGATAATATTCAGAAATTCATTGGGAAGAACTTTATTAGTAATAATCAGCATGGTTTTATGAAACATAGGTCATGCCAAACTAACCTAATTGCATTCTACAAAGAAGTAAGTAGAAGTATAGATCAGGGTGTTGCAGTGGATGTGATCTACTTGGATTTTGCCAAGGAATTTGATACAATTTTTCACAATAGTTTAGTCTTCAAACTAAAAAGAAATTGATCTAGATGAATATTCTTGGTCTTGGGTAGAACATTGACTTAAGGATAGAGTACAACGAGTTGTCATTAATGGTAAATTTTAAAGCTGGACAAAAGGGGTAAGGGTTCTGTTTTGGGACTGCTTCTATTTAACATATTTATAAATGATCTTGCAAAAGGCATTGAAAGCCATGTTTTAGTGTTTGCAGATGACACAAAACTTTGTAAAGTAATAAAATGTGAGCAGGATACTGCTTTGCTGCAGAGGGATTTAGATAAATTGGGGAATTGGGCATTGAAATGGCAGATGAAATTTAATGTAGAGAAATGCAAAGTTATGCACTTCAGGATCAAGCATGCACAAGAAACTTACACCTTAAATGGTAGTGAATTAGGGATAACCACACACAAGAAGGATTTGGGAATTGTTATAGACAACAAATTAGGCAGCAATATGCAATGTCAATCTGCAGTTGCTAAGGCCAGTAAGGTTTTGTCATGTATAAACAGGGGCATACATTCTAGGTATGAAAATATAAATTTGCCTCTTTATAAATCACTGGTAAAACCACACCTTAAATATTCTGTGCAATTTTGGGCACCTGTTCTAAAGAAGAATATTATGGCACTTGAAAAAGTGCAGAGACAAGCTACAAAATTGATCAAAGGAACTGTGCACTTTAGTTATGAAGAAAGGTTAAAAAATTTAAATCTCTTTAGTATGAAAAAATGGTGCCTCAGAGGGGATGTGATATGTATTTGGAGCCAGTACAAACCATTATCTGGAAATCTATTCATAAACAGGGCTATACATAGGACACAAGGTTACACATTTAGGCTGGAAGAAAGGAGATTTAATCTAAGGCAAAGGAAAGGTTCTTTAACAGTAAGAACTATAAGGATATGGAATTCTCTGCCTGAAGAGGTGGTTTTATCAGAGTCCATACAAATGTTTAAACTGTACATGAACTGGGAATACAAGACTAAATAAAACAAGACAGTAGATACAAGGCAAAACAATGAGACATAACCAAGCACTATATATGTAAAACATTGTAGATTTAGACATACATAAATGGCCAAGATGTATGCAGCCCACCACTGCGCCAAAGTACTCCAATTACGGTGGGTCCAATCTGCCTAGATTTGCATGACTAAATAAACAATAAAACACCCACAGTACTTACCTGCAAAGAAAGGAGCAGAGGTAATTAAGCCACTGCCTACATAACCAGACTGAAACAAAAAAGGATTGTGGCAACAAAAAACAAACATTTAAAGGAATCCAGGAGACTGGCAATTCCAGGAATGGAATAAAGGAATGAACCCAGAAATCCCAGCATAAAGAAAACCAGACATAGAATAGAAAACCAGAAAAACCAAGAAAAACTAAACAAGAATTGTAAAAAGAGTACTGGATACCAGAAGCCAAGGCCAGACATCTCCGCAGAACAGAAACAGGATGTGGCAAACGGAAGGTGGGGGAGCGCATGGTCTTTAACATCCACCAGCTCCGTGATGTCGTCATGGAGGAGTGGAAGAGGACTCCAGTGGCAACCTGTGAAGCTCTGGTGAACTCCATACCCATGAGGGTTAAATCAGTGCTGGAAAATAATGGTGGCCACACAAAATATTGACACTGAGCCCAATTTGAACATTTCCACTTTCCAACATTTACTCACTTTTGTTGCCAACAGTTTAGAAATTAATGGCTGTGTGTTGAGTTATTTTCGGGGGACAGCAAATTTATACTGGTATGCAGGCTGTACACTTACTACTTTACATTGTAGCAGAGTGTCATTTCTTCAGTGTTGTCACATGAAAAGATATAATAACATATTTACAAAAATGTGAAGGGGGTACTCACTTTTGTGAGATACTGTGTGTGTATATATATATATAAATATTAAATAATAATATAGATAATTGAATGGTATATCTATATTAATTAATGAGCAATAAAAATAAGACATTTGCCACTTTCCAAATAAATACCCAGGGATATTAAAATAAAAAAACATAAAGTTTAGACAAAAATAAAGTAAAGGCTAAACAACATAATACATTAGACACATAACGTTTTAGATACCTTGAATAAAGATATGGGAGCAATTTAGTATAGAAGTACCTTTGTTCTACAAATTAAAGCTAGGGCTGTGGAAGATCGTGCAGTAGTGATGATTCAGGGGTGTTGAGAGGCCAAGGGACTTTCTAGTAGGCAAGGATAAGAACAAAAATATAGATTTCTCCAACTGTATGCCTTGCGGTAATGAGTAAAGCCACAGCAAGAGTACATAGAGTACATAAACAAACTGACAGATGAGGAGGATTTAACAAAAACATGCCCCGAAGCAACAATGGAAAAGATAACAAGGAAACCATAAGGGGGTTATATTATGAATAATTTGTACCAAACAAAATAAAATATGCAGATACTGTGCAGAATAAAACTGGACATTTGTTTGATTCGGTGTTTATAGTGTCTCAGTCCTACAACTAGGATATTAGTAAAAACACTGCTGAACTATTTTTATTTCTCTCTTTTTCTCTCCCCCTTTCCCCCCTTTTTTTGTTTAGTTTATCTCTTCATGTGAATGAGAACATGGACTACTTAACAGTGTGGTACTGTGTCTGTAGATGATGACTTACCTTTGTGTTGTCTAACACTAGACATGCTATGAGAACAAATAATCAGTTCTCAGGTTTTCTTCTCACTGCTTCCATTTTTAACCCCTCATCTGCTAGCAATGGGTGAGAGGTTAAAAATGTACTCCAGGTTTTCCTAAATAAAATTAATGTACAAAATCATTTAACAAAGTTTAGACAAACCAGAATGATTTTAGTAAAAAAATGTGGTTGTCCACATGAGTTTTTTGTTTTACTAAAACTGAATTAGACAAACAATTGTTTTCCCTTAGTCTATTATTTAAAGGGATATTCTAAGCACAAAATAACTTAGGCTTAATAGAGTAGTTTTAGTATATATATTTAGTTTTAGTAGTGTGTGTATATATATACATGATGCTGCTCCAACCTACCTATCCTCCCTAATACACAAGGCCCCTACGCTCTGCCAAAGACCTAAGTATATCCTCTTTCCATACTCCCACCTCTAATGCTTGCCTCCAAGATTTCTCCAGGGCTGCACCTCTTCTGTGGAACTCCCTTCCCTTCTCCGTAAGACTTTCACCCTGTCTCCACTCATTCAAAAATCATTGAAAACTCACTTCTTCAAGAAAGCATAGCAATTAAACTTGTAGCTGTTTTTTATCAACCACCCCCATAACTCCTCTCCTGCAACTGTCACAAATTGCCTACTAAGCCCTCAGTGAATACTTTTCTAACAACCTCCATCATACCCCTACTTTTACCATTTATGTCACTATACCCCACTCCCTCTAGAATGTAAGCTCATTGAGCAGGGCCCTCTATGTCTCTGTTCCTGTACGTCCAGTTGTCTAGTTACAATTACATGTCTGTTAGTCCATCCATTGTACAGGGCTACGGAATCTGATGGTGCTATATAAATAATAAAATAATAAAGTAAACAGGCTGTACAATAAGTGAAGTTTAAAAAATTAGGAGTCAGGTTGTGTGTCACATCCAGGGATGGTATGGCAAGGGCAAGGGCAAAATGATGAATGGAATGAAAATTGGACATGATCTGTACACCAGAATTGCTTAATTCTGCTGAACATTGTTTTGGAACTTAGAGTGTCCCTTTAATACTTTTTTCTGCACTGATAAACATGGTCTAAAATTTGTATAACATTTTATAAGCACCACCATAAATTAGGTTTATTCAATATGCTAAAAAGATGGTGCTAAAATTGTAATGATTGATAGATTCATAATATGAAACCCACTGAACATATCCCTGTGTTATTTAAGGCTTTCTTGGCACATTGTCCAATTTTCACATTACATAGTTACATAGTTGCATAGCTGAAAAGAGACTTGCTTCAATCAAGTTCAGCCTTCCTCACATTTGTTTTTTGCTGTTGATCCAAAAGAAGGCAAAAAACCCAGTTTGAAGCACAATTTTGCAACAAGCTAGGAAAAAAATTCCTTCTTGACCCCAGAATGGCAGTCAGATTTATCCTTGGATCAAGCAGTTATTACCCTACATTGAAAGATTATATCCTTGAATATTCTGTTCTTGCAAGTATGCATCTAGTAGCCGTTTGAACATCTGTATGGACTCTGATAAAACCACTTCCTCAGGCAGAGAATTCCACATCCTGATTGTTCTTACAGTAAAAAAGCCTTTCCTTTGCCTTAGACGAAATCTTCTTTCTTCCAGTCTAAACGCATGGCTCGTGTCCTATGTAAAGTCCGGTTTGTGAATAGATTTTCACACAATGGTTTGTATTGGCCCCGAATATATTTGTATAATGTTATCATATTCCCTCTCAGGTGACGTTTTTCTAAACTAAATAGGTTTAAATTTGTTCACCTTTCTTCATAGCTGATATGTTCCATTCCTTTTATTAATTTTGTAGCCCGCCTCTGCACTTTTTCTAGTGCCATAATATCCTTCCTTAGATCAGGTGCCCAAAATTGCACAGCATATTCAATATGTGGTCTTACCAGTGATTTATAAAGAGGCAAAATTATATTATCGTCCCGAGAATGAATGCTCTTTTTCATGCATGACAATACCTTACTGGCCTTGGCCACTGCTGATTGACATTGCATATTGTTGCATAGTTTGTTGTCTATAACAATTCCCAAGTCCTTTTCATGTGTTGTTATCCCTAATTTGCTTACATTAAGGGTATACGTTGCTTGTGTATTCTTCATGCCGAAGTGCATAACTTTGCATTTTTCAACATTAAATTTCATAAATAAAAGAAGAAAAGTATCAGGGAGGATGCTTGGCTGTAATTCAAGATGGCCACTGTCTGAGAAACTCTGGGAATTGAGGGGCTGAAAAGAGCTCAGAAAATCAGGAAAAGCTGATTTACAAACTTGAAAATTAAATATTTTACTTGCTGAACACATGCTCCATAATGCTCATGCAAAGGAAAGTTGAAAAATCAGGATGCAGCTCAAAAATGAGCAAATAACCGGAATTTCGCCGGTCACAACATGCGAGGGTCTATGAAGGCAGGACAGACCCTGGCTCCAGTGCAAGAATCGGGGAGAGTAGGCCTTGGGTGGTGAAACTAGAAATAGTCATAAAAACAAAGTACATCTAGGTCTGAGAGTAGTGGGGTCAGCAGAATAAGTAGATTAGAGTTCAGAAATCAGCAAACATTAATTATATTAGCAGTATACAGAAGAAATCATGAGGACAAAATACTCTGACCTGTGCTTGGCTGGAGCAGCAAAGAAAGAGCAATTGACTAGTCTGACAGGGCTTTTTGTGTAATGTTTAAATGTTTTCTGATTGGTTATTCTGCTATGATCTGTGCTGCTGGGAGTTTTTAGTAGACAGAGTTATGCAAATATATGGATGTACATTTAGGGGGGGGGGAAGTATTTGATCCCCTACTGATTTTGAACGTTTGCCCACTGACAAAGAAATGATCAGTCTATAATTTTAATGGTAGGTGTATTTTAACAGTGAGAGACAGAATAAAAAAAAAAAAAAAGAAAACGCATGTCAAAAAAGTCATAAATTCACCGACCTAATGACCTAATTATATACTTTGCTTTCAATCGGCTCTTCAATGGGATCTTCAAAGTACACTGTCTGACAGGCCATGGTCTCACATAGATCCCATCATAACCTTAAATTCCTGCACCAAACCCTTTTACAACACCTCTTTAAATTTTTTATTTTTTTACCATTCATCATATATAAAACTTAAACCATTGTACCGTGTTTCTCCGAAAATAAGACCGGGTCTTATATTAATTTTAGTCACAAAAAACACACTAGGGCTTATTTTCAGGGTAGGGCTTATTTATTTACGGTACCGGTATGTACAGCTCTTTCTCTTTGCACTCATCTTGTCTGGGGATCAAAATACCCTGTCTAATTAATCCACCCCCCTCTAATTAATCCACCCCCCCCTTTAATTAATCCACCCCTCTAATTAATCCAGCCCACCCTTTAATTAATTCACCACCCCTTTAATTAATTCACCCCCTCTAATTAATCCAGCCCACCCTTTAATTAATTCACCACCCCTTTAATTAATTCACCCCCTCTAATTAATCCAGTCCACCCTTTAATTAATTCACCACCCCTTTAATTAATTCACCCCCTCTAATTAATCCAGCCCACCCTTTAATTAATTCACCCCCCTTTAATTAATTCAGCCCACCCTTTAATTAATCCAGCCCACCCTTTAATTAATTCACCCCCCCCCCTTTAATTAATTCACCCCCCACCCCCCTTTAATTCAGTCCCAGACATAAAATATCTACTCACATTTCAAAGATTCCTTGCCCGCCGAGTCCGACCACTGGGTGCCTCACCGCCCGGAAATGGATCCTTCCGCTGAAGATCCGTGAAGGCAGACTGACGGCGCTGCGAAAGGTCGTCATCACGTTGCACGTTGCCGTGGCCCCCAACGCTCCTCCCCCTCTTCCTCATACGGTAGAAGAAGGAAGTCTCACCGGGCCGCAAAGGTGCAATGCCTAGGTCTTATTTTTGGGGTAGGGCTTATATTGCAGCCCACCCCGATAATCTGGCTAGGGCTTATTTTCGGGGTAGGGTGTATTTTCGGGGAAACACGGTATAGTCGATTTAGCGAGATACAAGAATGTCTTCAGCTTATAATTGAGCACTGCTCATTATGTAGCACCCTTTTCGGGTGTCTTTTTGTTGGATTGTGGAGCATGCTACACTATTTGTAATGTTTTGCTTACTTATTGCTCCCCAAAAATAAAGAATTATATAAAAAAAAAAAAGTTATACATTGGTTTGCATGTCAATGAGTGAAATAAGTATTTGATCCCCTATCAATCAAAAATCTATATATAAAGGTACACACAAATAATAAAATAAAATAAAAAGCAGCTACATACACCAATAAGTGACTTAATGAGCTACGAACTCAGAATAAATAAATATATGTGCGCTTTTAAATATGAAACCTAAACAATATAGAAAAATACTTAATCTTTTAATAATGACCACATATATATAAAAAAATAAAATCAATTAATAAATAACAAGCTGTTTCCAATCCTCAACGTTTGATCTAACTAGACAGAAATACTTTGAAATAAATTAAAGTGATACTCATAGCAGTAATATGTAGCAATATGTAATAATGATAATCTCCACCAAGTACCTCCACAAAACAATTGCCACTCGATATATTAAAAACAGGTATATCAAAGGCAATATATAATAAAGTAGTTGAGATAGTTGGAAAAAAAACATAAAAAACATAAAAATAAAAAATACAGAAATACTCAAATAAATAAAAATAATAATAAATATAAATAAATATAAAAGATACCTGACCTCGGTGTGGGCCCCCACCATATGTAAAGATAAAAAATAAAAATAAAGTACAAATGTCCAGAGAACCTCTCAGAGATGCTGGATATAAATAATGGAGGGCAACAAACAAACAACGAGTAGCCAAAATCACCTTATATAAGAGACCCCAGCACCCTAATACCGCAGTCGGAATCTTCAAAAAAGACCGTGGCAGGGGTGAAATAATAAAGTATAGGTGCAGGGAAATGGATATAAATCAAAAAGCTGCCCGAATTGTGAATGCCCTTGTAGATTCACCGCGGTCTGAATCTTCGCAAAAGACCGCGGTAATCAGCCAGATGAAGATAAAGCACCAAACACAGGGAAGACCGGAGGTATGAAAACAGCCAGCAGAAATGTATACACAGATCGGCGCGTTTTGTCCCAAGACGTGGAACTTTATCAAGATCGATACGTGTACAAACACCCCACTAGGGTTTATATACCTGACCTGAACTCAGCAGCATTCAGCAGCTTGTTAGGTATAAACCTCACAAGTTCAATGTTAAATCAAGCTTAACTCAGCAAGAGCAGACCAGAATAATTTCAGTGATTTGAGAACCCAGCAAGCTCCCCTGGACATCCCCTATCAATCAGCAAGATTTCTGACTCCTACGGGTCTTTTATACAGGTAATGAGCTGAGATTAGGAGTGCCCACAAGGTCCATCTAGTGGTTTAAGAAGAAGTACATTAAGATCCTTGAGTGGCCTAGCCAGTCTCCAGATCTTAAGCCCATAGAAAATCTGTGGAGGGAGCTGAGGGTTTGAGTTGCCAAATGTCAGCCTCGAAACCTTAATGACTTGGAGAGGATCTGCAAAGAGGAGTGGGACAAAATCCCTCCTGATATGTGTGCAAACCTCCTGATATGTGTGCCAACTACAAGAAACGTCTGACCTCTGTGATTGCCAACAAGGGTTTTGCCACCAAGTACTAAGTTGAATGGGTCAAAGACTTATTTCACTCATTGACATGCAAATCAGTTTATAACTTTTTTGACATACATTTTTCTGGATTTTTTTTTTTGTTATTCTGTCTCTCACTGTTAAAATACACCTACCATTAAAATTATAGACTGATCATTTCTTTGTCAGTGGGCAAACATTCAAAATCAGCAGGGGATCAAATAGTTTTTTCCCTCACTGGATGAGATATATGTTAAAATAATGTACATATAAATATATAAAATAGAGTAATATATGTAAAGGAATATACTTAAGATAATCTGTAACTTCTACATTCTCATGCAGAACCTAGGCCCTGTTAGAGTATCAACATTCCTCTGTTGAACATATATATTAGAAAAATAAAACTATGAAAGCACAAATAAAATACAGTAGTAGGCTAAAGGAAACTTTGCAATAAAATTGCATCTAGAACTATGTCATGGGAGCTATTTAATTTAAGATTTGAACAAAATATAAATCCCACAATTGCTTAACAAAGATTTGCATTTACCCCAGTAAAAACAAATGAGTTATTGAATTTGTTATTGCAAGTTCTAAAGTATCCAATTACACGAGAGAGAGAAATATATATGTGTATGTATTTTCCAATAGTGTGTGGAGAAAGAACCCCACATAATTCTAACAAGAAAAATTCACACCATTTCGAATCGACAACCTGGGAATAGCAACATTTTGACCTGAAAACAAGTTGCCCTGAAGCAATAAGAAAAGTTTCATTCAGGTTCTCCATATAACACCCAAACTCATTGGAGTTAACTAGTAAAATTTATCGAAACAGTATAAGTCAAGTTCTTTCAAATCAATACAAATCTCAGATAAAACTAAAATGCAATAAGAATCTGGCAAGGGCTCTTTCTAAAAGATTAGTGTTAATGCAAAATAAGAGCCCTGAGGATAATGATCTATTGTGGTGGAGCACAAGACTTTTATTTCTAAATCTTTTTCATTTATTTCACTCTGGACACCTTTATTGGCATTCTGGGTGTATGAAATAATGCTCAATATATTATCTTCAAGAACAAAATATTGAAATGTTAAGAATCCCTTGAAGATAGAATGTTTCTGTTTATTGAAGTCATTACTGTTGCCTCTTTTGAATAGAATAGCAAAACTTGTTTTAATGAAGCTAAACTTTTGCTTTGTAGAAAAAGTATAATGAATATTCACAGTTAAGTAAAAACAAACAAACAAACAAATAAAATTGGGGTTCATCAGTTCGGTATAAACTAGAACTCCCAGTGTTCTTTTTGGGGATAAACATGGCATACCTTGTAATTCACTGTAAAAAGCCAGAGTTCTGGCTTATTTGCCACCAAGTTTTGTTACAGTATTTTGTCAGAATTATTATGTCTTTTTTTATTGTTTTTTCTAATTACATGTTTTGGGATTTTACTTATTACGGCCTAGTCAAGTCTATAAGTCTAACAAGATATTTGTACATTATAATGCATCACTGGGTAAGGCATTGTTTACTACATTGCTTTGAATCTGTAATTAGATTTTATGTGAAATTATACAGGGCTCTGGCAGAGCTAACAATAGGCTTCCACATTCACAAATAACTGTATTCTATAAAAGCTGCATATCACGAGAGGGCCAATAATACAATGAAATAAAACACGGTTACAAAGTATTATTGTAACCACAGAATATGAGAAGCACATCTTAAAATATTAAAGTGATACTTCACCTTTTATGCAACATTTGTTACTAAGTCAGCGTTTTTCAGTGACCGTTAAAATATTTTATTATATAACCTTGAAACCGTGATGGTACATCAACATGTATATCAAATATATATATATATATATATATGTATATATATATATATATATATATTGTTTGCATGTTGGTTAATAGAAACATCAAATATAGGACAACTGAAAATCAAGCCTGGCACTTTCCAATCTAAAAAGCATTTATTTCTTATTCCTCCTTAGGACATCAATCTGTCTATCAGGGGCATTGCTGAGGGGAGACTGACTGGGGTTGGGGGGCTCTGGGGTGATACAGCAGATATGTGTTTATAAATATAAGTTTATATAATACTCTGAATTCATTTATAGATTTGCTGTCGCTGTGTGATGAATTGAACATATTAGAGGTTAAGGTTGGACTTAGGATGTGGTATACAGCTGAATTAGAAGAGGCTTTAGTAAATATATGTGGAGGGAGCCATACAATTTATGGTTGGGTTGGAACCAACCTCAATCTAATTTCTTTAAATCGCTTGAGATATTTGTGTGTGTGTGTGTGTGTGTGTGTATATACACACACATACGTGTTTAAAGTAACTCTGTAGGAACTGATATATACTGCAATTAAGCATGTTCAGATGAGTCCAGCCCCTGGTTTCATATATATATATATAGGAGTCAGGCCAACTCCTTGGTTTTGCACCCCTTTCTGTCACAGGTGCCTCACCTCAGGGTCCCAGATGGAATTGTTTCCCCCAAGTAAGAGGGTTAATCTCATAAGAGCAGACATTAGGCTAATAGAGTAGGACCTGCCAAAAATAGGGTACATTGACGTTGTTGCAGGCTTATGCATTATATGATCATGTACTGTAACAAACCCCCGATTATTTTTGCTTAGATAAGGTGTTTTTAAATTGTTAGTGACATTTCATCTATATGACTTTTACACTAAACACATTAAACACATTTTGCAGTAAATTTAAATTTAGGCTAAAATAAAATAATCAAAACATTTTGCTACATTTTGAAATTCGTTTTTCAATTCACTACAGATTGGTGTTTAGTTTATAAATCCCCATTATATATATATATATATATATATATATATATATGTATATATATATATATATATATATATATATATATTGAGAATTTATATATAGGAGTCATCTGTGCATTTGTTTTCATTTTCTATTGATTGAAAGGCTTTGCTAACATTTGCTGTCAATGTTAATGTCAGTTTGTTTATGATGAGTGTATTAGAAAGACTATGATATCTCTGAAGAGCAAAGGAATTCAATTTTTTCATGGCCTTAAGGTTCACGTAATGTATAGTTTTTTTTTTTAAATATTAATTAGAAAATGGGCTTTATTGAATCTGAAATACTCTTTGGAATCTACTCAAAAAGCATTATGCTAACCCTGGCCCTACAGATGTTTATAAATTAAATTTCCCATAATGCTCAGTTACTCTTTTGATGAAGACAGATGAACAAGTCAACATATGTTACATAACCACAGAAATCAGGCAAAGTGTAATAAAATAATAAACATTGTTAGTATGTTTGCCATGCTTTCTTGTGGCATGAGAAGTTACTCTAATAGGGTTGATAAAGTCAGAAGCACATGTAAGTTTACTTGAAAATTAATACAATATTACATTTTCCTGGAAAACAACTGCTTCCTTTTGCTTATAAATTAGTGTCAGAACCTCACAATGTTATCACTGCACAAACTTCACTCTGTAAGTAAACAATTTGGACAACTGTATTTTGTTTCTATTCTTTTTTGTGGTGTTTAACCCCTTAAGGATGGAGCCAAATGTACACGTTGTGAACAAAACAAAATGTAAACAAAACCTGGCATTTGCGCTACATGTCTGTCCATCCGTAATTCACCTCTTTCATAGTAAATGCACCCACCCTTATTATATATCATTTTATTCAGGGGAAACAGGGCTTTCATTTAATATCAACTATTTAGCTGTGAAACATAATTTAATATGAAAGAAATGGGAGAAAATAATATTTATTTTTTTAGTTCTACATGACATTTTACTGTCAATGTCATAATACTGTTTGTTTTTACTGCAATAAAATACACATATCTGTATTCAGCAAAGTCTCACATGTAAAACAGTACCCCCTATGTACATATTTTATGGAATTTTGGGAAGTTACAGGGTCAAATATAGCACGTTACATTTGAAATTGAAATTCGCCAGATAGATTATGTTGCCTTTGAGACTGTATAGTAGCCCAGGAATGAAATTTACACCCATAATGGCATACCATTTGCAATAGTAGACAACTCAAGGTATTGCAAACGGGGCATGTCCAGTCTTTTTTAGTAGCCATTTGGTCACAAACACTGGCCAAAGTTAGCGTTAGTATTTGTTTGTGTGTGAAAAATGCAAAAACCGCCAATTTTGGCCAGTGTTTGTGACTAAGTGGCTATTAAAAAAGACTGGACATACCCCATTTGCAATACCTTGGGTTGTCTTCTTTTGCAAATGGTATGCCATCATAGGGGTAATTTTCATTCTTGGGCTACCATAGGGTCTCAAAGGCAACCTAACCAATCTGGCAAATTTTAACGTGAAAAAAATGAAACACAAGCCTCATATTTGACGCTGTAACTTTTGAAAACTCCATAAAACCTGAACATGAGGGGTTGTACTGTTGTACTCGGGAGACTTCGCTGAACACAAATATTTGTGTTTCATAACAGTAAAAAGTATCACAGCAATAATATCGTCCGTGTAAGTGCTGTTTGTGCGTGAAAAATGCAAAAAATGTTACTTTTACTTGCGATATCATCGTTGTAATACATTTTACTGTTTTGAAACACTAATATTTGTGTTCAATATTTGGGCTTCCTGTGTTCAGTCTCCCGAGTAGAACAGTACCCCCCATGTACAGGTTTCATGGTGTCTTGGAAAGTTATAGGGTTAAATATAGTGCTAGCAAATTAAATTCCCTTTACTTTCGGCATGGGTTGTCAGGCAGATCCCGCTAATTGTAATTAATTAAGATACCTAATTATGTAAAAATATTACATAAATATATATGTAGAATTAATATATGTATATATATATACATATGTGTATATATATGTATATATATATAATTTTTTTAAATATTTTTATTTATATATAGGTATATATATATATATATATATATATATATAGTGATATATACGTATATATATTTATGTATATAGATATATATATATATATATATATATATTATTTCATTCTAAGTGTATTTTTATATAAATATATATATATATATATTAATATCACAATACAGTTAGAACGAAATAACATACATCTATATATTTTTTTAATTATTTATTTTTAATTTTTTATTTAATTTTTTAACGTATTTACATTTTTTTATATTAGATATAAATATATACATAACAATAATTATATATATATTTAATCAGTATCCGTCTACGTGTAATTTGATATTAATATATATATATGTATATGTGTATATATATACTTAGATCATATATATATATATATATATATATATAATATATATATGATCTAAGTATATATATATATTTTTTTAAACTTTATTAATTTTATTTTATTCGATTTCCAGCCAGCAGGGGGACTACCTGTTATTACAGGCAGTCCTCCTGCTGGCAATGCTAACCCGGCCATGTGATTGTGAGGTCCTTGCAAGGACCTCGCTCTCACATGGCCGGGGGGGCTGCAGGAGGTCGGATGTGCCGCGGGGGGCTCCCTGGGAGTCCCCCCAACCGCGATCGCCGGCGACCGGGTAAGCAAAAAAAAACCAGAGGGCGCACTATTACGCCCGGCGGCATTTAGAGCCGCCTAAAATAGGACGTAATAATACGCCCTCCGGTGTTAAGGGGTTAATAAACATTGTGTGTTTTGAAAAAATAAATTAAATTGTCAGATAGGGAGAATATGGATAAATATAAGGGTATTTGATTTATTTTGTTTTGAAGGGAAAGGTTAAAGACTTTGGAGCATATGAATCTCGATGATCAAAATAGAAAAAAATGGTCATCGCCATGGTACATTATTTAGGAGAGTTGAGCACTCCAGTGATATTGTACTTAGCTTTTATTATATGGAACTCTGGGAAGGAATTGGTGAACAATTAAGTTCACTGACAGTAAGGCAGTGCTGGTGTCCTAAAGAGGAAACATTTCTAGAGGTCACACAACAGTGTGACAGGCGTAATTAAAACAGTTACTTCACTGTCTCAAAAAATGTGAATTTGTCAAACAACAATGTAACAGCAGTATTCAATAGTTTTATGGGACTGCAAGAAATCCACTGCAGGCCACAAATGTACTATTTAGCACAAAAAACTGTGATTTTTTAAACCAACAATGTAACAGTAGTATTTAAGGGTCTTATTGGACTGCAAGAAATGCACTGCAGGCCGCAAATGTTTTATTTAGCACAAAAAAAGTGTGATTTTTTTAAACCAACAATGTAACAGTAGTATTTAACGGTTTTATTGGACTGCAAAAAATGCACCGCAGGCCGCAAATGTACTATTTAGCACAAAACAAATGTGAATTTTTCAAAGTGCGATGTAACCACAGTATTTGACAGCTGTATTTGACTCTCAGATTTGAAGTGCACGCCCCAAATTAACTTTTTAGTTGTCTTCCTTTTGGGTAATTTGGATATAGACATATTTGCCCAATGTTATTGCACAAAACATTAGGATAGGAACAGGTCTCATGTCTATACTCAAACTAATAAACTAATAGCTCACTGCATATGGCTACAGGTAGTTAATAAGGGATTGTGGAAACTCTAGATCAGGAGTAGGCAACCTTTTAGCAGCACTGTGCCAATATAGGATTGTGATGTCCCGTAGCGTTCCGGTCCTTTTTTTTTTTTTTTTAATGGAGGTGTGTATGCTGCCGTATTCTGCTTGTGTTATTTTTACTGTAATTGCTTTGTATCATTGTATTTGTGCATATATGCAGGGCCGTCTTTAATAGGGACTGGACCCTGGGCAAAGCATTTGCTTGGGGCCCCCTGGACCCTGTCCCCCCTCCCCAGGCATGCAATCATGTCCTCCACCTCAACACAGTGGCTGACCTAAAGTAGAGAGGTGCAAGAATTTTTGGGGGTCTCCCTGTTGCACGGGTGATTAAAAAGGTAGATCCCCATCTGTTGTGCAACTCCAGAAATGCATTGACAGCTGGGGCTCTACCATTTACCCATGTTTGCAGGTCTGTATTTAGCATTAAGCAGTTTTAGTGTGTTTGAATGTAAACAGGTTTTTGTATGGAATATGTTTGTATGTGGTGTTGGCGTGATTGCAAGCATGTATTTGTGTAGTGTTGGTTTTTGAATGCAGGGGTGTATTTACATATAATTTTGGTGTGTAACACAGACATATGTTTGTACATAGTGTTGAAATTTGAATGCAGGGGTGTATTTGTGTGTAGTGTTAGTGTGTGAATGCTGAGATGTATGCACATATACACACACACACACACACAGAGATATATACACACTGAAATGCACACACAGAAATACTGAGACACACACACACACACACAGACATGCTGACATACAAACATACTGACACACACACACAGATATACTGACACAGACATACTGACACACATAAAGACATACTGACACACACACACACATATATACTGACACACAAACATACTGACACACACAGATGACACACACACACACTGACAGACATAATGACACAGACATACACTTAAAAACCCACCCTCCAGTTTCCTACCTTTCCTGCTGGTGGCTGAAGGTGTTTGGGAGTTGGGGTCTAGCGCTCATGGCCAGCCCCCTCCAATCTGCCTACTCTTCTTTCCCGCGCGCTCCTCTCTTTGTGGGAGGAAGTTTGGCTCTAGCAGCCTTGAGTGCCATGCAAAGACACCTCGAGTGCCGTGCATGGCACTAGTGCCGTAGGTTGCCTACCCCTGCTCTAGATAGTTTTGCTTAGTATAATTTTATGTAAATCTATGGTTTTTTTAAAGTTGGCTTTATTTAATATTGCTAGATGTCTACAGTTGCAATGGTAGAAGCTTGTTACAGAGAATATACATAGGAAATCCAGAAAATGCTGGTAAATAATCAGATTTTTATTGTAGTGGCATCCAATTCAAAATAAAATTAAGAGGTGCACTGTAAGCCAAAAATTTGCTATTAAATCTAAACAAAAAACAAAACCCTGCACTGGTAGATAAACTGTGTGTAATGAATACTCCATAGCATCGAAAAAGACTGTTAGTTCCATAAATAAATAGAATAGCATGAATATAAATGCAAATATTGAAATAAAATTGAAGCAGTGTTTGTTTGTAATGACGAACAAAGAGCCAGAGTGAAGATAAGGATGTGGATGAAATAATGAGAACAAAATAAAAAATTGAAATTATTGAGACATCTTGGGATGGGTATTACTACATTACAGATAAAGAAAAGTAAATAGAAAACCGAAAAGAAACATGCAATAACAAAAAATAAATAAGTACATTGTACATGCAATATATACATTGAAAAATACATTGTAAAATATTCAGTACCGTATATACTCGAGTATAAGTCGAGTTTTTCAGCACATTTTTTGTGCTGAAAACCCCCACTCGACTTATACTCGAGTTAATGTCTGTATTATGGCAACTTACATTGCCATAATACAGACAAGGACCGCCGGGCTCGTTACAAGCCCGGCGGTCCTGTTGGGGGCTGACAGTGAGCGGTTACTTACCTTTCCTGTGGCTCCTGTCAGCTCCCTTCTCCTCCGTGCGGCTCTTCTGACAGCTCCCACTGTAAGTCTTGCGAGAGCCGCGGGGTCACCGCGGTTCTCGCGAGACTTACAGTGGGAGCTGACAGAGGAGCTGCATGGAGGAGAAGGGAGCTGACAGGAGCCACAGGAAAAGTATGTAACCGCTCACTGTCAGCCCCCCCTCCTACACAGCCCATCCACTGGACCACCAGGGAGTGAGAGCCCCCATCCCTGGCAAGCTAACAAGCAGGGAGGGGGGACAAAAATTAAATTAAATTAAAAATACAAAAAAATACAATAAAAACTATTAAAATAAAAAACTTTAAATATTAAAATAAGATAAAAAACTTAAATATTCAAATAAAAGAAAAAACTTAAAAAATTAAAAAAAAACCAAAAACTTAAATATTCAAATAAAAGAAAAAAGTTAAAATATTAAAAAAATAAAAAAACTTAAATATTCAAATAAAAGAAAAAACTTACAATATTAAAAGAAAAAAATTATAATAAAAATGCCCTCCTTCCACCCAGTTCACACACACACAAACACACACAAACACACACACTAATACAAACACACACTCTGCATTATATACACACACACTCATACAATCTGCATTCTACACACACACTCATACAAACACACACACACACACTCTGTATTATATACACACAGAGTGTGTGCGTATATAATGCAGAGTATGTGTGTTTGTATGAGTGTGTGTGTAGAATGCAGATTGTTTATGAGTGTGTGTGTGTATATAATGCAGAGTGTGTGTTTGTATGAGTGTGTGTGTGTATATAATTCTAAAATCACAGAATTTCATAGCGCCAAGTTTTACCCTCGACTTATCCACGAGGCATAGCATATTTCACAATTGTTGGTCACAAAACTGCCCTCGACTTATACATGAGATCGACTTATACATGAGTATATACGGTAATTTAACATAATTAAGCAGAAAGTAAAAGTAGACAATAACTATCTTTTGATTCTTCTTTTATTTGTGACTCCATTTGTATGTTTAGTTGCATGCTGTGGATGGGACACAACATTTGTGTGTAGGGGCTAAGACAAGCATTTAGGAACCACACTTCCAAGTTGCACTGTTTGTAGTGTGATTATAAGAGATTTCCTGGTATTCTTGGAGCTGCAGTAGGACGTTGTGTTTTCCCTGGTGTGTGTATGTATATCTCTCTAATGTCTTGCATTTGACTAAAATTCATTTTAATGACTCGATTATTCCTTGCTTTCAGACTTCTGTGTGTCTGTGTTTGTGTCATCTGTGCCTATGTTGACTTCATAGGAGGAGCACAAGAGATGTAAATATATTGGGAATACCCTGCACTTTCTCCTGTAGGTTCACTGAAGGTCAAGGACATCCTCCAGGATGAAAACCCCTTCCACCTGAAGTAAGTGGATAGTTAATACATTGCTAAACACAAATACACACACCAGTCAAGCCATAAGACTTTCTTTTCCCACAGAAATCTCACTTTAATAGTGCTCTCACTACTGCAAAGGATTCTGGATAGGCATATGCAAATGAGCTCAACAAAGAACCACATTTTTTCCTCATAATTCCACTTTATACATGGGTTCCTTGGAGTATGTGTCTGCTGTATACAACAGCTTTGAAACAAACAAGTCTTATGGCTTGACTGGTGTGTGTATTTGTGTTTAGCAATGTATTAACTATCCACTTACTTCAGGTGTAAGGAGTTTTCATCCACAATTTTTTCCCCACCACAACTCTTGGTATGTACTTTACAAGTAACACCAAGCCTCCATAGCAAGCCAGTAACCAACCTCATGTTGATGAGTTGCATTAACAATGAAACAGCTGTTCGTGAGTGGTTCTCTGGCTTTGCCCCTCTTCATGGTTTCAAAGCTGTTGTTATACATCAGACACATACTCCAAGGAATCCATGTATAAAGTGGAATTTTGAGGCAAAAACGTGATTCTTTGTTGAGCTCATTTGCATACGCCTACCCAGAATCATTTGTAGTAGTGAGAGCACTGTTAAAGTGAGATTTCTGTGAGAAAAACAAGTCTTATGGCTTGACTGGTGTGTGTATTTGTGTTTAGCCATGTGTTAACATGTACAGTATATATATAATACACAAGATCCAGCACACTCACCCATCCACTAAACAGCAACTTCAATGTTGAAAGATTTTATTTGTTTTTTTAAAAACACCTAATCTAGGCAAAAATAATGGGTGTTTAGTCAGGCCAACTCCTTGGTTTTGCACCACTTCCTGTCACAGGTGCCTCACCCCAGGGTCCCAGATGGAATTTTTTCCCCAAGTAAGTGGGTTAATCTCATAAGATCAGACATTAGGCTGTTAGTGTAGGACATGCCAAAGATGGGGTACACTGACGTTGTGGCAGGCTTATGCAATGTATGATCATATTATGTAACTAAACCCCAATTATTTTTGCCTAGATTATGTGTTTTTTTAAAAACAAATAAAATCTTTCATCATTGAAGTTGCTGTTTAGTGGATAGGTGAGTGCGCTGGATCTTGTGTATTGCATAATTTGGCCCCCAGCAGCACCCCCATTTATGCATGTTCAGGTGAGTGCAGACAAATCCCCCTTGTTATATATATATATATATATATATATATATATATATATATATAATATATTCTGTTCAAAGATTGCTGTGATATGAATAATACATTCCAGCATCCATTCCTCTTCTATAATCTCAAAATTGTATTTGGGAATCAATACAGTTAAGTCAAGCAGTGGATGTGTGTATCTTCTAAACCTATTTCTTAATGATTTTTCTTGTCTGGGGGGAATCTTGAGCTTTCAGACCTAGATCCATAGTTGTAAATTCTTCATATAGTATAGGTAATATTATGTGGGATTGGAAAAAAAAGGATGTTTTTTTTAAATCAATGTTTACGATTTTCACCAAGTCAGTACTGTCCCTCATGTAGATATTTGAATGAGCTGTATTTTCATTACGCCATATTTTCATAAACAAAGAATTATACCCCAAAATTAAATTTTTGCAGTAAAGTCAGAGTCTGCTTAGTTCTGACCCACATCTCATCAACAGCAGCCAATGGGAAATGAATTAAGCAATGTGATTAGCTGTAACAGTCCGGATAAAATAGTAAAACTGTGTTGGGCGGTGAGGTCACTGGGGATGATTGTTAGATATGTGGAAGCATTCAATCAAGGCATCTGTTTGTTTTACCTTACAGGAACAGGGGATTAAACCTGCACTGTGAATGTTTACATGGTGAGTTCAATAAAAACATGGCAACATTTCATTCTTTGTGTGTTATTAGTTTAAGCAGACTGTGATTGTCTATTGTTATGACTTAGATGATGATCAGATCACATTTTATGACCAATTTGTGCAGAAATCCATATCATTCCAAGGGGTTCACATACTTTTTCTTGCAACTGTAACTGGTAGAACATAAGTTTAAACTTTAACTGTACCAGAGTTCTAGGTCTGAGCTGTAATATAGGCACAATACAATCCCAAAGGAAAATATTTTTTTATTAATATATTTCTTACGATTTAAACAATATTGAGAAAAATATTTAAACCAAGCAGATAGGTAACAACCACTTTGTACAATACAGACGAATTGTGATAGAAAATAAGTTTAGTTCAGAGACTTATAACATATAGAATTTGTTTTGTGCCTAATAGGCACTTCCTCAGATACAAGGTTTCTAAAAAAGTGCCATTTAGGTATGATACGCGTAAGCACCTCTCTTTCTGTGCACTGCCTCGCAGCACTTTGTAATTTTCAAATGTACGCAAGCTGGATGGATTAAAGTTATAATTTCTACTTACCCAATTGAGCCTAGTTGTTTGTAGCTGTCTGTGTTTACCTTTGTTAGAGAACAGGAATAGGTCCATGTATCGTTTGATTTGCTTTTAAATTCCCTTTTTAAAATTGTAAAGAGCTGCAGATTAAGTTGGTGATTTATCTACCTGCAGTGCTGCTACTACTGCTAATAATAATAAAGGTGATATAACAGAAAATGAGACAAACCATTACTATGTTAACAGGAACAAGAGGTTAATGAGGACCCTTCTCAAATGAGTTTATAATCTAAAGTGCTGTTCATTTTTTATCAATTGTATTGCATGAACTTTGTTGGCTTTTCATTTATTTTTTATGAATCTACATAGACAATTCAGTTAAAAGTTTCTTCTAAAATATGCTATCAATATTTTGTATTTTGATCTTATTTTGAACTCGGTATTGCAACTGAGTCATAATTATTTTCAGTTACAAATGACTTGGAGCTATTTATTTAAATGTCATCTATTTTATTTTTATTGTTAACATTTCTTTTACTGATTTTCTCTTTCCTAAGCACAGACTTCCACATTGGTTTCTTATTATTGAAAGAGGAATTTATGAAAATGCATATATATATACAATCATGTGTAGATTGGATTAGCCCTATTAGTCCAATAGACAATACTCTGGTATTTTGGCATCTTATAAATATATATATCTTGTAATATAGTGGTTCCAAAACTTTTAAGGTTTAAGGCGCCCTTAATATTTTAATATTTTTCCAAGGCTCCCCCAGTTAAAACAATTTCCTAGGTTGTATATATGTACAGCGCAGTGGCATATACTTGGCTCCTGTTCGAAAGAAATGCTTGCCATGCAAGTGCAGATCCAGAACCTAATCTTGGAGGGGCACTGGTAGATTATTTAAAGAAACAATCTAGGCACAATAACCGCTACAGCACTTTGTAGTGGTTATGGTGCCAGTAGTGCCGTAGTGTCCCCCCAGAGTAGTCAAAATGATTAAGAACAGTTTGACAACTTACCTGGGATCTTCCGGGATAGGAGCTGTAGCATTATGTTTGTGAAGGATGTAGTGTGTGTGAAGGATGCAGTATGTGTGTGTGAAGGGTGCAGTGTGTGAGTATGTGTGGCAGTTTGTGCGTGAGGGGTACAATGTGTGTGGGGGGTAAAGTTTTGTATAATTAAGAATAGAAACGTGGAAATAGATAACTTATAAAGTTTAAAACACAATGTTTATTTTTTGTACTTAAACTACATCAACATAAGGCAATCAGCCAATCTAGCATTATTAAATATCAAAATAATGAAAAGAAAAAGTGAATCCAACATTATATATAAATGATACATAATAAATAGATAACGTATATTATGAGTAGTTTAATTTAGTATCAATCAAATATCAACCCTTCCTAATGTAATTAGGGATCATTAATACATGCACAATTGGTAAGGTAAAGCCTTTTTTTCAAAAAATTAGTATTGACAGTTTAGTAAAAATATAGTGCTTAAAAACTCCCTCCATGATCTAACAATGAGTCAATAGCCACTAAAGTCACACAGGCCACTTCATCTTAATGAAATGGTCTGGGTGCAATTGCCCTGTCCTTGTATCCCTGCAATGTAAAGAGACTACAATGTTTATATTGCAGGGTTAAATCCTCAGTACAACAGCCACTAGAGGTGCTTCCACAGCACCGACTGAGTAAAGCAGAGATGCATTTGCAGTGCTTGCTACGCATGCGCGTTGGGTCCCCAATACTACTCTATGAGGACATCAGTGAAGGAGGCCATACCTCTTCCATGGCATTGCAGGAGGTGGAGAGCAAAGTAAGTAAGGAATTTTATTTTATTATTTTATATGTCTAATAGAGGGTAGTTAAATAGGGACAGGGACACTAAATATTTAGGAATGCAGGTTTGTAACAGGTTTGTATGAAACAAAGTAACAAAATAATAAACAATTTTAAATACATCGAAGCTGACTCTGAATTCAATTAGCATACAAAGGATTATATATAGAACTTATTAGAGGTAAAACTGCAGATTTATATTTATGGGCCCCCCAGTTGAGTCTGTTTACCTTACCTTATAACCCATACAGTGCTAGACTCTCTGCAACAACCACTCTGCCAGTGCTGAGATCTCTTTGGGGAAGTATTGAGGTGCGTTTTTCACTTATGTGGCACTCACTGCACTGTGCCAATCCAGGATTTTTTTTTTTATTATTGTTCATAATAAAGAAGACTTATGCTCAAGACTAGAGGAGAGTCTGATAGGGGTAGGCAGGCTGTTCCAAAGGAAAGGAGCCACCCGTGAGAAGTCTTGCAGATGTGAATTTGCAGTAAGGGTGCAAACAGCAGACAGGAGAAGGTCACCAGTAGAGCGGAGAGAGCTAGAGGGGGCATACCTATGAATCAGTGAAGAAATGTAAAAGGAGCTAGAGTTGGTTAGAGCTTTATAGGTAAGAAATAGTATTTCAAATTGCCACCTGTAGGGTACAGGAAGCCAGTGTAAGGATTGAAAGAGGGGTGAGGTGTGAGAGGAGCAACAAAAGAGAAAGATCAGCCAGGCAGCAGCATTTATTACAGATTGTAGGGGGGCAATTGCTTAACCCAATAATTTGTGATTGTGATTGTTCAGTATCCACAAAAAGTACGTGCTTTCTTCATCTAGTGTTAGAACTAGTTATCAACCAAACGGTCTCCTGTTTTCTCCTTTTACCAAGGTTTGCTCAGTCAGTTCAAAGCATAGCTGGGACCTCATGTATGCTTGTCCCTTTAATTCTTTAGATAAGATAGCAACAGTTGCAGTTATTTATTATGCACCTGATGTTATCTATATATCTGAATTACTGGCCACCAAAAAGCTTCCCCCCATGATAACAACAGGTCACTGACCTAGCAGTCTATACTATAAATGTAAAATGGCATGCTGGTGCTTTGCACCTTTTAGATCTTCAATGGTCTCCCCCTGGTATAAAGGCTATTGTTTCACCACTTTACATAGTTCACAGTTATTTGGTCCAATAACATTTAACACATAAATTGCTGTAGCATTTGTGCATGTGTTTACTCTTCTACATTGGATGTTTATTCGGCCTTTTAACAAACAACCCCAGTGTTTCCTAATCACATTCAATCAATGATATTGCTTCTGAAAGCTAGTATCTTTGCAACTTAATTTCCCCCTCCACTTCACCTCCAGTGAGTTTAGATAATATATATCAGAAGAAATTCATATTATCCTGTTTTCAGTATTTAAACCACTTTCCATATACTTTACATAAACACCATCAAAGATATATAGGCACAAAAATTCACATGAAATTAGATGTTACAAGAAACTGTTTTAAACAATTAAGTATGAGTGCATTGTAATTTAAATGTAATGTAATGCTCTTAAAGGGACACTTAAAAGGATCATGGAGGGAGTTTTTGAGCACTATATTGCCACTGCCCAAGCACACAAAAATAGATCACTGTTTAGTAGGTATTCCCTAAATAAAAAACATGCATGTATTTAATAATGCATTATGTTCATTGGTTGTATATCTAGAAACATCTTGCAAAAGCTGACGTTCTATTGTCTGCAGCATTTGAAGACCCTCCCATTTTTTCCCCAGCACAGACTTTCTATAGCTGTCCAATTACAGACTTCCCAAGGCAGCTCAATGATAATGTTCTGCAAGGCCTCTTGAATTGAGCTAAACAATCAGGAAGAAACAGGACTGGTTGTTTGACAGCCAAATGGGTTTAACATGGTGACTTTATAAAACCGCTGATTTCTGTTGAAGTCTACACATTTTGTAAAAGTAAAAAAAGAGGGCACACTATTTTCACATAAGACATGTCAGCAAGTTAAAGTGCTTTAGGGGTTCAGAGTGTACTGTTAATAAAAAATGTATTTGGTTCATGTAAAATATTGTTTCTATTCACAAGTGTATGTCTTATAAAAAGGCTTTATTGAAAAAATATACTATACATCTTTAATTTTTTTTAAGCATCTTATGTATCGTTATCATGATATTAACCTCTTTTTGTAACCCATTTTTCTGACATTTGATTCTGCTTTTCAGTTGCCTTAAGGGTTAGAATGGGAACCTTTCTCTTAAATGTAGAATAAATCAAAATCTCTTTTGGGGATATATATATATATATATCTATATATATATATATATAGATATATATATATATATATATTATTAAAGAAGAGAAACAATTGCAGTTTTAAAAAAACTAAACATTACATATCTGTAAAGTAACTACTGATCAATTTAAAATGTTTCATTATTCCATACAGTGTTAAAATTTCTGCTGACCAGACATAAAATGTATACTTAAAATGTATATGTGTAATTACTGATTTTCACACATAAAACAAAAGTAAATTATTATCTCAAAGTACAAAATTGATTCATTGACCTTTGTGTAAATATAGAAATGTTTAGCCAGAGAATGTTCGACAAATATACTGTATATGCTTTGTCTGACTTACTGCAAATGTTATTATCTTTTCTCTTGTAAACAATTCTTCCCATAACTGATCCATTAATAGTGCATTATAGAAATTCCCTTTATACCTCTTTGTTTGCAAAATGGCCTTGAGTCCTGGTTCCCAGGTAGCGGTGATATTGCTTAGAGAATAAGTATTATTAATCTTGCTTTTGGAACAGTTTAGAGCCTGCAGCATTTTTTCACTATACTTGTCTGTTGTTGTTTTTTTCTTTTTTGTTATTATTATTTCACATCACTGGGAGTTGTTTTTACCTTACAAGTTACACTATTAGAAACTGTTTACATTACATGATACTTCTAATTTATTCAGTATATTCAAAATCAATTTGAGTAGAAATGCACAAACTTTGGTATCATTAATGGTGAAAGAATGACCTATGAACAAGGGTATTCCAAGTTTCCTGAAAAACGTGATGACCCCTACACTAACAGAGAGATAGAATAATTCATGAAATATTTCTTTCTCTCTAGTCATGAACAGTGTGCTGCAGGTGCTCTCAGGGGTCTCAATTTAATCAGAGTTGCAAAGAAGTGCATGCTGCGTATCCCTTATACAATGCAATCCTGCTAAGCTACCTAACTTTTAGATACAGAAATACAAAGGAAAAGGAAAAGAGGATCAGCGTTAGTAGACAACAACAAACAAAAGAAGGCCACTCAACTAGATCAGTGGGACTCCCTCACACTCCCCACAAGGGAATAAATAGTAAAAGAAAAAAAGAGAAAAGGTAGCGCCAGTAATATATTGTCCATCTGTAACTAACTATTAGGGTAGTGTGCATCAAAGTCCAGTTCTACACTACACTCTTCTGACATTCACCTGGGGGTCACCAACCTCCCCCCAAGTAGCCTGGAGGAGCACTATATTATTGATCATTATTTTTGCGATAGGTATCTAAAAAAAAGCAGCTAACTGAAGAAAATTAAAATAACAATAAAAAAGCACCTATATCCCCCTTGCCCTTCCATCACCTGTAGAGATGCAGGGCTAAAGATCCCCACATTCGGGGCTCCCCCACATTCCTCCTAAGGAATGCCTTGATTTCCACAGGGCTAGTCACAAAAGCGAATTCAAAGTGAATTTATTTTTTTTGACAAAAATAGCCAAATTTAAAGCATAGCTGAATTGGAGAATTTTTCTGATTCTGAATTGGAGAATTTATTCTGATTTCTGAATTTTTCTGATAAATTTAAAGTCCACTTTGAATTCACAACAATTCTCATTTTAGTAATTAACTCTGCAACTGCAGAAATAATCTTAGATCTGTTTTTGTGGTGTTGAAGCATCAGCTTAGTCTTCATATTAATGCCCTTTGAGGACCATAAGATTACCGTCATCAATATAAAAATAATTATATATTTGTTTCGCTTTAAGAATGTATTTGAACAATAAATAAAACCATTTCCACACTTGTGTCACACTTCCTAGATGCATTTGTTGATAAGAACTAATTTTATGACTCAAGCCAAAAAAAAAGTATTTTAAGTTCTTAATCAGATGATACAGGCAATTAAGAACATGAGACAAATACGTCCCTTGGTCCTCAAAGGGTTAAAGGAAGATGTTTGTACTTTACTGACATATTCATTGAATAAAGAAGCTAGACGAGGCTTCACAGACAACCGTATAGTAGACCTGTCATATAATGTGGCAGGAGTAACAGACTGAATAATTCTTACTTGACAAAAAAAATCTGAAAGTACTGCCACTCTGTTGGGCAAGATCACTTAAAGATGTGATGACATTTTGCTTCATGTAAATTGGTGTAGCTTGCTATACGCTGGGCAGGCGCACAGAAAATGAATATGCAAAGTATTGTTTACCAAACTGCCTGAAACACTTTGCTGATTGACATAGGCAAGCAGGAGCTGGGTTTCTTTAATATTAAAACCAAAGGGGGTTGTGCTATTCATACCAGTAGACTGCATCAACGTGACATAGTTTGGGGACATATATAAGATATGGAGTTGTGGATACAAGGAATGATGAAATAGGCTAAATCCTGATGAGCTAGGTAGGGCAATTGCATTGGTTGATCCCTATATATTTATATATATGGGATCAGTATGGCCTTATTTTATTGTATATAATCGTAGACAGTGCAATGGACGGATGGACTGATCAGTTGTCAGGAAGAACTTGAGCCTCACACAATGCCAAATAAATGAAGTGGCAAGATGACTCCCATACTCTGCACAGTCAGAGAAGGCATGCAATGTCTGCTGCAAGAGTCCTATAGTAGCATTAGCTTTGCTTGCTCCTGTTTATCTTTGAGATACTTTATTTTTATACCCTGATTTTTTGTGTGCAATCTGCCCTTCTGTTTTAAATGTTCATTTGTTATCTTGATGATTTCAGTCATAAATCTGCCATTATATTTGACACTGTTTTTGACCCTAGACTCTTTTTTCAGGACAATATGGCTTGGTCCCTTGCAAGCCAATATCAGGGTGGCTATTAATTGGACCAGTTGTAGAGATGTCGCGAACCGTCCGTGAACTTCTCGCGAACGGTTCGCCACGGTTCGCCACGAGCTGTTCGCGGCGAACTCCGGTCAGCTGACACGTCCCGGCCAATCTCCAGCAGACCCTCCCTCCCAGACCCCCCTACTTCCTGGACAGCATCCATGTTTCAACGGTTCGCCACGAGCTGTTCGCGGCGAACTCCGGTCAGCTGACACGTCCCGGCCAATCTCCAGCAGACACTCCCTCCCAGACCCCCCTACTTCCTGGACAGCATCCATGTTTCAACGGTTCACCGCGAGCTGTTCGCGGCGAACTCCGGTCAGCTGACACGTCCCGGCCAATCTCCAGCAGACCCTCCCTCCCAGACCCTCCTACTTCCTGGACAGCATCCGATGTTTACAATTACCTTTTACAATTTTTTTTTATATAAACATTTTTGTTAAACGAGCTTTAACAAAGCACAGTTACATTTTATAGTGCTTTTAAATTCTATTGTAATTTATTATCTGAAATTGATATTTGTGATCTTTGTATAGACATAGTAGTATAAGAATAGCCTAATTCTAATTTCAAGCCTGCAAATTGGTTTGGTCACACATATAATTTAAGCTATCAATATTTAATTAATATGAGATGACCATTATTAACCCAGGGATCAAGTTCAGACCATTTGTTTCACAGTTTGTTAATATTCCGTTTGGTTATTCAGCATATTAACTGTTCCTCAGTATTTTCTAAATTCATTCAGGGATTTGTTGCTATTCTTGTGATTTGTAAATGTATGTATGTATAATAGAATGTGATGTTTTACAGACATTAGTTAAACTAAACTAGCGTGATATACGTGAAAAATCAACTTTATTGTGACATACGCTATTTTGTCCTGAGTATAAACTCATCATTTATAGATTAGCTTCTAGTTAGTTTTTTGATTGAGGATTTAAAGGAAATACTCCAAACACCAAAATCACTACAGCACACTGTAGTGGTTATTGTAGTCTTTGCTACATTAATGTATGTATTTGCTAATGATTTGATGTCTTATCTGGGGACTTACCTGTGGTCCACCGGGCTATTATTACTTTAGTATTACTTACATTAGAGGGGCATGTTAGGGCACTACTTGCACCATAACCACTAAATAACATTTTAGTGAGTACGATGCTTTGAGTGTACCATTAAAGGGACACTATAGTCACCAGAAATACTACAGCTTATTGAATTTGTTCTGGTGAGTAGAATCATTATCTTCAGTCTTTTTGCTTTAAAAACTGTCTTTTCAGAGAAAATGCAGTGTTTACATTACAGCCTAGTGATAACATCACTGGCCACTCCTCAGATAGCTGTTAGAGATCCTTCCTGGGTCATGGCTGCCTAAAATGCATCCAAACATTCGGTATCTCCTCCCTCTGCATGCAAACACTGAACTTTCCTCATAGAGATACATTGCTTCAATTCATCTCTATGAGGAGATGCTGATTGGCCAGGGCTTTGTTTGAATCATGCTGGCTCTGTCCCTGATCTGCCTCTTTGTCAGTCAGCCAACCCTATGGGGAATTGTGATTGGATCAGGCTACCACTTCTGATGATGTCAGCAGACTGCTTTTTCTGAGGCAAACAGCATGCAGAGTTACAGCTTCAGGCTTGAATACACTAAGATTTTGCTATATTTAGGGAGGCATGAGGGGACCAGGGGGGCTAGATGTTGGTTTTAACACTATAGGGTCAGGAGTACATGTTTGTGTTCCTGACCCTATAGTGATCCTTTAATATAAAAATGGAATATGCTGCGTGAAATACTGCCATCGTGTTTACTTCCCATTTTACTTATTAAATTACCAGCTACTTCTTATTTCCTCTGACCTGGATGTTGTTCACTTTGCATCTTTATTGCTATACTTCAAACAGTTTTATATTGTTTAATAGCCTTTTAAAGAATATGTTTTCGAAAGTTAATCACAAATTGGCAAAAATTAGGTCACAAGTAGATTAGTTTAAATGTATTAAAATGTATTTTATGCCACATAAACATATCTTGGGTTAAATATCATAGAATAGGTGACAATAATGTGAGATGATACAGGGCCTCTTGTCTTACTATAAATGAATGGTTCTGTTCAGTGTTCATTCAAGCAAAATTAAATATTTATAATTTTACTTCTACATCCAAATCAAATCCAAATCCATCCAAATCAAATATGTACCTTTCAACTTGCATACTTTTGCATTCAGAAACTCAATAAAGAAAATAGCCTAAAAAAAAAAAAAAAAAAACACTTAAGAAAAGGCAGGGTTTATATTACTGAGCCTGAAGGGACATGCTATAGACATCAGAACCACTATGTTAGGCTGTAGTGGTTCTGGTGACTATAGTGACTATAGTGTCCCTTTGATGAAACTATATGAAATATATGTAAAACATTTTGGTAACAATATCACACAAGCTGCTGTGCCCTGTCATTGTAAGTCTCCTTAAACAAAATTTTACCTAACAACAACGCTCTAGCCCACAAGTAGCCACAGCCGATGGTACCCACAGGGGTAGTGAAGACATCCGTGACACCCCAGTTGGGGTGGGGAGGCTGCCGAGCCCTGTATTATGTTTACAGTTTTACTACACCTCATAATGGAAAACCAAATGTTCCTTTTATAAAACCAATAAAAATCGATTAAAAACTAAATTTGACCTAACAGTGATCTGTTAACATCTTCAGTTGTAGCCACTGTAATCACATCGTATTAGTTGAAATTGAATTAAATAATTTTTAAAACACTTTTGTTGATTATAAAGCAGACATTTTATGCTCAGAATTAGAGCAGTTTGTGTAACTGTACCTATGTCTAAAATGTTTTGTATTTAGTGATCAAATTCCAGTCCTATCACTATGGAAACATGATTTTACACACTCCAGTGAATCTCAATCACAAAAACAGTATTTGCTGGCCACTTAGTAACTCTGAGAAAAGCTGAATGCGAGAAACAAACGGATAACACAGCATGTTTAAAGATTCAGAAGAGGCATGAAATGTACACAGTCACCAAATCCCTTCATTCAATTATGTGTTTATTTGTTGCATTTGTTTTTTTAACTAGACAATTCTTCAAAACTATATCCCAGTAACAAAAAATTGCATATTTTTTATTTGTCATAAATGCTTATTGTTGCAAATGAAGCTGTTGCATTTCACACACTTAACATTTTAACAAGCATTTATATATTAACTTATACATCTGGATTATTTTAACTGTAAACACCTTAAAACATTTGGAGATGCTTTACATATAGGTTTTTGTCTTTTGTTTCATTTTTTGTGTTTTTCTTTTTTTTAATGGCAAATGATTCAAGACAATCCGTCATACAAAATGCGTGTTTATTTTATAAACAACAAACAATCTTGCTTTAGGCATGTTTGAATTTTGTGTCAAAGAATATTAATTAATCATCTGTACCTTTTTTTAAATAATAAAATATGCATTTAAATTATTTGATAAAAGTGCAAACAAACAAGCATCAAAGACAATAAATTCAGCTCAGATGAAAAACTTATTTTGTAATATTAGATTAAAAAATACATATTTAAATAATAAACCATTAACCCCTTTATGTTCTTGGAATATCATCTAGTCACATACTGGTTCACAAAGAGCAGTAAGTACTTTTAATAAATGTCCTGCATCAACTATTGTAAAAATTTTAAATTCCCCGTTAGTTTTTGACAATTTGTTATTTAGTAAATAATCCTGGCAGTGATCTGGAGGACTAGACTGTTGTGATGACAAAGTGTGTAATTAGCCCTTAATAGATTAACACTAGCAACAAACAATAGTAACAATTTTAACATTTTACTAAATAGTCACAACCTACACAACATATATTATACATATCCATATTTAGACAATGTTCAGCACTTGTTCTGTTCCGATATATACTTACAAGTAGGGCTGCAAGACCAACTGCATCAATTTTCTTATATCTGTCAAATGAAGTCCCGTAATACATATTACATTGTTTATCCCAATTGTTTATAAATCAGAACCAATTTTATCTCAGCAGCATTGTTGTATAAACACAATAAAAATCAAAATAGTATTTACCATATATACTCGAGTATAAGACGAGTTTTTCAGCACATTTTTTGTGCTGAAAACCCCCCACTCATCTTATACTCGAGTTAGTGTCTGTATTATCGCAACTTACATTGCCATAATACAGACAAGGACCGCCGGGCTCATTACAAGCCCAGCGGTCCTGTTGGGGGCTGGCAGGAAGCGTTTACTTACCTTTCCTGCAGCTCCTGTCAACTCCCTTCTCTCTCCTCCGGTTCGGTCAGCTCCTCTGTCAGCTCCACTGTAAGTCTCGCGAGAGCCGCGGCAACGCTCCACACGGCAGTCACATCGCGAGACTTACAGTGGAGATGACAGGGGAGCTGACCGGAGGAGAGAGAAGGGAGCTGACAGGAGCTGTAGGAAAGGTAAGTAAACACTTCCTACTAGCCCTCTCCTACACAGTGCACACCACTGGACCACCAGGGAATGAGAGCCCCCCTCCCTGGCCAGGTATTAAGCAGGGAGGGGGGACGGAAAAAAATAACATAAAAATTTAAATAATACAAAATAACATAAAAATATTAATAATCTAAAAAAATATATTAAAATAATAAAATTAATATAAAAAATAATAAAAATGACCACCCCCCCACCAAGGCTCTGCATCACACACACACTGCACTCATACACACACACACTGCATTCATACACACACACTGCACTCATACACACACACTGCATTCATACACACACACTGCACACACACACACACACACACACACAGCACTCATATACATACACTGCATTCATACACACACACACACTGCATTCATACACACACTGCATTCACACACACTGCATTCATACACACGCACACACACACTGCATTCATTATATATGCACACTGTAAATAAATAAATATTCAATTAATATAATTTTTGGAGGATATAATTTTATTTAGAAATTTACCAGTAGCTGCTGCATTTCCCACCATAGTCTTATACTCGAGTCAATAAGTTTTCCCAGTTATTTGGAGTAAAATTAGGGGTCTCGACTTATATTCGGGTCGACTTATACTCGGGTATATACGGTACTTTACAAATAATTTTACCTTTCAAATGTACAATTAATTAATACATACTGCTTTCTTTACATTTAAACAGTATGGTATCTTTCATTACACCACTTTAACAAACATATTATACCACCCTTAATGAACAATTAAATTATTCCCTACACATCTTAAAAAATCATCAATGTCATATTGCGTCGTTGTTATAATTTAGATCATTCAAATTTCTGCAGTGTACTGTGACTGAGCAATGGGGATTCTGATAAAGAAAACTAAATGGATTATCCATTGTACATCAGCGCAAATAGATTATTGAAGAAAAGATATATCCAAAATCCCAAGAGGGCAGATCTCTTTACAATTTATCTCTGTAGAAAATTGTACCTATTTTATTTCAGGTCAAAGTGAAACGCTGTCTTCAATCTTACTGAAAGTAGTTTTTAACCAGCATTGCAAGATGTTTTAATTAAATCACTATGTGTCTTGTAGCTCATCATAAGTAGTATTTTTGTAAAACATGTGGAATAAAATAGAGTAAAAATGGAATGAAGGTATATAAATATTACCACACTGAACATGAAATTTCTGAGTTCATTCCCATGAATAAAAGTTCTCCAACTAACCATGGGCATTCTGGACTAAAAGCACAATTTAAGATTTACAAGAACAATTCCCATTTTTTCCTGCAGAATAGAAAATTTGATGGTACCCTATTATGGTGATAACCCCTGCTCAGCTTAACATGGCTTGTTTGGAGAAAAGTAATAGTAAGCTATTTGCAAGGTTGTTTTAAACTGGTTAATGGCAATAATTTTCCATGTGACTGTGCCACTTTAAAGAAAAGCTCTACAGTTGCGTATTGCCTTCTGAATACAGGTAGGCACATTTGAGACTATATTCATTCTTGTACTTCTTTTTTTTTTTTAAATGTCACTATACAGTGTATCATACACACAGATGGAAAAGGGAACCACACTTGAAACATGCCGTCTGTCTGACACAGTTTAGAAGCCCTTGCATGTCCATCTGAACCTTTTTTGGTTACCTTTATTATACTTAGGTTGAACCTGATCCACTCTTTCATTGTTATGTACATTCACTGATATATCATATGTTATGCTTGCTCTTCATTCTTTATTAATTGTTGTTACCATTCTCTAGTTTTTCAGTACTGTGTAAAGAACAAGTTGATATGCTCATTCTAGAATGTGATGTGTTCAGTATTATCTGGATCTCTGTAACGGCAAGTCAGCTCATAGATAATAGCATACAGAGAATCTACTCAAAAGAATGGTTCATAGTCCACCCTTCTCTTTTTGTTTTTTCTTTACACCCAATAATATAATGGAAATATACCACTTGGCATCTCTTCTTTCTGCCGATCTGTTACTTGTCCACACATGTGATCCAAATTTGGTACTTAAGAATTGAACTCATTCTAATAGTAAAATAGAATTATTTTATGTTGTCATTACTTTTTCTGACTTTAAAAAAAAAAACATGGTGGAACCATAGTAAAAACCAAAAACCAAAAACAAAATGTGTATAGATTTTACTAAATCTCAAATTTGAGCTTGTTATGATTAAAGTTATTGAAATTATTATGATCACAAGAACATGCACTCTAGTGACACATTGAAAATGACACATTAAACTGACGTGCGTATAGCTGTGTAACTACTGAAATGTAATCTATGTTAGGGGTTTTTAAAAATGGAACGAGAATTTGGTGGTGGTTAATAATTTAATTTAAACAGAGAAATAAAGCTGTTTTTAAACATTCATGTTTTTCAGATCACATAAAAATCATTATAAAGTCCATGTTTTTGGGCTTAAAGTATATTTTTTCATCCCTTCCTCAAGGGGAGATATTCATCAAGATGACATTGGCAAGAATCCTAATGGATTTTCAATTTAGGTTTCCCCTCCTCGGGCAAACTGGGCAAGGAATTGTACATTTATTCTGTTTATTCATTTTTGTTGTCATTCTGTTTGTTTGTTTTTACTGCATTCACTGTCTGTTTCCTGTATTATTATTTATAATTTCTCTCCACTTGATTAAACTAAGCTTTAATAATGGGGATATATATAACCCTTTATTAAGCAATTAACACAGCCAGGAGATATTTTGGCGGTCACAAATGTCCAGAAAGTTACCAACCTTATTGCTATTTTTTAACAGCATACTGCCAATAACTCATAGTGACCACCTCATGGTGATTAACACCTCTGAATCCTAAAAAGTGTATATAACAATAAATAACAATAGCTATTACAAGAAGACAAATCAAACCCTTTCACTTCTTCAGCAGACAGCAGCACTATACGTTTAATTGGCCATATTCGGGGTGTAGCCGTCTAACCCTCAGGCATATGGGAGTTCAAATAGTGTAGTCTACCAAACACATTAATAAATAAATATATTGCTCCTGGTTTATAAACCCTTAGCTACAGACAAGCCTAAAAATAACTGCAAGAATGTACATTGGCCAGTGCTCACAATAGTATAAAGACAAAAGGTCTAAGCAAAAAATAAATAAATAAAGCAAGCCCAGGAAAAAAGGAATATAGAGAATGTAGTCACACACCTCAGTCTGTATCTGTTGTTCTTTATGATATGAAGTCTCACTATTGCTCATATCTTAGGTATGCAAACATTGCATAGAAGTTCCTCAGGGCTCTTGTGTTGAGGGGACTGCTTTGAACAAGAGGTAATCCAGAACTGTTAACTAGAATTGTGATCTATGAGGGAACCTTCACTGGTATTAGAGTGACCCTGCATCTTAGTGATGGCAGATGATGAATTCTTCCATTTCAGTATTGAACAGTATAGGTCTTGCAAAAATTAAAGATTTGAGAGTCAAAGTGGAGAAAGTATTTTTTTTTTTGCAGACTGTAACTCATCTTGTCAGTGTAGGACTGAAATCACACCATATTATCCAGAAGGGCTGACGCAAACAATCTGTATGGTTGCACTGGGGCCCGCACACTCAGGGTGCCCATTGGGTAAGCCCATGCACTATGGGCTACCTGATGGGTATTACTGAACAAGGGCTCAGTCAGGTGCAGTGGCCCTTAACAATACAACCGATCCCCTGTAGTATTGGTGATGCTGGGAGGATGTGGAAGCAGGTCCCTTCATCCCAGATATAGAGAAGCTATGCAGGAGAAAGAGGAAGTAGCACAGGAGTGGGGAGGAGCAAGAAGAGAGTCAGCCCCACACTCTCTTCAGCCTGAGCCAGCAGCAGCAGGACCCCAAAGAGCTCACCCTCCTGCACACAAAATTATGTTAACAGGAGGGTGGCTACAAATATAAAAAATGAGACATATATGTGTGCATCTATCTATGTGTTTGTCAGTTTGTGTTTGAAAGTCAGTATGTTTATGTGTGTCATTGTGTGTTTGTGTAAGTGTATGTGTCAGTGTGTTTATCTATGTGTCAAGGTGTGTGTATATGTCAGAGAGTGTACCTATATGTGCATCTATCAGTGTGTGTGTGTAACGAGAATATACCCCTACACGCAGGATCCAGCTAAACAGAAGCCAATACAGAGGAGAGATACGTCTACCGGACCTTAGAATGGCCGGACTCGACGTATATGAGAGGAGACAGAGCCAGGAACAAACCGAGGTCAAGGGCACAGAGAGACAGCGTAAACTAGGACAAGCCGGGGTCTGGTACACGGAAAACAGCAAGCCGGCAAACAGTACAGATAAGGATAAAGCGAAAACGAAGTCAGAATACGAAGCCAAAGTCAATACGAGAAAACACAACTGAACACCACAAGCACTAAAGGGAACTGAAACAGAAACCACGATAGGGCAACGAGCTAAGGGAAAAAGGTAAGTTTAAATAGCTTTTAAACGAAAGTGATTGGCTCCTGTCACTTCCACACCCCCAAAAGGTAATTGTATAGGGAGTGTGGTATGACAGGAGCCAATGGGAGCCTTTTGGCAATTAGGCTCCCACTGTCTCTTTAAGAGCGCGCCCGAGACTCGCGGCTCTTAGTTTCAGGCGGGACACGTGACCGCTTCACGCGGTCACTGCCCGCCTTCCATCTAAAGCAGTCGGATGAGCCGCGCGGCTCGTGCAGCCGCAGGACCGCGCGCGGCTTGAAGAGAGGACCGCGACCGGCCCCCGGTTAAGGTAAGTAACGCTACAGTACCCCCCCCTGAGGACACGCCCTCCGGGCGGGTAGGACCAGGCCTGGCAGGAAAACGAGAATGGAAAGAGCGCACAAGACGGGGAGCATGAACAGCATCAGCCGAAATCCAACTGTGCTCCTCAGGCCCATAACCCTTCCAATGTACCAAGTACTGAAGTCGACCCCTAAGGAAACGAGAGTCAAGAACAGCAGACACTTCGAACTCCTCATGACCCTCCACTGAGATAGGAGGGGGAGGAGGAGTATGCCGGGTATAGCGGTTGCGTACGTAAGGTTTCAACAATGAGGTGTGAAAGACATTAGGAATACGTAGATTCTTAGGCAGGCCTAAGGCATAAGAAACAGGATTAACCTTATGTATAATACGATAAGGTCCAATGAAGCGGGGAGCCAATTTCATAGAAGGCACCCGGAGACGAATATTCCGCGTGGAAAGCAAAACCCTGTCCCCCACAACATAGGACGGAGCTGCTCTGCGATGCTTGTCAGCCTGAGCCTTCTGGCGAGTAGCAGAGTCCACCAAAGAACGCTGAACCTGCTCCCAAGTATTACGCAAACCAGCCAAATGCTCATCCAGAACTGGCATGCCCTGTGAGGAGAATGCAGCCAGAAGAACAACGGGATGCTGGCCATAGACAACGTAAAAAGGGGTCTTGCCGGAAGAATCATGAGTGGCGTTATTCCGAGCAAATTCAGCCCAAGGAAGCAGGTCAGACCAATTGTCCTGATGGTGAGACACAAAACAACGGAGGTATTGCTCCAGAGACTGGTTGGCACGTTCAGCAGCCCCATTAGACTGGGGATGATAAGCGGAAGAAAATGAGAGAGAAATACCCATTTCTGAACAAAAGGCCCTCCAGAACCTGGAAATAAATTGGCTACCCCTATCGGATACAATAGATACGGGAATACCATGTAATCGAAATACTTCTCTAGCGAAGATATGAGCCAGTTCCTTGGATGTGGGCAACTTGTGAAGAGACACGAAGTGAGCCATCTTGGAAAACCGATCCACTATCATCAGGATTACTGTGTTACCATTTGAAGGGGGTAATTCAACAATAAAATCCATGGACAGGTTAGACCAAGGTCTCTCGGGAACGGGTAACGGATGCAACAGCCCACAAGGAACTCTACGGGAGGATTTCATACAGGCACAAGTAGTACAAGCACTTATATAGTCAGTGACATCCTTTCGTAAGGAATCCCACCAAAAATACCGAGAAACAGCTGACACCGTTTTGGAAATACCAGGATGTCCAGCAGTCTTAGTATCATGATATAATGACATAATATCCCGTCTCTCGGGAACATCAATGAACAGTTTATCATTAGGCCTCTCGCTAGGTGCCATGCTTTGTTTCGCTTGTATGGCCTGCAAGAGGGACGAGGAAATAGACAAAATAGTAGTAGCTATTATCCTGTCTGGGGAATGACAGGAGTAACATCAATCTCCTGTTTGTCAGTAGTTTCGAACTGTCTGGACAGAGCGTCTGCTTTAGTGTTGCGATCACCTGGCCTATAGGTGATAATAAAATTGAAACGGGACAAAAATAGTGACCACCTAGCCTGCCTGGAAGACAATCTTTTGGCTTCGCTAAGGTAGGATAGGTTCTTGTGATCCGTAAAAATGAGGATAGGATCCTTAGTTCCTTCTAACAAATGTCTCCACTCTTTAAGTGCTAAAATAATAGCAAGGAGTTCGCGATTACCCACATCATAATTTTTCTCTGCTTTGGACATTTGTTTAGAAAAGAAGCCGCATGGATGCAATGGCTTTTCAGGCGACTCTCTTTGGGATAAGACAGCACCTACCCCAATATCCGAAGCATCAACTTCAAGAATATAGGGCAGTGAGGGGACAGGATGCTGTAAAATAGGTGCAGAGGCGAACGTAGTTTTAAGAAATTCAAAAGCCTGAAGTGCCTCGGTAGACCAAACACGAGTATTGCCATCCTTTTTAGTCATACGGGTAATAGGTGCTACAATGGACGAGAAACCTTTGATAAAACGTCTATAATAATTGGAGAACCCAAGAAAACGCTGAATAGCTTTCAGACCTTGCGGTAGAGGCCATTCTATTACAGCAGCAAGCTTCTGGGGATCCATACGAAAACCTTTAGCGGAAATCAAATACCCCAAGAACTGGACTTCGGTTTGGTCAAACAGACATTTTTCTAGCTTGCAATAAAGACCATTAGCAAGAAGGGTCTTCAAAACTGTCGTAACATGTCTGTGATGAGTGTGTATGTCTGTAGAATATATTAAAATGTCGTCCAAGTATACGATAACAAATGTGTGAATAAAATCTCTTAAGACATCATTAATAAATTCTTGGAATACTGCTGGGGCATTGCAAAGCCCAAATGGCATAACAGTATATTCGTAATGACCGGATCTAGTGTTGAATGCAGTCTTCCATTCGTGATTTTCCTTTATACGTATCAAATTGTATGCACTCCTAAGGTCTAATTTAGTGAACACAGTGGCATGTTTCAGCCTGTCAAATAATTCTGTAATTAAAGGTATAGGGTATGCATTTTTGATAGTGATTTTGTTTAGACCTCTATAATCTATACACGGTCTTAAATCACCTTCTTTCTTCGATACAAAGAAGAACCCTGCTCCAGCTGGAGAAGAGGATCTCCTAATAAACCCCTTTTCTAGTGATTCCTTAATATACTCCTCCATGACACGGTTTTCTTGAACCGATAAGGGGTACACCCTGCCCTTTGGAGGTATAGTGCCAGGCAACAAGTCAATAGCACAATCATAGGGTCTGTGAGGCGGTAATTTCTCAGCCTCCCTTTTATCGAAAACAGTCTTTAGAGATAAATACTGAGGGGGTATAGCCGTAGACAAAGGAGGACTGGTAGGTACCTTAATAGAATTCAAAGGTGTGACTTCAAACGTACAAGACTCGTGGCAGGCCTCACTCCATGATTTTATTTGCCCTGTCTCCCAGTCAAAAATGGGATTGTGAGCACGTAACCATGGATACCCTAATACTAACTGTGAAGAGGGAGAGGTGATGACCTGGAATCGAATGGTTTCATAGTGTAAAACCCCTGTGTACATGTGTAATGGTACAGTCTCATGAGTAACAACTGGAGAACTTAATGGTCTACCATCTATGGCCTCAACGGCCAAGGGTATCTCCTTCTCTCTGATGGGAATGTTGTTTCTCTTTATAAAGCCAGAGTCTATAAAATTTTCAGCTGCCCCAGAGTCAACCAGAGCATATATGTTGTCAACTATACAAATCTCTCCCATATATAAAGAAACCGGGAGAAGCAAGCGGTTAGGAGGCAATTTAGGAGACTTAGATATCACACCCAAGGCCAGTCCCCTATAAGGTCTTAGGTGCGAGAGTTTTCCGGGAGTAAAGGACATTCCTTTACCATATGGTCTCTCCTACCACAGTATAGGCAGAGTCCCTCCCTTCTCCTATGTAATTTCTCAGTATCAGAGAGTTTGGCAACCCCTAATTGCATAGGTTCCTCCTCAGACACTTTAACACTCTCTGGTATATTAACTCTGGGGTTAATGGGTGTAACAAAACGTCTATTCCTGTTCTTGGTATAGAGCCTGTCACGAATTCTATTATCTATATCAATGAGGTAATCAATAAGGTCCTCTAAGGCAATAGGAAGCTCCTTAGCTGCTACCTCATCCAATATCGTATCTGACAAACCTTCCATGAAGGCAGTAGTTAACCCATTGTTGGTCCAATCTACCTGCGAAGCAAGAGTGCGAAACTGAATAGCATAATCAGCCACAGACCTAGAACCCTGTTTAATTCTCATTAATGCTCTCGCGGCATTCTTTGACCTTTTCATTGTGTCAAAAGTTCTACGAAAAGCCGTAAGAAAACTGTTGAAATCATGTACCATAGGTCCATTAGCTTCCCAAATAGGATTTGCCCACTCAAGTGCCTTATCGGTAAGTTGGTGCATAAAGAACCCAACCTTAGACCTCTCTGTGGGAAATGAACGTGGATACATTTCGAAGTGGAATTCAATTTGATTAATAAACCCTCTGCAAGTCTTAGAGTCCCCTCCATACCTAGGAGGAGGTGTTAAATGGGCCGAAGTATTAGGCAAAGTAGATACTTCAGGGAGAAGGGGCGTAGGAGGGTTAGGTGTGGTTGCTGGAACGGTTCTAGCTAGGAGCGTCTGGAGAGCCTGGGCTATCTGATCCATACGGTGATCCTGCTCTACAAATCTTGCCTCATGGGACGCCATCTGTTGAGCTAAATCTGCGGGGTCCATGGCCCTATCGTAATGTAATGAGAATATACCCCTACACGCAGGATCCAGCTAAACAGAAGCCAATACAGAGGAGAGATACGTCTACCGGACCTTAGAATGGCCGGACTCGACGTATATGAGAGGAGACAGAGCCAGGAACAAACCGAGGTCAAGGGCACAGAGAGACAGCGTAAACTAGGACAAGCCGGGGTCTGGTACACGGAAAACAGCAAGCCGGCAAACAGTACAGATAAGGATAAAGCGAAAACGAAGTCAGAATACGAAGCCAAAGTCAATACGAGAAAACACAACTGAACACCACAAGCGCTAAAGGGAACTGAAACAGAAACCACGATAGGGCAACGAGCTAAGGGAAAAAGGTAAGTTTAAATAGCTTTTGAACGAAAGTGATTGGCTCCTGTCACTTCCACACCCCCAAAAGGTAATTGTATAGGGAGTGTGGTATGACAGGAGCCAATGGGAGCCTTTTGGCAATTAGGCTCCCACTGTCTCTTTAAGAGCGCGCCCGAGACTCGCGGCGCGCTCTTAGTTTCAGGCGGGACACGTGACCGCTTCACGCGGTCACTGCCCGCCTTCCATCTAAAGCAGTCGGATGAGCCGCGCGCGGCTCGTGCAGCCGCAGGACCGCGCGCGGCTTGAAGAGAGGACCGCGACCGGCCCCCGGTTAAGGTAAGTAACGCTACAGTGTGTGTGCAAACACACCCCTGTATTAAAATGCTAAAATTATATAAAACACTACTTCATTCAAACAATACTACACACAAAAGCACACCGGCATTTAAAGGATAACACTACATACAAACACACCTCTGCATTCAAACATAAATACTACACACAAGTACACAACTGCATTCCAAAAAGACAACAGTATATGCAAATACATCCCTACATCCACACACATATTGTATGCAAAACATGCTTACATTCAAATGCACTAACACTGCTCACAAATACAACCCTACAAGGATGGGAAAATGGTAAATTCACAGCTGGCCCAGCATTGTGGGAGTTCAACAAATGGGAGCCTATCTTTTGGCCACCCTTGTCCTGAGTTTTTGCACCAGGGCCCTCTCTACATGAGTTCCACCACTGTTTTTGATGGTATAATTGTTACTTCTGAGTATCCTGTAACACTGTGAGATAGATTACACTTTCAATCACTTAATTTGTGACAGTGCACCATATTTGGAAATAAATATACAGAACAGTGTAAGGGTATTGCTATGAGTGCAAGGAGTTAATGCAGTGACATGAATGATTAAAGCGGCATGTTTTTGGGTTAATACAAAAGGTGTGGAGTATATAAATATAGGTTCATGTAATACTGTGAACTCCATAAAATATATGGTTTCAAACTGTGATTTACAGAAAACATAAGGTTAGGCTTATAGCACAGTGTAGAGCTGATTTTAGGATAGGGTTAAGGCAATCAATGTTGAATGAGCCATACAAGTTTCTCTTGAACTAAAGCCCCTGTTTTTTTGCCATCTTGCAATTCTCATGTAAAATTACCAAGTATTATGTGAGTATTCTGCACTAAAAAGCAACTGTACCTATGCAGCTTGCCATTTGCTCCACCTTCTCTATAATTTAAATTTTAAAATTAGAATTTTAATAAAACCTCTGAAACAAAACAATTGTATAGAATAATCTCTTCTAATGTGTTTTAAAGTTGAAATGTGTTTATTTTACTAAAAGACAGTGGTAGAAGATTGTTTATTAATCAACAATAGGCCCCAAAAATGCTGAAAACAGTCAACAGGATATACCAACAAATCAGGGATCGCCCGAAGACAGACCCAAATCAGAAAATATCTCTGAACAAAACACCCCATGGGAACCTGCTAACTGGGGCTTACCAGTTCCCTCACCTGCAACGCCCCTAAAAATGCAAATGCGAACACCAAACTGAACAGAGACAACTTGAAGTCCGATGAACAGACCCGAGACAAAATATGAAAAATGCACAACAGGTCTGTCGGAATTTAGACACCCTGGAACATTTCTGCCAACCCCTCATCACTAGTTAAACCATGAAGTTCCTTTTCCCAAAACTGATGACAGAGAGCATCCCAATGCCTACAAAAACCACAGCAACTGCAACAGACCCTGAAGGAATGGAAACCTCTGTGCTCCTGCTCAAAAGCCAGCCACTCCCACCATGCCTTACCATAGTGACACCAAGTGGACTCTGAAATGGACTCACAGATCCAGGCCATCACTCTGTTAGCCCAAGGCACCACAACTCCACTGGGCACGGGCACTCCACTGCGTCTGGACCAGGTGAGGCCATCCTGAACTCTTGCCACTGTGAATGAAAAAGGGCATCTGCTGTAACATTGCAAAATCCCAGGGTGATGAACCGCCCTACAAGATGTTTATCATCAAACAATGCAAAACATGACAATAAAGTAGCCTAATCACATGGGGAAGAGGCCGACAAGCTGTTGATAGCAGAAATCACCCCAGGTTATTCAAGTGGAAAGACACCTGACGATCTTGAAGCAAGCCCCCCTCATCTCCACTGCCACCACGATAAGTAACAGCTCCAAGAACGCCAAGTTGTTCGTCAAATCCTACTCTTGCTAAGATGTTAGCCACATGTCCGCACACCAGTGGGTGCCAAGAATGACACTAAACCACGCTGATCCAGTCACAATGGTGAAAAGCTGGTGACTGAAACATAGCAGGGCACACCATCTTATCTGGTTCAAGCAGGATGCCAGAAGACTGCAAGACCTTTTGAGTGAATGAAGGAAATGTGAACACAGTAATGAACCCATGGGCCTGATGCAGAGGGACTTATCCAGGTAGTGCAGGCTGGAGTCACTTAGTAATTGCCATTTAGAAGTGTCAATCTCCTCAGTCACCACCAGTGATGCCTGCAGAGAATTGGCTTTTTTCTATGGAGGACCCACGGCCTCTTGCTGAAATTCTTTTTTCCATTAGATTATGTATAAAAAAATAAGTGGTGCTCTCTCACTAGTGGAAGGTGCTCTCTCCCTCTGGTGCATCCTTTTCATGTTCTCACTGCAGCAGCCAGGATACAGTTTGACCTAACAGACCTCCCAATCAGTACATCATCTCAGGGCTATGGGCTTAGTCCCAACAAAAACTATCACTATAATCGCTAAACAGTGTGAGCACATTAAACAATATTACCTTACTCCCCTATATTTTTACACTACTACTGCAAAAAAGTAGCTACAGGTAGAACATAAATACAATACTCATTTGTATTACAACTCAGTGTGGGCCTATATAAAGGAATGGGTCTGGAGCTGCAGTTCTATATGTATCAGGAATTTTAGGGCATCCCAACATGCAAATCAAGGAAAGTTATGTAAATCGAACATATTACCAATCGTTATAGGTGACTGGGCTTAACCATTTTAAAAAAAGGAAGAATTGACAGAGGACAGACTGAGGTCAAGGGAAAGATAACAAGACAGTGAGACAAGCCAAAGGTCACGAGTACAGAAACCAGAACAGTTGATAAACAATCCAAGGTCAAAATTCCAGAATAAACAAAGACAGTGCAAACTGGAGACCACACAAGGGCACAGGTCTTCAGGTGGACTGTGATTATGCAGTCCAAGCACCTGACTTCATCATGGCTATGCCAAAAGGTCATTGAATGTCCACCTCATTATTGCTGCTGGATTGATGTGCAGTGCCTCTTTGGTCTGTGTAAGATTGCGTTGATGCTGAAACAACACACAGCCACATTTTGACCTGGGAGGAATTTCTCCACATCATTATTGAAGTTGGAATGGAACCCCCGGAAATGGCTGTCATGATGACACTGTGTTCATTCCGCCCTGATTGAAAGCATGGTGGTTTGTATTCAGAACAAAGTATTAATCATTTTAGAAAAATGCTGCAGATACTTATAACCAAAAGATTAACATAACTATATGAGTGTACTTGGTGTAATTTTTATTAAGTACAGTAGGTGTAAAAAAACATTACCTGCTATATTATAACAAATCCAATAATGTACTACTATATAAAGGTAGATATGGCAAAAATAGCCATATTTAAGCACAATACAGTTTTAAAATAAGTAAGAAAGAAAAAACACCAGCTTAATCAGTATGACACACTTTATCGTTACATCAAGTTTGGCTAATAGTTGGGTTTGCTGTTACTTTGGTGCTGTAAAGATAGCGTTGAGACCAGAATCCAGAATGCATTGGGTTAAGCAGAGAAATAGACAGCAGAATCAATGGTAATGGTAAAAGAGATGCTGGCAGAGATAAATTAAAGTCTGCATTAGCACAACAGAGAGAAGGTTCACAAAATTATAGGGAATGGGAAAGTTATGAAAATTAAAATAAGCAAATCATTGATTTAAAGTGTAAACATTTGCTTGGCAGCTTGATTTTTCTAGAAAGACTCAGCAGTGTGGGATCTGTTTTATAGAGGTAGCAAATATACAAGGGGAAAATGGAGCATAAAACAGAAGAGATAGAATGATGTTATTATGGATGGAATAGTGGGGGATATTGAATGGAAAAGCTCATGAAGTGTACTACAATAAAATGAAAGAAAACGCATATGTGTAACAGAAATGTGAGACTTTAAATAAAAGTGTAGCAGGAGATATGTGATAATGAATGATGTAAGCCAGGTTTCAATAAGGGCATGAAGTTGTCAGATTTTACGTAGATCATGCATTCCATAAGGTAGAGAGGGAAAGGTAACGGTTTTGGAGTTTTTGTGGATGCAGTACTACTGGGCTTTATACTATAAGCAGTGATAATGCAAGGGATTCTGTAAATTGTATTTAAATTATGAGCTTTCTGCTGTAGATGAAATACAACTCATAGATAGGCTTATAGAGAAAAAAAAAAAAAAAGAAGAAAATGTGTAAAAAGAAACATAGCCCATAGGGACATTACCCATGATAACTGGCACAGATGGTGCAATAGCACATCACAAACTGAGGGGACACTAGACAGAGACCAGGATCATTTGGGCACTGAGAAGAGATAAATTCTAGAAAAGGTAGATAAAGAAGGCCTAGTAGGAACAACATAGCCCATTGTAATCTTATTTACACATTGTTTTATAACCTTAACTAACATGTGTTTGGGTTCCTAGCAGATATATATATATATATATATATATATATATATATATATATATATAGACATATATATATATATATATATATATATATATATATATATACTTTTGTAGAGGAATTCCTATTATATGAATATTGTACATGGCTACTAAGAACAAATAAAGAGTTACTGCTGTTAAGTATTGGATACAAATGTATTAAGTGCAAGTAAAAAACAACATAAACAAGAGAAAGTGTTAATCATGTATTTCTTTTAAAAGATTCATGATACTTGGTAGTCTTATTCACGATATTGTAAAATAAATGTACAGCTTCAGCATAAAAAAATTTCACGTAGCGGTAGTCAGTGAAAATTAGCAACTGGTAAAGCAATACACAAACCTGATACCTACCTAGTGCAGGAGAAAGATTTTAGCCATAAGAGAATAATTTATAAAATACAGACATTAGTACATGCAATTTTCTTGTAACTTTTACCTGACGCTAATATTTTTAAAATGCTATCCAATAGCAAATCCAACGGTACTTCTCTTCATTCAGGGTAAATTGGTTGATGTGCATCCAATACTGGAGATAATACTGGAGATAATACTCACAGTGCTGTTTGAGAGTGAGGGGAAGAGAAAGAAAGTGAGTGAATGAGAGTGGCACAGGGAAATAATGCCTTTGGGTTGCAGTGGATGAGTAAACCATTGCTCAAATTAGACTTTGCTCGTATTAGGATTTCAAATGATTAAAAAGAAGGCTCATGGTAAATAGAATTACTACTTGTGACAGAAAACTTGTTTAAATTAAATAAGGAGGATATAGTGGTTGAAGAAGTGGAAGAAAGGGAAGTTGTTCATGTCAAGAGATAAAGAGAGACGAGAGTGAGGTGGGAATATCTATAAATGCTTGGGTTTGTCCGACTGAAGAGAAAACACAGCAAATTTAAGTCAGGATGATAACGATAGTTTTGGAGTAAAATATATATTTGATAAAGCAGAAAAGAATGCTAATTTTTTGAGTGGTGTAATGGTATTAATATAATGATTTACGTCATGAAATAAATCATAATGAGTTTAATGCTTTAGAGGCACCACTAGGGGCAGTGTATAGGAATCCTTAAGGAATCCTTAAGCCATGGGCTTCTGGGAGTGACATCAGAGACTTGCCCACTTAGGAATACACTAAATAAAGACCAAATGTAGGAAGAATTCAATCTTTTAGCTTTTCCTGACTGAACATAAGATGTAGTGCCAGCTAGTGACTTTGTAACATCCAGCATGTGTTATAGCCTGTATAGGTTTGTTCATGTTTAATCAATTGTTACATCTATGTTTGTAGTATTGTATTGTATAATTATTGTAGTAAATTGACATTCTGCTAGCATCTGTTACTTATTATTATAATTATATAAAATATACATTTAATATTACAATATTACAATGTTTTGTTTATTTTCTATCCACATATTCAACCATGATACTACAAAATATAAAAAAAAATAATAATGTTACTTATTGCTTAATTATGATATATTAATTAAAATATTAATATGCATCTTTAAGTCATAGACACAACAAGTGGAAAATTGGCCAGGGGATTTCAAATTTACAGCCAAAATACCTTAGCTGGGGGTTAATTACCCCCGTTGGAGGTTTTCTCCAGGGTGCATTTGGTGGGGACAGATATAGTTTCTGGTTTAGTGAGTAAAGCCCTGTAATGATTGGCTGGATCAAATAAATAATTTGTTTGAGATGCTGCAATTCTTTCTGTGCTAATTGTACTATGAACTTATCTCATTTATCTTTAGTGAAAATGCTTTAAGTGTTCACTAAGAAAATGCAAATGCATAAAGCAGTGCATTATCTGTTGGAGAACCTGCAGCTTGGAACCGAGCATAGGAGCACCTGGAAGTTTTGTATTTAATTTTTATTGTACGTTTGTTTCGGTACAAATTTATAAAGACGTTGTGCTTCAAATTAAGGGCAGAAGTATTCTCATATCTTTTTTCAGATAACAGGCCATAGTTTGAATCAAAGCAGCAGTTATAATTGTATCTATTCAAACCTGAATAAGAGTGATAAGTGGAAAGTATTGCTTTATGGAGCAAAATTATTAAAAAAAATATATGCTTTTGAGTTTCTTGTACTCCATTTTTCCAAACAATATCACCTGTATAAATATGCTTTAGATGAATTTCTACTACACTGTTATTATGTATACCTTATGGCATATTTGTAAATATGTCTGGTTTGCAAAACATGGCTTTGGTAGACCTTGGTAGCTTAAAGCCATTAAAAGCTGTGGTGAGGTAAACATAAAGAGAGGTAGCACTAAGAGTTCTATCTGCTGAGGATACACAGACACTAATTCTCAATGTTCAGGGTGAAATGGTCAATGTGGATCCTTTACTAATTAATCCAATGAGATCCTACACAAAGTTCTACTTGTGTGAATAAGTGTGAGACAGAAAATTAGGGAGCGTGTTTGTACTGAATGCAAGAGCAAGAGGTGGAAGCAAAATGTGAAATTTTAAGCTAACGGGATAACTTTGGGCTATCTGGAGTTAATTCATGCATTGAACACTGAGATTGTTGAGTCTGACCTTGCCTTTCGGACCTTGGCTGTTGCACCATACCACGACCCAATGGAAACGTTATAAGGTGTCGCTTACTAAGCACTTACAAAGCATCTAGTAATGCAACTAAGTTCCGTATCTAAGCTTTGTGAAAATAACCATATACCCCCACTTTTCAGCAATGGAGGCGAGAGTTAAAGATATTTCTGCAATGGAGTTCTTGACTGCTGCACTGCAAAGTAATTCTGAGAAGTTCTTGCAGCTATAAATACCATGGATTAACTTAGTTTCCCATCATCCAGCGAGTTATTGATTCATGCATACAAGGTTAGTAACATTGTTATACACAAATATTAAGGTATTTTCTCCCTCCTCACTCCCTTTGTTCCTCTTCCCTTAGATTTTCACATTCATTACCCTATCTATGGATATCTCTGTTTGAACATCATCATGATGTTGAATCTGGCTACAAAGCACATTCTTATTCTTACTTCTGTTTATGGCTGGCTGTTTGTTATGATATAAGTAATAAATGACGGGTCCTACTTTGATTATATTTTGCATTGCGTACTATTCTAGTCTTCTTCTCTTTGAAATATTGTAAAAATGTGTTTCAAATGAATAATGACTGTCAAAAAATATTTCAAAACACAGGCTTCATCTGTAGCAAGGAACTCAGGAATAACAATAAAGCCATGTCAGATGTACTTGTATTTTTTTTCAATTCAGCTATTTTGACCTAAAATATGAAATTATTTTATGACAATTCCTGGTTTAATGATTGGTCTTAGAGTTAATTTACAAAACAAACAGTTGTGTTGAATGTAAACCTGGATTACTATTACAAAGATCGTACACAATGTACAAACTTTCGAGTTAGGTCTTAGCTTGTGACAACAAGAAATTTGGGTTTTGTTGAATACTTTTTTTCCAAATATAGAAACATTTGCAGGACATCCAAAATTTGGCCAAACATCTGGTTTGAAGTCGATTCAGCTTGGCCAAATGTTGAATCTAGAACCAAATCTGAAAAACAAAACTAAAAAGGCACAAAAATGGGCCAAATTACGTACCGAAAATTAAATACATTATATATTGTGTATATATTTTATAGTGCACTGATAGGAGCATTTCACTTCCATTTGGTACACAGATCAACAGAGAAAAAAATAACCAATAGAGGGAAACACCGAAGAAGCAGTAAGTTTATACTTATATCACATTTATTAAATATATAACATAGATAGAGCAAAAAACAGGGTGCAAGAGAATACCGAGAACGGACAACGGCTCAAATAGCCTGCCCTTCAGTGGGTCCCTGCTCATATGTCAAGCTAGTTTTAGCTCATCTTGTGCCATTATTAAGAAAGCTCTTTGCGTGAGAGATACAGCAACCCCAGACAATCATAACCGCAACCCCATACAATGAAGGCTGAAACGGTCATCTGGAATTGCTATATCTCTCATGCAGATAGAGCCTGCATTTCGGAACTGGGCCACCCTTTTGGGTTTGATCAGTCTGATATGCAAATGGCTTGATTTTCTTTGTAATGGCACAAGATGAGCTAAAACTTTCTTGAGATCTGAGCTGGGACCCATCGAAGGGCAAGCTATTTGAGCTGTTGTCCGTTCTCAGTATTCTCATGCACCTTGTTTTTATATAACATATATAGATTTATTTTTTTACTGCTCCTCTTGAGTTGCTCTTTTGCTAACTTCTCACTTGATCTTAGAATGAAATGAACTTTAACCGACTGTCTCCTAGCCATTAATCAGTTCTTTTCCCCATCAATTATATCTTTATTTGCTGCTATTGGCAGAATTTAGAATATTGATAGATGCGTTTCAGTTAGTCTGTAATTCAGTAATATGCAGTTCTGTCTGAAATTAATCTCTAATTCTAGTTAGGTCACAACACCCAATAGAAAATTAAATTCTCTTTGAATATACTTCTTGGTGTATGTTGCCCATACTTCAACAAAATACACCAAATAGCTGGCCAGATTCATTTTTCAATGGTCACTTAGACCAATTAAAAATTCTAATTCCTCTTGGAAATGGCTTGTTTCCTCCTTCTATTAGTGCTAGATAGGCTATCTGATATTCCCTCTTTTTTGTTGTTCTTATATGTTTTTTCTTTATAATCTTTGATAATGTTACTTATGTGTCATATATCCGAAATGGATTTCCATGTTTGTTCTTGTTATTACGGCATACCATATAGTTCCCAGTTTATTTTGTATATTTTGACAGCTGGAAAATCGATAACTCTAAATTACTAAATTACTAAAAAACTAAATTACAAAATGTATGCTAAAATCATGAATTCTCAAATTCATGTGTATTTGCACGTTTAATTCATCACAATTATTTAGTGCATATTCCCCTATGCTTTGTGAATTGGAAAGACTCATTTTTTAAATTTCCATTTATATATATTTTATTCCAAATCTATGTGTTTACTGATCCATTTACAGAGCTTTACTTTAGATAGCTTTAAATCTGGTGCTATTAACAGAAACCTTACATTATGAGTCAACTGTACTACAGAGTTTATCTTAAGACATAATATATTAGCACTTATTTGGACTGTATCCAATCTTTGAAATATATACTCTAAATGGCCTTTTTCTTTTGGGCTGTATCTTACCATATTATCACTGTAAATCCTATTAGTATAAATGTAGAAAATTGAAATTGAATAACAATAGAAGTTATAAAAGAACAGAATATGTATATTTTGTGAAAATGAGTTTTTGTGAAAGAAAATAATCTAAATAAATGGTTTACATTTGCATTTCTCTCGGTTCAAAATGACATTTTACACATATAAAATACATACATAGATGTTTTATGTGATTATTAATAAAGAAATTTTACAAATTGTCTATTTAAAAAAAGATTAAAAAATTGTCAGTCATTCATAGTGAATGAGTTTGACGGTTGATGTGAAGTGCTTCTTTACTTTGATTAATTAAAAGGTCTGATCTTTTAATTTACAAAAGACTAATGTTAGGTTCTGGAGAGATATGGCTAATTGCAGAATATTTAGCAAGTGCATGGAACAATCAATATGCCACAACACAGCCCTTTAAAATATTAACTGACATATGGTAATTTTACTTCAATAACCATTATTAATTTCCATTTTGTTTCTCTCTGAAAAAGCTTTCTTCACTAAATGAGCCAATTTAGTAGCAACATATAAATCCACAAATAAAGTTGATTGGGTCATAATTAAAATATTTGCTACATGATAATTACCATTGAAATGAAAATAAAATGAACCAAGCACTGAAACATTTTGCCAGGTTGTGGTGCCCCTTCTGTATGTTACATGTAAAAATAAATTGGTGTATGTAGTTAGGCTCATTATGAAACCTCTAACTAGACTTATTTCTTCTTCCTTTAGTAATAGAATTCTTGAATGCTTTTAATTAATTATAAATAATACATTAAAATATGCAGAAGGTTAGCCAAGCCTAGCTGTCAGTGTGTTTTAATCTAAAGCTTACACCATAACACCTCCCCATTAAGGTCTTATAGAATTTGTAGTGCAATTCCCACCATAAATTCTATTGATCAAAAATGACGAATTAAACAGTTGTCTGAGCCAATAGTAACTGCAGATCGGCTTTCAAACAGATCCATTTACAGTCTATGGAACACAATGCAATACTATATACTGTCCATTTTATAAAGAATAATAAATAACCATGATGTATGCTATGAGTACACTAATACTCAAACAGTAAATATATTTCAATTGGGAGACAAGGCTCTCAATTATCATGGGGAATTTTCTTTCTAAATGCAAGCTCAAGTAAGCAGCAATCTATGTGATCCTTCTAGATTACCTGGCAACCTTTAAACTTCTAGCGCTTAATATGTCTGTGCTCTATATTATCAATTGTCTCTTGATCACTGCAATTACCCATTTCATTACTGGGTAGGGTCTTCAGTCTACCAGGTAGATCTATTTCCACCTGCATATGACCATCTTTCTATTAAAAGAGTGGACACTCAAGTTTGATGCTCTCTCCTTAAATGTACACTGCTGAAGTGAGGTGTCAATGCATCCTTACTTGTTTTCTCATGCTGAAATTACTGAAAGACAAAAAACATTTTCTGGTTTGTAATTCAACAAAGATAATCTATGTAGTACATGCAAGTCAATCCAAATAGATGACAAGGGCAGTGTTGAAAGTGTCACCCATCATCAATAAGTTTTAAGAGACCATTAAGAAGAAATTAGGTTTGATTAGTATTAGGAGTACAATGACCATGGAATTTATACCCTATATTATACAGTCTGCTATAGGGCTTATGTTGCCAACATGCCCTTAGCAACTTACCCAGTTCTACAGTATGTTAAACTATTATCAAGCAGAGGGTTCCCAGGAGGTCTATGGCCTGGCACATCAGTTGGTATACTGCTATTGCAGAAGTTACAACTTTGTCCAAGTTAACAAAGATATGATCTGACACACTGAGCCAAAGGACTATCATCCAAATATGGAGATATGGGTGGAATTAACAGCAATAATGCAGGCTTGTGCCTTGAAAATCCATGGTTTGTGTCACATCACCCAAAAATAGCACAGTACTTATATATGTTGCCAGGAGCTTTTTGGTATTAGGAACCTATACAGCAGACTCAGGTGGCTATCTTACTTAGTTTTCCTTTTAAAAGAAACTTAGGATCTTTCTAAAAAATGATCATTGTCAATTCCTTAAAGTTAGTATTTTCAAATTCTACATTCTGTGATTTTTTTTAAGAGGTTAAAAATAATTTTAAAAACCTTATTTTGTTTCATATAAGTGGGACTTTTCAAACCAAAGTCATGACAAAAAAAAACTCTCTCTTTGCTTCAATCTTTATTGATTTTTATGTATAAAACAGACATCTATAGAGACACAAGAACATAATTACATTTACCAAATAAAACATCTATACATCAAACTATTACAAAACATACCATGCATCCTATTATAAGTCTCAGGTGTTGTGCAGGGGAGCAGTGGAATCTCCAGTATTCATACTTAGGGAGCCACATTAGTAGGGGGGCAGTTATTAAACATGTATATATGTGTGTGTGTATATATATATATATATATATATATATATACACACACACATACATACACAAAGCTCGACAAATTTCAGGTGCCAGGTCGCTATGGCGACTAGACATTTCGTACTGGCACCTGGCATTTGTCAGCCCTTTGCTAAGCCATGCAGGAAACATTAAAGCCGGGAGCATGGAGGCGGCACGCAAGGGAGCAGTAACCTTCCTGCAGTTTCTCTCTGCTCCCTTGCACGCCGTTTAGTGACATGACATCACTCCGGCCCCAGCATCACTACGGAGAACACGCAGGGGTGCAAAGAGAAACTGCACGAAGATTTAGAGGGGACACACTGGATGCTAGGGAGGGAGGCCGGGTGGATTTAAATAACAATAAAAATAGCAATTTGTGAGTGTGTGAGAAAATGTGTGTGTATGTGTATGTGTCTCATTGTGTGTGTGTGTGTCTCAGTCAGTGTGTGTCTCAGTCAGAGAGTGTGTGCCTGTCACTGTATGTCTGTCAGAATGTGTGTATGTCTGTCAGTGTGTGTCTCAGTCAGATTTTGGGGGTGGACGGAACTAACATTGAGTGGGCCTTGGTGCAAACACTGTTTTGGGCCCCTGAAAAAACTTGCCCATGGGCCCCTGGTAAACCACAACACCAACACTCCCTGTAGTTCCACCACTGCAACTTCCTTATTACAGGCAAGATACCTTTTTTACGGGAACTGGAAAACCTTTTCAGGAGATGCAAGATAATTTTCCATGGTGTTTAGAAGGGGCTGTGGTGAAGTGTTTGTATAGAGGAGTCTGTTTATAGTGTACTATGTTTAACTAGGGGCTGTAGTGTGAGCACATGTTCATGTATGGGGGCTTTTGAGATTGTGTGTGTGCTGAAAGGGCCTGTAAAGTGTGTGCGTGTGCATCTACGGGCTGCATTGTGAGTGTATGTGTAGTGGGGTTACATTTTGTGCTTATCAATGAGCTGTATATATACACACATATGAGATTCAGTGTTTAATGGGGTGAAGCATGTATGTATGTATATATGTATGTATGTTTCTGTGTTAGTGGGGGGTGAAGGTATGTGGGGAAGAAGTGTGTATGTGGGTGAATAGATGCTGTGTGAGGGGTGCACAGTGTGTGTATGCAAAGGTGTACTCTGTGTTGGTGGGGGGTGTACTATATTCAGGGAGTTGTAGAGAGTGGGATAGGGAAGAACTTTACAATTTTTACTTTAATAATTGTTTAAAAAAAATAATTTTATGGTAATAATATTCCACTTTGTCTGATCTTACCATGCAGGGAGGGGGTGGCACAATCACATCTGTGGTGGTTGAGAAGGCTGCCTATCTATCGGGTACAGGGGAGGTCACGAGATGAGAGGTATCTATCTTGGAGCTCAAGCACAGACTGACCCATACAAACCCACAGACTTACCAATACACACACAGACTGACACACACACACACACACACACAAACTTCCCCCTTCCACACAGACTGACCCCCCATACACATACTGACCCATACTCATACTCATACTCAGACTGAGCCCCGCATCCCCCCCCACACACACAGACTGACTATTTTGAACTTAAATGTGAAATTCACTTTAAATTCACTGTAAATTCTTACTTTAGTATAATCTTGTTAACCTGAAAAGTAAATACATGTAGTTATAGAATAGCAGTGTGCATAGTGGGATGCACAGCAGTGTCAATTTTGTAGACAAATAATTTTGGTCAAATTTCAGTAGACTAAAATTTTTGAAATTTGGTCGACTAAAACTAGACTAAAACAATTCAGATGACTAAAATACGACTAAAACTAAAATGGCTTTTTAGTCAAAAGACTATGACTAAAGCTAAATTAAAAATTGCAGCCAAAATGATCACTTCACAGAGGGCCGTGGAAGGGGCAAAAGAGACAGACCAGGGCTTGGGAGAGAGTCACCTAGAGGGGCTGGAAGGACAAAAAGAGACACAGAGGAACTGGGGAAGGGAAAAAGAGACAGATAGAGGCTTTAACTAAACCCATTAGATATTAGTCGTGTCGACTAAAATCTAGTGGAGATTTAGTCAAGTAAAACTAGACTAAAACTAAAACAATTCGGATGACTAAAATACGACTAAAACTAAAATGGCTTTTTAATCAGAAAACTATGGCTAAGACTATGCCGCCAAAATGAACATAGTGAATACTTTTTATTGATTATACAAAAAAGTATTTCTGGCTATAACTTTAAACATAAACATTTGCTGATCATGTCACTTTAAAGGTATAGATTCAGTTAGATACTTTAACAGAGAATTAGTATCTCATTCCACATATCTGTGATCACCATACGTCAGCTGCTCTTAACAGTTTAGCATTTCTAATAGTATTTTAGAATCATACTTTGCTTCTTAAAAACGCATCTCTTTTTGTCAGTGTTTCTAAGCAATAACAGATGACGTGCTCTTTTATTGCTAATTATCATTACTAAGAGAATTATCATATTTTATAGACTTGATCTTATTAGGTGCTCATGTGCATTTATTTATATAAAATCATATAAATTGACTGTATTACTCTAATACATTTAAAATTATGCAAATTCTCAGCTTATCTTTAATGTCCATGATGTTTCTGTATTTATTTCAGTCAATATTTTAAATAGATCATTCCACATAAAATATTTACATGTATGAGGTTACATTGAGCAGTCTTCATAACATTGCATGTAAAATTTGAAGGCAGATAATGTAAAATGAGTTCAGTTTCAGAGTGAGGTTAATGGATGTATTTTGGTTTTAGGACAAGCGGTAGAAGATTTTATATCCTGGTCACACATTTGAAGTCAAAGGGATAGAGCATCTAGCCACTTTTTGATTATAACAGCAATAACTGCAGTAATCAGTTACTTAACATAGTTAAACCCACAAGTGGGTTCAGTAGGTTAAATTAAAGTGGATTTAGGCATACTTTAAACTTGTGAATAATAACCATGTATTTAGGATTATGCAAAAAAATAAAAAATCTGAGCAATTTTTTTGTCTTCCTTCTGCTTTCTGTGCCTGGAGTGTTTTATGTATATAATAATAATATTCCCCTTTGCCTGATCTTACCATGCAGGGAGTGGGTGGCTAAATAACATCTATGGTGGTTGAGAAGGCTGCCTATCTATCGGGTATAGGGCAGGTCACGAGATGAGAGGTATCTATCTTGGAGCTCAAGCACTTACACAGACTGACCCATAAAAAACCCCAGACTTACCCATACACACACACAGACTGACACACACACACAAACTGCCCCCTTCCACACAGACTGACCCATACACACACACACACACACAGACTGACCCCCACACACACATACTGACCCATACTCATACTCAGACTGAGCCCACCTTCCCCCACACACACAGATTGACCCCCCCCCACACACACACAGACTGACTATTTTGAACTTAAATGTGAAATTCACTTTAAATTCACATTTTAGTATAATCCTGTTAACCTGAAAAGTAAATACATGTAGTTATAGAATAGCAGTGTGCATAGTGGGATGCACAGCAGTGTTAAAGGACCACTATAGTGCCAGGAAAACATACTCGCCCTGTGGGTGCCCCCACCCTCAGGGACCCCCTCCCGCCCGGCTCTGGAAAGGGGAAAGGGGTTTAAACTTACCTTTTTCCAGCGCTGGGCGGAGAGCTCTCCTCCTTCTCTCCTCCTCCGTTCCGCCCCGTCGGCTGAATGCGCACGCGCGGCAAGAGCTGCGCGCGCATTCAGCCGGTCGCATAGGAAAGCATTTACAATGCTTTCCTATGGACGCTGGCGTGCTCTCACTGTGAAAATCACAGTGAGACGCACGCAAGCGCCTCTAGTGGCTGTCAATGAGATTAGGGGGAAGGCTTAACCCATTAATAAACATAGCAGTTTCTCTAAAAAATAAATAAACCTTTGAGTTCTCACTATTAGTGGTGATCACTGTATTGCGTTTATATCATGCTATTTGGTAGGTATTATAGTTCTGTATATTTCACAGGACTTTATGCCCTTTCACTCCATTGCACAGATAATTCTCTGCCTAATCCGAGCTGTTTCATGTTCACTACATATTTGCTTGGGTTTAGGTTACCCGTTTCCTAGCAACCACATCATGGTAATGACCACGCCCATACGTCACATGACACGCGTCACATGACGCTTCACATACACTTCCGGGTTCGGACTAATGGAAACCGGTGTGCACTGTTTGTTTGGTGAGTAACTCCTCCTATGTTGCCTATATATTTGTGTTGTATATGTTTGTATATTGATCTTGAGGAAGACCTGAAGAGGTCGAAACGACGATCAGATGTATGTTACCTGTTATTAAATAATATTGAGTTTTTTTCTACAAAGACCTGAGAGTGCATCTCTTTCCTTTTTGCTTTACATATCCAGCGTGGGATTGCACCAAGGCAGTCTTTTACTGATTCATTGAAAGGGTGAGTGCCACTATACTTGTATATATATATACAGATATAATGTGTTTTTTGTCTAATCAATAAAAAGTATTCACCGTGTTCATATGTATATATATATGTCATCTATAGTAACAAGCCCTGGATGTTGGGCTAAAGTAACATCCCTAGGACGTATTCGAAAACCAGAATAATCTGAATGTACATTTCCTGGTTAAATATATATATATATATATATATATATATATTTTTTTTTTTTTTACTAACATTTTAATTTTTATTTTACAGCAGCAAGGAGACTGACTGACAACCCAGGCAGTCCCCCTGCAGGCAGACACAGAGACACCTATTGAAGCCATGTGACCGCTCTTTCAGGGGCTAATTTGACAAGGGGGCACTGTCTGGGCTGTCAGGCTGTCCCCCCAGATCGGGAGCAACGCTGATCGCCGCCTGCGTTTAGAGCCACCCTAAAAAGGACGGCATAGAACACCTGCCATCCTTAAGGGGTTAAAGGTAGACTGCTTTTTAAACAATATATGGAAAGAATTTGAATTTAATGAAATTATTTCTATATATCCCATCAAGGTTGTCACAATATGGCATCAAATTCTATTAATTACACAAATACATGGGCGTTTTAGATTTATCAAGGGAAGGATAGCCATGTTAGAATTATGAAATGTCATGTGAAAATGGAATTTATGTGTGAAAAAACGCGAATAAAAGTATAACCAATAAATGGGGCCTGCATTAGTAATAAAGTGGCTAGACCAAACATTTCAGAATATGCCATTTTGAATACTCTGGGCTGCCTACTTTTAAGAATGTTATTCCATAATGGCGGAAATGTTATTACATAGGCTGCCACACTCTCTAAAATGAAACATGGGCTCAGAAAATCCCTTTGTCAAATTTCCAGGTATGAAAATTGAAATGGTCATGCCCTATAATTGATTCTGTAACGTTCCATAAAACCTGTACATAGGGGATAGATTCTGAATAATCTGGGTTATCTACTTTTAAAAGACTGCACATACCCCATTTGAATAGCCTGGGTTGTCTACTTTTGCAAACGGTATGCCGTGGAGGCAATTCATTCCTGGGTTGCCATATTGTTGCAGAGGCAGCATAAGCCCAGCAGACCAATTTGGAAAATGTCAATGTGTAAAAACTGAAATTGACAAGCCCTATATTTGACCCCTGTAACTTTCCATACCCACATAAAACATGTACATGGGTGGAACTGTACATATATATGAGTATTATATTGCAGCAAACGCTAACAGTACTATGAAATCACAGTTAAAATGCCATTCATAGCTTGGAAAATAATAAAACTTAATTTCTCACACTTTTTTAGATTTTATTCATATAAAATTTTGTTTCATATAAAACTATTTGATGTGAAATGAAAGCCCTATTTTTACTTAACAAAATGATATATAATAAGTGTGGGTGTACTCATAACGAAAGAGGTAAATGGTTGAACAAACATATAGCTCAAATTCTAGGTTATGTTTGGCCAGAACGTGTACAATTACCCCACCGTTAAGGGGTTAAAATATACTATTAAAAAACATTTATTTATTTTCTTTAATAATAATAATAATTATAATAATAATAATAGTAATATACATATATATAGAAAATGTTCTGAAAACCCACATGCAAGAACATCCATACATAGCTTAACAGGGGCCAGTGAGGACGAAATGGTCCCCATTAGAGCAAATTAGAGTCCCAGTCTGCACAAGATTGTTGGGAGATGAAGCATCAGATTTTTAAATATATATATATATATATATATTCATTCATATAGTATCATAAACTGGACATTGAATTATTTATGTCTAAATTTGTATTCTCTTTATAAAATACGTATAAAATATGTTGCAGCAATAGATTGCTATTAAAATTATGGTATTGCTGTCGTGGATAAATAAAGGCACTACTGCAAGAAATTGAGAATAAGTTCCGTGAGTGCTCTTTTATTTTTTGGTAGATAGACAGTCAGACAGACAGAGTAGATTGTCCTTAAATGTCGTCTTAGGTTAAATAACTTTTTACTAAATAAAAAGATGTTTTACTTTCTGAACTTTTCAGGTGTTGTTAATCTGTCTAAGCTCTAGCCTGACCCTTTGGAAATTAGACTTCAATAACAGCGGGGAGCTTCCTTAGTTATCTTATTATTTTACAGCAAATGAAAAGAAATATTACTTTATTGACACTTCCAAATATGCCATATAAATATCAACATCTCCCAAACAAAGCTCTCATCCCACAGTAATATATAGTACAAATAGCACATTTATGTTGTACTCTATTTTGAAACAGTGCCTTTATGGTACTCTGTATGAAAAAGATAAAAAGAAAAGAGACACTAACATATTAATTTATTTTGACCATTTGCCAGATGAAATTTGCTTCAATGCTTTTAATAAATCTAGTTTATATCTGTGATTATCATATCCTTCAGGTGCCCAGGGATAGTTATTTACAACATGAAAAGAAAAATTATGCAGAGTTGCGGGAAGATTTGCACAAGCAATTTGCATATATATAGCACACTTTTTAGAAGATTCTTATGTGCCATGTAAAACCAATTCCGACACACCAAACAGACAGACAAATGGCACAAGGTGACCCTGTTATTTGTTCTGCTGCGGAATTGTTGCAGTAGGGCGATATGAAATATGGATGCTTGCTCTAATACAAAAGTGTCTTTTATGTGTTTTCTCGGCAAATGATAACTAAAAATTTCAGTTGAAAAATATGATAGTATTGTATATAGCAATGGATCATACTGATTGTACATAACTAAATAAAAATGTTAAACGTATTTATTTATTTAGAAATTTAAAAACTTACAGGATGTTTAGTGCCCACTAAATTAAACTCATTAACATTGTATTTGGTGCCGAGATATACCTTTTCTTTGGTTGCTTTTCCAACACACACATATTCTAAGCATGTCCAGGTACAGTATTTTGCATCAGAACAAAAAGTAAAAAAGGCACTTGTAATTTTTTAGGAAATATATTAATTCAGAACCACACTATTTTGCATTCCAGAAAAATATACACTGTAGTGGTTATTGTGCTCGGAGAGTTCCTTTAAGCACCAAACTATTTTTTTTCCTGGTGGGGGGGAGGGCGGGAGATTGCATTTCCTACAAACTGATCTGTAATAAACAAATCAACAAGTTGCAAATTTAAATAATCCAACCAGTTGTAATTTATTTGTTTTAAGGGACATGGAACATGAAAAGATTTAGAATAACTGTGTATCTGTATGTCGTGCAATAGTAATATCAAATCTCCACTATTGACCACTAAACTAACATGCAAAGCTGCAAATGGTCTCCAAATACGTACTGTACAGTAAATGTCCATAATATGAGAAATTAATGAAATACTTATTTTATTTGTATAACATGCTCTGGATTTTTCTATAAAGGCACTTGATGTTGACATCTGATGTCTGAAAGGTCATGGGAGGTTTGATTTTAGTCTATTGTTCCTTAATCCATTGGTGGCATTATCAATCTGGAATATGGGAAGAGAATGAAAGAATAGCATTTTAACAATAAGGTGCACCTGGTCATACAGAATGTCTTCATATTCTGTAACCATCTACAAGACCACACACAGCCATCTTTGGAACTAATGACTCACAGAAGCCCGCTGCTCATATAATATATTGTGTCTTAACAGGTTTAGCAGGTGGTAACAGACATTGAAGTACTGAATGCATAAATTGCTTCTTTTTTTTTTTTAAAGATAAATCCTTACATGTACATAATAGGGTGACATTTGATGCACACGACCTCATTATTTTCTCATATTTTCTTAATTCTTTATACTTAATGCTTTGAACCCCTATTTCAGGTTGTGTCTTTTTAAACCAACCTTGGTTATGGGTATTTTCAAAATGTCAGCCCTGCTAAACATTTTAGATTTGTGAATTCTATACCTTGTTGTTTTATTGAAATTTAGTAACAGAACTGTTGTGTTAATACTGTTGTTTTTTTATAAGAATGAAGTTTAATATGAAAAAAATCATATTTAACTGCTTATTTTTAGCATTCAAGGGGAGACAAGTGTCATTCAACACAACATTTTTTGAATGAGACATTTGTCTCAATGGGATGCGTATCCTTTTAAAGGAATAGATCATTTTACATTAAAACTATACAGTATCTGGCAAACTAAGCATAGAAACAACATATATGGTTGGATGTCTAATATATATATATATATATACATATATATATATATATATATATATATATATATATAGATAGCTAAAAAATAACGTCCTTGTCTGTGATAAATCCTTTTTTATGTAGTCTTTTTAAAGCCTGAGGAAACCAATTACTATTTGCAAAAAGCAAAAAGACAATGGGTATTTAACTTGTTTAGTTTTTTCTGCTTGAATTCTCACAGCATACAATTGGCAATAATTAGGACATTTTGCCTAGAGCAAAACACAAGACCTTTCACCCATATCTAATGTTTACAGATGAAAATATCCTGTATTATATAATAGAAAATCACCCTAATTGTATGCCAGTGACCTTAAGCCATTTTAAGTACTTGACACAGGGATAGCAAGATTATTCCACCCTATTACATTGTCTTTCTCCAGGTCAGCTCTGTCCTGGAGAATTAATTAGTGATGAAAAGTTTTGCCCTAAATGTCACCAAGTACAATATTTCTGAAAAAAAGTCCCTTATCTTTAAGTCAAATACCTCTAAAACAAGTACACTGGTTGAAAATTAAAAAGGACAAAGCAATACATGGTTGTATTAAAAACATGTATGATGTTAAAATATTTGCATTTGTATCAATGTCAATATTTATTTGAGACAATAACAACAGCAACAACAGCTAATAGTAATTTAACATTCTAAAACCTTAGACAATTTATAAAAAAAAAAAAATTACAGAACATTTCATGAGACAGTAGGGATAACATCTGTTTATGGATTTAACCCATAATACTATAATGTATAGCATATTTTCTATAATCACAACCTAAATCCACATATTGGGAACCATAAGAGGCTGTTAAGAGTCTTTTAAAATCCAATCACCGTATTTGAGTCTTTAAGAGCCTTTTAGGATTTACTTATGTGTTCAGCATATATCCATCTGAATTAGTGACAAAGGAAATATTACATATTTTTCATCTTCTGTAGCCATTCTCTTACTTTTAGAATATATTAAAATAAAACATTAGCTTATTCACGAAAATATAAATTGAGGCAAATTAAAAAACAAATTGTAATATTTTGACAAAATTAGCTGCTTTGGGGGAAAAAAAAAATCTCAATTTCATTTGTAGTTGCAGCTTGCCTGTTCTAGCCTTAATTTTGTAATTCGGTATTATTTGACAATCCATTTCAGTTAGTTAATTCCAACATATATTGATATCGGAGCAAAAGAAAAATAACTGATACTTTTCACTTGAAAGGGAACTCTATGTCCAAATACGCACATATTCTTAATGCATATGAAAAAATAAATAACCATTGCAAAAATATAGATCTACTAAATTTTGCACAAATATTTCCTAAACTGTAAAAACTAAAAAGAACTAGCCTCTGCAGCTAACGAAGATCCATTTTCTTTTTACCCAACATTCACTTCCTTGTTACTGTTAGGCACTGTCCAATCAAATGCTTCGTGTAGAGAAGCAGTGAGGACAAATCTGATTGGTGGTATTACTGAAAATTAAAAATAAAGTCTTAAAATATACATTAAGGATGTTCACGTATCATTTTTAAGCACGTTTTAAGCAAGTTTTACATGACCATTAAAATGGTTACTTGCTATATAAAGTTGTTGTGGACTAAGCTTGTTATCAGGCTTAGGTAACCACTGGATGCAGTTAATTCAAGCTATATCCATGTAAGCTGTTTATTAAGTGGTTCACTTACTATTCCATTACATCAGATGTATATTTTAGGAATTCTAGTCCAATAGGGGCAAGCATCCTCATGTCTTTCTTGTTCGATGAACTAATTTGCATATGCCCACCCAGAATCCCTTGCAGTAGTAATATCACTACAAATTTTACATTTCTGTGGGCAATGCTTGACTGGTGTGCAGATCTGTGTTTAACAATGTATTGACTATCCACTGACTTCAGGTGGAAGTGGTTTTTAATCAAAAACATTTTCAGAACTTTCTTGGTTTGTGGCCCACAAGTAACGCCAAGCCTCAATAGCAAGCCAGTAGCCAACCTCAAGCTGATGAGTTTCCTGAACTATATATGTTTAAATCACCCTGCCTCTCCAATGTATCTGGAGTTAGCATACTTGGGGTACTAGGTGTACTTATGACAGATGCAAAACTTGTACAAATCTGAAAATAGAAAGTGTTCTAGATGACTAATTGACAAGGAGGTAGCCCTATGCACAGAAAAAAAAATTTATCTACAGAATGAAAAAATTTAAATAGGCTACAGGGACAAGTATTTTGCACCATGGTCACTTTGGTAAGAAGTGATTATAGTGCTTAGAGTCATTTAATGCCCATTTACTGTTTGTAATTAATTGTGTTCAAAACTGTAAAAATATCTGATGATTCCTTGCATATGTTTACCTTGATCTGAGAGCAGAGGAAATATGCCTTGCTGACATACATTATTTATATTAATTGCAATAACCATATATCTATTGTATATTAAAATTGGTATGTCATCCTGCGTAGTGCTGCAGGCTTTTCTTACATAGAAACATAAAATTTGATGGCAGTTAAGAACCATTCGGCCCATCTAGTCTACCCAATTTTCTTAGAGTAGTGTTTAAACCATAGCAGGTCATTCAATTATCTCTGCAGGTCTTTTATAGGTGTTGGGAATAATATATATGTGACATGCTAGCAGAACTTCCAGGATCTTTAAAACATGAAATAGGCTCCGATCTTATAAAACAAGACAAATATTAAAGGTGTAAATTTAAACAAACAAGTTCATCTGGGAAAACAAAAAAAAAATGTTTCCTTAAAAAGAGCAGATGAAGACCTGTGGGAAATGTAATATTTACAGTTATTTTACTTGAAGTAACACTATAGTGCTAGGAATTAAAAACTGTGTTACTAACACTATAGTGTCACTCCCACACAGGCAAATAAGTAAGTAAACATTTACCTGGTTACAGCACCGATGTCACTCGGCACTTGATCACTCTAGAATATGGTAACACTGTGTGGTGGTGCCTCCATTGATTGTATACTCTTTCCAGGTGCATAGATCGCACAGGTCTTAATTATTGTTTAAGACTCATTTTTTGACAGCCCTAACAATCCCTTTTCCCCTTGTCCTCACTGTGTTCTGTATAAATCATATTTTTACTCTTTCTACAGCATATGTTTTGAGTTCCAAAATGTATCGGTGGATAATATTCTATTATCTACTAGGCAATTCATCTGCTACTTTATTACATTTCAAAGGTACAGTGCAGCTGCTGTGCTAACATAATCAATGATAATCAAGATGGAGATATGTGTGTTTTCTCTATTTGTGTTGATTAATGTTGTTGTTTTTTTAACTTGAAGCTCATAATTTTACTTGTTATTTAATTAACGTTTAGCTAAAAATAACAAGATATTTGTTTTTGATAAGACTTATGTTGCAGATGAGTAATATCTATATATTTTTTTTCTTGGCTGTCTTTTAATTAGCCCCTATGCTTACTGTGTTGTTATTCTTATATGATGCATAATTTGTACATAATTAATTACTGTACACTATTAACTACTGCCTTGATAAACTTACATCAGTAATATTTATTTAAATCCAATTTTATTTAAAGGAATCCTTTAAAATTTATATTTAGATTATGATTAATATAAATTAAGCAAGCCATGTTTGCAACAAGCTGGATTATGTTAAAATTCAAATACACTTTTCAATACAAAACATTAGTTGTTTCTTTATTTTACTGGGTTTTTTTTTCATTATACAAAATAGCTCCCAAGTCCTGGATGTCTTTACACCAGACCCATAAAAGAAGAAATTACATATTTCATCTGGTCACCTCTAATGGAGTTAACAGTGTGATGGAGAATCAAACTATCGTGTGATAAAAAGAGAGACATATTCCTCGCAGCATCGTTTATAGATCGTTCTACAATCCTGGGGTCTTTGGTATATATCATCATCTACAGCTCCTACTATCACACAAGATTTAAAGAGCTATAACCCGATGGTTGTAAGTGGTGCCTGAAGACATTTACAGTGTCTGACCTACAAACTACTCATAAAGGCATAAATTCATTTGGACGATAAATGAAGTGTAAAATAAGCAAAGGCACTGGTCAAACAAAAAGTCTGGATCTGAGTTCTGTTTCTATTAATGCACTTCAGAGTTTGGCTGCTTTTGTTTCACAATATCCTTTTATGTTTGATTTATAAATGAACACATATTGATTTTGCTACTGTGTCTCATTTGCTGCCCAAGTCTCATTTTTTTTATAGTGTTAACATTCATTTCACTTTTTCAATAAACATCTTTATTTTGCTTCCACAAATGTGGAATAGGTCTTGTTCCCTGTTTCTGTTAATTTCCCTTATTTCTTTCTGTCTCGTTTCTTACATTAATGATAGGTGTGCAAATTTAGGTGGGCTATTCATAAAAACATCATAATATACAAGTTACACGAGTTAGAAGACAAATAAACATGTCCAACCTAATTATGTAACGTGGTGTATTCATAAAAACAACATGATTGACGATGATTTAGAAGACAATAGATAAACATCTCCAGCCTAATTATATGTCCAACTCTAATGCCAGTATTTTTAAATAATATTTGTAAATGAAACTCATCTTCTTGTCAAATAAACTGCTATTGTCACTTTTTTAATTCTACATTAGAGTTACCTTGAATTTACAAAATGTATTTAACTTTCCTAAACTCATCAGTAATGATCTTAGAGAATGTCTGAGCAGTGTCTCTGGAACCAGTAACCATGACCAGTAAGGGACAATAGAAACATTGAGTTAGTGATATACAGGCGAAGAGGCATGTGAACAATCAAAATTTGTAGATATAAAATAACAAAAAAAAAATATTTGTAGCATTTTTTTTCCAAAATGCTGGGAATAAATCAATCAAAAGACACAAAACCACTAAGGTAATTTTCAGAATTGGAATGTCACCTCGAAATTATTTTGTATCACATAAACACTGGTATAAATGTATATCCCTATCTTAAATTGCGTTGTAAATGAATGTATGTATTACAATCTGGTATTAAGACAGAATGTTGCACCGTGAATGTGTATTATAATGTGAAATTATCAATCAACTGAAATGAAAAAGTCCAAATCTCTCCAGCCAAAAACATATCAAGTGTGCTAGCAAAGATTCATCACACTTATATTGTGCTAACAGTTGGAGGTCCATGTACTATGTTATTACTACATTCAGTCTTTTGCAGTATCTGACATATGCATAATTAGACTGATATTATTCTCTGATCATTTTCAAATCTTTCCCTAGTTGGTTGACATTTTAAAATGTCCTTGACTTTCTTTTGAAACTCTTTTAGATTCTCTATATACTATTAACCCATTTGGTGATTGTTCTTATCAGTAAAGCAGTAATAAACATCCATTCAGTATTTAATGCTATATGTGGAATTTAAGAAGTTTTCTAATATTGGTTATGCTTCCTTTTCTTGAAGTGCGTGACCCATCACATTGAATTTGTTAATTTAAAATGTATGTATAGTCCAGTTAAGCCTGTTTATATATACAGAAAAATGTGTGATTACTCATGTCACTGTTTATCCTTTACGTATATTGAAGTATGCTGTTTTGGCGTTTGCTGATATCTTGTACCTACCTGCACACAAAAAATAAGAAAAAAATTTATGTATAGTCATGCATTCACCCACTCTCCAGTTATTATTTAGTTGTATTCTATTCAATTTTGTTGATTTCTGGGTTAATTAACCTGATTTTATTATTCCACATATTCTGTTAAATAAATGAATAATTTAAAACCATACATTTCATTAAATATGTGCTCACAGTGCTAAATTGCTGTACAATTGAAAAATTGGTATGCAGTAAGTGTATATTTGAAAACTAGAGAATATAATATTTACACTTCTGTTTGCAAATACTTTGTGGCCTGCAGGATCTGACAAATGAACTTTAAATATGATAGGACAGGAGAATACAATTAATGTTCCTACTCAAATGTTCTTCAGCATAATTTAAAGGCAAAATTCTAGGAGAGGTGTGTCCATGGGGATTGTCAATTAATTTATTTATATTATCAATGATTACAACAATAGCGACATAAATATTTATATAGTTCCTCCTGACTAAGCACTACAGAGGACCTATGTGCAGGAAACCCTGGTAAGATTTTATTTGTGACGTAATCAAAATGAAAGGAACACTCCCAACATCATAATCAGCTGATCACTCTCAGCCAATGAGCTCAGAAAAACTAATCAAAGTTCCTGCTGAGGAATATATAGATCTTGGGAGATTGTACTGGAAGCAGGGAGTGATTCCTAGGAGACCCTGGTAAGAAGTCAAACCATTTGAAAATGGTGTAGGTGTATAAGTTGTGTATATTGATGGAGACAATTTGGATATGAAATTTGGTTTAGTTTGGTATCCGCTTTGTATGCTCCATGTCATTATTGTTTGTCATATTTTTGCCTCACTTGGTGTTGCTAGAGGTCATAGTTCACATGACTTCTGCATTCTTAATCATGAATTCTGTTTCTTATTATTTTGTCTACTTTGCAGATCTACTCTTTGTGTGTTATATCATTTGCTTTAAAATCTGTTGCCCCTGTTCATGTTCTGTATCTGCCTGTTCTGCAGGGATTTTACCTTTTAACGTATCTGAAGCTGTTCATGTTATTGACAACCCTAAATGTTCTGTAATACAACTTTATTTTTCCATTTTCCTTTCACCCTAAATTGTGTACCTCCTACGTGCCAAGTTTGCATGCTGCAGATTTGTCACAAGTAGGTAATATGTTCACATGGAAAACTAAAATGTTGATTGCAATCTTGGTTGCTGTTGGTATATGAAGATTTGGAAGGACATAGTCCTTCCGTAAATGGTATTGTGTTGTTTTACACTGCAAAGCTCCAACACAAATTTGGAAATCTCTGTACCATGACATGGTAGGCAACTATATTATATAACTATAATTTAAAATAATATGCAACTATATATATACATTCTATTAAATAAGTAATGGGTAATTCAAATGTAAATGTATGCCCAATTTTCTGTCAAATGATGTAAATAAATATTTTATGAATTTTTCAAACTGGATATAGCCTTTTACTTTACAGATTCTGTGTGCTAAATCGATTACTTATACTGTAGAGTTTCAACAAAAATAAACAACACAATGTTGGACTGCACGCTTTTATTTTGTTGGTATTGCTAGCTCCTCACAGCATGTTACCTAGTTAACCAAAACTCTGTTGCAAATGTCAAGGCTTGAAGATTTTTTTCTTAGATTTATTGTGGCACAACTCCATCATTAAAAACAAAACAAAGAAAAACAAAAATCTTTTGGTCTCCCATACCTGAGGCTCTTGGTAGTGTAATAAAAACTGCTGAGGATTCCATCGCTTTTATCCTCCATCATCAATCTAACAGTGGTCTGAATATTTTTTGCAGTCATCTAGATACAGTGTGCTAAATTAAAGAAAGACATATAAATCAAAAGGAATTCATTTCATATCCCATTTTTTTCTAGAAGTAAGCTTCTTTGAGCAGTGGCTTAAATTTGCCTAACTGGCTTGTTATCACTTGTTTGGGGTTTTTATCAGCATTGCATGGGGTATGTTGATATGTATGTATGAAATATAAACGATCATTTTTATTTTTCAGTCTGTGTTAATTTGAGAAGTACCAGCTATGAATTGATTCATTATGTAAGTTACCAACCTGTAGTTTTGACTTCATTTACTTTTTATTATCCAGCTGTATCTACCCTCTTATTTTCTTCATTGTTTTACCCTTTATAATTTATATGAAATTACGAAAACAATGCATAAGATGAAGGGAAGTAAATACTTGTTTGTTGTTATGTATTGACACACTGGAGTTTTTTTGTAACAATATTTGCAATGTACATCATCATGATTTATTGTATTTGTGATATTTGGGGGTTTTAGCAATGTTTTATTTGACAGTGTATATATACTAAAACATTGAACTTAGAATCTCAGAACTGACGACATGTCAAGACAGGCATGATGACAAGGTATTTTTGTTGTGATTAGAATCAATATGTTTGTTTTTTTGGTTTATTGTGCGCCTCTATGAAACATACTAGTGCCCTGTTAGGCTGCAAACCAACACGCTGCCATGGTCTTATGCGTAATCAAAGAAGTTTCTGCTTCTCTCTTATCTCTGTTTAAATTCTGCTCACAGGGAATACTCAATGGACGCCAGTAGGTAGTGCAAAAAGTGTTTGAAATTTTAATTGTGTACAGCGTATATATAAAATACAGTTTTCGTAGGGGTGTGTACAACAAAAGGCAAAATCAACCAATCATAGCATTTTCAGTGTTTAGCAGTATAATTTCCTCATATAACATTACGTATTACAGTTAATCTACTGCGCATGTCTAGCATGTCTTCTGTTAACTCAGCAGCCTCTAAACTACTTTCAATTACTACCTCCCTCAGGCTATCACAGTGGGCTAATTCTCTCACCCATGTAGCAGGCAATACCCTCAACCTCATTTTATATTATGCATGTTCAGTATCTAATATCTGCAACACTCCATTTCCTCTCTCTGATCACCACCTCTTATCGTTTGCTCTCAAGTACCCCCTCACCTAACAACCTCAGCATAACCCCCTCAACTCAGGAGGAACCTTAATTCTATTGACCTCCAGCAGCTGTCAGCTGATATTGATTTACAACTGCTATCCATCCCTTCTCTCTCCTGTGCGTCACTGGCCATCTCCCCATATAACACTACCCTCCCCTCTGCCTTGAACACTGCAGTCCCGCTCCAAACATGCACCTCGAGGAGGACACACCCCCAACCGTGGCATACTAAATCAACACACTACCTGCAAAGATGCTCCTGTTGGACTGAACGCTCCTGGAGAAAGTCTCGCACCCAAGCAGACTATCTCCAGTATAGATTCATATTATGTCTATACAAAGCAGCCATTGCCCTTGCTAGTTATACTTTTCCTCTCTCATTAGTTCATGCTCCCGCAATCCCAGGCATCTCTTTGATACTTTTAGCTCTCTTCTTCGCCCTGCTGTGGCCACCCCCCAAACTAACCTTACAGCCGATAGCTTTTCATGCTACTTTACCAACAAGATTGAACAGCTAAGGAAAGAATTCTCCCCACCTTGCCGTTCTCTTTCTATACCACACGTCGATCATGCCTTTCCTAACTTTCAGACTTTCTCCCCGGCTACTGAACAAGAGGTGGCTGCGCTTCTCCTTTCTTCTGGCCCCACCACTTGCCCGCTCGATCCTGTCCCATTTTTTACCTTATCAGATCTCTCTCCCTGTCTTGTGCCTTCCTTAATATACATCTTCAACTGCTCTGTCTCTTCTGGTGTTGTCCCTGCTGACCTTCAACATGCCACTGTAGTACCTATCCTGTAAAAAACATCTCTTGACCCGTCCTCCACCTCTAACTATTGTCCCATGTCCCTGCTCCATTTTTCCTCAAATCTTCTGGAAAGATTTGTCTTTATCCGTATGCCTCATTTCCTCAATTCCAACTCTGTCCTTGACCCTCTTCAATCTGGCTTCCGCCCTCTCCACTCTACTGAGACTGCACTTATCAAAGTTACTAACAACCTAATCGCTGCTAAATCCAAAGGCCACTACTCCCTACTAATTCTTCTTGACCTCTCTGCTGCCTTTGACCCCATTGATCATGCTCTCCTTCTTCAAACTCGTGGTTTTCCTCTTTTCTCTCCCAATGCTCATTCAGTGTCTCCTTTTCTAATGATATCTCCTCCCCTTGTTCTGTCTTGGTTAGAGTCCCACAAAGCTCTGTCCTTGGTCCCCTTCTTTTTTCTCTTTATACTGCCTCTCCTGGCAAACTTATTACCTCATTTGGATTCCACTACCACTTGTACGCTGATGAGAACCAGAATATATCTCTTCTCCCCAGACCTCTTCCCTGCCATCCTGCAACGTGTCACTGCTTGCCTTTCTTCCATCTCTCACTGGATGTCCTCCAGCTTTCTGAAACTCAATCTCTCTAAACCTAAGCTCCTTGTCTTTCCTCCTCCTAATACTGATCCTCCTCTTTTGCTCTCCCTTTAAGTTAGTGGTATGCACATCAGTCCATCCATGCAAGCGCGCTGTCTTGGCATCATACTTGATTCTGGCCTCACCTTTGAGCCTCACATTCAGTATGTTGCCAAATCCTGTAGATTCCATCTTAAAACATAGCCCACTTCCGCCCCTTTCTTACGCAAGATGCTACCAAAGAGCTTGTCCATGCTCTAGTAATTTCCCGCATGGATTATTGTTACCCTCTCCTAATTGACCTTCCCAAAAGTCATATTGCCCCGCTACAGTCTGTAATTAATGCTGCCGCCAGCCTGATTTTCCTCTCTAGTCGATCCTCTCACACCTTACCCCTCTGCCTGTTCTTACATTTGCTTCCTGTATCCTATAGAAGTCAATTCAAAGTGCTAACCCATACCTATAAAGCACTAAACAATTCTAGCCCCTCTTATATCTATGCATAGATCCATAGTTATGCCCCTTCCCGGTCTTTCCGATCTGCCCGTTACCTACTCCTGTCCGCTGCTCGCACCCGTACAGCCAACTCACGCTTGCAGGACTTCTTGCAGGCGGCTCCCTTATTATGGAATAGCCTGCCTACACCATCAGACTCTCCCTTAGTCTCCCTTAGTCTAAAAACCCATCTCTACCTCTACCTTGCATACCTACCTGTCTCTTGCTCTCTCCTAAAGGGCAGCACTTTACTCTTTCCTCCAGCTCTGCTTCACTCCCACCTTATTATATTGCTGTTTTCTGTCTTAAAGTGTTTTATACCCCACCTCCTATAGACTTTAAGCTTGTTTAAGCAGGGTCCTCTTCAACCTAACGTTCCTGTAATTTTTCTTGTAATTGTCCTATTTATAGTTAAATCCCCCATCTCATAATATTGTAAAGCGCTATGGAATCTGTTGGCTCTATATAAATGGCAATAATAATAATAACAATAATAATAATAATAATAATAATAATAATAACTGGAGAACATGGCAGTCTTTGATTTAGGAACCCAATTAAAATTTACAGCTGGTTAGAAAGAATAATATTTTTTCCAAGGGCAGGATGTTTATAAAAGATAGTGGAAATTGCTTCCACAGATTGCAGACAGGAGAGGAAATTCTTGTTTTTAACCCCTGCAGACGTGGAAAGACTTAACTAAGACAAATGCTTTTTTTTACCCTTTATTTACCTGTATATATGACAAGTCCCCTTTTCTGGTACCACAGATGAAAGTGTTAGCCAAGGTATATCCAGATGTACTAATTAAACCTTATGGGCCTTTAATTATTTCTTCACCTCTATTTATGGCCTCTTTGGCCTCTCTCACCCACAAAACCGTCCAAAGAGGGCCTGTCTAGATATTTGTAGATACAGGATGTGACGATCTGAACCTCGTCACTGGTTCTTGGAGGGGCCTGCTGACCAGCCTCTTACCCTGTGTCTATGGTCCCTGCAGTAGACCTGGCTAAAATACTTTAAAAGGCTCTGTTCATGTGAAGTATGTACGTTTGTACTCCAGACAGAGAGACCGACCATTAGCACTAATTCTCTGGAACTGTTTTGGGCATGGGACCATGTGCACAGTCGGTAAAAAATAAGACTTCCAGGACATTCCTGAACCCCTGAACTGATCTGGGTGATTCTTGGTTATTTTGGTCACCCAGATCAGGGCTATCAGGGGATGTAACATTCGTGGGGTTTTATATATTCTAGGGTACTTTGGGGTGTTTTAAAAGAAATATGTTTTTTCTCTGCTTGCAGATAATTGGATTACAATTAGTACAGTTACTGATCCAATTATCTCCTAATCAGAAGGGGAGGGATTGTGTGCTATGCGTGGGAGTGCCTTACATTGTAAATGTGTTATTATTGGTTTGTGTCCCTGTCCCCAACAAGGTCCATGTGGGCATACACCTTGCTTGGGGACTTGCATAAAAGGCCAGTGTGGCTCCCATTAAAGAGAGATTTGTTTACCCCTTCATGAAGTCTTGGCTCATGTTTGGGGGATTGTAGAACTATATTCACTCTGGGGATTGCTATAATCACAATACTCCCCTGAGTAAAATCACTTGCTCTTATGAGAGCTGTTTTTGCTACGCTCTCTGGACTAGGAGAGGTCTACCCACTGGAAGCTGGATCCTGGTCTTGGGTCCATTGTGGGTGGAGGACAGCGAGACCCCAACCAAACTGCGGCGGTTCGTGGGGTCTACGGTGGTTATGGTGTTCCAGTACAGTGATTATGGTGCTCAAAAGTAGTAGGAAGTAGCGATTGATGGAGGTACCCAGTCAGGGTGCCAGGCAGTCTGTCACACAGGATAATATATGTTATTAAATCCACGTCTCGTTATGCAATACACTCATAGGTTAATGTATATGTTTCTTTATAGCTCTGTATGTCTAGGGGAATATTCACTAAGCATTGCATAGGTAAAACAATTCATTCTCCATCATGCCCTATCAATAAAAAAATAAATTAATGATAATAGTAATGAAAGATTGCATAAAGATATACATATATTGTGCATTTTGAATCATGGAACAAGTTTGATTCATTAACTCAGATAATTGATGAAAACATTTAACCCCTTAAGGACACATGATGGGAATATTCCGTCATGATTCCCTTTTATTCCAGAAGTTGTGTCCTTAAGGGGTTAAAGTAATTTTTCAAGGATACCTCACATATATAAGTTTGCACAAATGTGTAATTTGACTCAAAATGGGCATGGGTGAGTTCAGAGAAACAGCTCTTTGGTTCATTGCAGCCTTCGAACCGATTCGGTGTTCGGTTTGTATCATCATGGTGGAATATTTGAAATGCACCAAACAGCAATTTCAGTGACAAATATAGGGAGTTTTAATTTTAATAATTGTATTCAGCAATATTAAATATTTAAATAACTAAAACATGTTGGTTAATAATTCTATCTAGTCAAGTAAAACTGAATCGAGAAACCTTTAAATTGGAAATCAGTTCAGTAATATAACAATTGTGGAGAAGGTTTTTTTTTTGCTTTATTTTGTATTAGTAGCAATACTTATCTAGGTCATATTTTTATGTTTAATGCTATTACACTTTTTACCTTAAATACATATCTCTATTTTAAACTGTCTATTTTAAATGTCGATACTATGAGCTATTACCCTAAAATACAAATGTTTTTGTTTGCATGAGTAGGAGAGGCTCATTGATGTCTGACCACTGCTTTTCATTACTTTGCCAGCACTGCATCATGTGGTGAGAAAATAACACTGGTTTAATACATTTGTTAGGAAACCTAAACCAAAGCTCCTGCTGTGAATAACTACTTTCTACGTTTCCTCTACAGCACATCAGAGTCTGCTGCCAGGTCCTGCCGGTGCAAAACTGATGCACAAATAGAAAAAAAATCAAAACAAACAAGTAATAATGTATGCTTGGATGACATGATATTTTTTTGAAGTGTTGAGATATATAGAAAAAAAAAATCGGTTCACACAATGATTGTCTGAAAAAAAATAAAAAAAAATAAAATAAAAACTACTTAATTGTTTATTTGGAGTATAGTTATAATTTATTGCTGGGCTCTGCCAAAAGCCTTGCAGGGCTATAACTGAGCCCAAAAGCCTTTCATGGTAACTGCAATGTATGTGCCAGTTGGTTTAATTCACACATCACTGTTGCCACAGAGGTAGTGCGTTATGGAATCCCTTGCCAATTTTAATGTATTCCTAATTTAAGAACATGATCACATTACGAGGGCCACAGTGGAGATGAGGTCCAGTACACATACTAGTAATGCATAAGGAAGGACTAGGAACAAGTAAACAGGTTAAATTTATAGTTGGTACACAGATAGCAGTTATAGCTTGGTTGCCCAGGAGTATGTGGACAATGGATCATAATTCATAATAATCTGCTGTGAGGACCTGTTAGGTGTAAATAACCTCACAGAATAATTTGCAAGAGTGCAAACATTAAGGATCAAGGCTCTTTTGAGATGCAACATGTTTGTGACCAAGGCCTTTTTTGGCTCTTTCGCCATCCGTTCATTCTACTATAATTTCACCCCTCCTGTTTAAGTGCACCCATTTTAGATTTTGTGGGGTTGGTTTCCACACCTGTTTTATTTTGGCAATATTCACAGACCACGTGTGTCCTACTACTCAAAACACCCTGTATTTGTATTTTTTCTACTGTTTTTGAGTACAATGATATCCCACTTGTATGTCTTTTCCCCTAATCCAAACTGTAATTGAATCCCTAATCCAACCCATAATCCGACCTCTAATCCATTCTGTAAAAAAGTGATGTGCTGAACACAAGAGCAAGGCATTCTGGAGCACCGTAGCCAGGATCTGTAGTCACTAAATGTAAACTAGAAACAGTAAACTACAGGTATCACTGTGCTTACCATAGTTCAACTGTCAGCCTGTGGCCACTAGTTGTGGCCCCAGGTGACAGAGGTACTCAATGACAAGTTCACAGTACTGTTATATGATACGCCTAAATCTTTTATAAAACAATCAATGGTTTTATATGCTTTCTGATCTACAATTTAACTAATGTTTTGTAAATTTAAATGGTAGTTTGATACAGTGATGATTATTTAGCACATATTCCCTTCTTCAATAATCTTCTAGACGGATGCTAATTTTATTTTCCGTAGAACATTCATCATTACTTTTTTGCTCTTGCATGCCCTGGTATGTAGATTAGAAGTGAGCGATGATATCATCTGGTCTTATCAGTAAGAACCTTAATAAATGAAGGGTACTGTATAATCTTTATTTGATATATGTGTTCTCCGCTGCTAAACATAGTTAGTACAATTATTAATCTAATACATGTTTAAAGAGTATTTAGACATTACAAGTCTGTACTATTTTGTGCAAAACAGCATTATTTGATATGTTTTATAATTAATAAAGATACATGTTATATTTAGGACTTTCAAAAAAATATATAAATGTATACCTACTCTATCCTATCATTCTGTTTATATATAATTATCAGTTTTTATTAGTCCAAATGGGGAAAAACCATCTGGATGCACATAGGGCCATTTGGACTGCAAAATCCAGGCGTTGTTGAATTGCATCCCGAACAGACCTGATTTCGGTATGGATTTCGGCCAGGATTGAATACTGTCGGATTTCAGAATTCTGGATCAAATGCTGCAATTCCAGGCCTGGAATTCAACAAATCTAAGCTGTTTGTTTACTGGCAGTGTTACCAGCCGGGAGACAAATCCTCAACCCTCAATGACACAAGGATTAATTATGTGTCAGCTGGTCAGCACTTGCTTGAATTGGGGATGGGCTAGCAGCCATATTAAAGAAGTTAAAAAAATGAATAGGTAAAAAAGTAAAAAAGAACACAAAATTATTGTAATAGAGGTGTTATACCTCAATATGCCCTCACTTGAAATGCAGCACGTGGGGGTATGTTTCCAAAATGTTTAAAAGTAGCTACTGGGCAGCCATTGCTGCCCATTTGCTAAAAAATGGTCTGGGCCTGTGATATAATAGTCCTTCCTCTGCCCACACCCATTAGCTTTGAGTGGGGTTACTCTAATATTAACCCTTTAAAGACACAGCTTCAGATGTAAAAGGCCAGCATGATGGAAAAATGTTTTAGCCACCCTCCTGTTTCCCTACATCTTGGATGTAGTGTTGTGTGTGTGTACCTTGTGGTACAGCTGCTGTTGCATCTCTGCATTCTCCCAGTCATCCCCTCGCGACTCTCTCTGGTAGCTAGAGGAAATTATCAGAACTCGCTTCCTCCCAGTGCCAATTGACAGGAGCCGGTCACTTGTTAATGAGCCACGGCACACCTGATCAGATATACCCATTGAGTGTCCCTAAGCGTGAGTGTCCCAATAGTGTGTGGGCCCCAGATCAGCCGCACTTGTTTCACTGGTGGTATTTACGCCGCTTGTTCTTTTCTGTGTTCTCCTAAGCTGCCAGATTTAGAAAATTTGTGTAAATGTATAACATGTATATTTTTAACAACACAAAAACAATAAAAAAGTAATTTCTCTAGAAAAAAAGACAAAGATAAAAACTGAAAATGGAATATCAAATAACATAAAAAGAGCTAAAAAAGAAAAACAATAATTTGAAGCATAATATACATAAATTTACATTTTACATATAAAAAGTTGTACCCTTTGATTCACCCTAGAAAAGTGACCAGTTTACTTGTAGTCAAAATGTCACATTCCATTTCACTTTGTCAGCTAGCTACTGGGTTGTTGATTCAACAGTCCTCTGATTACATTTATTTTGCTTCTGTCTTTTCCTACCCCTTAATATTTCCTTGTAAAACCTTCCATAGAGCAAACAAGTGATGCTTCATTCTGTAGCAATGGACTCCACAGTCTATTTTGGTTTGTTGTGCATGCTGCCATGGTCCAGATTGGTTTTCAAGTTTTACAAGGTTCCAGGATTAGATCACACTAGAAATTCTTCTGTTTGTGTGACTACATCTTTTAAAAAATGTCATTATTTTTTGTAGGGGTGTACACTGCTACCCACCATATCCATTGTAGGGGTGTACCAAGACACTGCTACCCACCAGTGCCGGTGTAGGGTGTACCAAGACACCACCACACCCCCAGGTTCGGAGCCACCGATGGGCTCGAACCTACCAACCACGTGCAACACTGCCCAATCCACACGAAACCTCAGGATGCCCACTTTCTCCTCCATCTACCCTCCGATTTAACCAGGCCATTCCCCGCCGCTGTGAAAAAACGGGAAATCAACTAACCTAACCAAATACAGGGAGGGTGGGAGGGACAACTGACAGGTAAGCTTAATTTCAGTTAAAATGGCCGGTATAAATACTCCTCTTATGGCTCCGCCCTACCGAGCATGCTAGCTGTCACTAACTTCCTGTGGCTGCTATGCCTACCTTCTGGCTCTGTCAAGGCCTATTCCTCTTAGCTGCGCTGATCCATGGGCTACATTCTCAGCAATATCCTGCATGTTATTGGCGGTTCCTTAAAAACATGTCATAACTCCCATAATGTAAGAACATCTAGCACAGGACTGATCCTAGGGTCACAGACGCCTGGGAGCAGAATTTATTTTGGCACCACTGGTGGGCAAACGTCTTCTTGCTAACTTCTTCCCTCTACTAATATCCAGTCCAGACATGCATGGTCTGTCAATCTCTCCATACCTTTGTGTAATCATAATAACTTAACAGCTTTGACAAGTCACAATACATGTTTTATTTATTGACAATTCTGTAAAGTGCATGTAAATCAAATAGTTGTAGCAGAAAACAAATCTTGGAATATAAATATGAATTGAAAAATGTGAAACTTTTGAGCAGAAAATTAGTTAGCAGAAAAGCTATAACTACAAAATAGGCAAGATAGATTGATTCTGGACTATCACCAGCAACAGGATTTATAGAGCAAATCCACCCTTTTAACTTAAATTGGATTGCTTCATTATGTGTGCTGCAAATGCTAAAACACATACGTATTAAACTAGTACACTATCACTGCTAATGCAAAATACACATCACTTGCTTTAATGTGGATTATCACTGGTCAGAAAAAAACAACCTCATTTATATGGGTAAGACATAACCCATGATTTTATGTACTCTTAACACAATGCAGGAATGTTCATTTTTACAATTTCAATAATACAGTAACAAAACAGTGCAAATAACAGATTTCTATAATAAATACAAAAAATAAATATAAAAGGTGCAAAAATCAATTGATAAAAATAAAGTTAGAAACTTGTAAGCATATGATGTGCATCGGTAGCTTATACTTTACTGAAAATACTGCATATTTTATTTATTTTTTGTCTTATATGAGGTTATATGCTATCTGAAGGATTGTTGTTTTAAGAGCATTGACTGAGCCATATATGTGAGTGGTAAGAATGCCTGTTTTATTGTACAGAGTGTTTCTTTTTTAATTCGTGCTCGTCTTCACTATCTTGCTTTTTTGGTATATTATCTTCTAGTTATGAGACACCAAGGAAGGATGGTGTGTGTACACATTGGTTGATTATGTAACTAATAGAATGCTATAGTTACCAGAACAACAACAGCTTAATGTAGTTGTTCTGGTGTGGTGTCTATAGTCTGTCCCTGCAGTCTTTTTAATGTAACCACTGAGAAAAGGCAGTGTTTCCATTACTGCCTAGACATCCTTTAGAAGTGCTTCCTGTGTCAGTGCTGCACTTTCTCCAGAGATGCTGAACATTCTCCATAGAGATTGCCAATTGGTGCAGTGCTGTATTTTGCCGGAAATGCTCAACAGCCTCCCAATGTTTTCCTATGGAAAAGCATTGGATTGGCTAAGATCATCCAATTTTATGATCTTATCCACGCAAGAAATGAAATGGAAATGTTCAGGAATGTGTTTGTCAAGTTATTATCCACTATATGCTCCATGATGTTGGTGGCTGTCATCTCCTGAGTTAGAAAAGGTTTAATGGTGACCAGTTCATCACAAAGAACAATTACCTTAAAAGGAGACTATAGTCACCAGAACAACTACAGTTTAATGTATTTGTTCTGGTGAGTATAATCTTCCCTTCAGGTATTTTCATGCAAACACTGCCTTTTCAGAGACCTTTTCTAAACACTTCCTATAAAGAGTCATCTAATTTTTACTCTTCCTTTATTGGAAATATTGTTAATTCAGAATTTCTAATCTCCTGCTCTGTTAATAGTTTGCTAGACCCTGCAGGAGCCTTCTGCGTGTGTTCAATTTACAGAGCAGGAGATACAAACGTTTAAAGTGAGTAACATCTGATTGAAAGTGAAACCATTTTTATTTCATGCAGGCTGTGTCAGTCACAGCCAGGGTAAGAGTGGATAGGGCTGCATAAAAGGAAACAAATGTGATTTAACTTCTAAATGGAAGATAATTGAGCAGTGAGACTTCAGAGGCATGATCTATACACTAAAACTGCTTCATTAAACTAAAGTTGTTTTGGTGATTATAGTGTCCCTTTAATATCATAGTGGGATAACTGACTGACAGTTAACTTGATTTGTAGATCCATGCAACACTTCAACATAGCACCTTGTACATTTAAACGATGCAGGCCCCCCCCAACAACAACCCTTGCACACCAAGCTCACTTGATACCTCCAAAATGCTCCAGAACTGCTGAATGCTGTTGGAGAAAGTCTCACTGTGCATCTGACTTTCTCCACTATCAATTTATGCTGAGCTCATACAGCTTGACTCTTTCCTCTGCAAAAGCTAATTACTTCAATACCCTCATAACCACACTCTTCAGCGAACCCAAAAGACTATTTCACACATTTAACTCTCTTCTTCGCCCTGCTGTTCCTCCTCCACCTACTAACTTGACCGCCTCAGACTTTGCAACTCACTTCACTGACAAGATATCTACAATCAGAGAAGAGATCTTTCATCTTTCTTCTTCCCCTTACAATACTTCCCCTAACTTCACTCCCTCTGCTGTTCTATGTTCATTCGCACCCGCTACATTGAAAGAGGTTTCTGCTCTGCTCCAGTCCTCCTGCCCCACCACCTGCTCCTTAGATCCAATTCCCTCGCATCTCATCCATACTGTCTTCTTCTCTTTCTCCACCTCTCACTAAAATTCTCAATCTCTCTCTCTCCTCTGGTATATTTCCGTTGCCCTTCAAACATGCAACTGTAACCCCAATTCTAAAGAAGCCCAATCTTGAACCTAACTCCCCATCCAACTATCGTCCTATCTCACTACTGCCTTTTGCATCCAAGATCCTTGAAAAAATTGTGTATGCGAGATTGACAGACTTCCTCGAGTCCAGCTCTCTGCTAGACCCGCTTCAGTCTGGTTTCCGCACTAAGCACTCTGTGGAAACGGCACTGACCAAAGTATCCAATGATCTACTCGCTGCAAAATCTCATGGTCACTCCTCTATCCTAATTCTCCATGACCTGTCTGTGGCTTTTGACACTGTTGATCATCAACAGCTTCTTCTCATCCTCCGCAATATTGGTCTACAAGATATTGCTCTCTCCTGGTGCTCCTCCTACCTCTCCCAGCGCTCTTTCAGTGTTTCTTTCTCTGGCTCTGCTTCTTCTCCCCAACTCCTCTCTGTTGGTGTCCCCCAAGGTTCAGTCCTTGGTCCCCTACTGTTCTCCATCTATACTGCCTCCCTTGGTAAACTCATTAGCTCCTTTGGCTTCCAATATAATTTCTATGCAGATGACACTCAAATCTACCTGTCCTCTCCTGATCTCTCCCCATCCCTCTTGACTAGTGTCTCTGACTGCCTCTCTGCTGTTTCTAACTGGATGGCTGCTCACTTCCTTAAACTAAACTTGACCAAAACTGAAATTCTGGTCTTTCCTCCCTCAATTGTCTGTCTCCCTCCAAGTCAACGGTGCTACCATCAGCTCCACCACGCAGGCTCGTTGCCTAGGTGTTCTCTTTGACTCCGACCTCTCCTTCAAGCCTCATGTTCAATCTATCGCCAAATCCTGTCATTTCCATCTCAAAAACATTGCGCACATCCACCACTACTTAACGCCAGATGCGACTAAGGTGTCGGTCCATTCCACTGTCCTTTCTCGCCTTGACTACTGTAATATGCTTCTCAGTGGTCTTACGTGCTCCCAACTTGTGCCGTTACAGTCAGTAATGAATGCGGCGGCGAGGCTCATCTTCCTGTCCGCCCGCACTTCCCATGCCTCACCCTTCTGTCAGTCCCTACATTGGCTTCCTATAAAATACAGAGCTCAATTTAAAATTCTGGTTCTTGTTTCAAATCGCTACATAATGCTGCTCCCACCTATCTATCCTCCCTTATACACAAGTATGTCTAGGGCCTTATGACCTGCTGAAGACTTACGTCTATCTTCTGTCCGTACTCCCACCTCTGATGCTCGCCTTCAAGATTTCTCGAGGGCTGCACCGTTCCTGTGGAACTTGCTTCCCTCCTCCGTTAGATGCTCACCCAGTCTCCACTCTTTCAAAAAATCATTAAAAACCCACTTCTTCATAAAAGTATATCAATTAAACTGTTAATAGCTCCTGATTGTTTCCTCTTCTGCAACTGTCACTAGTCTAATACTACCTTTTGTGTCATTTTACCCCACTCCCTCTAGCATGTAAGCTCATTGAGCAGGGCCCTCAACCCCTCTGTTCCTGTGTGTCCAACTTGTCTGGTTACAACTACATGTCTGTTCGTCCACCTATTGTAAAGCGCTGCGGAATTTGACGGCGCTCTATAAATATCATAATAATAATCTCTGTCCATTGAAAGATTTGTGATTTGATCAAGAGCAAATATGTGGACTGGATGGATGTGTCCAAACTGCAAAGAAAAATTCACTTTAAAGACTTTTTCTCCCTCGAAGTCTAATTGTAACAAAATCAGAAAATTGCCCTTCACAATCACGTTTTTCAGCTATTTCTTTGGCATCAGCTAACACATTCTCAAAACCTTCATCAGACCTGTACTTCACCAAGTGCTGTTCTTCTTTTCCAGTTTCTGTACACAGCCTAATATGTTTAATGATGTTTTCTGCAGTATTTTTATGACTGCGCTCACCTTTAAAAATATTTAAAACGAAATGACAACGGAATGGATGAATATGAAGGATTTTATCTTAGATGCCACTGAATGAGCCTGATGTTTGGTGTTAATGTCCCTGTTGCCATCCTCTGCAGTGAATCATACAATTCAGGTAGGAAATAATACAGTGCATCACACAGTCCAAGTATGATGCTGCCATTCTGCCTTCCCATCTGGTATCAGAGGTTACATAGTTTCATAGTTACATAGCTGAAAAGAGACTTGCGTCAATCAAGTTCAGCCTTCCTCACATATGTTTTTGCTGTTGATCCAAAAGAAGGCAAAAAACCTAGTATGTGGCACTTCCAATTTTGCAACAAACTAGGAAAAAATTCCTTCTTGACCCCAAAATAGCAGTCAGATGTCTGGTTTTAAAGGGTGGTTTTAAAGTTAGATTTTTACCATGCTCTTGAGTACTTGCCATCGTTGGATGAATGAGACAAAGAACATACAAAGTTCTTGAATGATGCCAAAAAAATATACTGTCAGTTATGAAGTCTTTGCAGCATCATTCACAGCCAAGTTGAGAGTATGTGCACTGTATGGCTCTTGGGTTGATTTTAAGTATTTTTTTTCTGCAAGCCATTATGTTTTCCTTTTATATTGGTACCATTATCATACCCTAGGCCATGCATATATTCAAGTGCAGTCTGATTGTTCTTTACGTAAGCCAATAAAAAGTATGTTTGTCCTTCATATATTGTATTGTATATCACGCAAAAATCCAGAAAGCATTCTCAAATTTCAACTTTTTTTGTGCTTTGAGCTAAAACAGTACATCAGACATCAATGCTAATCTTTTCTACGTGGCTCACATCAGGAGTACAATCCAGTATCATCAAGAAATATTTGGACTCAGATTTTGATTCAGATTTTGTGTGATTTTCGTTTACAAATTTTGCTCCAACTATGGCAATTATCTTGTAACCGATATAATGTTGCACATGTGAATGCTGTGAAAATTAGCACTGAATTCGCTGATTTGATTTTTTCAGATATTATTATTATTATTATTATTATTTATATAGCGCCAACAAATTATGTATCGCTTTACAATGGGTAGACTAATGTAATTGTAATCAGACAAGTTGGACATACAGGAACAGAGGGGTTGAGTGCCCTGCTCAATGAGATTACATGCTAAAGGGAATGGGGTAAAGTGACACAAAAGGTAAGGATAGTATTAGGGAAGTAGATTTGTAGAATAGTATTCACTGAAGACATAGTGTGTTTATTTTTTTATGACAGTTGCAGGAGAGGAATCAGTTGGTACCTATTAATATATTAACAGTTTAATTGATACGCTTTTGTGAAGAATTAAATTTTTAATTATTTTTTTGAAGGAAATCATCAGACAAGGTAATCAGGCAAGTTGGACACACAGGAACAGAGTGTTTAAAAATGACCTTTATTCATAACTTAGAATGTTATCAATGTTGTTAACCTAAACTTGTTTTTTAAACTTTTGGCAGTATTTGCTTAGTTTTGTAAAAATGTTGTTCATTCACTGGAATTAAAGTGCTTGAATTCCAATTAAAAACTAAAAACAAAATGGAGGTGTTCTAAAATGTTTGACCTATAGTATAATTCAGTTTAGGTGGCTTGGTCTGACCATCTTTTGAGCCAGACCAATTTTGTTCCAATGCTTTGGTTATGTGTCATCTAATGCAGTGGAAAACTAAACCACCTTGCTATATGGTGATGTTTATTGCGCACTAGAGAACTATACACATTAATCTGACATTACTTTTTCATGCTGAGGCGATTTTGAGTAAAAGCGTATACCATCAGAAAAGCCCTGGTGTTCTTGATACTCCAAAGAGGACAGCTTGATGCCCCAATTTTATTTAAATGGTAAGACTTACCTCATGGGTATTTATAGAGCGACATCCACCATTTTTGTACATTATTATTTTTATTAATGACATTTATGAAGGAGGAGCTGAGAAGGGACTTATCTAGGAATTAGTGAAGAAATGTAGTGGGGTGTGTAGAGTTGCTGAGAGATTTAGAGGTAAGAGTTAATATTTTGAATTGAATCCTATAGGGTACAAGAAGCAAGTGTAACGATTGGAAGAGGGGTGAGGTGTGGGAGGAGCGACAAGAGAGAAAAATCAGGCCGGCAGCAACATTCATTACAGACTGTAAAAAGGTAGTATGGTTTCTGGAGAGACCAATTAGGAGAAAATTACAGTAGACACTGTGATAAATTACTAGAGAATGAACAGGCTCCTTAGTAGCATCTTGTGTAAGAAAGGGGTAGATGGTGGCAATGTTTTTAAGATGGATTTGACCGGATGTGGCAACAGACTGGATATGAGGTCTAAAGGATTGGCCAAAATCAAAGATAATACCAAGGCAATGAGCTTGAAAAGATGGGTTGATGCATGTATCATCAACTTGTATGGAGTGTGACAGAGGAGGATTATAAATACAAGGAGTAATCCGGTTTAGACAGATTGAAAGAGAGAGGAGTGAAGGGGGAGAATGCATACATGTTTACTGACCATACAAACTTGCTATTACTCCTATCTCTCCATATATAATGAAGATTATCTTAACTACTACTCCTAATGTTATAGAGCTCAGTCTGACCAGAATCCCTAGCACCATGTGATATATATCCAAAGAAATACCCCTTCTGGGTCAGCTTTTTAGCCTCAACAATCTTCACAGCAGCCTCCTTCTTAATTTCATTCTCTCTTCTACTGAACAGGTCGACAACCTAATTCAATTATAAAAGGTCATTAGATGAACTGCATTTTCCTATCCACATAGTATGGATAGAATCTCACCATGATTCAAATTCAACACAAGATTTTTTATTTGCTTTTTTATTTTACTTTAGGAAAACATTATCTTTCATCTTCATTTGTCTAATATTTGATGACCACTTTTTATTGGCACTTATTAGGCTCAAAGAATGTATTACATGTGAGAATGTTATATCTTTTTTAGTATTATGCTCTCTGTGATTACTTTTCACTGTACTGTAGGTTGTGCTTAAATTTAATTATCTCTTAAATTTGCTTCTTTTCAGAAAAATAAAAAATTGAATAATAAAAACAGAAATAATTCAGTTTACAGGTGACTAAACCATTAATGTATGGTTCCAATCACCACTATTAAAGAGGTAGCATGGGTTATTCATGACACTATAATATTGTCATTTAAAGGTGTATTGAATGAAAATGTCAAATCAATTTATCAGAATTTCCAAGAGAATTCCAGCAAGAGCTACCTCTTCTAAAGTGCCAATAAACAAGTGTATACATATCTTGTGCAATATTCCTTTGACATTTATATAATTAAAGAATAGCCACAGCTGTGCTATAGTGCAAAACTGAACTCTTAAGAAAACCTTAGGGAATTTCTTGTTAGGTCTTCTAAAACAAACAGTCAGTACCAGTAGCAAAGTTTGCTTTAACAATCATCAAGAAATCCAAAGGACATTGTACTATATATCTATATTTCAGTTGTTTGTTTTCGTATTTTTTCTTTTCATTTATTTTTAGTGTTACAGGACTTTTCACTCATAAAATAATACCAACTAGAATAAGATAAACAAATACATTTTTATTTTTAGATTGCCTATTTTTAGATTGCCTTTCTGTTTAAATTATTAATTATATTTTACACTTAGAAGAAAACAAACCTAATACTAATACACAAATCTGGAAGCATATTATATATCTAGAAATATTTTAGTCTAATTTTATTCCCAGAAAAGTCCATGTCTGTACAATCAAATGCTTGTATGACAACATATGACTAAATAATGCAGCATCATTTGTCATTGTTTCATTCTAATGCAAGGTCCTGATCTTTGTATATCCTGTTGTATGTCCTATTGTACAAGTGACAACACTGCATATAGTAAAAGAAAATGAAAAAGCCATGTGCACTAAAAACTAGAATAAATATATAATAAATTAAAATGAAGAAAATTAACAGTGAGCATTAATTGAATATGAGTTATAATAGGGTAAACAGGGATATGCACTGTTCCTTGTTGTATAAACCACACCAGTAGCCGTTATGTGTATTTCAATATTTCAATTTCTAATGCTACATAAAGGTTATCTGATCAATTATTGCTTAGAGTCATTTTTTGTCTGCTCTGAATGAATCTGTTAGTTACCACATTATCATAGGGTTTCTAAATTGACAGAGTTCTGGAAGAATATACAAAATTAAGCCCTGCGCTCAAACTTCCATTAGCAATGACTATAGTACATATACACCCCAATATATACAGTAAAAACCAAAAAAATTAATTACTTGATGGAGGTTTTTTAGTATTGCTACAGCGTCCATTAATGTGTAAGCTTACCTGCCACGTCAAGGCAAAACGCTAACAATTCACAATTTCTTTCAACTAAAAGGCAAAATCTTTGCTGAGACAGAAGGGGGTCTTCTTATGAATCTGTTCACACTATGAACCCTTAAAAGGGCACTGTAACATAGCTCTGTAATAGAGAAGGCCATTCCTTTATTTATTGTTTTTCTTGAGAAGGAAATGTATTAAATCAACACTCCAGTCCCCAAATCGACCTATCTCAAAGAAAATAAAACTAGATAGATAGATAGATAAAAGACAAGGAAATTGATCACATGATGGTTGTTCATTGACTACACTGACTAGCCACAATATTAAAACCACCTGCCTAATATAGTGTAGGTCTCCTTGTGCTGCCAAAACGGCTCTGATGCGTCAAGGCATGGACTCCACAAGACCGCTGATATCGCTGATAAAGCTGTTATTTCAGAATGTGTCAAGTTAGTTCTACTCTACATATTTTCCCTGACAACAAATGTTTATGATCTTATTGCATTGATAGAAAGCATGGTTAACAATTCACCAGATTATTTAAGAACATTTATATGGGACTTATATTCTAAGCTCAAAAATGCAGTGAATTAAAAACAAATTGCCACATTAAGCCAAAAAGTATTCTATCTAACTTCTATCTTTTTTAAACATATTATTTTGCAAAAACAGAACTTCACATTCAAATGTAATTGGCAAACAGTAACAAATGTATAATACAATGGCAGTTTAGTGATATAATCTCTAAAATGGATCTATTATAATTTATTTCAGGATGCAACTTTCTAAAGTTTGAAGAATAATCAAGAACATAAAAAAAATATTTGTCATGCTCATTCGGTTGGTTTCTGTAGAAGCATTTTACATAATCCTTAATATTCATGCAGACTTTTGTACCTCAAATAATTTATAATAGCTCACATTTCAAGGATTTAACATTATATTGGAACATTGATTATCTTGCATAATCTATTCCCCTTTTCGGAAAATGCATTTAATAAGAAATGTTTAGACTAAATTACTTGTAGAGAATAAAGCAATTTTCTTTATAGAATTTTTATGGATAAATGAAATCGGAAGAGAGGAAAGCAAGAAAAGAAAAAGAAACAGTGCTAGCATTACGTTAGATGTATTGGAATTGTAAACCTTTAATATGTCACCTTTCACCTGATGAGTACGTGGGGTGAGCCAGGAGGGAATAATCTTTTGCAATTTGCAATCCTTTAGGAAGTCAAATTTGCTATAACAAACAAACATGAATCTAATACCAAGTGGATACCAAGTAGATATATATATAATATATTTAACAAAAGGTATATTTAGTCCTCCAGATACACTAACCCATACATTACCTAACCAGAAACAAACACCAGTGGAGTAAATGATAACAACAAATTATTTAGTCAATGGTTTGGGAAGGCACCCCTTTTGTCTATAATAATTAAGGGATGGAACAAGGGATATCTACAAACGTAAAAAAGGCAAAGAAAGACTGCTTAAGTAGACAATTCTGCTTACATTGCCATTTTGCTTATTTGTTATACAATGGGGTCAACTCAAGCCAACAAATAGTTTTCTATTTTTTAAAGGTATATAAAACACATCTATTATTGTTATGGTTGTAACATTTGTTGACTTCTATTCTAAAATCACTATTATATTACATTATATTAGAATGAAAAATCAATTGTATTGCTTAAAGGTTTAACGTTCTTTTGTCCTTGGGAATATAAAACCAAAATAATTGTAGGTTGTGTTGCGAAATAGAGGTAATCACATGTCAGTCTAACATGAATGTGCTTAATTATTAATTTAAGCCTTTCCTCTGTTGTAATTGATGGGGAAATCTTCGAAGCATGCCGTTGGATTCAGATCACAAGTTCGTTCCCTTTGCACACTTGGTTTGGGGTATGAGTTGAAACTGAACTGGAGCATTTGTCCAATTTAAATATTTTAGTCTAACATTTTAAATCCCTGGCTTCCAAACAGGAAAATACATTTTAAATGTTCTTGAAGTTGACTAACCTCCATTAGAAGCATTACAATTAAATGAGAATATTAATATATACATACTTTTTTTTGCTATAAATTACTTTTATTGGTTTGATCTTTTTTTTGTTCCGTCATTAGATATAGAGTTATTTTATATTATGGGCTTACAAGCATGTAGACAGTGATACATGTTTCTTCTTCACCAGACTTGAAATGTTTTGTATGGCATGACTACTTAAAGGGACAGTCTACTTCTTAATGTAGTTGTTTTGGTGTAGAGAGCCTGTCGCTGCAGTCTGACAAAGAAAACAGTGCTGTAAATCAGACAGCCACTAGAGGCAGTGCCTTGTGAGGAAATTCAATAATTTAATGCATTTACGTGCAATGTCACAATGCTTCTCATAGAGATGCATTGAATTCAGTGCTTCTTTATGAGAAGCAATCAACTGACTGAGCACAGTGATTGCCATGCATGCCTGATTTTCAATGCTTTTCAATGAGACACAATGGATTACATCTAAAACAATCCAGATGGATGATCTCATGGATGTAGAAGCAGTTGCAGCAAAGAGACTGCTTGGCATTGGATTACAAGTAAGTTTATTAGTGTTTTTTTTTGTTTGTTTTTTTAAAGACAAGGGGGCTATATGCTAAGTAGTTAGCATTCTATGAATATATATTAATTTTTAATGTTAGTGTGTTCTTTCATCATAATTGTGTACCAGTGTGCTACTAAATGCATTGAATGACCTTTTTCATTTACACTGGAAGACATCTGTGATTTTATTTAATGTGTGTGTTCTTTGTGCTATACTTTTGTGAAATACATTTTTATACAATATTTTACTCTGCATATTTAGCGGATTTTGAGATTTGGTTGACTCCAAACTTAAATGTGGCGGAATTTTGGCTGATTCTTTACAAAACATAAATTTACCCAAATTATGGATAAATGCAATAACTGGGCCAATTCGGTTAATTTGGAATTCAGTATTTTTGCGATAGTTACTACTAGTAGCCACTGCCACTTAACTCCAACTTGGAATCTCTTATTTACACTATGAGAGCTTTTTTTGTTAAAGCTACAGTATAGAAATATATTTTCCTTCGTTGTAGAGATTCCCCGGCAATATTAATTTTGATCTAAATGTTTTTGAATGGAACCAAACTTAAAATAACCAGAAAAAAAAAAAAACCCTTAGCCATATATATTTAATGACATAAACAAGTACTGACCATAGATGAGATTTCTGATTTCTGATTGTTTTTCTTTAAAGGGATACTGTAGGCACCCAGATCTCATCATCTCAATGAAGCAGTCTGAGTGCCATATCCATGTAGTTTTAACCCTGCAAGTAAAAAAATGAATGCAGTTTTGCATGCACTTTGACAGCCACTAGAGGCACTTCTGCTGAAATAGCAGAGTAAACGTCAGCTATTTCAATGAGATGGCTTCCTAGCATCCATCTAATTGGCACAGTTTTGCATTTTACTCTGCATGCACATTAGCCTCCTATTGCTTTCCTATAGGAAAGCATAGGATTGGCTGAGAGCATCAACATTGATAATCTCAGTCAAGGAGGTGGACAATCATGGAGAGAGCAGTGGAGCTTGGAAGAAAAAGTAAGTAAACTACCTTTTTAACCTTCGAGGGTGGGGGGGGGGGCTGTCATCTAAATGGTGACTAGAACCCTATAGCATACGGAATACAAATTTGAATTCCTAATGGTATAGTTTTCCTTTAATTTAAAGCATGATAACGTAATTCAATGGATAATAATTGATTGGATTAACATTATACAGAAATGACATTTATGTAAGAATGCATTTATTGAATACACATGCACACATATTTGCATGACCTGCAAGTACAGATTTCACAACTGCAAGATCACATAAACAAATAGCAATCATGATGTGTCATTGTCATTATAATTATTATATGGCTAAAGCATACTATTATTTAAATACAATAAAGCATTAAGCCTGCTTTTATGTTATAAATCATTATTATTATTTGTATAGCATCAACTTACATTTATTCCGCAGCACATTACAATATTATAAAAGGTGGAAATTTAACAATAAATGTTGCAATTACAAAATATAAAAGGAACAATAGATTGATGACGACCCTGCTCAAATGTGCTTATAGTCTAGTTCAGGGGTGCCTGAAAGGTAGATCCCCAGATGTTGTAGAACTACAACTCTTGTGATGTTTTCTAAACATTTAAAATGAGAAAGCATCATGAAAGCTGTGGTTTAAAAACATCCTGGGATCTACCTTTCAATCAATGGTGAACAAGTTGTACTTGCATTCAAAGAAAAACATCTTCATGATAATCAAGACCAATGAAACAATGACAGCACACACTGATGTCATTTAATCCCAGTTCAGGCACATTGCTTCTGAAAAGAATTAAAAAAAAAAATATTTTTGACGTTGATGGGATTGAATGACAAGACAGCATAACACATTTAAATAAAATTATAGACCAGATAACAGAGAGCATAGAACATCAATGCTGCCCAGCACCTTCATTCCTTGCCCTGTGTTTATCTGGCCCAGAGTTATTTTTATTGCACTTTACGATGCAAAAGAAAGTACATTTAATAAAAATGACCCCTCGATTCCAGCTCAGCTATTCACCTGGCAGAGAAATACTTTTCTTTGTGGAATTTTCAATCAGAGCCTCTGATTCTTGCTAAAGTTATCATTTGTGTGTGTACAGTGAACTGAGAGCAGCATGTTTACATTTTTTGGTTTAATTACAGACCTGTGGTCGATAAGAACGTATTAATTGTTTCACTTTTTCTTTTTTTTTTTTTGTCAAAACAAACATATGTAGTTTGGAGTTATGTAGGTTATGTTTGGAGTTATGTAGTTTTGCTGTAATATGTGAAATTAGTTTGTTACTGCACATCTGGAGACTCAAATATTCTATAATTTTTAATTTACTGAGAACAGAAATTAGTTATCCCAAATGTTAGATCACTACACCCAGCTGAATAATGCACATTGTAGCAATTGTACTCAGAATTATACAATAGCTCCCCGTAGAAATACTGTTTTCGTGTGTCTACTGTGACTAAATATTGCATGACAATCAACCATTTTCAAACCCATATTAGGAAAACACAGTCAAGAGGATACAAGTCAAGGGCTCCTCACAGTATAATAAAGTCCCACCCATTTGAAAATATTAATAAAGAAACAATAGTGAATTGTTAAATATTAATTATGCTACGGCACACATTAGTGTATTTGTGCTTACAGGGTATAGCTTTGTTTTTTCACAAATAATTTATTTTTATAGCTCTTGGTTCTTAAAGCACTATCCCCATTAGACTATTATATGAACTGATACAATATAACATTAGAATCTTTCCCTTGAGAATTTATCTAAATTTGCAACTGTTTGTTGTAATTCTGTACTTCATATATAAGGTTTCATGGGTACTAAGGTAAAATCTGGAAAGTGTTTGACTGGAGATGTGACATTGTAATCTGAGCAACACATATTTTATATAGAAAGTCACTTATTGTATTTTTAATAAAATGGCAAATGGAAAAAAAATATTATTGATATTGGATTCATAAATTCTAAACTTTTAGGATTACTTGCTATAACTTTAAACATTGATAAATTCAGGGTAAGTCCAGTGAATCACATGGGACATTGAATATACTCATCCAAATCAGAAAAATCTGGGGTAAAATTAAAAACAATAGATACTAAGTGAGAATTCAATATAATACACAGGTATTTAATATATACCAGATGTTGAACAATTGTTGCATTTGCTCTGATCTGTTCCTGTAGAAGGCACATTTGCTAAATAAATTTACCTGCTTTTTGTAGGTAAAACTAAAGAAATCAACAATATTTCTTTTACCACTGCTGTTCAAGCCAGATTTATATTGTGTTTATAAGCCGGAATATCCCCTCCCACAACTACAGGGTCTGCCCACAGGCTCAACCTTTCCATTTGTGTTTGGGGACAATAAGCTGAGTTATGTTAGTGGTGCCGAAGTCGATTGTGCCGTGTCAAAAACAATGTTAAGTAGGCCTGTAAAAAGAGGGCAAAAAGTTACATTAATAAACTTTAATACATGTCAACATTATGCAATCAATACTTAAAATTGTTATCAGCATTTAAAACTATACCTGTAAGAAAAAAAAAATGTTAGTGGGAGACACTATATAACACCAAGATACTGGCTACACTGGATATTTGGCCTGAGGGGCGAATACTTCCGTAGATGAGGATCGGAGTTGGCCTCGTGGGACAGCAATATAATGGTACAAACAGCCATAAAACTACCTATAACAACATAGGGTACCCTAACAGCCAGATCAAGCTAAAGATAAGTTAAGGTTGTGGTAAGAAGGGAGGTTGTATCATAAGGCAAGTCACTTCTGAGGTGACTTGAAAAACTTAAATGAAAAACAATATATGTGGCATGATTAGATATACACCTGGCAGATACATTTTACATTATATCAGCATTAATAACCATACCTGAAAGAGAAAATTTGTTAGTGGGAGATACTATATAACACCAATATTCTAGCTTACCCATGTCATGCTAAGTGTCAAAGCAATTAAGCTAAACTGGTGACTTGGGAACCTAACTAGTTGCCATGGGGCAATGAGAGGATCTACCTATGAGTTGGCCCGTTGAAGAGGTTTGTCATCGAGCGTTGTGGCGGGGTTTTGGCCTCTCGCTGAGGATTAGAGAGATTCAAAATAAGTTGGCCATCACAGGTGAGGCCCTAACTGCTTTTGCCAAGAGGGCAGAGATGCGAGGCAATAACTATAATTTGGCCCGAGGGGCGAATACTTCCGTAGTTTAGGATGGGAGTTGGCCTGGTGGGACAGCTAAATAATTGTATTTGCCTTGGTGCTTCACAGCACTGTATATATAAGATTAATGGAAAATACTGCACTCAAAGGTGTTTATAATCCAAACAATGCTTTAATTTAATCCGTGAAGTGTTACGTAATATCAATGTTTCGGCTCCACTTTCTGACACGCTATACTTGGTCATTTTATGACTTTGTCAAGAAACTGTAGGTGCAATAATTATAAAGACAATGAAAACAAGAAGGAGAAACAATTAATTGAGACATTAATACTAATATTCTAAATCACATATTTTATAAAAATGTTAAATTGTAATGTTCTTAATATATTCAATACATGGTGAGCAAGCTAGAAACAGCAAAGCTACACTACAGGGTCAAATACTGGCAAGACAATGAATGCAGTAATTATTTAAAACAATATCAATTATTGACAACAAAGGTTTAGAGCTGAATAGTAAAATAATGTCAGATGGATATAAATGAAGAAAGTATTTGCAAAGCAGTTACAACTGTTTAATAAAAGGTAAGTTTTCATAATTTTGTTTATAGAGGTAAAGTGTAATATAAGCTAATCAAAGTTTATGAATCAGTTCTTTACCAAGATATAAAGGTTAATAACCTAGGGTAAAAAAGGTTGTCCTTTAAACAATAAATATACTTAACACATCCAAGTTCAATACTCAGTTTGTTTGTTTTTTTTCTTTTTCACTTTTGTTCACATTAATTTATTGTGTGTTATAAAGGTTGAAACAAGAACTACTATCCATTTAAATTTGTACATTATCACATTTGAAAAAATAATTGGCAAAAACAGAATGTACAAAAATAGTAGATTTATAAGATTCACTATCAAACTGCTGCAAATTAAAATCCAAATTGATTTTTTTTTCTTTCATACCTAAAGTTCTGAATTCATATAAAAGTTTAGAACCCAAGGTCTGATGTGTCATCCCTATGTATGATTGCACTAATTCAATGAGTGATTGCTCTATGCGTCCACATTACTTTAAACTGTATATTTTTAATAACAATGATATTTGTATGACAAGAAATACAGGCTAATATAGACAGCACAAGACAGCACAATTTGGAAGTTAATTGGCAGTACATATATCTGTATATTCACAAAAAACTATATCCTCTATCTCAATTTGTGCAAGTCTTTAGGTACAATAGCAGACAAGATATCAGGTATGCACAAGTGCAAGAAGTGTGGGAGAGGATTCTTGTAAGAGGCTACCATGCACAAGTCTTAGAGGCGACCAAAGTGAGAGTGGTAGAACTTTGGTCCTTTGAAATCAAGGAGGAAAAAGAAGAAAGTATGTGCAAAGTATGGAAATAAGTGAACCTCTGTATTTTATCTTTCTATGATTTTTTTCTTTCAGGAATTGTAATGGAGTACTAAAGGAAGGCAGATGTGATTCCTAGATTAAAAAAGGGTTCACAAATTTTGCCTGGAAATTATAGACTTAACTTATGGTGAGTTTAACTTCTGTGGCTGTGAAAGTATTTGAAGGGTGATTAATAATAATCAGCATGGTTTAATGAAAAAATGGTCCTGTGAAACTAATCCACTGTAATTGAATTCTATGAAGAAGTAAGTAGAAGTATAGATCAGGGTGTTGCAGTGGATGTGATCTACTTGGATTTTGCCAAGGCATTTGATATGGCTCCTCAAAATAGGTAAGTTTAAAAACTAAAAGAAATTGGTCTAGATGAAAATTATTCTTTTTGGATAGAACATTGGCTTAAAGATAGATTAAAGAAAGTTGTCATTAATGGTAAAATTTAAGCTGGACAAAAGTGGTAAGTGGTGTCCCTGAGGATTCTGTTCTTGGACCACCTAAATGTAACATATTTATAAATGAACATGCAGAAACTACGTAAACATGTACATAGAAAATGAAAAGTAAATGAAAGGATAGAATATGCACAAATACCATTTAAACAAGCCAAGTCAGGTGAACCAGAAATCGGAATAACAAGGAATAGCCAAGGTCAAAATACCAGAATATCAGAATCACAAGGATAAACGCACTCTCAGGAACCAGGAACAGGAAACCACAACAGGGCAAGGTACTGGGGCAAATCAGGGATTTAAATATCCAGAACGTGCACGTGCATTGGCATTGTGACATCACGCGCACGTCCATATAACGTTTAGGGGCGGAGCCTTTGATGGACGTGACCGCATGGTCGGCGCCATCTTTGATTTGGGCACACTGCCCAGAAATTGCGTAGGAGCGGTTCCCAGCTCGCCAATGAGCAGGTAAGCTCGCTTTATCAGCGCACGTGTGCCGGTCGGGCACAGACGCGCCATGCGGCGGGCCGGGAGCCGTAACAGTTATGTTTCAGTGTTTACAGATTACACAAAACTCTGTAAAATAATATAATGTGAGAAAGATATTAATTTGCTGCAGAAGGATCGGGGACTCGGGACCAGGGGTGGACTGACCACTCTGGCACATCAGCCATGGGCCGAGGGCCCATGGCACTCATGGGCCCGGAGCTGCTGTTGCCTGGCTGAGGAGATCAGTTGTTCTCCTCAATCTGCCCAGGGTCATATAAAACAGCTAAGCTAACATTCCGTGAGACCGGCAGGAAGCTCTCCATACCTGGTCTCTTATTCAGTGCCCTGACGGGAGCACTCTCTGTTGGATTAGATGAGGGGAAATTTCTAGTGACCTTCTGTGTGTATGTAGTGAGCTTGTGTTTAGTGATCCTGTGTGCTAGTGACCTCCTGTGTGCATGTAGTGTGCTTGTGTTTAGTGATCCTGTGTGCTAGTGACCTTCTGTGTGCATGTAGAGTGCTTGTGTTAGTGATCCTGTGTGCTAGTGACCTTCTCTGTGCATGTAGTGAGCTTGTGTTTAGTGATCCTGTGTGTTAGTGACCTCCTGTGTGCAAATGGCAGAGGATTGAGCAGTGAGGCTGCAGGAGCATGTTCTATACACCAAAACTGCTTCATTAAGCTAAAGTTGTTCAGGTGACTATAGTGTCCCTTTAAAGTCTACAGTATCCAAGCAACAGAAGTATCTTTTACCCTTCTCAGATTTGAAGAGCATGCTTTGCATTTAATAAGTACATTTCGCTGAAATAAATACGTTAATAAAAATGTTATATTTAAAGTAATATTTGTATCATTCTAGATCTAAATATATATGCTGCAAGAAATTTCACCAATTATTTTATTTAAGCTAAATGTTTATTTAAGAATAAAAAAACCAATAGATTAACTCTGCTCTGTAATAATAAACACATATACATGACAAATGATTGGCAAGTAGAAATCAAAATAACTATTATTTTATTACCAGTGTTGTTTAGTTCTTGTAAAATAAACCAGATAAAGAAATATAAGGATACTCCTTAAAAACAAGTTATAGATTTTACATAAAACACCAGTCACTGTCTCAGAGTACCCCAGTTTTAAACCCATTCAGGAACAATGATTGTCTATATCAGGCTTCCCCAAACTCCAGCCCTCCAGACGTTGCTGAACTACCACTCCCATGATACTATGAATTAAATAGATAGGCTGAGAATCATGGGAGTTGAAGTCCGGCAACATCTGTAGGGCCGGAGTTTGGGGAAGCCTGGCCTATCTAATTTAATGACAACAGTGCTGCATGGAGCTTCCAAAACCAAACAGGCCATGATGGCATTAGGTATTTTGAAACCCAAGCAGGATGAAATTAAAATGCAACATTCAGGACTTGATTTAATAAGCTTTCCAAATGATCGAATACTGTTATATAAACTTTCCAAATTATTTATCTGCTGAAGTCACCATAAAGTCAATGGGAATTTAATAAGATAAATCTTTTGTAACATTTTTCTAACAGTATTGAATAATTAAGAAAGCTTATCAAATTGAGACCTTAGCCTTTTAGGTCCTAGCCCATTACATCTACTTGTAGAACTGATATTGTTAGTCTAAATTATTATTTAGCAAGTAATTGAGATGTTATGAGCGTAAAGATGACCATGTTCAAATGAGCCTACAATCTTGGAGGATGTCCCAATTCGGTTTATTCTCAGTCTGGTGCAATACCTCACAGTGCCACTACCTGTCTGTGGTGCTATTCCAGGCTGCTGCACCCAGACTGAGATCTCTCTCTGTTCCCAGCTGACCTTACTTTGTGATTAACCTTGTGATTAAGAAACAATGTATTTGATAATTAAGGAAGGAATGCAATGAGAAGTATAATTGGGGAGAAATTTGTTAGTTAATGTTGGTAGTTTGAACTTCATCTTGACGGCTAAAAGTCTTGAGACTAGTAGTGGGGAGGAGGTGGCTTTGAAGAAGGAGATTTTGGAGTGGGGAGGAGTTACTGTGGGGTAGAAAGTAAATTAAAGGTGTTGAAAAATTGTTTCAGGTCATGAGAATAGGTGCTGAATATGAGACCAGCAGGAAGATGAAAAGTAGAGAAGAGTGTAACTTAATCCTGCTGAATATTTTTTACACTGGCAATGGAACTAGATGAGGAGGTAGAAAAGGAGACCTTGCATTTCATGTAACCAGTTGATGGAAAAAATTGCTAGCAGATAACTGAATTCCAGTTATTTATAAGGTACCTGTCTCAGGTATAGACATTTAATCTGATTGCCTTCAAAATGCAATATATATGAAATTATTCAAAGCGAATAATCTTAAAATGCAAATAGGATGTCACTATATGACCACAAATTACTGAAGAGACTTAGTATGTAGATAAAATTCAAAAGGTGTGTCTACCAAATAAAAAAATAATAGAGGAAATTCCAGAAGTCAATTAAGAGCAGAGAAAACATGTTATAGCATTAAAGCAATTTTATGGATTAAAAACTTAAACAATAAGGTCCAATAACTTTTCAGAGGGTTTGGGGTAGGGTTAGGGTTAGAGGTTTAAAAGAAGAAAAACTACCACAACAAGAGGACATAGTCTTAAATTAGAGGGACAAAGGTTTAAAAATAATATCAGGAAGTATTACGTTACTGAGAGGGTAGTGGATGCATGGAATAGCCTTCCAGCTGAAGTGGTAGAGGTTAACACAGTAAAGGAGTTTAAACATGCATGGGATAGGCATAAGGCTATCCTAACTATAAGATAAGGCTAGGGACTAATGAAAGTTTTTAGAAAATTGGGCAGACTAGATGGGCCGAATGGTTCTTATCTGCCGTCACATTCTATGTTTCTATGTTTCTATGTTTCTATGTTAGGGGTAACATTAGGGTTAGGGGTAAGGGTAGGGTTATGGTTAGGGGAATTGTTAGGGGTAGGGTTAGGGGTAGGAGTAGGGTTAGAGGTTGGGTTAGGGGTAGGAATAGGGGTAGGGATAGGGGTAAGGGTTAGGGAATTGCCCAAAGTCCCAAATTGCAAAAGTTCAGAATTTCAGAAGTGCTGAACCGAGCGCCAAAGTGCCAAAGTGCCAAATTGCCAAAGTCCCGTATTGCTGAAGTCCAGAATTTCGGAAGTGCCGAGCCAAACCACATTTTTTGCCCATGCACATTCCTACTATACATAATCAGTTTGTGATCTTATCTACATTAACCCCTTAAGGACGGTGGGCGTACTATGCCGTGCTTGGGGACCCGGCTCTAAACGCTGGCAGGTAGTATTGTATGTCCCCGCAATCCAGGGGACTTACCTGATCACTGGCAATAGCTAGCCAGCAATCGGGGGACTGATTCGGACCTAGGTACTAGTTGCAGAAACAGAGTGTAGGGGTGAGAGTAGGGGTGCTATGCCCATATGTGGTAGTAAAATAGAATAAAACAAGATTATACTAATACACACGTTAAATCATGTTGCTGTTGTTAAGGGGAAGGGTGAGGGAAAGGGGGTATTAGGCCAAGAAAGTCCGGTTAGGTAGCCCATGTTAATTCCGGCCAGCTAGACAACGTCAGTCAGTTGAGCACCAGGATGGTAACATTCACCCAGTTCTCTTGTGGGTGCTGTGCGTGGGAAAGCAGGGTGGTCATGGGCCCTCATGGTACTTGCTATAGAGTTGGTCAGCCGTCATACGTTCCTGCGGGCGTCATACGTTCCTGCAGTTCAGCAAGGGGTTTCAAGCCTCAGGGTGCTGGTGTGGTTGTGTGCAGCAGTTTAGTCCTTTGTGTAATTGCTTCCAGGAATGCTGTAGGCTTTCATCAGAGTTCAGTATTGGGTCCCGCCAGCTTCTTTCTTTGCTACGTCTTGTGCTTGGCTGAGGTGTGAGGCCTATTCCGCTTTCTCTGTGGGACCTTCTTGGTAGCGAGTGCCCCGGATTGGTGCTCAGTGCGTGAGGGAAGTCGCTAAGGTGAGTGACTGCTTGCTTGCATTGAGACTTGTTGGAGTGCCTGGCTTTCTAGTTTTAGCCAAAAGGTGGTGAAGATGGCCTCCAGCTTGGTCTGAGGTCGGCTTGATGGCGGGGGGGGGCACATGGTGTCTGCCATGTTTGGTGAGTTGGCAACTGGAATAGTCGCTGGTTTGCTTGGTTTCACCTCTCCTTCTCTCAAGGCGAGTGTATTCCTCCTGGGTTGGACTGTGATCACCCCCAATGGTCCCGGGGGGGAGGGTAACGGTGTGCCATAGTTGTGGAGGAGCTTGAGTGAAATGTGACTTTCCTCCATGACAGTTAGACCCCGCCCCCTCTACGTATATATTTATGCAATATTTTTACACAATTAAATCATTTTATTAATTACAATTTGCTGGACCTGCCTGATAACTCAGGCAGAAAGTCCAGAGAATTTAATTTGCTAGCACTATACTTAACCCTGTAACTTTCCAAGACACCATAAAACCTGTACATGGAGAGTACTGTTTTACTTGGAAGGCTTCGCTGAACACAAATATTAGTGTTTTTAAAACAGTAAAATGTATTACAATGATGATATCATCAGTGAATGTGACATTTTTTGCATTTTTCACTCACAAACGGCACTTACACTAACAATATAATTGCTATGATACGTTTTATGGTTTTGAAACACTAATAATTGTGTTCAGCAAAGTCTCCTGAGTATAACAGTACCCCTCATGTACAGGTTTTATGGTGTTTTCAAAAGTTACAGAGTCAAACACAAGGCTTGCATTTCAATTTTTTCACATTAAAATTCGCCAGATTGGTTATGTTGCCTTTGAGACCTTATGGTACCCCAGGAATGAGAATTACCCCCATGATGGAATACCATTTGCAAATGTAGACAACCCAAGGTATTGCAAATGGAGTATGTCCTGTCTTTTTTAGTAGCCACTTAGTCACAAACACTGGCCAAACTTGGTGTTCATATTAGTTTTTTGCATTTTTCACACACAAACAAATATCGCTAACTTTGGCCAGTGTTTCTGACTAAGTGGCTACTAAAAAAGACTGAACATACACTATTTGCAATACCTTTGATTGTCTACTATTGCAAATGGTATGCCATCATGGGGGAAATTTTCATTTCTGGGCTACCATACGGTCTCAAAGGCAACATAACCAATCTGGCGAATTTTAATGTGAACAAACTGAAAAAATTTAACATGTTATATTTGACCCTATTACTTCCCAACACACCATAAAACCTGTACATAGGGGGTACTGTTTTAAACGTGAGACATTGCTGAATACAAATGTGTGTATTTTATTGCAGTAAAAGCAAACCGTATTATGACATTCACAGTTAAAATGTCATGCAGAACTAAAAAAACGAATTTCTTAATTTCTCATATATTTTTATATTTTATTCATATTAAATTATGTTTCATAGCTAAATATTTGATGTTAAAAGAAAACCCTATTTCTCCTGAATAAAATTATATATAATACGTGTGGGTGCACTTAATATGAAAGAGGTGTACTACGGTTGAACAGACATATAGTCAAATTCCAAGTTTTGTTAACGTTATATTTTGATCATAACATGTACATTTGGCTCAGTTCTTAAGGGGATATGTTACATAATATATAATTTTGCATTTACATGAGCTATTTGCATTTAAGTTTTGACCCACCAAATCTTCATTAACGGTATACAGAGATATTAATAAACAATGTTACAAAAAAATACATACTCCTAACACCATGACCACTTCAAATCACTGAAGTGGTCATAGAGGTTGGAGTAATTCTTTAAAACAAACAGACCTGTTCTTTTTTTTATCTGAGTGAGCAGGAACAACCTAAAATGTGTATTTTGTTATTTTAGCCTTCTGTCTAGCTATCAATTTTGGTTAAATAAATAATAGAATGATTAATATTAATTCTGTAAACTTCAGACTTTTAATTGCATACCTAGATTGGTTTGAATATAGCTTTCCTACCACTGATGATTACATATTCCATGCATCTACCTAATTTATCAGCCAGCCACTCATGACAAAATCATTAAATTACTTTAGATTGTCAAACTATGGCCAGAATATCAATGGGTTTCTTTGTGCAAGAGACGGAATTGGTTACTTTTCTTAAGAAAACAGTTAGTCCTATGCTGTGTCTGAGTGTGTGACGTGCATATTAATTATTAATATTCCATCATTTAACTCATACAATGACATATCAATCCCCCTTTTCAAAATTCCAATTAAATACATATTTAAAACAAATATATCTATGAATTATTACACACACGCTGTAACAACAGTATTATTGAACACATATTAAAATAAAAATAATTCTCTAGTTAATCAGGGCTTTTATTGCTGTATATTCTATACCTGATGTTAATGTCAAATTTCTAACTTAAGATATTTGAGGTGATAATGTTTCAGCAAAGAATGAAATATCAGATCTGTTTTAAAATACTACGCAGACAAAAATGTCAGGTGTACTTGCTTAACCCCTTAAGGACACATGACATGTGTGACATGTCATGATTCCCTTTTATTCCAGAAGTTTGGTCCTTAAGGGGTTAAAGGGTTACTTTAACCCTTTTGAGAGGAGGGACCTATCCGATACAGTATGCTCTTGGGCATTGAGGAGATCCTCTTAATGTTCTCTAAAACCTGAAATAAAAAGGTTTTACTTGCTTGAACTCCAGCGTTAGGCAGACCTCCCAGCACTGCACTTCTGCTCCCCTCCTTATATCATTGGGGCTGTGTGTGGTCCAATCACAGTCTTCTCCTAGAAAAACCTGTGATTAGACCAGTTTGCCAGCTCTAAGGGCATGTACGTGCTCTGGGCTAGCGACTGGAGAATGGGAGGTGGAGAGAGTGAGTGGGGAGGTGGGAGAATGGTTTATTAAAAAAAAAAAAAATAAGGGAGGGAAGAAGGAGCACCCATAGTGAGGAAGGGTGGGTGATCTATCTTCCCAATGCAAGGGAAATATTTACATATCGCTTGTCAATGTGCTCTGTTTGCTGACATCTGATGGAATTTATGCACACAATTGACTGGTAGAGGTTAATACAGTGGATAGGCATAAGGCTGTACTAGATAAAAGATAAGGCCAGGGACTAATGAACATATTAGTAAATTGGGCAGAATAGATGAGCCGAATTGTTTTTATCTGCAGTCACACTCAATGTTTCTATGTTTCTATGACATTAGGCTTCCCAGAACACAGTTCTGAACTGCCTAAGTAATGTGTGCTGGAGGTACAACTAGCTGACAGCACACAATTAAGAATATCTCAGCATGTGCAGTGTTCCAAGCTTAACACTGCACAGACTGACTCATATCACCATGACCACTTCAAATTACTGAAGTGATCATGGTGGATGGAGTGTTCCCTTAAAGAGACAATCCATGCCCCAATATACAATCAATAAACAATGATAAATGTTTTGTGTGCTTGCTTGCTGGAGTGCTTTTTCACCTATGTTTATGGGACATTTTTCATTTTGTATTCTATATTGACTGGTTGTGGAGCAATAGTCAATATTTGTGTCTTCAAAGAGTAAGTGTATTCTTTTGTATGACATAAAACCACTTAAACATAGAAACATAGAATGTGAAGGCAGATAAGAACCATTCGGCCCATCTAGTCTGCCCAATTTTCTAAATACTTTCATTAGTCCCTGGCCTTATCTTATAGTTGGGATAGCCTTATGCCTATCCCACACATGCTTAAACGCCTTTACTGTGTTAACCTCTACCACTTCAGCTTGAAGGCTATTCCGTGCATCCACTACCCTCTCAGTAAAGTAATACTTCTTGATATTATTTTTAAACCTTCGTCCCTCTAATTTAAGACTATGTCCTCTTGTTGTGGTAGTTTTTCTTCTTTTAAATATAGTTTCCTCCTTTACTGTGTTGATTTCTTTATGTATTTAAATGTTTCTATCATATCCCCCCGTCTCGTCTTTCCTCCAAGCTATACATGTTAAGATCCTTTAACCTTTCCTGGTAAGTTTTATCCTTCAATCCATGAACCAGTTTAGTAGCCCTTCTCTGAACTCTATCTAAAGTATCAATATCCTTCTGAAGATACGTTCTCCAGCACTGTGTACAATACTTCAAGTGAGGTCTCACCAGTGTTCTGTACAATGGCATGAGCAATTCCCTCTTTCTACTGCTAATACCTCTCCCTATACAACCAAGCATTCTGTTGGCATTTCCTGCTGCTCTATTACATTGTCTGTCTACCTTTAAGTCATCAGAAATAATCACCCCTAAATCCCTTTCCTCAGATGTTGAGGTTAGGACTCTATCAAATATTCTGTACTCTGCCCTTGGGTTTTTACGTCCAAGATGCATTATCTTGCACTTATCCTCATTAAATGTCAGTTGCCACAATTCTGACCATTTTTCTAGTTTACCTTAATGATTTGGCATTTGGCTTATCCCTCCTGGAATATCAACCCTGTTACATATCTTAGTATCATCAGCAAAAAGACATACCTTACCATCAACACCTTATGCAATATCACTAATACATATATTAAAGAGAATGGGTCCAAGTACAGATCCCTGAGGTACCCCACTGGTGACAAGTCCAAGCTTCGCATATATTCCATTGACTACAACCCTCGGTTGCCTGTCACTCAGCCACTGCCTTACCCATTCAACAATATTGGAATCCATACTTAAAGATTGCAGTTTATTGATAAGCCTACTATGTGCAACAGTGTCAAAAGCCTTACTGAAATCTAGGTAAGCAATGTCTACTGCACCACCCTGATCTATAATTTTAGTTACCCAATCAAAAAAATCAATAAGATTAGTTTGGCATGATCTCCCTGAAGTAAACCCATGTTGTCTCTGATCTTGAAATCCATGTGTTTTAGATGTTCAACAATCCTATCCTTTAACATGGTTTCCATCACTTTCCCCACTACTGAAGTAAGGCTTACTGGCCTATAGTTGCCCGACTCCTCCCTATTACCTTTCTTGTAAATGGGCACAACATTCGCTAACTTCCAATCTTCTGGGACTACTCCTGTTAACAATGATTGGTTAAATAAATCTGTTAATGGTTTTGCTAGTACACCACTAAGCTCTTTTAATAGCTTTGGGTGTATTCCATCAGGTTCCATTGACTTATTTGTCTTTACTTTTGACAGTTGAAATAGAACCTCTTCCTCTGTAAACTCACGTGTAATAAATGACTCATTTATCCTCTTTCTTAACTGAGATCCCTTTCCTTAATTTTCATCTGTAAATACAGAACAAAAATATTCATTGAGGCAGTCAGCTAGACCTTTATCCTCTTCTACATACCTTCCTTCTTTTGTTTTTAATCTAACTAATCCTTGTTTTACTTTTCTTTTCTCATTTATGTATCTAAAAAATGTTTTGTCCCCCTTTTTTACTGACTGTGCTATTTTCTCTTCTGTGTGTGATTTGGAAGCTCTTATAACTTGCTTAGCCTCTTTCTGCCTAATCTTATAGATCATTTTGTCTTCCTCACTCTGGGTTTTTTTATAATTCCTAAATGCTAACTTTTTGTTTTTAACTATTTTGGCCACATCTGCGGAGTACCACAGTGGTTTCTTGAATTTTTTGCTTTTACTGACAAGCCTAATGCAATTTTCTGTTGCCTTCAATAGTGCAACTTTTAAATAATCCCATTTCTCTTGGACTCCATTTAAATTGCTCCAGGCTGATAATGACTCCTCTACACATATTCTAATTTTAGAAAAGTCTGTTTTTCTAAAGTCTAAAACTTTTGTTTTTGTGTGGTGTGACTCAGTCATTGTTCTTATATTAAACCACACTGACTGATGATCACTGGATCCTAAACTTTCACCTACAGTAATATCTGATACCAAATCTCCATTTGTTAACACTAAATCTAGTATGTCCTCTTTACGAGTTGGCTCCTCAACAACTTGTTTTAGAGACAATCCCAGTAGGGAGTTTAGAATATGTGTGCTCCTGGCACAAGCAGCTATTTTTGTTTTCCAATCCACATCAGGAAGATTAAAGTCACCCATGATGATAACTTCCCCCTTCATTGTCATTTTAGCTATTTCCTCAACTAGGAGATTATCTAACTCTTCAATTTGTCCTGGGGGCCTATAAATCACACCTACACAAGTTACTGTGTGATTACCAAATTCTAACGTAACCCAAACGGACTCTATGTTCGCCTCACTAACTTTTATTAGGCTAGATTTTATGCTATCCTTCACATACCCCTCCCCCTTTCTTGCCTTCCCTGTCTTTTTTATATAAAGAGTACCCTGGTATTGCTATGTCCCAGTCATTTTTCTCATTATACCATGTCTCAGTGACAGTGACTAAATCTACACTGTCAGTTGCCATTATTGCCATAAGTTCATGGATCTTATTCCCTAAACTGCGAGCATTTGTAGACATGACTCTAAGCTTATCATTTTTTAACACATTTGCTACAGGCACCTTCTGTCCTTGTTTTGGGGGACAATTGGATTGATGTTTTATCACCCTTTTGCTCCGCCCCTCCTATTTTAAATACATCCTAGCAAAACCTCTGAACTGCTCACTGAGAACAGAACAGGTTATTTCCATTCCAAAGAGAACTACCATGAGAAATATAGCCAAATCCTTGCTCCCGACACCATTCACCAAGCCACAAATGAAAGTCCCTAATACACATCTGCCTGTCGTTCTGAGTGTTATGTACAGGCAGAACTTCAGAGAATGACAATATGTAAGCAACCTGCCATAACTTCCTCAACCTCTGAAACCTCATTGCAATCCAAGTGATTTGTCCCTAGATGGACAAGTACATCCAATTCCCCTTCCTGCTTTGCTCGCTTAACAATATTACAGATATGTCTCTTGTCTCTGTGAGCAGTAGCTCCGGGAAGACACCTCACAAGACCACCATTGTCCATCTCCATGCCTCTTATGATGGAATCCCCCAACAACAACTGCTTTCTATTAGGCCTCACCATAGTATCCAAGCCTGTCTCCACAACACCACTAGCCTCAGTGCCTCTCTCCACAACACCATTACACTCTGAAAGTGCAGAAAATGAATTATGTAGAGCAACAGACTGTGCAATATTCCTTTTATCCACAACTCTAAGTCTACCAGATCCTACAGTAATCCATCTGCCATTCCTAGTATGTCTCTGCGGCAGTGGCTTTGCAGCAGTTCCAGTCTGAGTTTGTTTACCAGATAATTTAAAATCTCAGACTTCAAAAAATCTCAGACTTCAAGAATACAATCCCCTGCCGCAAGATAGAGAACTGTCTACAGATTAGACAACAACCAAATCTCCAAAAAGTGGAACGTGAAACAAATGCATAGCAACTATTAAACTGAACTAAGTCTGCCATTCCAATGAGGTGAATAATTTAAATCAAACGAATCTTAACTTTTTATTTATCCTCCTGAATACCTCACATTACCTCCAGGTTATCTCCAGAATATCTCCAACCACACACTTAAAAGCAACACTCTCCAGAATATCTCCAACAACACACTTAGAAGCAACACTCTCCCGAATATCTCCAACCACACACTTAGAAGCAACACTTAGATGAAGCAACCAAGCTATATTAGCCAAGCTAATGACAACAACCCTTATATAACTCCTAAAACCACCACCCACTAGGAATGTTTAACACCTGGTTAGGCCTCTGCTTATTTGCAAACAATAGCTAATTTAAACAGCAATCAATAGCAAGTAGCTAACTAATCAAATCAAATGCCTTAAAATTACCAACAGGAAATCAAACCTTGTGAAATCAGTAACCTTTTCCTACAGATGAATCTTACCTGTAACAGTAGAAAAGAAAACTCTTAGGATAATTCTTAGACAGTTGAAGCTTCTGTAAAACTCTCCAGTATATCTCCAACCACACACTTAGAAGCAACACTTAGATGAAGCAACCAAGCTATATTAGCCAAGCTAATGGCAACAACCCTTATATAACACATAAAATCACCTCCCACTAGGAATGTTTAACACCTGGGTAGGCCTCTGCTTATTTGCAAACAATAGCTAATTTAAACAGCAATCAATAGCAAGTAGCTAACTAATCAAATCAAATGCCTTATAATTACCAACAGGAAATCAAAGAAAACTCTTAGCACAATTCTTAGACAGTTGAAGCTTCTGTAAAACTCTCTAGAATTTCTCCAACCACACACTTAAAAGCAACACTTAGATGAAGCAACCAAGCTAACCACTAACCACTGTTAGTTGTCTGAATCTTGCTTGTTGCACACAGCTTTTTCATGGAAATGATTTGTTAATCACTAAATAATAATTATTGACAATCCATAGTGCGTTGTTGTAACGGCACCCCCAGGCATAAAGGGGTTTAAACCGCCGTTTAGAGGATATTCCCCTTGCAGATACACAGGCAGCTACCAAAGACACCAATCCACCGAACCGGAGAAGCAAACATACGAATGCTGTAAAAAGTTGAATAGGAAAAACTCTACAAAAGGTTTACACTCTTAGCAGTCGAACTGGAACAGCATACAATAAATCCCCCCAAGAACGAGACAAGGCTCCGTGTTGAGGGTCAAAATAGAAATAGACAGAGCTGTGGGTTTATTGTTCTTATATACACATTCTTACACATTAGTACCACCCACAGGGTTTTGGAAAAATAACCAATAAACACGTACAATACACTCAGACAATCCCACACAAAATCCTCCCCTCTACCTTACACAATGGGTAATGTAATTATCACAGGCAGAGAAATACAGTTTTTCCACATTATTCATAATTTTAAAAGTATGCATCACATTCACATAAACTTACATTTTCAGAATCAGCATACTCCAAATACAAACATACATCAAAATCATACAAATTGGTCCAGTGGTTCAAAAGATAAATCGTAGTCCTTTGTGACAAAATGAAGCATAGTTTTTCTGCACAAAACCAGTTCCACCGACTCTTTTATCCTGGAGATAATTGGGAAGTAATCCAATTATCTCCAAGGACAGAGGCAAAACTCCACTGAACACATGGCAGCAAAAGACAATAAAATACATAAAAATATATAACTGTGCAGCCATTGCATAAAAGAGGTACATTCAACATATCAGATAGCTCAGACCTGAGCGCACATTTTTACTGAATGGCGCTCAGATCACACACATACAGTTCAATTGCCATGGAGCCAAAGTCTTTCCCATAATCTTTCATTATACGAATGGGCTCCATGGCATAGCTATCTGGGGTATCACCGCTCAAACAGGGCAAGCACCGAATGACCCGGCTTTCGTGTCTTTGCAGGGGAATATCAAGCGTTTCAACATGGGGCCATAGTCTAAAGGCAGCAGGAGGGCAACCAGGCTCCTCCAATGCACAGTGGCGAGATTGGTCTCGTCACAGTTGTAATCTCTACAGTGTGCATTTTTAATTTAATTTTGCTAAAAGGTGAACACCCCTAGACCCTTATTTTCAACACTTCTGGCATGACTAGGTATGTAGGATGCAGTTTGCAAGAACGTGTTTGGGCAAGGCACCAAGTGTGACAAAATATAAGACTAACATTGTCAATTCCCTACAATACATGGTCTCTAGTGCAAGGTTTCATTACTGAACTCACAATATTTTTTATATGTAGCTTTTTTATAAAATCACATTTATAAAAGAAATGTAAAAACTGGACAATTTCAGGCAAATCTGCAATGTTCAATTTAACAAATGTTTTTACAGAAACCATAAGCTGAAATGAAGAGCAAAACAAACAATAAGTGAATTGAATGTTCACAGATTTTAACTTTCTTCGACTGCTGATGAATTTATTATTAATGATTTCCTTAACTGAACCCTAAAATAATTTTTTTTTCTGTTCTTCATTATTGCCTATTAATTAGCCATTAATTATAATATATAGCAATGTAATAAAATAGAATGTGGATGTTAAAGATACTGACATTATTAGATATAAATCTCTCCCAGATATGTGTGCATTGTAAGTTCTTCCTGTGCTTTTTGCTGTCACTGATAGTATGAAACGCTCCACTGAGGTGCTTCCCTATGTGACATACATGAATGAGTAACACAGGCTTATGAAATGATTGCTTTTAATAATGCTACAGATTACAAGATGATTGATGTTTTGTTCTGGAGTCTAACCTGTAGCTTGACAGAGCTTTTGAAATGAGCATAGAAAAGAAAAGTCTTGTCAGATAGGATTCCCTTCTTTGTATGTGCAGTCATGTACTCTAAATAAAAAAGAGGCTTAACTGAAGCCAGTACCTTTCAGCATGCAATAATGACATTTGCTGATATTTATCGATAAGGATTATAATGCTAATTGGTAAAACCCTGTACAATTTGTTTACTTATTGATGTTGCTTCCAGCCATCATTGATGGTTTTGTGTTGCTTATTATAATGCATATAAAAAAAAAATATAAAACTTTGAAAACTGGAATGAGATTGAATTTCACAATAATCCCAAAGTTTTATGAAGACACTTTTTATGTTATTTGTCATTAAAAATGTATTAAAGATAAGTCTACTTTATTAAAGGGACTCTATAGGCACCTTGACCACTTCAGCTCATTAAAGTGGTCTGGGTGCAATGTCCCATGTCCCTTAATCCTACAATGGTAATTATTGCAGTTTCTGAGAAGCTGCAATAATTACCTCTCAGGGTTAACTCCATCTATAGTGACTGTCTACCAGACTACCGTGTGATTAGACGACTTTTGGTCGTCTAAATGACACTGGACGTCCTCATGTTATGCATGAGGACGTTCAGTGTCACCAGAATCACTGGCACTGGATTCAGTTAAGTGACTGAAGGGGTTTTAAGCCTTTCATCGCTGTGCGAGGAGGAGTGCGAGGGAGGGGGGCACTATAGGAACCTATTGTGCCAGGAAAACAGCTTTGTTTTCCTGGCACTATCGAATCCCTTTAATAAGACAATATCAATATCAACCCAATTTATATACACTATCACTAATATCAAATAAAGAAAACATTGTCTCTTTCCTCCACTGTTTTTGCATTCCTGTGTTTCACCACCAACATTTAATGAGTGCCTTTCGATCCTGGTAGAGGAATATGGGGATTAGAGTCTGGAGTGGAAAACAACTGTTGGAGGTTACAGTTCAGCACACCTGACTAGGTGAAAAAGAACATCTATGTGTTAAACATATAAAACAATAGCATCTCCTGGGTAGCATAACATTAAAAGAAAATTCAAAAACAGAATATTCAAGGAACACTATAGCATTAGGAATACAAACCTAACGCCATTGTGTTTTCCTCACTATTTAGATTCAGGGCCCCCTATAGTCTAATAGAAAAAAAAAGAAAAAAAAGGTATTACTTACCAGTTATCGAGCACCAAGATCCATTCCCTACAGCTACTGATCCACCTGCAACATTATTCTGACTCTTCCTCTCCTCGTTCAATCTAGTGCTCATATGAGAAGAATTTGAGATTACCTGTGAGAGGGATTTGTTATGAAATTATTGTATTGGAGATTTTAGTTGTCTAAATTCTACTGATGTAATCTACAAAAGTGAAAAAGAGAATGATTATAATAAACAGATTATTGCCTTAAGTGGATGTTTCATGATTACATTTTAATTTAATATTTAAATATTTTCCTAAACATTTGTAATTTATTTATACATATTAGAATAAAGAGTCAGAAAGGATTCGCAGAGTCGGACATGAAATAGAGATGATAAACATTTTCTTTTTGTTTTCTGCTTTTCATTTACCAGCAGTTATTGTGCATTTGGATTGCGAAATAATTTGTCAGATGGATCCATTATATACATTTCCCTGTACATATGTCATAAAACGAGGGGCATTGTTTACATGATACCATTTAAAATTTGGTCATTTATTAATTAAATGGCTAAATATGTGAAAGCTGTTGCATGCAGTTTATATTTATGATAGTCTATAAAGAATAGATCCTTTTTTCTCTGGATTTAAAACTGCACATAAATCAGGTTCTGTTCTGAAACTATGAGGACAACAACCGAGATAATGATGTTAAACTATTGATCTTAAAGTATGGGAAATTGTTTTCAGTCCTTTCCTATCATGCAAATCACACGATCCTAATATAAAGCTTTTGAATATTTGATTTAAAGTATTTTAAACCTGTACATTTTTCTATTTTTAGGCTGCGCACACTGAATTGTAACCACCAAGTAGTACTTCTTTTCATTTTTAGAAATTACCTAATAGGAATGTCACGTTCACAAGCAATGTATCACTTATGGCATTTATTTATTTAGACAGTTGTTTATTCACAAATAGACTTGGAGATTCATTTCAGGCCATGCTGCAATTAATTCAAATTTGGGTCGATAGGTGATTGGTCACATTCTTTGAGCTTCAACATGAAGTAAGCACAACCAAAAGCCAGGCATGTTCTTTCCTACGATATCTTGCTGTAAGTATAGTTAAATCTGCCCTTAGAGTTACTAAACTATCTCATGATATCTCAGGAGTCACCTGGGTGGTAAAATCTGTTGTTTCTTCATCATAATCAAGCAAGCCTCTCTACACTAAAACAATGTCTAAAGTTTTATAGCATTGATTTTTATTTTAGAACACATGTCAAATTCTATGTTGTACGCTTAAGCAAAGATTGTATTGATATGCAGATGCATGTCAAAAATAAAGAAATTTACAAAAAAAAAGATTAAAAAAATTTTCTTTTTCAAAAACTTGAAAATGGACTGGGTCTATTTTTTATATTTTGTAAATGTTCTGAGTGGGTATACCTGTTTGGATTATGGTAACAATTAAATGTATAATGACGCTAATAATATTAATTAATTTAATTATATTGTAATATGGAAACATATGTAATGATCTAAATATACTGGATTAACATTAAATAATGGAATAAAAACATTTACAAAAAAACATATGATAAAAAAATAGTTTTTCAAACATCTAAATATACTGGATTAAAATTAGTACTGACGTAATTAACTGGAGGTAAGATGTTTTAATTGAACTAATTTAAATAATTAAATATATGGAGCTGTCACAATATGCAGTTGATGACTATTTGATCACAATGCCACAACTAACTGGATCCCTCAGTTAAATATGCAAAGTAGATTCCTGATTTCCGCATTTGTATCTCATTTATACAAATCATGCTTGACTCTCAAATATACATGCATATCAATATCTTAAAAACCTTATCATTGTTTATACCTTGGCATTTTCCCCACACGTCAACTGAGTCAGTGGGGAACAGGTTGAGTGGGTTAAAGAGGAGCAGTAGCAGAATTGGTATAAAAAAATGGAAGGCATGATTCTGGGATGGACAGAGTGATAGTAGAAAGAGTGTACTGCATTATAGTAAAGGCGGTATTGTGGAGCAGGGGAGCCCAAAAGGTAGATCTCCAAATTTGGGGAATTTAAAAACGTCCATTATACATTGCCATTTTAAGATTGGCAAAGCATTGTGGTAGTCTTAGTTCTTCAACATCCAGGAATCTACCTTTTGGGCATCCCCGTCATGGAACTATGAGGCCGATATGTCAGGATTTGTTGCCACCAGGGCCTAGACAAATGAGTAAACTTTATCTATGAATTGCACATACATCCGTAGAATAATTGGTGCTCTAAAAGCTGGGCTCTGTCCCTTTAATAATTTTCAAGGTCAGAAAAACATTTTACCGCAGAAGTTAATTTATCGTATGTGGTTACTGTGATTTTTGTAATACAAAAACCATAATGCATTTTGCTCCCAAGGCAAACTATGTATTAAATGTTTGGGTAAGTGTTGTGGTTTGGATAAATATTTATGATGCTGTTAACATGACAGGTCATTTTTTTTCTCTTTGCATAATGTTGTTATGATCAATATTGTTATTATTGTCACATTTACTCTTTAAATTATACCTAATAATTCTGAAGCATTTATCATTCTTCTTTGTTATTTATTTTATGCTGTTTAAAAGATACAGATAACTTTGCAATTTATTTTCGGGTGTTTAACAGGCACAGATAAGAAACAGTATTGCAAAACATGTTTTAGCAATGTCAAAATAAAGCAATTTTACTTGTGTCCCCTTGGTAGCCTTTTGATCTCATTCCACCTGTCAGTTCTGCAAATCTTGGCAGAAATTAAAGACCAGTTGTGATACATGCTTGCACCGACATTGTGTATTTTGCAGAAACTGTAGGTAATGTGCTGTTAAATGAAATCTCTAATATGTCACTACTTTATTAGATCCTGCTTAATACATTTATATACAATGAATCAGAAATATGAATTGTATATTGTATTGCTTAAAGAGCTAATTTCACTTCTCGGGAATTCACTTCATCAACATTACATCATCTTCAAAAACATTGAAAATAACCTGGAACTTTATTATTCCATGAGACGCTCCCTTTTATAAAAATGTATATTATATTTTTAACAAATTACATCACAATCCAGTTCTGACAAGACAAAGTCAAGACAAACATTGCAAATGAACAGGACAAATAGAAATATTTTTTCCTTTTTCCTCTTTTTCTGTGTATGCTTTCTCTATGTTGACTGCAAGATGTGAAGGATAGAGGTGATAACAATGAGCGGCAGGGGGCTAAGATGGAGGCATCCTGTTGAAGAACAAAGTATGTATTTCTATATAAAATTCAATTTTCTTTTTAACACCATTTATTGTAATGTATTTCTTCTTCAGTGCTGTCTCTCCTGTCATCTTCTCAATTTAATGAAATTACAATAATTGTGACACCCCACTTCCTCCTGCCTCATGCCCACCCACTATCTTGCTGGTCATGTATGGGCAGTTTTTCCTAAAGTAGGGCACCACTCCTTTATATCATAGATATGCTGGCTTCATTGCCAACACACAAACATGTGAATGAAGTAATATGTCACTCTGTTCATTTAATACTCACTTACTTTAATACTCGCATTAGGTGTCCCCTTTGGCTGACTTGGGAGGAAGAGGAGCCCGATCCAGTGTGGAGGGGCCATCAGCGCTGGAAGTAGGGTTATTTAAGGGTTATTTAACCCTATATTTGACCAGTGGTGGGAGAACAATATTGGGTACTGGGGCACAGGGACACCATAGTGTTAGGAACAACTTTGTATTCTTAACACTTTAGTGCTCCTTCACATTTTTCTAAATTGCGTAAGGTTGTTGCTCAGAATCTTCAGGGATGGCACTTGCCACATTTTGGTTGGTTGTGTAGAATACAAATGTATTAATTTACTTCCACACTCACTATTGGCACTGCAAATACTACCAATTGCTATAAATAATCTATTTTTTACAATACTAGGCAAATTGTTTACATCATATGTCTGATCATACAAATGACCCAGGTTATCATATCACTTACTGACAGGGTGACCATATCCCCCATATTTTCAGGGACAGATATAACGTTGTCATATTCATGAAAACACATGAATATGATAGTCCTGCAGTATGTTAAATGCATATTCTGCAGGATTTTTCATTGCCTAATTGCTTAATCTTATGTACCTTCTTCTGAACTCTACATGCTACAGGGCAACCCTTTTCATGTGCTGCCCATCACTATGTATATGTGAGATATGTCCCTGAAACCACGGTGGGTCAGGTCACCCTGCACACTGAAAACTCCAAAAGGTAATAGAGGTTTGACATACTCATACAATCAATACCAAATTACTCCCAGGCGTGTAAATTACTTTCCTCTTTTGAAGATTTATGTTCAACACATAAATAATGGAGCGGAATGCTGTTGGCAATGTACACTCTGTTGATTGACACATTTACACCTTTACAATTAAGGGGACACAGGTTCTGCAGATCAGTAGCAGAATGGTAAAAAATATTTAGACTAGCACACCACACCTCAGCAAATATTGGGATTTAAGAGAGTAACCATAAATGAATAGCCCAATGGAATCTGTCTCTATAACATCTCCAAAAATTGTTCCCCCGTACATCAGACAAATTCTGTCTTTCAGCTAGTGGATCGCCAGCTCACATCTGGTGGTTTTATCCAGTAATAACAAGCTTTTGGAAGCACTGCCTTTATCCATTTAATTACTGGTATATCTTATCCTGCTACTCCTATGGCAGTTTTATTTTATTTACTTCTGATGCCCCTACACAAATCTTTTTTTTTTTTTTTTTAAACAACTATTGACAGAAGTTTTTGAAAGTGTGCTACAGCACCTTTGGACAGGAAGTGGGTTTAAAAAAAGAAAAGAAAATGGAATTCATCAGGGTACTAGATGGAATCTAATACCTACCACAAATATGTACATATTTGTGCCTATGGTTCCATGCACTTAGGGCCAACTGATGGGTATTCTTTATTTATTGCTAAACAGGGGTCTGGTCAGGTGCAACAGTCCTTTAACACCGCAACTGGGCCCCAGTAATACCTGCCGGCTGGGAGGAAGTGACAGCAAATCACTTTCCAGCCTCTTCCTTCCAGCCTCTTACTGAAAGACTGCATGGTGAGGAAGAGAGGAGGCGGTAGAGGAGGCACAGGCAGAATGGAGCTGCAGCAGACAACTACACTCACTCCTCTCAGCCAGCAGCAAGACTCCAAAAAAGCCACTCTCCTAGAAACAAAAGGTATGTTAAGAGGATAGTGGCTGTAAATATAAAAGTTAACATTTATGTGTTTATATCAGATTGTGTATGTGTGTGTGTGTATCTGTGTCACAGTGTTTATGTGTGTCTGTCTCACAGTGTGTCTGAGTTTGTGTGTATCTATATCACAGTGTGTGTGTTTGTCTGAGTGTGTGTGTGCATCTTTTATTGTGTGTGTGTGTGTCTGAGTGTGTGTGTCTGTGTATCACGATGTGTATATGTCAGTTTGTGTGTATCTGTATGTTAAGGTGCGTGCATGTGTTAGTGTGTGTATCTTTGTACCTGTGCTTGTATGTGTCAGTGTGTTTATATGTGTATCTGTGCCTTAATGTGCATGTTTACCTGAGTTAGTATGTAGGTATGTTTGTGTCAGGGTGTATATCTGTGTAAGTTTGTGTGCATCTGTGTGTCAGGGTGCGTGAGTGTCAGTGTTTATGTGTGTGCTTTTTTTATGATACTGATAAAAAAAATGCAAGTGAACATTAATTTGCAAATGTGTATCCTACAGGATGCATTTTGTTCTGAATTTTAGTAAAGCCGGTGCTTTGTGAATATTCAGAATTTTATTCTATGTATAAGATTTAGATTAAAATGCACCCATTTTAATCTGGACACTAAGTACAACCAGGCAAGAGGTTTGAAAAAACTGAATTCCGACCATAGTTGGCTTTAGCAAATATGAGAATTGCATTTGTAGTCAAAATTTGGTATACATAAATATATATGGAAGACCCTGTCTATCACTGTTAGGCTCTCCATTTTCCATGTGTCATATAAGTTGAAAACGGCTTAGTGGGCTATTTCATGCACAGTTGATTGCTTTTATAGTGAATCATGCAATGAAAATGTCTATTTTAAAAATAAAAATGTATCTACAAAAAGTACTTTCAATCATCACAGAAAAGCATGTAGACGTATTAAAGTACTTATTTAAAAGAACACCATAGTGTCAGGAATACAAACATGTATTCCTCACACTATAGATTTTGATCAATATCTAGGCCCCCTGCCTTCCATTCCTGCCTTTAAAAGGTGAGATTACTCACCTTTATTTGGCACCACTCCGGTCTCATCCCGACTCACCCCACCTCCACTCCACCTCCTCGGATGATCTCAGACAATACAATTCTTTCCCATAGGAAACCACTGGAAGGCTATTTTGCATGTGCAGCAATCAGCATCTCCTCATAGCGATACCTTGAATCAATGCATCCCTGAGACAAGCTTTCAGCATTTCCATGCAGAGCGTGGAGATTCTGAACATCAATACTGCACACTGTGCACTGACCATCTAGTGACCATCTGAGGGACTGCCACTAAAGGTGTTACTAGACAGTAATGTAAACATCGCCTTTTCTCTGAAAAGGCAGTATTTACATTAAAAAGCCTGCAAGAACAGACTACACACACCAGAACAACTACATTCATCTGATTATTGCTGTAGTATGCACTTGTTGGCTCAGCAATATGGGAAATGTAGTGTAAAAATCTGAAGTATAGGGGTTAGATATCACTGCTATAGTACTTAATTCTTCTTTAATTTCTACATGTGTGGGTTTTTGTATACCTATATAAACAAACAACTGACTCACTGAGCCTGCTCACGTGGAGTTGCTTGAATGTTGTCTATTTAAAGTAGGTTATATTAAAGTATGAGTTCAAAAACAAGGAATTCCCTAGGCTGTCCTGGTTTATATTAGTACCAATGACAAAGTCAAAGGATCCTAAAGAATGATTTCAGGGAATTAGTAAGTAAGCTGTAGAAAAAGACCTCCAAGGTAGTATTCCAGAAAACTAGTGGTGGAGGGAGGGACGTAGAAATCTACAAAATGAACAGAAAGAAGATCGACTTTAATTCAGCACAAGTGGGTGGAGATTGGGTAGGGACAAGATCAGAAAAGAGAAGATATGTAATATTAATAAAAATTCACATAAAGTACAAATGACTCAAGATAATATTAAATGTATGATTACTAATACAAGGAGCCTAAATAAAAAAGGGGGAACTAGAAGCAATAACATACACTAAACAATATGACATAATAGCCATAAAAGAAACATGGTAGGATGAGACACATGACGGGGCAGTTAACTTATATGGTTACACATTATTTAGGAAGGATAGAAAAAAACTAAAAATTGTATGAGTATGTTTCTATGTAAAACATTAGCTAAAGCCAAATATTATGCAAGTGCAATATGACAAGGAAATGTGTAAATGTTATGAGTAGATATCTGCTTGGGGCAAAAGAAGGGAAATCAATTATTGGTTGGAATATGTTATAAATCATCTCATATAAATATTGGTGAGGAAGAACAGCTATTAGAGCAAATTGGGAAAGCTGCACATAAGGATAACATGCTAATTATTGGAGATTTTTATGACCTGGATATACATTGAGATAAAGGGGCAAGTAGTTTAGCAAGGGGAATCATCTTTTTTAATCAATTAAATGACACTTTCATGTCACAACTGATACAAGCACCAACTAGAAATGATGCTTGTTTGGATCTGGTTATAACAAACATTCAAGTAGGAGAGAAAAAACCTCAAGAAAAGCCAATGCACATAGGGTGTACTATAAAAAGATAATTTATGCTGGCACTCAATCACATAGGTGGTGCTGGTATTCGAGGTTATCCCTACAAAAGCCCCAAAAATATCATACAAAAAATATATATGAATACCGCACTCAATGTTGTAAAATAATCAACCGTAGGTAAAGAAGTGCTATAATTGAGTTTATTATGTTCAATTCTTAAATGTATAGTTATATAACTTAATATGTGAGATTATGATTTGATAAAAAGAATATATTACATCATATAGTCAATCGCTATTTACACAAATAACCTCCATAGGTGTTATATAAATAAATAATTAATGTATAAACACAGTTGTAAGTATTTCTGTTTGCAAAACTAAGGAGAACCTATCCATATGGATAATAGTCGAATCTGTGGTGTTCTATGTACATAGAAAAAAGAAAAAAGAGAAAAAAGAAGAAAAACTGAAAAAAATTTACAAAAATGATGAAAAATTGAAAAAATATGTAAAAAATATACAGATAATAAATGTCCTGATGTACAATAGTCCAGAGAATAGTGCACTTTTAGATAATAAATAGGTGGATCTCACCAAGTTGGATATCCAGATGGATTGTAGCCTTAGTAGCAACTGGAAAAAATGAAGACTCTGTGAAGAATGGAAAAGTATCTATTGGAGGGTTTTTAAACCTGCTGAATTCCTGCTGTGCGTTGAAAAGAGGACTCAATGAAGGTGTCAGATGTGATCCTCGTATGTCTCCCTCAAGGTGTCGTCACAGTACTTGGGCTGCGCGCTCGGGACATCCATGTCCCTTCGAAGGCCCCTGTGATGCTTGTTTGGATCTGGTTATAACAAACATTCAAGTAGGAGAGAAAAAACCTCAAGAAAAGCCAATGCACATAGGGTGTACTATAACATATTTTAACAATTCCAATTGCAATAAGATAAGGACAGCTTTACAACATATTGACTGGCATAAACTATTTAGTAAAAAAACCACTGAGGATGAATAGAATATCTTCTAACAAATATTAAGGTACACGACTCTGTATATACCATTAGTGATAAATATAAAAGAAACAAATTAAAACAAATGTGGCTTAGAAAGGTAGACCATGACATTAAAAATAAGAAAAGAGCATGCAAAGCATTTAAATCAGACTAATCAGAGGCATCCAATATAAGATATAAAAAATCCAATAATGCATGCAAAAAAGTGATTTGACAGGCTAAACTAGAAAATGATCAATAGATCGCCAAAGGGAGCAAAACCAACCCCCCAAATTTTTTAAGTACATAATCTGAAAGTTTAGGTATACTAAACAAGATGGATGTGTTAGATAATAAAGATCAGGAAAATGCAGTCATTTTAAATAAATATTTTTCCTTTGTGTATATTAAGAGGATCCTATGACAAGAGATATGCAAATGATTGTAAAAAAAACTTGCAGAAAAATTGTGATTGGATAACTCAAGACAAGGTGCTGCAGTAACTAAAGAAAATTAATGTAAACAAAGTTCCGGGACCTGACGGTGTTCACTCACGACTTCTTCAGGAGTTAACATAGTAAAGGAGTTTAAGCATGCATGGGATAGGCATAAGGTTATCCTAACTATAAGATAAGGCCAGGGACTAATGAAAGTATTTAGAAAATTGGGCAGACTAGATGGGCCGAATGGTTCTTATCTGCCATCACATTCTATGTTTCTATGTTTCTAGTGTGGAAATAATGTAACATCTGTTTTTAATCTTTCAGGATTCTTTCCCCCCAGGAATTGTACCAGAGGATTGGAGGAAGGCTGATCTGCTTCCTATATACAAAAAGGGTTCAAAATCTTTCATGTAAATTATAGAACTGTGAGCTTAACTTCTGTTGCTGGGAAAATATTTGAAGGGTTATTAAGGGATAATATTCAGGAATTAATTGAGAAGAACATTGTTTATAGCAAAAATCAGCATGGTTTTATGAATCATAGGTCATGTCAAACTAACTTTATTGCATTCTACGAAGAAGTAAATGGAATTATAGATCAGGGTGTTGCAGTGGATGTGACCCACTTGGATTTTGCCAAGGCGTTTGATACAGTTCAACACAATAGGTTAGTGTTCAAACTAAAATAAATTAGTCCAGATAAAAGTTATTTGGTAGGTTGAACATTGCCTTAAACATAGAGTAGGGAAAGTTGTCATTAATGGTACATTTTCAAACTGGACAAAAGTGATATTTCTCAGGGTTTTGTTCTGTGACCACTTATATTTAATATATTTATAAATGTTCTTGAAATAGGCATTGGAAGTCATGTTTAAGTATTTGCAGATGACACATAACTCTGTAAACTAATGCGTAGTGAACAGGATATTACTTTGCTGCAGAGGGATTTAAATCGATTGTGGGACTGGGCACTCAAATGGCAGATGAAAGTATAGAAAGCACAAGCTTTTTACACCTTAAACAGTCGTGAAATAGGAATAACAACACACAAGAAGGATTTGGGAATTGTTATATGCAAAAAACTGGTAAGAATGTGCAATGACAAATTATATTTTCCTCCTGAGAATTTATGCGCCTTTTTGTACATGACAACACCTTATTGGCCTCAGCAGTTGCTGATGTATAGTCATGTATAAAAAGGGGCATTAATTCTCATGATGAAAATATAATTTGCCTCTTTGTAAATCAGTGTGAAGACCACACATTAAATGTACTGTGTAATTTTGGGCACCTGTTCCAAAGAATGATATTAAGGCACCAAAAAAATCGCAGAGGCTGGCTACAAAATTTATAGCAGGAATGGAACATCTTACTTATGAAGCTAAAAGTTAACAAATTTAAATCTGTTTAATTTAGAAAAACAGCGCCTCAAATGGGAAATTATTGCATTATACAAATATATGTGGCAAACCATTGTCTGGAAATCTATTCATGACACAAGGCCATGCATCTAGACTGAAAGAAAGGAGATTTGGTCTAAGGCAAAGGAAAGGGTTTCTCACAGTAAGAACAATAACTATATGGAATTCTCTGCCTATATAGGTGATTTTATTAGAGTTTGTACAGATGTTTAACCCCTTAAGGACGGAGCCAAATGTACACGTTGTTAACAAAACAAAATGTAAACAAACAAAATGTAAACAAAACCTGGCATTTGCGCTACATGTCTGTCCAACCGTAGTAAATGCACCCACCCTTATTATATATCATTTTATTCAGGGGAAATAGGGCTTTCATTTAATATCAAATATTTAGCTATGCAACATAATTTAATATGAAAAAAATGGGAGAAAATACGATTTAAAAAAAAAATTTTTAGTTCTACATGACATTTTAACGGTCAGTGTCATAATACTGTTTGCTTTTACTGCAATAAAATACACATATTTGTATTCAGTAAAGTCTCACGTGTAAGACAGTACCCCCTATGTACAGGTTTTATGGCGTTTTGGGAAGTTACAGGGTCAAATATAGCACGTTACATTTGAAATTGAAATTCGCCAGATTGGTTACGTTGCCTTTGAGACTGTATAGTAGCCCGGGAATGAAATTTACACCCATAATGGCATACCATTTGCAATAGTAGACAACCCAAGGTATTGCAAATGGGGTATGTCCAGTCTTTTTTAGTAGCCATTTGGTCACAAACACTGGCCAAAGTTAGCGTTAGTATTTGTTTGTGTGTGAAAAATGCAAAAAACGCCAATTTTGGCCAGTGTTTGTGACTAAGTGGCTACTAAAAAAGACTGGACATACCCTGTTTGCAATACCTTGGGTTGTCTACTATTGCAAATGGTATGCCATCATAGGGGTCATTTTCATTCTTGGGCTACCATAGGGTCTCAAAGGCAATGTAACCAATCTGGCGAATTTTAATGTGAAAAAAAACCTGTACATGAGGGGTACTGCTGTACTCGGGAGACTTCGCTGAACACAAATATTTGTGTTTCAAAACAGTAAAAAGTATCACAGCAATAATATTGTCCGTGTAATGCTGTTTGTGCATGAAAAATGCAAAAAACTTCACTTTTACTGGCGATATCATCGTTTTAATACATTTTACTGTTTTGAAACACTAATATTTGTGTTCAGCGAAGTCTCCCGAGTAGAACAGTACCCCCCATGTACAGGTTTTATGGTGTCTTGGAAAGTTATAGGGTTAAATATAGTGCTAGCAAATTAAATTCCCTTTACTTTCGGCATGGGTTGTCAGGCAGGTCCTGCTAATTGTAATTAATTAAGATACCTAATTATGTAAAAATAATACATAAATATATATGTAGAATTAATATATGTATATATATACGTATGTGTATATATATGTATATATCTATATAATTTTAAAAAAATATTTTTATTTATATATAGGTATATATATAGTGATATATACGTATATATTTATGTATATAGATATATATATTATTTTGTTCTACGTGTATTTTGATATATATATATATATTAATTTCACAATACAGTTAGAACGAAATAACACACATCTATATATTTTAAATTATTTATTTTTAATTATTTTTGTAATTTTATTTTTTAACGTATTTACATTTTAATTTTTTTTATAATATATATAAATATATATATATAACGATAATTATATATATATTTAATCAGTATCAGTCTACGTGTAATTTGATATTAATATATATATATATAATTATATATATATTAATAGTAAAATACACCTAGACGGTGTACATGTGTGTATGTATATGTGTATATATATACTTAGATCATATATATATATATAATATATATATATGATCTAAGTATATATAATTTTTTTTTTACACCATTTATTTGTTTTAATTTTATTTTCAGCCAGCAGGGGGACCACCTGTCATTACAGGCAGCCCCCCTGCTGGCAATGCAGAAGAAAGCTATCCCCGGCCATGTGATTGTGGGGTCCTCGCTAGGACCCCACTTTCACACGGCCGGGGGGCTTCCTGGAGGACGGACGTGCCGCGGGGGGCTCCCTGGGAGTCCCCCCCACCGCGATCGCCGGCGTGGGACCGCCGGCGACCGGGTAAGTACCGAAAGACCGGAGGGCGTACTATTACGCCCGGCGGCGTTTAGAGCCGCCTATTAGAGGGCGTAATAGTACGCCCTCCAGTCTGAAGGGGTTAAACAACAACTGGATGAATACAAGCAAAAACATAACATTTAGGGGCATAATTTTTATTTATTGGGTTAAAGCTTCTTGGTCCAAGGAGAGATCTGACTGCCATTCTGTGGTCAAGCAGAATTTTTTTCTTAGTTTCTTGCAAAATTGGACATCAGTTCAAACCATGTTTTTTGCCTTCTTTTGGATAAACAGCAAAAACAGATGTGAGAAAGGCTGAATTTCATGGATGCATGTCTCTTTTCAGCCTATGTAACTATTACAAGCATTTGTCATAAAATCACAAAATGAGCAGTGGATGCACATCAGGAATGATATATCCTGGAGTATAATGCATTTATATAGTGCTACATTAGACCTTTATGCTAGGATTTTACAAGAAGCATTATAAGAGAGATTGCTAGTGGACGCAGATTTTAAGAACAGCTCAATCAGGCAATATTGCATTTAGAATAGTAATAAGCAAATAGTTATATTTTCATATTCTGTAGATGTTCTTAATATACATTTTATGTATTCGTAATCACAATTCTCTGACTCTTTCTGTCAGTCAGAATTTCAGAGAATGGTTGATAAGGAACTCTGTAAAGACAAGTCTAGGTCAGCTTTCATTTTGCATTTGTCTAAAACATGTTTGGGATTTGTAGACATACAAATCAAAAACCATGACATCATTGAAAGAAAAAGTACATTAAATAAATAAAAAAATAAATACATTTCCATGTTATCCATTTAAATGGTCAGTAAAGTCTTTATAAAATATATATTATATATTAAAACATATGCACTTTGCAGCCACCTCATTAAAACCACCTGCCAAATATCTTGTAAGTCCACCTCTTTCTTTAATGCTGAACTTGTCCTGTTGTATCTGGCAAGACTTTAGTGCTGTGCGATCGGGCCTCCATGGATGATATTTGTTATTACCTCACATCCCACAGATATTGAAGGCCAAGGCAACACCTTGAACACTTTGTCATGTTCCTCAAATTCAAAATATAATTCCTGAACAATGTTTACAGTGTGGCAGGGTGCATTATCCTGTTGCAAGAGTTCACTGCAATCAGGTGACACCATTGTCATGAATGAGTGTACCTGATCGGCAATAATCTCTAGGTAGGCAGTACTTGTCAATTTAAAATGCCCTTGAATGCCAGGACCCAAGGTTTTCAAGCAGTACATTGCCCAGTGAAAACCCTACCTTCAGAAGATAAAAACATATTTCTAGTTCTTACTGACCAAGTGTAAAAGGCAACTGGAGCAACCCAAACCAGAGTTTCTCCTATCTCGTTGTTGATGTTCAATAGAGAAGATAAAATTAGGGAAGATTGGCTAAAAATCGGATTGGCTAAAAATCGGCCATTTCAATGATGTAAATAGTGGGTTTAGCACTACAGGGTCAGGAATAAATGTTTGTGTTCCTGACCCAATAGTGTTCCTTTCAATGGAACTTTCTGATGGCTCCTTGCATAAGGCTTGGAGTCAAATTATCTCCTATCTTGGATATATGTGCAGTCTTCTTTCTTGGGTGTGAATAGATTAACATTCTCACCATGATATAAAAACAGAAAATAAAAATATGCCGGTCCAATTTTTAACCCTGCAATGTGCAACATTGCAACTTCTGAGAAACTGCAATGATTACACCATAGGGCTAAGTCCACCATTAGTGGCTTTCTTCCAGTTAGCCAACAGAGGTGCTTCCTGGTACTGAACAGAGTTTTCCTCTGTGAAATGATATAGGTTATGCACCTTACCCTTAGAAAAGAATTGGTTTAATGCTTTCCTATGGTGTAGCAATAATGCCCACACAGCAAGTGCCACAAATGCAATTTAAGTCTCACTATCACCATAATGTTGAGGAAGGAGGAGACATAGTGAGCAATGAGGGAGCCTCAGCACTGTAAAGAGGAACTTTTAAAAAGGGTTTTAAACCTTTTTACTGAATGGTGGGTGGACCTACAAAAATAGGGACAGGGACACTACAGCGTTAGGAATATAAGTTTGTATTGCTAACACTTTCGTTTTTCTTTAAGCATTTATTCCTACAAAAAGCCCTGGATTTTTTGAGAAAGTAGTACTTACAGCAAAGAATAGAAAATCCTATCTTATTTGAAATCACATCTGTTCATCCTGTAATACTTCAGCTAGGATTTTCTAAACATGAAAATACATTAATGGCAGCAGCCTGTGTTGTAAAATGTAACATTTCTCTAGCACTAAAGATTTTAACAGACACATCTTTGCATTTCTAAAAATATATATATTTATACCATCACCTATAAATATACTTTTTAACTATGCAAGCTGAACTTAAGTTGAATCATAATTGTCTTGCTGGTAAATGTTGTACAGACACCCAAAAATCTGCTTGATTTCCTGATTCGTGATACATCTGTCTAATACACATTCTGTTAGGTATCTAACTATTGATAGGTAAATCCGTTCCTCTGAGATTTTTAGATACGGAAAGGATACACTGCGCAAAATATTGACGTGACTCATGCCTCACCTGAATTCTTCCTCTGACTTTCACAAACAGCAGGTGCCTTCATTGATTGAAGATGGTTATTTCATGGATACAAACTTGTGTAATATATTGTAATTATGTTTCTTTTGTCACTGTTGAGCTGGGCATGATATGCGTGCAAATCATAGCATCTGAGCTGATCAAATGAAACACAGTTTGCTTAGTTTTTAATCATGTAGTTGTTAGAAATTGAGTTTTCCGTAATGTTTCAGTACTTTCTTTATAACCATTTGTAACACTTGCTTCTTTAATTATGTGAGAATTTAAAGTGGTTCTAATCACTCTGCTAAGCAGTCTTATACTATATGTTTTGTGTATGTAAAGTAGGAGCTAAAATATATGCGTTTAGCATGCAGTACTGCATATGAATGGCATTAAAATAAAATGTTCAGTGAGGCAAGGGCCCTAGAGATATCTAGTAAGAACCAGCTAAGCTAGGATTTGGCTTGTTTTTCTGGATGTAATTGAACCTCAGACATATCTCATGTCTTTGCAGTTAAATTCTATTTTCTATTGTAATTGAGTATACTATTTTGTGATAACACAGGGCTGTAAGGGGAGCAGTTTGAATAGTATAACTGATTACCAGTAGAATCTTGTCCATAGGGACACTTATGGCAGGACCCCACCAAGTTCCATGTGGGCAGAAAATGTATTTGCAATATTTTAGAAACACTAAGATCTTTTCTTCTAGGGTAGAAAAAATATGGGGAAAAAAATAGATTGACATATTGTGCCAAATGTCAAAATAAAATGTAAAAAAATATTTAGGTTTTAATTCTGCAGAGCCCCTACCTAATCCCTCTGCCTTTTTGGTGACTGTCTTGAGAAGATGAGAGCAACTAGGCATGTAAAAATGGGACAGGTTTGAAATATGTCCTGTTTCAGCAGGTTTTGCACATGCCTAGTCTCCTTTAAGAGTGAATTTCAGGGACCTCCTATTGCCTATTGCCTATTGGGCAGCAGAGCAAGCTGCCCATTAGTTGATACATGCTATTGTCCTCTCTATTCAGGTTACATCATTTGCTCATGAAGTGGTGTTGCAGTGCCTACACTAAGTGTGCACAAGAGAGCACAGCAGCAGTAGCCCCTGGCACCTGCCAAATATAAGTGCATATTATCAGATTTCTCTCCATAGTAGCCTAGGTCTCTGCCTGAGGTTTGATTAAGCAAGATACTTAACTCAAATATAGTATATATAAGGAGGAGAAGGAAAGGGAAATACATGGGAGACATTTCTGATAGACAGCACTGTACTGGCTCTCACAGTTTTGTCTGTCAGTTAAAAACTCCTGTTTTTAACTCCTACTGCATATTGTAGTTTCAGCTGCCCAAAACCCACTTTCTTCTTTAACCCCTTAAGACCGCAGCCAAATGTACAAGTTGTGATCAAAACAAAACGTTAACAAAACCTTGAATTTGCGCTATATGTCTGTTCAGACGTAATTCACCACTTTCATATTAAATGCACCCACACTTATTATATATCATTTTATTCAGGGGAAACATGGCTTTCATTTAACATCAAATATTTAGGTATGAAACATAATTTAATATGAATAAAATATAAAAAAATGGGAGATAACAAGATTTTTTAAAACTTTTCTTAGTTCTACATGACATTTTAACTGTGAATGTCAAAATACTGTTTGCTTGTACTGTAATAAAATACACATATTTGTATTCAGCGATGTCTGACATGTAAAACAGTACCCCCTATGTACAGGTTTTATGGTGTTGTGGGAAGTTACAGGGTCAAATATAGCATGTTACATTTTTCAGTTTTTTCACATTGAAATTCGCCAGATTGGTTACATTTCCTTTGAGACCATATGGTAGCCCAGGAATAAGAATTACCCCCATGATGGCATACCATTTGCGAAAAGTAGACAACCCAAGGTATTGCAAATGGGGTATGTCCAGTCTTTTTTAGTAGCCACTTGGTCACAAGCCCTGGCCAAAGTTAGTGTTAATATTTGAAAATGCAAAAAACTAATTTTGAATGCCAATTTTGGCCAGTGTTTGTGACTAAGTGGCTACTAAAAAAGACTGAACATATTTCAATCTGTGTAAACTGAAAAATGTCATGTGCTACATCTGACCCTATAACTTTCCAAAACACCATAAAACCTGTACATTGGGGGTACTGTTTTACTCATGAGACATCGCTGAATACAAATATGTGTATTGCAGTAACAGTCAAATAGTATTGTGAAATTCACAGTTAAAATGCCGTGCAGAACTAAAAAAAATAACAAAATGTCTTAATTTCTCAATTGTTTTTATATTTTATTCATATTAAATTATGTTTAAATATTTGATGTGACATGAAAGCCATGTTTCTCTTGAACAAAATGATAAGTGTGGGTGCACATAATATCAAAGATGTGAATTACGTCTGAACAGACATATAGCGTAAATTCAAGGTTTTGTTAACGTTTTGATCAAAACTTGTACAACTGCTTCAGTCCTTAAGGGGTTAATTATATGAAGTGTATGCATCTACAACAGCGGTTCCGAAATTAGTCCTCATGACCAACAGTAGTCCAGGATTTAGAAACTAAATGAGATAATTATCAATAAGTAAGTTTGGTTTGGAAATGATTGACCAAATACGGGGCACCCTTATATTTGTTTTAATGGTAGGTTAAGATACAGTTATTAATGCTGAGTGTTTACTTTTTTTTTCAATCTTCTTTAGTTTGTTTAACTACTAAATATAACTAATTTGTTTTGATCTGTAAGACCACCTTGTCTACTCACTTCTTTTGATTCTAAAATGTTTCCTTTTTACTCCACAATTACTGTTCCACATGATGTCATACCTTATTTTGCTGCATATTGAGGCTTATCTGTTAGTTATTCAATAGCAAAAAAACAGACAAGCTCTGAAGTGCTATAGAAACAATATTAAGCATCAATCACTTTCAAGTTTGGTTGGAGTTATTATTTTTATAGTTTTGTATATTTATTACTGCACTCTATACAATTCTTTAAGAGAAATGGTTCTTGTGAGATCCTCTATAGTTATAAGTATTGTACTCTCACACATGTACGTGAGTAAACCACTGCTGTGGGATCCTGGTGGATGAAGCTCAAAGAGCTGAAGATCAAAGATAGTGGCATCTGTGGGGGACAGCATCAGGTAGTAACTACTAATAACCTCTGCCACAACCCCAAGGCTGTTGCACAGTTAGTGGCATTGTCACAATTGAAAGGTCTTTGCAAAATTTGGCAAAATCCCAGAAGTTGTTAGAGCCGTTTTAAGTACATTTTAAGCACTTTAAATAGAAACACACATCCAGATTATTAGCATGTTTGTGATCTTTTCAGACTTTTTTTTTACTATTTAAAACAAATATTTTTTATATATATATATATATATATATATATATATATATATATATATATATATATATATTTTAATTATTATTTTATTGTTATTCTTTTTAAAAAAGAGAAAAACCCTAGATTTTAAAATTTCCAGAGAAACAAAAACAAAAAATGTGGGACACAACCCATTTTTACTCCCGGTTATTGAGAAAAAAAATAAATGTATACATATATTTTTATTGTGTTTTGTAGACTTTGACAAATTTGGTAATTCAGTAGATAATCATTTGATAGATAAAATATAATATTACATTTTAGATACAAGTATTTATTTTCATTTCCAATCTCTTCAGAGTTGCCTATTTTGTATGTATTTCTTTTAAATAAATTAAATGTTTCTTCCAGCACAGGAACAGGTAACTGAAGAGGAAAACAGTGATAAAATCTATCCATTCAAACCTTTGTTGGAGTTTCACTGGAACAAAATATATAAAATCTCTTAAGCCAAATGGCAGAAAATATACATTTACTTGCAGTTCAGTTTCTGCGATTGTGATCTTATAAGTATAATCATAAAATCTTCCCCATCATCAATGAAGTACTGCATTGAGCCAGAGATTTGATATAAACTGAAATTTTAACAGTATCCATATCTATTAGGTCAAGGATTCTCAGAAGAACATTAACATATTTCTTATTTTAGTTTTTTTGTAATCACAGGCAAATAAAAAATATATACTTTTCTTGTAAGTGTATATATACATTTCATTGCACAATTGTTGGAACAATTATATATTATCCTAAAATATGACGTGTTTGTTGGTTTACATGACCATGACAGGTAATGGGTTTTCACGTAGATGGGAGTAAATGTTTGTTTTTAATCTCATACTTATTTAAACCAAAACTAGTTGACATTTGAAAATGAATCATAAGTAGCTGATAGCTTTTTGCAAGATTGTTTTACTTGCTATACGCAGGGCCGGCGCTACCATAAGGTGAATAAGGTGTTTGCCTGGGGCACTGGCCTCTGGAGGGTGCCCATTGGTAAGTTTCCTGGTGGGCTGCTCTTGTCTGCAATCTGGGCTGGTGTTCTGGGCAAGTGGCTCCCTAGCCACCTCCCTACACCCCCATTCAGCTGCTGGACTCCTCTCCCTCGCTTGCCTGCTCAGGGACTGGGGTTTACTGTAACCCAAGTACCCGAGCAGAGCAATCAGCTTGCTGCAGACAGAGGAAGCCGTGACATGACCTGGTATCCCAGCTGCTCCCTGCCTGTGAACACCGGAAGCACGGTGAAGGGAGCAGGAAGCAGCCTGTGCTCAAAGTGCACTGCTCTCCTGCTCCCCCAGAAAAAAGAAAACTTCCTGCAGGCTGGATCCCTTCTCTTCCAGACACAGCATCCATGTATGGCATAACTGGAGACTAAGGGGGATTGTTTATTGTATGAATCATAGTGAATTAGTGTGTGTGTAAATAAAGTGTGACTGTAAAGTGGTGTGAGTTTGTGTTTGAGTGACAGTGTGTATGTGTGTGTGTGTGTGTGTTAGTCAAAGTGTGTAAGTTACTCTGTATATGTCAGTGAGAGTATGTGTTAGTGAGAGGGTGCAAGTGACTCTGGGTCTGTGTGTTTGTGTTAGTGAGAGTGTGCAAGTGACACTGTGTTAGTGAGAATGTGTAAGTGATTATTTGTGTGTGTGTGCCAGTGACACTGCATGTTAGTGAGAGTGTGTGACACTGTGTATGTCAGTGAGAGTGTGTAAGTGACACTCTGTATGTCAGTGAGAGTGTGCAAGTGACACTGTGACACTGTGTAAGTGACTCTGGCTGTGTGTGTGTTAGTGAGAGTGTGCAAGTGACACTGTGTTAGTGAAAATGTGTAAGTAATTATGTGTGTGTGTGTGTTAGTGAGAGTGTGTAAGTGACACTGTGTAAGTGACTCTGGGTGTGTGTATGTCAGTGAGAGTGTGTGTTAGTGAGACTGTGTAAGTGACACTGTGTTAGTAAGAATGTGTAAGTTACTCTGGGTGTGTGTTAGTGAGAGTGTGCAAGTGACAGTGTGTGTGTGTGTTAGTGAGAGTGTGTAAGTGACACTGTTTGTGTGTTAGTAAGAGTGTGCAAGTGACACTGTGTTAGTGAGTATGTGTAAGTGACACTGTGTGTGTGTGTTAGTGAGAGTGTGCAAGCGACAGTGTGTGTGTTAGTAAGAGTGTGTAACTGACAATGTCTATGTTGGTGAAAGTGTGTGGTGTTAGTGAGAGTGTGCAAGCGACAGTGTGTGTGTTAGTAAGAGTGTATAAGTGACACTGTGTATGTCAGTGAGTGTGTGTGTGTGTGTGTTAGTGAGAGCTTGTCTCTTTCTTTTCCTAAATGTGTGCTCACCATGTCTCTCTCCTATAATGTTTCCCAGTCTGTTTCCTAAATATCTAAACAGTCTCTTTTTCTTGTACCTAAAGGTCTCCCCATGCTGTTTCTGTTCTTTCTTACTGTGCGTCTGCTTTCACTTAAAGGGACACTATAGGCACCCAGACCACTTCAGCTCATTGAAGTGATATGGATGCACTGTCCCAGGGCCATTATCATGCAAAGGTAGCTATTGAAGTTTTTAAGAAACTTCAATAATTGCCACTTAGGATTAACTCCACCTCTAGTGGCTATTCATGGGGACATCCAGTGTCACTTAAAACCCCATCGGAAAGCATTCTAAAATGCTTTCCTATGGGGAAATCCTAATGCAAGCACGCCCATTAAAAAGTAAAGGTGGACCCTAGCCAGCACTGAAAGACAAGTGACAGAAGGTGGTTTTAACCCCTATTGCACCGCAAGGGTGGGTGCACTTGATGGAGGGGGAAGCGATTGTGCCTGCTATAGTTTCCCTTTAATGTCTACTCAGTGCACCTCTTTCCCTAAATGTCTCTTCATTGCAATTCAGAGTTTGGTGAATAAACCTCTGAGGGAATGTAGTTGCATTCATGAGTGGGCGGCAAAATGGATTGTTGCCTAGGGCAGCAAGAATTCTTACACTGGCCCTGGTTATACGATAAGAGGTTGTTTCAGTTTAGATGACAAGCAAAATTAACAAAAAATAGAAAACTGACACTTTCTCCTAGGTGCAAGGCCTTGAAAAAAATTATTTATTGAAAGAAATAATGTTGATGTTATTTACATTATAGTATAATATATGTATCCCAGTTAGCGACAAATTAGAAATAGAAAGCACACAGCCTTTCCCGGTTAGTTTAATTATCGTTAATATTATATTATATTTATACTATAAAAATTGTTAGATAAATAAATAAAATAATCTATCTATCTCTACCCACAGAAGCATAGGAATAAAGCACATGAAACAAGAATGATAGTAGAACCGTTGCCTTCTAAATGATTCCCTTTGAAAGGTACCTATTAAAATAACAATAACAAATAAGCAAACTAAGAATCACAATAATACAGATTTAGGTAGAGAATGTATGCAATTTTAAGGTTGTCTGTGCTTTGTTTACTTACAGACATACACAGATAAATGTACACTCATAGACATAGATACACAAAGACACGAGAGACAGGCACAAGCACACACATACACAGACACACAAACAAGTACTGACGCACACATACACAGACAGGTACACATAGGCACACACAGAGAGACATGGAGAGGCACAGAATTGCACACAATGACACAGACAAGCACAACCAGGTACAGACAAGCACAGATAGTTACACACAGACACAGACAGGCACACACAGACATATATGCAATACAAAATATGCCTCTGTTCCTTGTCTGCCAGCCCTGCCCTTTATGGTCTCCCCATCTCCTTTCTTGCCAGGCTGCTCTTCTCTCACTGTCCAGTTTCCTCAGTGAGTCTCAGCCTGGAGCAGAAGTAGCATAGTGATAGAGACAGGGAATATGTCACTCTATCATATTTCCTGTGTGTCTCTATCATTGTGCTCATTCTGTTCCTTGCTATTGATTTTATTGTGGATATGAAGCCTTGGGAGACATTGGGGTTAGTTTTGGGCTCGAGCTCCATGTGTTTAATGCCTTTGTATTAATACAGAATTTTTACTACTCCTACTCTTTTTGCTCTATTGGTTACTTTTCCTAACTTGATTTGTGTACCAAATGGTGAGAAAATACACATATGAGTGTACTGCAAAATATATACGTTATATATTTTTGCAGTACACTTATTGGCCTATTTTTACACCTTTTTTGTCTGCCTGAATTATTTTCTAAATATTTTTTTATGGATGACATTCGTATTAGCCACACCATAAACTAAACAAGTGGGTGTCAGAGGTCCAGAAGTGAATTTCATTTCTTGGAAAAATGGTACACTAAACCACATTTTTCTGCTGCGCACAAGTCTAGTGCCCAACCCTAGCGCTTATAACGTGGAAATCATGCTATAAATAATGACTATGAAACTAGTACTAAAAGCTGCTGGTCCCCTACAGAATAGGTTTCTAACAAACAAAAAGTGTGCTAGAGAGTATATGAATACCTTTACATGTAAAAAAAATAAGAAAATGTCACTTAAATGACTGCTATGATGGCTAACTTGTCATAAGTAGAGTGGGCAACATGCTAGGAATCGACCACAATACTTCTAACAAGTGAGCTGACAAAGCACATTGACCAATAAAGTAAACTATTAAATAATCTCTCCAAAAAGGTGCAGCATCTCTGCGTAAATAACTATTGAGGGGGAGTTATTCATCCTGGGCTGCTTTACCTTATTCTGAAGGATTAGTTAATGGTGTGCAGTGTTGTTTATTGCAATTTGTCAACTCATGCTCTTGTTATTTATCTTGTGGTCCATTGCTGGTGTCTTGTCTATGCCACTTTTACTAATATCATAATTATCTACATCTTACTTAACTAGGTTCATTTACAGCCATTTAACTTTTCATTTACAGTGCCTGTTAATATTTGTTTATATTCATATCTATGTATTTTCTTAATAAAAATTAAACTGCGGTTCGCATCTTTAATATATATATGTATATAATTTTCTAATAAAATAAAACAGGGCAAAACAATTTAAAAAGAAATACATTATGTATATAATTAAACTATATATATATATATATATATATATATATATATATATATATATATATATATATATATATATATATATAGTTTATTTATTTTTAAATTGTTTTGCCCTGTTTTATATATATGTATATTTATATAATTTATTTTATTTCTTTTTAAATTGTTTTGCCCTGTTTTTTTTTTAGAAAATTCTCCTGTTTCTACCTTTCTTAGTTTGACAAAGTGGTGTTTTCACTATACCTTTTTAAACTTAGGTCAATCAAATTGACTGCTTCGCCATCTCAATGTTACCTACTTTATTCAAAAGCATTACCCTTTTCTCAGCTGGAAACATTGATTAGAAGTGAAAAACAACATTTAGAGATAAGAAGACAAGCTTTATTTTGAATAGGTAGCACAGATTTTTTGATCATTTTGAGGACTGTTTGTTTTTCTGCAGCACAATAAGCTATTACTCATTTGTGTCATGTAGTATGTGCAGTCAATCTGCTTCTTGCTATTTGATAAATAAATCCTATTTCTCAAATATATTATTTTAATGTTTGAATATAGTATTTCATTAGTGTGAATTTTGTGTTATTCTGTAAATTATCATCATTACTATTTTAGAGCATTTAAAGCAAAAAATAATCTCTAACGTCATTCCGTCGCCCTCTACATACGTCTCCTGAAGTCTACTTGTCAAAAGGAGTTTACCATTACTATATGGCTCTATAACCTACTACACATATTCCTGAAAGAGGCTAATTTATTCTCTTGACTCCTGTCTTTGCCTGCTCATCACACTAATGAACATTCCCTAACAATACTAGCAGCTTCCTTTACTTTATGAATATATCACCAGTCACTAGGCACCAATTAGACTGCAAGTTCCCAAGAGCAAGGCCGTCAATCTCTTTTGTACCTAAAAAACAAAATCAATACACTCGTTATTTTACATATCATAGTGCTGTTTCCTTTCATGCCAATGCATGCATATCACAATTGTATTGAATAGAACTGCTGTGAACTAATAATGAGAATAATATTAATAAACGGAAATGTTTTGCAAAAACAAAAAGAATGGGATTTCTGTTTCTGTCAGATCGCCATATGCAAAAACTGAAGGGAACCTCCAAATACGTTTGTACACATTCCATTCAGTTAAAAACATTGATTCTCTTTTTTTATTTTCAATTAACTGATTTTTCATATTTATTAAAGAACACTCCAAGCATCATAACCACTACAGTTCACTGTAGTGGTTATGGTACACATAGTGCCTTAGCACCCTCCAATTGTGAGGAGTCAAACCATTTTTGAATGACTTGATGTCTTACATCGGGTCCATCAGGCACTGCTACCCCATCTCCACAACGAATGGTGCTCAAAGTGTTCCTTTATCTGGTATCTATGTGCCAGCATAATATAATAACTAATAAATACAGTTACTTGGTAAAAGCAGACATCAGTCTCAAAAAGCACTTAGCTTTGTCACTGCATTCAACTTTTATGTCCTGATTTGAGCTCTGAAATTCTTGTTAGATAAGTTAAAAGGTTTAATCTATCAAGTGTAACCATTTATGTATCTGTACCCTCCATAGATACAGAAGAAGGTAAATAAATCCAATCTTCAGAAATATGAGGTTTGGACACTCACAGAATTTTAACCTGAAATTTTTTTTATTGGGAGCAAAGAGACTCTTGGAGTCAAATGCAGTCGGCAACTGCAAAGGATGGTGCATATTTTATTATAGTGATATACTGTTGAGAAGAGATGATGGAACTTTTGTTGGGATGTTGGAATGTTAACCAGCTCCATCATATGGACTGAGGATGTTTGTAAGTTATCCAACAGTAGGTGGCGCTGCTGCAACTGTATATGTCTGAACAAAATGCACATTATTTTTAAAAGTTATCTGCATGTTCCCTTGTCAACTGGCACTTTCTGTTTCTAACACTTTGTTACAGTTAATACTTTCTTTCTCATTGTTTCTCATCACCTTGAGTTCAAGTTAACATTATTCCACCAAGCACAACTGAACTGTTATATAACTATTTTTTTTTTCTGGAATCCAAATGATAAGTGAAGGGAGCCAAGTTAGGAAAAGATCAAGGAAAGATCAAGAGAAAAAGGTATTTTAGTTCTGTATAAGTGTGGCTACCAGTATCTATGTTGCATTTAAAAAAAGAAAAAAAAAATCAAACTATTCTCTTTTGTATATGACTGACCTGATTCTAACCTGTTGGGTGAAATTGATTATTTTCAAGGTCTACAACAACGATTCCCTTTCAAGGACACGTTGGTGTATCCTTAATCATTGAAATCATCTTTCAATGTACAGAGATATGGCTATTGAAATAGCTATTTGTAAATTCCATATGCTTCCTGTTTTAACAACTATAACAATTCATCTTTGGTACATGTGGATTATATTTGGTTCATAAATCGCTGTCTAAAATGTAATTACTTATGATTATAATTAAGTTACCATTTGTAAAGCAGTAAAAATATACCTTTTTACTATGTACATAACATTTTACATTAAAAGAATTTAACCATGCTGAGCAGTATTTTGTTTTTACACAATTTTACAAGCCTAATAATAAATTCCTGTTAGCTACAGTATACAGCCATTATGATTACTTGATTTAATCTTAATAAATTAATTAGGTGATATAAATTATATGTTCAGACAGGCAAATAGACATGTCAGAAAAGTTATTTATTTTCCTTTAGATACACACCTTGTTTTACAGAATTCACATAACTCAACACAATTAACTACCCCCTACTGTTTCTAGTAGTATTTTTCATGTTTTATTTTATGTAATAATTCCAATATTTTTCTATGTAGATTTTCAATCCAGACCAGATCCCTATTGGGCTGATCACCCAACCGTCTACAATTGGTGCCCCTGTAGAAGTGACCACATGAAAGCATACATTAAGTAGAGTCTCTGGAAGCAGTTTAAGCAGTTATTATTATTATTATTATTATTATTATTATTATTGTTATTATTATTATATTTGGTTTGCTAGGTCTATGTTGCCTTTGAGACTGTAAGGCAGCCCAGGAATTAAAATTGCCCCCAACAATTTGCAAAAGATGACAATCCTGGGTTTTCAAAATGGGGTATGTACAGTATTTTTTAATATCCAGGTAGTCACAAACCCTGGACAAAATGAGACTTCACATTTCTTTTTTGCATTTTTCACAAAAAAATCTGCCCTTTCACTGATGACATCATCAGCATTATATGTTTTACTGCTCTAAAATACTCATATTTGTGTTCAGCGATATCTCACCAGTAGAACAGTACCCTACCATGTCCAGGTATTATGGTGTTTTGGAAAATGGATCAAATATAAGGCTTGCCCATTTCAGTTTTTACACATCGAAATTTAACAGGTTGGCTATGTTACCTCTTAGACTGTATGGCAGCATAGAAATGAAAATTACGCCTGTGAAGGAATAGCCCCATTACTTGTTTCGGTTGTGTTTGTGGATTTATATTCATTTTTATTTGATTCGTTTCTACTTGGTTCAGTTCCCGAAAGAGGACCACCCCAGACCCTCATTAGAACTTGGAACGTTAAGTATGATAACCACAAAGGAAACAATTAATAGAATGCTCCGCTGGGTGGCGGCCATTTCATTCAAACGAACATACATGGTCGAGACAATGGATGGAGGCCATCTTTTCTCCTGAACACAGGCAGCAGGACCTGTTCGTTGAGTGCCTGGAACTGTTTTCGGCCAGGCATTCCCATGAACGCCAGTGAAGATAGATCTGCTGCCCGTTCAAGTTCCCGACCAACTACACGAATGGCGTTCGGGAGTTATCAACTACCGAACAAGTAGAGCATTTTAACAGGGAAATCTTTTGTGTACCTTATGTGGTTTTCATACAAAAAAAACCATGAATGGTGACCGGCCATAGCCACAATTTCCCTGGAACTATTTTGGGCTTCGACCTTGTGGCAGACCAGTCAAACCTTCCCTGCAATGCAATTAAAAACTACTGAACCGATCTGAGTGATTTTTTAATATGTTGGTCACTCAGATCAGGGCTTTCCGGGGATGTGACATTTGTGGGATTTTCATGTATTGTGGGGGTACTTTTGGGGTGTCTGTATTTGTGTGTTTTACTGTACCTGGAGGTAATTGAGTTCTACAGTATCTGACTCAATTATCTCTCAGGTATAGGGGATGGATTACCCTGTTATTTTGTATAAACCCTTTGCATGGGCTTTTTCATAAAAGGCTTTGTGTGGCCCTGAATAAAACAGTCTTCTCCCAGCATTAAGCCTTGGCTCATGTGTGGGATGATCTTTTACTTCAGAATTATTGGTGTTGTTTTATTCAAGGGAAAGGGAATCCGTGGCAGTGATCTTTTGGCGGACCGCCACAACGCCCATCCTGGCATACCATTTGCAAAAGTCCAGTCATTTTTTTGTAGATACACACTTAGTCACAAACCCTGGCCAAAATTTCATAGCTGAAAAGAGACTTGCGTCCATTAAGTTTAGCCTTCTTCACATATGTTTTTGCTGTTGATCCAAAAGAAGCCAAAAAACCTAGTCTGTAGTGCTTCCAAGTTTGCAACAAACTAGGAAAAAAAATCCTTCTTTACCCCCATAATAGCTGTCAGATGTCTCCTTGGATCAAGCAGCTATTATCCCACTAGCATTCATATTTGTTTTTACAAACTGCACTTTCACTGATGATATTGTTCAAACAATTAGTCAAACATTAGAATGCAGGGATAGAAACCTTTAAAGGGACACTTCACTACCCACATTAAAATAAATAACAAAAAATCATAATTTAGCAGATATACTCCACTGAAAAAAAATGCATGCAATTAATTATGCATCTTATTATAGGCTGTATATCTAAAACAGCATGTAGACGCTGCAGATATTTTCAAGCCCTACAATTATTCCCCAGCACAGATTTTCTGTGGCTGTCTAATCAGACTTACCAGTACAGCTCAGTGATATGTCTTTGCAAAACAGGTCATCTGGGCTATTGCCTGCCTCTTGAGTTTAGCTCCATTGAGCTAAGCAACCAGGAAGTAACAGGATCAGTTGTCTGACTGACAGCCAGGAAGGTGTATCAAGGTTAATTTCATAAACTTTTATATGGAGTGCTTTTACTCCAGTTGGGAACCTTTTACTAATTTGCATCACAGCAAATTCATATAATGTTTGGTGTTACTTTGCTGTGATGCTAAAAAATTCTTGGCGTTGTGGTTTTTGGCGTGTAATGAATCAAATTATATTATCTAGTTATTTGTTAGTTACGTGGTACAAAAATGTCCTTGTTTTGTTCTAATAGATAAAATCATATAATCTATTGAAATTAGAATGTTTTCTTTTTACTAACTTGTCTCCTAGGACCAATAAAATGTCATAATACATTTAGGAGCCATCAAGAGAATATTTTCTCAAAGTGTTTATCGATCATATTTAAGCTGCATTTTTATGTTGTAATTTGTATAATTTTCTAAACTCATGCATACCAAATAGTGGATATTACATCAAACCTATATTCAATTACTGAGCACAAAATGAGGCATTTATAAGACTATATACAAAATGTATAACAATTGAAAAACGTAGCAATTACCAGTACATTTTTTGTACTGCAAGATTTAAATGTTTTCTAGGTCATAAAGTTTGTATTACTTTAAAATAGTTAAGTATTTTAGTATATTTTAATACCTTTTTTTAATTGACTATCAGAAACTTTTGGTGATAAGTTCTTCCCTTTATCAAGTCAAATGCATTTTTGCCCACAATGAAACATGCACGCTAAGATAGCTGTAATGCAGAGGTTAGAGCAGCAAAAAGGTATTGTAAATTTAGGAAGGTTGAAACGATCATCCTGGTTTGCTGTATCTCTCCTGCTTAGAGACCCTGATGGCTTTGAGACCTGAGCAGGGATTTACCAAAGAGCAAACTACTGAATTTCTCTAAGTCTTTGTCTGTTATCAGAGTGCTCATATTTTCAGTTTTTGTTGCAATGCATTAACTTGGCTTTCCCCAAGTTCAAAAGTGCAATCCAGACGTGGACCTGTGCTCACTGTGCCTAGAACGTTATCAGCTAGACTTTGCTGACGAGGCCCAAAGAAAGCAGAAATAATCACCCGGGGTTGCTGTATCTCTCGTGCAGAGAGAACTTGCCGCCATTTCAGTTGTGGACTGCCCTTATGGGTGGGATTAGTCTGATATGCCCTTGAACTGGTTCTTTCTGCAATGGCACAAGTAAGCAAAAACTATTTTGAGACCTGAACGGGGTCTTACAGAAAGGCAAGCTACTGAGTTTCTCTAAGCTTTTGCCTGTTCTCAGAGTTCTCATGTTCTCTGTTTATATTGTAAATCTGCCCTGGCAAGGGAGAATTGGATAAAGGAAATAGGAGCTAAATGAAGAGACTGCAAGCTAAGGCAGGGGGAGAGGTAACTAGCAAAAATGAACACACAAGCTTCTGTGTTCTATATATCCATACATTAACAATATGGTTTTAGTGTAATACATATATATATATATATATATATATATCAGCTCAACCAGAAAAAGCAGAGTACCCATAAAAACTTCTATACTTTGCCAAGAAACCAATACACAATTAGTCCATTATTTTCCGATTGATAGTCCTTGACTTATATCCGTTCTATATAAATGATTGAAACTGAGTGTTTAGTTGCTTCTTGTGGTCATCAAAGTCTGAGCAGATATGATGTTATCTTTTAACCAATAGAGGGCTTCCGGAATCCAAACTGACTTTTTGTCAGTTATCTGATGCTGGACGTCCTCACGGACCTTCAGCGTCAGATTTTCCCCATAGGAAAGCATTGAATAATGCACTCCAATGGGGAGATCTAATGCGCGCACCACCTTTGCCACGCAAGTACATTAGATCTCCCCCACTGGCTGACATCGGCAGGGAGGAGCATGAGCGGAGCATGACCCAGCGCCGAGGGATATCGGCACTGGATTCAGGTAAGTGGCTGAAGAGATTTGAATCCCTTCAGCCCCATGGGAGTGAGGGCATGAGGGAGGGGGGAAACCTATCAAACCTATAGTGCCTGGAAAAAGACTTTATTTTCCTGGCACTATAGGATCCTTTTAAGCACACTAGAAACCCAACTGTGAGTGATGCACAATAGTGGAAAGTTCTCTACACATGGAAGACACTAGAGGTAAGCTTGGTTACAGGTCCTCCAGAGTAGGAGCCTAGAAACTTGTGTGTAATACACTAATGGAAATTTAACATAAATATGTAATGTACTAAACAAGAACAACACTTTTAATGCAATGATATTAAGCACTCTAGATTAGAACTTACCCATTGTATCTTTATTGAATTGTATATATAATGCATCCAAACAACAAATCCAGAAGGTAGAAACAACAACAACAACAACAAAATCAATCAATAATTTTTTTTTATATGTTTTGGATGGTGGTGTCCCCTAAACTCAGCTGCCAGTAGTTTCTCCTGATGCAAAACTGGAGTTGCCCCTTTTCTTAAATGAGTGTCAGCTAAAGGCTTATAATTTTGCCTCATTGTATGCATGCCACTCACCCAGGCAGGGTCGAAATGCGTCAGTGTTATTCATTTATGGTTATTTCACTCCATGTGTATTTGTATTTCCCTTTGGTTTTTTATTATTCCAAAATATAGTTTGTATGACATACATTGGAAGCTTGTCCTGAATTTACTTTGATATAGCAGCTTTGCCAGCAGTGAAATTTTATGTTAGGGAAGATCTTGGAGTGTACCAGAGGAAAATCCTGATTAAGCCTTTTAGGTCTGAGTCAACATTTATTGACTCAGCAGTATGTGAGTGAAACATCTCTATATTTTTTATGTGTGGCTTTCGTAATTTTGCCATACTACACTATGCGGCTGTGATTTTATGTCTTTGCAGATTCTTATATGTTGAGAGCAAAAAAACAGGGCGCAAGAGAATACCGAGATTCGTATATGTTAATTCAAGAAGGGTCAAGTTTTAATGTTGATTGTGTGATAATTTGTGCACCTGCGCTTATCTTTATTGTTTTCACATACAGAGTTATTCACTAACGTGAAACTGCAAAGTTGAATTCAAAGTGAATTTCAAATGTAAGGCCACACCAGCAGAAATGAAAGCATTTTTGCCCTAGAGTTTGATATTCTGATCTTAAATTTGAAATGTAGTTTGACTTCTCACTTTAATAACCCTGATAAACGATTGTGATGTCTTTTTAACCCCTTAAAGACACATGACATGTGTGACATGTCATGATTCCCTTTTATTCCAGAAGTTTGGTCCTTAAGGGGTTAAATGAAGCTATTACTGTAAATATTAATTTGTAAAAATCACCAAGACTATTACAAAAGAAACTAAAAGTCCATCTTGTAGTGCAATCGGTCTCCTCCACAGCTTGTGATATTTAAAGGAACTTTATATGAAGGATTAATCTATTTATTTTTATAAAGGTCTCAGCTGTGAATTCTTATTATATGCATTTAAAGATTTTATTAGTTTTAATCAATTCCTTCATGACTGAGCTTTTACTCAATGCTGTCATTTCGTAACATAGGGCTTTTTGGCATTTCTACGTGTTAGGTGTACTGTAGTTAACAATTCCCTTTACTCATAACTATAAATAGCATATACGTTTTTGAAGGACAGGTAGGACTTTCTTCTAATACCCATATGTATACCTAACACAATACTTCTTATGATCAAAATATTTTTACAAAAATGGGAACCAAAAATTTCAGTTTTGCTCATAATAATTTGTGCAAACTAGTACAACTAAATATGAAAAAAAAATACCTATTAGTCCTAATTGTCAATATGTCAAGGATTTCAAATATTTTTTGGAGGCTGTAGGACAAGTATAGCAAGTATTGAATTGTCATTTTACATTGTTACATTGCATAGTTACCTGGGATGAAAAGAGACATGTGTCCATCGAGTTCAGCCTTTCTCACACCTTTTTTTGCTGTTGATCCAAAAAAAAGGCAAAAAAGCCAGTTTAAAGCACTTTCAATTTTGCAACAAACTGGGAAAATAAAAATCCACCTTGACCCCAGAATGGCAGTCAGATTAATCCTTGGATCAAAAAAAACTTTACCCTACAATTCAAAAATTATATAATTGAATATTATGTTTTTGCAAGTATGCATGCAGATGCTGTTTTACAACTAAACTTTAGCCAAATTAGGCACACTTACATTATAAATCGAATCTATATTATTAGGCACACTTACATTATAAATCTAGCAGTTGCAGAATCCAAAATCACTGCAAAAGTATATATTTGTAGAATGTAGACTGATCGTGGTATTTAACTATCAGTATTTTGACAGTTTTTATTTTATTGTTGTCACCAACCCAGCGAAAACTGTTGGGTGTTTCAGATTATTGTTATTTTCCCAAGCATGTGTCATTTTCACGGTTAATTTCACACACTGTGTATGTTCCATTACTGTAAAGACCCAGATGTGATTTGCATTCTGCTACTGCTTCTGATTACAGTTACTTCACATGTATATATTTGCCAGGCTTTGGGGTAATGTATAGTGTCACATTACAGACATATCTTCATTTTGACATGCCTCTTTACTTGCTTCTGAGATACGTTGCTTGGTGGTAACACTGTCTGTCTTTTAAGGAAAATTATTCTTATAAATGGCTACATGGGTGATCAGTCAACAAATGGGGCAATAAGGAAAAATTGCTGGACTGCCTTATTGACAGCTGATGATGGGAGGGAGAACATTAATTTAAGGTTTTACTTTCTTAACTACTTAATTCCAGAAGTAGCAGAAAACCATCTGGCGTTTGGCTTGGTGGAACTGCACTGTTAAAGTCAGAAGCACTGCCCAACAGTCTGACACTTTATCTATGAGTGAGGGACAGCCATTAATTGCATTCAGAGCATGGGGATACCCTGAAACAAGAGCAAGGCATACAATATCTTGAAACGTTATCATTCTGTATAAATGCCAGAAAATACCTAAAAAACAGTTTCATCAGAGTTGGCAAGAATTTATCATCTGAAAACTTTCTTTGTCTTACAAATGAGCATAACCACCTAGTGGGTATGCAGCAGCCTCCTGGAGTCCTGCACAGCAACAGCATTTCAGACAATCAGGTAATCAGGAGAGCCATGCTGTGCGCGGGAAACCTGATTACCTCAGATTTTTAAAATTGGGAAACTGCAGATAGTTAGCTCATCCCACAAAGCACTGAGAATATATATTACCCAAAACATGGGTAAAATATACTAAAAAGAAGTCAACCAGTAACAAAGGGTAGGGAAAACATATTTAAACTTATGTATACATACAAGAATTCAAGAACCCAATAGGAAAGGGAAAACAAGAATATATTTAATAACTCTTAAAGACATATAAGACGGACTTGAAAACTCCGTACACAGGTAAAACAGATAACATGGCAGCAATGTGTAAGCTTAAGAACGTATGAACAAGACACTGAAACTGTTACATTATAAATTGCACCAAAAAAACTTCTGGAAGAATGATAAACGAAATGTTGTAACAAGTCTCTGACAGCAGGTTCTTTATGCAAGGAGCACATGAGAATTCCATATTGCAGATACTACTAGCATCCAATGTTCCTACTTAGGTGGGCCCTTGGTTTGTTGGTCTTGTCTTGGAGTATGGTTATAAGTTGTAAAAAAAAAAAAAATAGAAAGCAGTTAGAAATAGGCCATATAAAACCACAAGATAACCTTAACATCTGGAAATAAAAACAAAAAACTACCACCAGCAGGCAAAACCCTAATACTAGGGGAGGGTAGGATGGGAACTATTGCTAGGTGGTTATGCTCATCCCTAAGACAAAGACAGTTTGCAGATCATGATTTCACGCAAACACTGATTTGCCCTCAGGAAGGCATAACCACCTAGCAAAGTTAATGGGTAGAAAATCACACACCTGGTTGTGGTCCTAAGAAACTGAAGGCACTCAATGTCTGATGGCCTCCAGTAGAATCTGACAAAGATTTTCCTGGATAACCACCATGCAGCTTTCAAGATAATAGGGAGGGGAAGGCCCTTTGCTGCTGCTTTAGTAGTCAAGGCTCTCATAATTGAGTGTCCTTTGAACACAGAAACGTCAATACTAGTCAAAGACATGGAGGAAAGTATCCAACCTACCAGGGCTATGATCCACATCAGCTGCGGAGGCATGAGCAAAAAATCACTGGTTCCATAAAAGCAGTCTATAGTCAAGCCCAATGGGATCTTGGTTCCCTTGACTAACTGATGGATCAAAGGGTACAAAGGTCTGGAGGTCCATACTGGGTAAACAAGAACTAAGCACTGTACCCTGTCCCTGCGGATCTTCTCCAACACATTCATTAGTAAAGATGGATGGGGAAAAGCATAAGGGCTGGAACCTGTCCATTGGAAAGACAGTGCATCCATTTTCCAAGCTCCCTTTATCCTAATCCTGGAGACAAACCTGGGAGTTTGTGCTGAAGTTTGAACTGCAAATAGATCTACTTGTCTATGACCAAAATTGTTTTCTATCCATTGGAATAGAGCTATCTTTAATTAAACCATTGCCAGAGAAAAACTCTGGCAAGAGAGAGAAACTGCAAGCTCGTTCACCTCTCCTGGAACATATTCTGCAAAAACCCAAACTTGGTTTGCTGAAGCCCAAGACCAAAGATCTAGAGCCTCCAAACAAAGACTCCTTGATCTTGCGCCCCCTCTGTGGTTTAAAAAGGCAAGGTGTCCTGTTGTCTGATTGGACTTTTACTGGCACCAGTAACTGGTTTAGAGGAACTAGGCCCTAGAGAGCTAATTATATTGCTCTTACCTCCAAGATGAAGGAGTCTCTATTGGTCTGACCAAATTAAACGCAGTCCAACCATAATTTGAGACCAGAGTAATCACAAGTGGCTGCTCTAACAGGGGACGAAGAAGTGGGATTCCTAACCCCAGAATAGACTTCAACTCTTCTCTGACCTTCTTGGGGAGAATGCATTTTGATTCCCATTGGCCACCCTGTCTTAATCAATTTCCTAAAACAGCTGACTTCTTCTGCAAAGTAAAGGTGAATTGTCATAGGCTGGTGTTACAGCTACTAATTTCCTGATAAACTTTGCCAGATCTCTCAAGGACTAACTTTGGTGCCTGAGCGATGAGGTCAGATGTACCAATAATTTGTCCCATTTGTCCTGTGGGATTCCTAGTGACATAGTGCTGGTGTTCAGTACAAACACACTTTGAGTGGGAATTAGTACTAATTTCTGTAAATTCACGACAAATCCTAGGTCTTGTAAAAGGGAAGTAAGATAGTTCCTCTGAGAAGCAAGAACATCCCCATCTGGGTGCATTAGCAGGAAGTCATATAGATAGTACAGACACATGCAACCTCTTAGTCTGACATGGGCTATAACAGATTTCATAATTCTGGAGAATATGTATGTTGCATTGGATAGGTCAAACCCCATAAAAGTCCACTGCCAAACCTTTCCTTTCCACAGAAACCTGAGGAAACGCCTGTGTTTCTTGGTTATAGGCACTGAAAGTAAGGCATCTTTTAGGTCTAACTTTATGCTGGAAAAAAAACTGTTGTACTAAGCCTGGAAGAGCTCATACACTTTCCACCCTGAACCTTTTTCTCATGATATAAGTGTTCAGAGACCTCACATTTAGCCTGGATGTCAGGGATACCAATGTGGTTCCTCAAGAGAAGGCCATCCTCCTTAACTAAGGGAGATCTAAAGACTAGTTTGGCAAAATCTCTAACCTCAGAATCATGCTCCATGGCCCATCTAGAGTGAAATAATTTAGATGGGAGAGTCTTTCTGAGAAAACTCACTCTAGCCATCTGAACATTGCTAAGTTTCCCATGCTTAGTGAAGCTACTGAACAAACCACTTCCTCAGACTCCCAGTCAGAGATGTGTCTAGAACTGGATTGGCTTTGGGAGGAAGAATGAGTAAACGCTCTAGAAAAGGAAGGAGAAAGACTATCTAACCTCCAACTAAATTTGTCCTTTTTCTCTGGAAGGTGTTTCTGGTGCTCAAACGGGGGAAATCCTATTCCTCTTTGGGATCCTGTTCCTTTAGTTTTGCACTTACTCAAATGAGTGGGGAAGGAAGAGCAGAAAAATGATCAAGGAAGACAAGGAACTGGCAGAAGAGACCAGCAGCCTTTCCTTATTAGTTTTACGTAAAACTGGGACCAATCACTCCTCAGAAGATGGAGAAGATAGATCCCTGGCAAGGAAAGCTCTCTCATGGAGCTTTCTAACATTATTGGGGCTGCCTCTAGGAGAGGAATCAACTATATTTGTGGTATCCTCCATCAATGATGACATTTTAAAAATCTGAGGTAACCAGGATTCCTGTGCTCAGCATGGCTCTCCTGATAACCTGATTGACTGAAATGGTGCTGGAGCACAGTGCTAGCATTTTTTAGCTCCAGCATTTGACGGGAGGGCAAGTAATAATTACCTAAATTTGCAAAACTGTTTACAAAATTTACATATTTTAGTTTATCTTTTTCTGGCTGATCAATTAGAAGTTATTTCAAGATTATATCATCTCTATCTATATTAAACTTGCACTATTAGTTTGGTTTATCCACTAAAATTGGAATTGTGGAGACATAACAAAGTGAATTACAATTTCTGGCCAATATCACAAAGCGAAAAAAAAATTCTCACATTGGAACCTAGAACTCACAGGTCTTGTACTTTGCCACCAAAACATTTTATTGAATGAACTAAGCTGTCTTCCTTAGCTTAATGATTTGACATTCTTTAAATAAGATACATTTCTAATTTCACAGACATTTTAGGTCACATATAAATTCATGCTCTGCTTATTTGACATTCAGTTATTTAAACATTCACTTAGTAATATAATTAAAAAAAAAGTTAAAATCCCTTAAAGAAGGAGTGGCAGTTCTTATTTAGCATATGTTTTCCAGAACTGATATTAAAAAAAAAAAAAAAAATGATGACCACTATTTACTTCAACATACATTATGTGATTGTGATTTGAAAACCTGTTCAGATGTATAGCTACTCATTATTTAGCCGTTATAATTCTGTTGTTAGCCTTTTGTTAAGAGATAAAAAGTATCTTAAGCTTTAGTCTTGGTTTTGTTCTTTTGTCAAACTAAGAAGTAGGAAATATAATAGCATTCACAAGGTACAGCATTAACATTCTGGATTTCTAAGCTAACTATTGCCATAGTATAAAATATACGATCTTTAAACAGGCTCGATGTTTAATTTCAATCCATAAATTTCTTTGACCTGGCAAAGATTCAAAGGCCTGTTTCTTTTTCCTGTCAGTTGATGACACCACTATCATCCTTTATCCTTGCTTAAACAGTATGCTGTACTTTTTCTTTTGATGTGCGCCTGATTCCTCCACTTTTTACTTGGCCCTTTTCCCAGGCTGCTATATCCTTTCTGAATTGCTTCAGTTAATTGCTTCCACTTGCATTTGATGGCTACCTCTATTAGTTTTTACCATTTCTGAACTGCTGCAACATAAGGTACCTGTATCCTTACTGCAAGGTCATTGCAGTCCTTAATATCACATAGCCATATTTCCCAATACAGAAGAGTACAGCAGAAGACTTGAAAAATATTAATTTCTCTAGCATGCAAGGGGTCTAGTCTACTCTCTTTTCCCATGTTCCGCATAAAATAAGCTTTGCAAAAAAGTGAGAAACTTTGCAAAGCTGTCAGAAGAGTGAATGTCAAGAGATGTGTGTTTCTTTAATGTTTTAGGAAAAATGCCAGTTAGTGTTGTACTGCCTAATAGAGAATACTTCATTATTTAAGCAATGTAGTCTATTAGCTTCCAAACCACAGTGCTATGTGTCATTATGAATGGCTCTCATATTGAATCAATAAAATAAATAAATCAGCCAGCGTATCGAAAACTATACCAATTAGTTATGTTTCCCTGACATCTGTAGATCATAAGGGAGATGTACACGAATGAAGTGAGCTGATTTTAATCAGCTTCTGAATTTACTTAATACTGACGTTACCATATGGGTTAAGAATTAAGTATTCGCAAGAGCCTGCCAATAAGTTTGGAATGTGTATCAGCTCACATTAAGTAAATGTCTCTAGAGAGGAAAAATAAAAAGATAGAAAAGACAACACCAATATGTATTAGTTAAGATTTATTTATATATATAAAATACTTCACACATAACGCTCTTATCAAGAGCGCTTTACACAATATAGCAGTTGCTCAAAGGTTAGGTAAGAGCAAAAAGGAATAGACAATGTAAGTGAATAAGAATGCAGAAGAATTGACTTTTGTGGGCCTCAATGGCCTTTATTCATAGGTCTACAAGCAGAATCTCTGCATCCATCTAACACAGGACATGTAATAGTATAGATTAACCCTCATACCTTCCAACACTAGGCGATATGAAATGTGAATATTGGATGTTGGAGTGAGTCAGGTCAATAGGGGACAACTGGTGATGCTAGAGGCATGGTCTAACCTAAAAAAGAGTGGTCCCACGCAGGTGTTATGCATTCATACCTGAATGACATGCCTCTTTCCTAAGTTAATAACCCAACTTAGTAAGCCAATGCACAGAACATTGTTGAAGAATTCTCTCATAGATTGAATGTATTGAGTACTATTTGCACAGCACAAGAAGATCTAATAATGTTCTGCGAATGATGTCTCAAGTGTCCTCAAATCTGGGACTACAAAGAACAAACCCTGAAACTCAAATACAAGTCTGTCATGATAAATCTAGGACTTTTATACAATACAAATAAGTATCACATATCAATATATATTGTTTTGTAAATATGTTTGTCACTCAAGATACTTTACGAGATATGGCAAATTATGAAAACTACCTTGAGCCTCCTTTCGAAGAGTGCTTCCTGCATAATGTAAACCTTTTTTTTTTTGTATATTATTTAAGCAGTATTTGTAGTGCCAAACATATCACATTTAAATTAATTCAAATCCAAACTGCTAAATGATGGCAAGAATATTTATTTTTAAATTCTATTTTCAGTTTACATTTCACTGTTTAATTAATAAACTTCATAATGCCACCTACAGAGATTGAAATGTCACCGATACAAACTGTACCATGCTGAAAAGACCCACAAGGTCAAAACTACAGTCTACTACTTGCATCTAGTCACTGGTACTTTTGGATCACTGTCTGTGCTCATTTGAATGTCAAGCTTGGAACTCTGGGCTAGTTATTGAAAAACGATTTCTCGAATTTCTGTGTCCAAGAAAGACTTTCCAAAGTCCAATTTGATATTTGCAGTTGATGCACAACATTATTTTTTGTCCTATTTGAATAATTAAGGTGTATTAAAGGTATATCGCTATACTTTACTATTGTGGACTTAATCTAAAGCTTGTAAAGGAATCAGAGTTGACTCCGTATTAAAGGTCAATGGTATCATGTAGAATTACAGGTATACATAGCGTTTTAAATAGATACATGGTCCTAGTCACATGACTTTTCAACATGCAACTATATAGACTATATATGATATGCTCAATGTAGCAGTTATGCAGGTTTAGTTTGTTATTACAACCCTAGGGACATCAGAACTGCTGGGAAACCTAATACATATTTTATAGTCATATTAAGGTAGCGTATCAGCAAGGTATAGCTTGAAAGACATTCAATGTAAATTATAAGCTGTAGGTACAGTGGATCTAATTGGCAAGGTCCCATTTTGCATGTTCAGAAACAGGTGGCAGTTCACTGGGAAATTTCCCAATTTCCTGTAATAGAAAAAAGCCGCTTTAAAATCTTAAACTGCTGAAACATAAGCTTGATAATGATTCAAATGAAAAATAAATAACATATATAAAATTATATGGTGTCAAGCCATACAAAGATCAAGGTATCATTGCACTATTTGCTGGTGGAGAAATTCACGCTACAATCGAAAAAACAATATGCATTATTTTGGAGAATGTATGTCTAAGCAAACAGTGTTATATATTTGTTCAGTAATCAGAATAACATTGCCTTGAAAATATAATGAACGCTAAGCACTCAGCATTGTCCATACAGAGAATTACTTGTATTGAGATTCAATCTGGCCTTTGAATATTCATCTTGGGTTATGTAGACAAAACACATAAAAGCTTACTAGGGTGTATGAAATATTTCATTATGATAATTTTAATAGAATCATTTTTAGCTGTATCCAACTGATGTAAGTCTGTATTTAAATTGTTAAGGAATTATTCTGATAATAGAAGCTAAATTTATTATGTGATTAGATTTGACTGTTATCATTAAGCCATAAATGCACTGAACTCAGACCTAGAGTGTATCGTTGTGTATGTAGCCAACAAAAGCACAATTACTGAATAATAATCAAATACAAATATGTATGTAGGTATCTATTGCTAACATTGAATTGTGGTGAATTAACAACTGGGTTTCAATATTAAGTTCAAATAATTAGTTTGGAGTTAAGGCATGCTTTCATACTTCAACAATATGTATAAACTATTGGTGTCATTGCAAATTAATTGTGTTAATTGCAAATGTTTTTTTTTTTTTTCAAAATATGACTTTTTTTACAGATGGATCACTGACTGAAGCATGAGGGGATGTGTCACAAGTAGATGTTCATACAGAGACCCAAAAGGTGCGTTTCCACAACCTGCACAGGAACAAACACAGGGAGATAGATAATTAAATAGGTGTTTCTGTCTCTGCTTGTAGAGATTTGCTCACAGTGTTGTGTCTTGAGTATAGTTGTTCATGTGTGTATATATCTCCTTAAGCAACTGTGTATCTTAGAAATTGTGTGTTTCTCTGTGACATGTGTGTGTTTGTATCTATTCATAAGTAGAGAGCACACAAAGGGTAGTTGAGAATGACATGGCTAAGTCAAGATTCAGACAGATAAGAAGGTACTGGCCAACCAACCTGACATTGTGGTGGTAGGGAAAGAATGGAAGACTGCAGTTGTGGTGGATGTGGCACTACCCAGTTACTATAACATCAGGAGGAAGGAACATGAGAAGATGGAAAAAAGAAGAGCTAAAAAGGATGTGCAAAGTAAAGGCAGTATTATTTCCGTTTGTGTTAGGAGCACTAGGGGCTGTGACTCCCAAGTTGGGAGAGTGGCTTCAACAGATTCCAGGTGGGACATCTGAGATTGCTGTCCAAAAGAGTGCGGTTCTAGGAACAGCTAACATACTGCACAGGATCCTCATACTCCCATGCCCTGGTAGAAGAAATGAGAATGAGGAATAAATATACCACCCAAGAAGGGTGAGAAAATCAATATTTTTTATATATATATATTATATGGGCAGCTGACAAGACACTGACAAGATAATGACAAGATAATGGAGCAGAAGAATTCTCCTGGTGAAGATTTTTCTGTAACATAACAACTACAGCATGTACTTTAGCTACTATTATTCTTCCTGGGGTGAGTCTTAAACTATGCTAAAGAATTTTATATATATATACATACGTATGCATATGTAAAAAACAGATAACATTTGTATCTCTTTTAATGAAATGACAGAATTTTGTAATGACAATCTTTCGGGAGAACCTCCCTTTCTTAAGTCTAAAGCATTTCTGAGCAAAGACGACACATAGAATTCAAAGTTAAGTTGTGATACAGGGGTTAAAAGGTATTTCAAGATAAAAATTGTATTTGTTTTTTACATCTACATCACTGGACTAATACGGCTACAATGTCTACCTACATATGATATGGCAGTGAAGTGTTCAAAAGCAGGGACTCATATTGAAGAGGGAATATTATGATTAATTACATAAACATTCCTTATTTAAATGTTTACATTTTATTAATTAAAGTGAATATATTGTGATTGTTTGTACAAAACATGTTTCAGTATTAATATTTTTACTGCCACTATAAAAAAAAAATGTGTGTTGTTTTATCAATATGTCATCTTTTTGGATGAAATCAAAGCTTCCCTTGTCGGTCTTTCTTTGCTGGGATAAACCTCTGATGGCTGTCATTTTTTATTTACAGAGGAAAATAGTGCATTTAATGCATTAATGGTATTTCATTCCTGACTGACAGAGACACAAATCTACATGTGTGAAACATCAGCTAGCATATTGTCTTGATTTTTTGTTTTGCTTTTGTTTTGTTTTTTTTATTTACTTTTTGTTTAGTTAGATATAGAAAAATATGTTAGACTGTGCATAATGGATGGAATTTGAACTCATTAGAGGGGCATCCGCTGCTGGAATTAACCCCTTAAGGACTGGACTTTTTTTGCGATGTTGTACATTTGCGACCAGGCATATTTTTACACTTTTGTGGTGTTTGTGTTTGGCTGGAATTTTCCGCTCTCTCATTTACTGTTCCCATACAAATTATATATTGTTTTTTTCAGGACAAAAGGGGCTTTCTTTACATACCATTATTTATATAATCTCATGTATTTTAATTTAAAAAAAATAAAAAATATGATGAAAAATTGAAAAAAATACATGTTTTTTGACTTTTACTTGAAAAATCTTTTACTCATCTACAAAAGCGAATGAAAAAAACTGCTAAATAGATTCAAAATTTTGTCCTGAGTTTAAAAATACCCCGTGTTTACATGCTTTTTTGCTTTTTTTTGCATGTTATAGGGCTATAGGTACAAGTAGAATATTGCGGTTTCAAAACATAAATTTTTTAAATTTATCAATAGTGACATTGTAACACTATTATCTGTCATAAATCTCTGAATAACACCCCACATGTACATATTTTTTTTAAAGTAGACAACCCAGGGTATTCAATATGGGGTATGTCCAGTCTTTTTTAGTAGCCACTTAGTCGAAAACACTGGCCAAAGTAAGCATTCATATTTGTTTGTGTGTGAAAAAAGTAAAAAAACTAAATTGAACGCTAATTTTGGCCAGTGTTTGTGACCAAGTGGTTACTAAAAAAGACTGGACATACCCCATTTGCAATACCTTGGGTTGTCTTCTTTTGCAAATGGTATGCCATCATGGGGGTAATTCTCATTCCTGGGCTACCATACGCTCTCAAAGGCAACGTAACCAACCTGGCCATTTTCAATGTAAAAATATTTGACCCATATATTTGACCTTGTAACGTTCAAAAATGCTATAAAACCTGTACATGGGGGGTACTGTTTTACTCAGGAGACTTCGCTGAACACAAATATTAGTGTTTAAAAACTGGAAAACGTATCACAACAATTATATCATCAGTAAAAGTGCTGTTTGTGTGTGACAAATGCAAAAAAAGTCACTTTCACTGACAATATCATCGCTGTGATATGTTTTACTGTTTTGAATCACTAATATTTGTGTTCAGCGAAGTCTCCCGAGTAAAACAGTACCCCCCATGTACAGGTTTTAGGGTGTCGTAGAACGTTACAGGGTAAAATACAGTGCTAACAAATTAAATTCTCTGGAATTTCGGCCTGGGTTGGCAGGCAGGTCCCTCAAATTGCAATCAATAAAATTACTGAATTATGTAAAAATATTACATAAATACGCACGTAGAATTTAAATATATATGCATATTTATATATTTGAAGTCTACGTGTATATTTATATAATTATTTATGTAATTTTGTATATGGACATATGTATATTTCTTATTATTTTTATTTATTTTTATATACATAGATATATATACAAATTCATTCTAAGTGTATTTTGATATAAATATATATATATTAATTTTAAAATACAGTTAGAATAAAATTTCATATAGATATATAATTTTTTTTTTTTTTTATTATTATTTTAAATTTTTTATTTAATTTAAATTACTTATTATTTATATTTTATAATAATATATATATACAATATATATAGTTATTATATATATTATATATATACGTGTGTAATTTAATTATAAGTGTATTTTTTATATTAATATAAGTACATATTAATATAAAAATACACTTAGTATGGCATTATATATATATGATATATAGACATATATTATATAGATATAATATATGTCTATATATCATATATACACAAATATAATTTTTTTTTATTTTTAATTAACACTAACTTTATTTTTTTTTAATGATTTTACACTAGCAGGGAGACTGCCTGTCAGCACAGACAGTCCCCCTGCAGGCAGCACTATGGACACCTATTGTGACCATGTGATCGCTCTGTTAAGCGATCACATGGCCACAGGGGTCCTAATCCAGTGTGGGGAGACTGTCTGGGCTGCAGGCAGTCTCCCCACAACCGGAGCCACGCTGATCGCCGCCGGGGGAACGACGGCGATCAGGTAAGTAACTAAGACCGTTAGGACGGTTCAGGACCGTCATCGGTCCTCAAGGCAAAAATGCCGATGACGGTCCTGAACCGTCCTCGGTCGCTAAGGGGTTAAATCGTTTTAATGTATTATACAAATAAGCAATTAAACAATATATCCAAAATGATCAAAATTGAAAATAATTAGATACACTCCTTTACTTTTGCATATCCCCAGGCTGCACAAATACTGCAGTGAGCACAGACCAGGAAATGACTCAGCCAGCCAATGATAAAGCCAGCTTTCTACTATAGCACTGCTCTAAATAGGATCTCTAGTAACAAGCAGTTTCTGTGGAAGCTGTGGAACTGTGAAACTGTGGAAGTATACAGGGCCGTTGCAAGAATATATGTATACACAGACGAAGACGCATTTTGCCACCCCCAAAATAAGCCTACACCTGTGTGTCTATTAATCCCCTTTTTATCCATCTTACCCATCCTTTTGCCCGTTTTGTGCTTCTTGACAACTTTTTGTTTCCCCTTTTCCTTTTTGCATATTGTATCCCCTGTTTGTCATTATTTTCATGCTTTTGAGTCTTTATCCCACCTTTTGTGGCTTCTTAACCCATTATGTCTTTTATCTCCTTTCTGAATGCCTTTGCCTCTTTAATGTATCTTATCTCTTTTGCCCCCCTTTGTCTCTTACTCCTTTTTTGTGTATCCCCCCCACCCCTCTCTTTTTCTTACTACTCTCTATTTATATCTTTTTGACTAAGAAATAAAATCAGTATATTGGAATAGGAACACTCTATCACACTCTAACACACACTATGTCTCATTGTCACTCTCAGGGCAACATTTTACTAATCTACATAAACACACACACACACACTTGTTTTATTTAACACACACACACACACACACACACACACACACATTCACTGGCTTTTAACACACACACACACACATACACACTGGCTCTTACACACACACACACACATACACTCACTGGTTCTTCCACACATGCATAGACAATTACCGACCCTTACAAAAGCAAACATACACACTCACTGGCTTTTACCACGCACACACACACATAACCACTCACTGACTCTTACACACACACATACACACTCACTGGCTCTTTCAATTACACACACACATACACAATCACTGGCTCTCACACACACACACACACATACATGCACTGGCTCTTACACACATACATACATACACACATACATGCACTGGCTCTTACACACATACATACATACACACTCACTGGTTCTTACACACACGTATACACACTCACTCATATATACACACTCGCTGTTTATTATCATTGTTCCACAGAAGTCCCATCAGGTGTTGCTGCCCTTTTCTCTCCCACATCATATGGCCACCCTGATATCCCAGCAGCCTATAGCTCTTAAAGCAATGCTGCGGCCGCTACTTGCTGCTCCCATCTCCTTTGAGGCTATAGTATGACTAACTGTGAGATGATTCGGCATTGTGCTGGACACAGACAGATAATTACTTTCTACACAGCATTTAGGAAGCTGTCCAGGATTTTACTTGCACGGCTGTGTCCTGAGCTTATTCTCAACCTGAGCGTATTCTCAACAGCTTCCATTGTGCTACACGCTGAGTATTTTTTTAAAACACATTTAACAAATGTCTCTGACAAGGGTACAAATAGGGAATGAATACTCGATTCTAAAGCATGGTTATTTAATTTACTGACAAGTCAGCTTGAATCAGTCTTGTTATGTTGCTTTGGTCTTTGTTGTCAATATTTTGATCAGAGTTTTTGGACAAAACAAACCAGGCTGGTTGTTCTCAGTTTGTATTTCAAGGTTGTATAGAAGATGGGGAAAAAAAGCTACGCATTTAGAATTAGAAGAGAACAAAAGTATAGGTCTGCAGGTATCTTTGATTGTAAACAGGAGCTAAACTGGCACAACAGGTCTTTTGTGAATTACTTTTTTTGTTAATACTTTTAGTAGACATCAAAAGTGACACACAGTAGAAAAGCTTTCTTTAATGCTGCATACTGCATTTAAAAGAATATCGGCAGACCCTATTGAAGCTTGAGCATGCAAATTAAATAGTATGTGCCATATCATTGGTCTGCAGCAGGCAAACCCTAACATTACACACATCACTTGGCATGCTGTAATTTGAAGGATGTCTAATGTCTAGCAGAGAGCTATCGTAAATTGCAGTGTTACATTCTGACTAAACATACTGACTAAAACAAAAATTCAAATCCTTTATGTTGCTTATGGTAATATAAGGCATAAATACACCCATTAGTCTATTACATAAAAATAATTATGTGATTTATGCAATTATAAATACTGTAGTTGAATTCTGATTTTACATCTGCCAATATATTTCCTTAAAGGACTAATAAAGAAACTCAGGCTACTTCATATTATTGAAATAGTCTGGGTGCTGTGGCCCTCTACTTATAGCTCTTCAATCTAAAACATTGCAGTTTAGTATTCCAAGGCCTATAGTGTTTGCATTTCTAAGGCTATAGCGTTCCTTTAATGTTAACTGTTCCACACCAACTCTGTTGACTGGCTATTTTGGGAATGGACTCCCTATACCTTCAAATTTTGAAAGGTTAGAAGGAAGAAGATTACAGTTTATGGTTTTTCTGCTTTGTATATTTGGTTTAGAGACTGGCAGGGTTAAATACTAAAGTAATTAATTCAAGGTATATTCAAAGTGAATTTTTAAATGTAAGGCCAAAATAGCTGAATTGAAAGCATAGCTTATCAAGAGAATGTTTTCAGCTTGGCTTAAATTTGTAATTTCATCATGAATTCACCTTGAATTCTAACTTTAGTGAATAACCCTGTCTATAATGAAAAAAATGTATATATCCTTATCTCAATACACTATATTCCCACCCAAATACATGTTGTAATGGATGGGAATTCCAGCCCCCCCTATAGTGACACTGTAGTCACAAGAACAACTACAGCTTAATATAGTTGTTCTGGTGAGCATAGTCAGTCCCTGCAGGTTTTTTTAATAAAACACTGTGTTTTCAGATAAAAGGCAGTGTTTACATTACTGCCTATGTATACCTCCAGTGGCCACTCCTCAGATGGCCACTATAGGTGCTTTCTAGGTCAATGCTCTGCATGAAGACACTTAACACTCCACATAGAGATGCATTGATTCAATGTTTGGCCCCACCCCCCGCCCTGCCTGCTAGGCTGAGATAATCAGAATTGACATTTTCAACCAAATCAGGAGTTCATTTTGAAGTAGATTGCAAAAAAGGGAACCATGATGTGGAATTTGTGTATACTTACTTTTTATGAATTATCTCTTTGGTTCCTATCTAAAATCCGATTTGGTTTTATTAAATAAATAATGTATTATAGTGTACTCAGAAACAAATTGTAAAATATTGGCAAAAAAAAAGGTGATCTTGAAAATTAAAAATATCTACAAATCACATCTTGCTTGTTTTAACCTACATATTGTAATTTAAGAATTTATTCCATGATATATGAATTATCATAGCAATGGGAAGAATGGTAAAGCACTACAAAAGCCACTAGAGAGAATAGGGATAGGCAGCATGGTCATCCAAACCAAGTGATCACTTTCAGCAGAGAAGAATATTGCACCACTGAATAGAGAGTAAAATATGTGGAATAAAAAATGACAGAAAGAAGCAAATAATGGAGTGCTTTCTTACAGTGGGAGCAGTAAGGAATGTGATAAAAGTATATGACAAACCTGGTTCAGGGAAATAGGAAACACGTAATCTATAAGACAAGCCAAAAGTCAAGCAATACAGAATGGAGAATAGTCAAGGTACAAAGATTCAATAATATAACAAACTCTTGGATAACCAATATTGTAAGCCACAACAGTGCACTGAGAAAACTTTTTAATTAGCTTAAATAGCCTCAGAGAGAGGTTATCGGGTGTCATGTGACATCAAAAGGAAGGTGCAATTATTGAGGTAGAGAGTTCAGAGCCATATGAGGGCTCAGGTCATCAGTGGCCAGCTCCTGTCAGAATGCTGGAGGAAAGCACAGTCGAAGGAGATGGGAGTGAGTGTGATACCTCCAGCATGTATACAAGCCATGCCGGAGCACACGTCACTGCAGCACCCCGTAGGTGCCGTAACACTTGTGATTGTGATGCCATGGAGTGGTACAATCCCCACTGTGGTATCCTTGTCACTTTGGGTATAGATTTGGGTATGCACTTTTATAAGGACTTTTATAGCAGGTGAAATGCATTTTATCTTGTGTTTTTTTGTGTGTGTTTTAATAAATAATTTTTATAACTTATCCTAAAACTCTGATTTCCTGCTGAAAAGTTTAATCTATATCCTACGGTGGAGATTTATAGCAACTGTGCCTTGTGAATTGAGCAATTCAATATTGCTCAATAAATTGTAAATATGATTCATTTTTATTTCTGCTGTTATTATTGTAGTGTATACTATGTTGCTGATTTATTTATTAGATATCCCTGCTAAGTACACCTAAATTGACAAGGATCTCACAGTGCAGAATTTTCCACTCCAAGCCATCACAAGAGAGCCAATTTGGGCTCACTAATATGTGAGTGTATATATTTAGCCTTTATTGTGCTATATATAGTTCCTTTCTTTTTCTCTTTGTCTTTCACATATTTTACTCTTGACTCCGAGGTGCAACACCCTTCTCTGCTGCAAGCTATTATGAATTTAAAGTGAACTCTTAATTAAATGTAAATTTTAGGCCAAAACAACAGAAAGTCATCAAAGTTTTATATTTGTTCACTATTTTCCTTTTTTTTTTTTTTATCTCAGCTTGCAACTATAAATTACATTTAAAATCGTGGTGTTAAACTAAAGCACAACTCTTTACATTTTTATTGAATTTACATTGAATTGACATTGGATTTTTTTCTCAGTTTTCAAATGTTATTTGAAATTGACTGAGACCAGAAATGTTATGTTGCTAACTAAATTATTTTTCTTTCATGCTTCACACAATCTTTAAATAACCACTTTAACGTATAAATCATGTTATGCAGTGTATGAACCAATATCAAGGATCATTACGAAACAAGACACAATTGTCTGTAATCGGAAACAAAAGCAAAATATTTAGATTGTTCCTGAATGACATATTTTACAAAATAAATAATACCTGGGTTGAATTTAAAAGGCTGCATGGTGATTTAGAAAATTAAAAGGTCAATATAAGCCATTAAAGCATTAATGAAACGCTCAGGCTAATACATGTAGCTTTTTCGTAGATTTGTTAAGTATCATTTAAATTTATGTTTCAAAATGTAACGATTTTTAATATTTACTTGAGATAAATTTTTGTTTCTGCCTTGCAGTGAATTTTCAAAAACATGAAGGGGGTAATTAAATAATGAGTTGTGGTGATCATACTTGAATTTAGTTGGATGTAGAAAATCTGACAAAATCCCAAATTTATCACATTTTCCCCCACTCTGCTATTTTGTTAGTTTCAGGTTGTCACAACTCAGTATGTTGTGACTTGTAGTAAATGCCTGCTGTCTATAACATGAGAATTATGGCATTATTCCATGTTGCCAACAGAAATCTTGGTGAGGCGGGCGAGGTGGGTGATCTCTTGTCATGCGGATCACCTTCAAGAAGTTATCACACTTTCTAGACTCTGGGAGTTAACCGGGCCCACCAAACCTACAGCTCACACCAACGCTGTAACATTATCTGTTAAAATAAATTATCATCATCACCTAAAAAGATGCTGGCTGAATTCACTTCTACTTTGACTAGGCCTATGCAACCTGATCTGCAGCTAGATGACCTCTTTGAGCACTTTTGGAAATCCTGGGATACTCAACATTCTTCTACTACTCCTTGCACTCCAAAGGAGAATCTGGGGAGTGAGTGTCTGGCAGTATGTGTGAGCCTCCTCTGGGTGATTAGTATACTAATGCTGAGGGCCACCAAGGACAAAGCCCCAAACCACTGTCCACAAGGTCAGAGCACCATTGGCAGGGTTCCATTCAGGCCTTCTGTCTCTTCCCAGGGGAGAAGAACTTGTACTAGTGGAATCTTCAAGCCCATGGTTTGCAGATGCTGCAATCTGGCCCAGGGCTGGAGGGATGCTCTATATCACACCCAAACTCTCCACCTGTTGAGCTTCTTGGATGTTGGAATAGGCCACCTAAACACAGTCATCACTTTACACAGCCACCTAAAAGTTTGATCAGCTGAGTTTATTTAGTTATTTACCTTGTTTATCTATTTTATTAAGCTTTATTTGTCTTTGTCTGCGTGCTGCCTTTCTCTGTGGTCCTATATTCCCATTGGTACTATGGCACAATGTCTGAGAGGTTTTGAAGGGTTTTGAAGGGTTAAGAACATAAGCTCTAAATCATGCCTAGATAGACTTGTTTTAGCTTGTTTCCTATTATAACAATCCTGTAATTCATGCATGTTCCTCCTCAATTTTCAAACTGAGCTAGCCTTTCTCATCTCTGAATTATAGCATCTATTATTATTCCAAACATGCCAACCTTGCCTGTTATAGCTTGTTATTATTATATTTTTATCATCTTTGAACTGCTTATCTATGTTTGAATATTGTGTTCTTGATTCCTATTTCACTTGTCATATCATTATACTTACCTCCATAAATAGAAAGATCCCATAGCAAATCATATTGTTCTGGTTTAAAAATGTAAATATTGTTTTCACACACACACACACAAAAAAAGAGTACAATCGGGGCTGGAAAACATTCAATGCTGGATATCTTTATTTAAAATGCATTTTTGTGTACTTTACTGTATTATCTTCATGAACTGAATGAATCTCAGATTGTGCTGACAGCATGGAACTCCATTGATCTTCAAAGTGATAAAGAATACTCTGTTTCTATAGATATTCCTAATATATGACTAAAGTGATAGAATAAAATTAGCGTAAGCAGCTTGAAATTTTTTAAACGGTAGACCATAATCAAATATTTTTATATAATGACAAGTGAATTATTTTTTTTTTTTTTCAAAAAAGCATACTTGTCAGCTGACAAATGTGTTTTTTTCCCCAAAATATAATTACAGGAAGGGTATCCACATTAGTATTTGGAACGCATCATGCAGAAAATAATTAAGACTACAATTAAAAATTATGAAGGCCATTTAAAGTAGGCCACCACCTCCCTCATGGTCTTGTTGTGTTGCCTTTTGAAAAGTATTCTATATTGTTTGCTTTACTTTCTATATTTTAAGCAATTTTGAGAGGTGAACATGTTTAAGCTCTTTTTCTGTTACCCTGATTTTGGTATCTTGACATTGACAACCTCGTTAGAGCACATTATTTACAGCGTAATTTTTGTGATTTTACTGTTTTCTGTTGTTTTATGATGTTATCATAATCATTCATAATATTGAGAAATTAACCAATGTAAAGAAATTTTAAAAATATATATTCCAGTCACCAATATGTTCTATGATTTCTACTTCTATAATATATTTATACCCCAATAAATAAAAAAAATAGTACTCATGGGCCCTTCTATGGGTGTACAATGAAAGTGTATGGAATATATAGAACAAAGATTGTTGAAGGTATAATTGTTATAAAAAACTAAATGGGATAGTATTGATCCCCGGAGATAGCATGGAAAAGTTTTATAGAGTTAGTAAATCATGTCCATGATATAATTAATGTATGCACGCTATTTAACTATTTTGTGTACTCAATATAGTGAAAACATGCACGTGATCTACTAAATCATGTATATGAGATAACTATATCATGGGCAACAGGTAGAACATTGGCTTAAGGATAGAGTACAATGAGTTGTCATTAATGGTAAATTTTCAAGCTGGACAAAAGTAGTAAGTGGTGTCCTTTAGGGCTCTGTTTTGGGACCGCTTCTATTTAACATATTTATAAATTATATTGAAATAGGCATTGAAAGTTATGTTTTAGTGTTTTCAGGTGACACAAAACTTTGTAAAGTAAGAAAATATGAGCAGAATATTGCTTTGTTTCAGAGGGATTTAGATAGATTGGGGGACTGATCACTAAAATGGCAGATTAAATTTAATGTAGAGAAATGCAAAGTTATGCTCTTCTGGGTCAAGAATGCACAAGCAACTTACACCCTAAATGGTAGTGAATTAGGGGTAACCACACATGAGAAATTTTTGGTAATTGTTATAGACAACTGTAACGGATCGCCTGGCACCCCGACTGGGTACCTCCGTTGAAAGATGCTCCTATCGCTTCCTGAGGACTCCAAGCACTGCAGCCGACACCACAATCACCGAACCAGAGAAGCGTATACCTTCTCTCAAGCATATGAATGCTGTAGACAGTTGAATAGGAACCATACGAATAGGTTTACTCTCCTAGCAGTCAAACTGGAACAGCATACAATAAATCCTTCCCCCAATAATGAGACAACACTTCACTTTGAGGGTTAAAACAGGAACTCTCTGTACTGTCACATACAGTCTCTTTTATTCCCAATCCACAAACATAGTACAGCCCACAGGGCGTTACAAAACAACCAATCACATATCAGTTACATCCCACATATTCCCTCCCCTTATCCTGAGAGGAAACTCAATTACACATACAGTTAAAACATACTTTCTACCCAACTTTCATAACTCTAAAACCATACATCACATTCACATAAAATTACATATTCACAATCAATCCATTCAGGGGAACAACATATTAAAAAAATGGCACGAATCAGACCAGGGGTTCAAAAGTTAAGGGAAAGTCCTTTGTGACTAAATGAAGCATGGCTTTCTGGCCCAAACCAGTTTCAGAGTCTTCTATCCTGGAGAGTAATTCAATTATCTCCCAGGATAGACACAAGACTCCATTAAGCACATGGTTGCAAAAAGACACAAAACACTTTAGAATACATAAAGTCACATTTACACATAACACACAGACATTTCACATATCCCCAGATAGCTGGGATCTGAGTGCACATTATTAGATGAATGGCACTCAGATCACACAAATAAGCCTTTCTGCAGGGGAAATAAACAGTTTAACCTGCAGGGCCATAGTCCAAAGGGAGCAGGCGAGCAACCAGGCTTCTCCAGTTCACAGTGGCGAGGTTGGTTTCGCCACACTTCTCCCCTTTACCAACTAGACTAACAGGGTATCTGACCTCCTGCCGGTCAGTGCCCTGGTTAGTCCAGCAACCCACCCACAAAACAGAAACAGCAGTACAGCCCACCCACAATAACTGGTTACTACACCTGGGTAGAGGAAAACTTTGTCCATGTCCAGGTGCCTCACCACGACTGTGTGGGCAACTGTTAGGCTGCCTTGGTGGGTTGCTGAGTGGGCAGAGACCAGCGGTACTCTGCCCTGATGCCAGTGCTACCACGGAAGTAGCCTGGTGGGAGCCTGGTTGTGGGAGGGAGAGACCGACTGTCTCCCCTCTGGATACACCGCTCTGTGGCTGGGGAACAGGACCGACTGTCCCTACCCCTTGTGCTGTAAGTGCAGAGACTACAGTCCCATCTGCACTGTTGGGGTGTAACATCTCCCCTTGCTGGGTTAGGCTGCCGCTGGAGAGAGGGTGTAACAAGCTCCTCTCTCTGAACTGTAAACTGCCGCTGGGGAGAGGGGGTATCAGGCTCCTCTCCCTGACACTCTCTCTGCTGGTGGAGAGGGGGACCAGCTGTCTCCCCTTTCATTATTTTGTCCTGTGGTTGGGGTGCGAGACTGACGGTCTCTGCTCCCTGCAGGACACTCTGCCGCTGGGGAGGAAGGACGGCACCTTCAGCTCCCTGGGGTACACACTGCCGCTGGGGAGGAAGGACTGCACCTTCAGCTCCCTGGGGTACACACTGCCGCTGGGGAGGAAGTACTGCACCTTCAGCTCCCTGGGGTGCACACTGCCGCTGGGGAGGAAGGACTGCACCTTCAGCTCCCTGGGGTACATACTGCCGCTGGAGATCTGGGCCGACCGCCCAGCATCCCTGTAGGGCCGGTTGAGAGACCGCCGTCCCATCTCCACCTGCCATCTGTGGGTCTGCCCAGGACCAGTCTGTGAGGTCCCTCAACATTTGCGAGTAAGGACCACCTGCTTCCGCACCTGGCAACTCCGGCTGCTGCTGGGGATCTGGGCTGGTCCCATCTCCACATGCCTGTTGTGGTTCCTCACAGGACCAGTCTATGAGGACCCCTACTTCGGGTTCCTGCGGCCGCCTCAGGGGGAGACGGCTAGCCTCCTCGGATGCAGCCTCTACTCGGCTGCTGTAACACTCCTTCCGCTGAGCATACTCTCTCTCTTTCGCCAGCCGGAATTCTCGGGCCAGCCTTGTGTTTCGCTCGGCCGTGACCTGGTTCCAGATCACCCGGCGTACCTCCATGGGTAAATCATCCCCATACTGGGCCACTCGCTGCCTCACCTCGGCCATCCAATCATCGCCAGAGCCTTCCATACTTGTCTGCTCCAAGTCGCTGGATACCTCTGCTCCCAGGGGCGCTGCACGTGTGCTAGCGTTGCCCTCAATTTGTAAATCCAAACGAACTGTGTCTCTGAGCTGCTTTACCTCGCACTAGGACGCCATCCCACCGCTTGCCACCAATGTAACGGATCGCCTGGCACCCCGACTGGGTACCTCCGTTGAAAGATGCTCCTAGCGCTTCCTGAGGACTCCAAGCACTGCAGCCGACACCACAATCACCGAACCAGAGAAGCGTATACCTTCTCTCAAGCATATGAATGCTGTAGACAGTTGAATAGGAACCATACGAATAGGTTTACTCTCCTAGCAGTCAAACTGGAACAGCATACAATAAATCCTTCCCCCAATAATGAGACGACACTTCACTTTGAGGGTTAAAACAGGAACTCTCTGTACTGTCACATACAGTCTCTTTTATTCCCAATCCACAAACATAGTACAGCCCACAGGGCGTTACAAAACAACCAATCACATATCAGTTACATCCCACATATTCCCTCCCCTTATCCTGAGAGGAAACTCAATTACACATACAGTTAAAACATACTTTCTACCCAACTTTCATAACTCTAAAACCATACATCACATTCACATAAAATTACATATTCACAATCAATCCATTCAGGGGAACAACATATTAAAAAATGGCACGAATCAGACCAGGGGTTCAAAAGTTAAGGGAAAGTCCTTTGTGACTAAATGAAGCATGGCTTTCTGGCCCAAACCAGTTTCAGAGTCTTCTATCCTGGAGAGTAATTCAATTATCTCCCAGGATAGACACAAGACTCCATTAAGCACATGGTTGCAAAAAGACACAAAACACTTTAGAATACATAAAGTCACATTTACACATAACACACAGACATTTCACATATCCCCAGATAGCTGGGATCTGAGTGCACATTATTAGATGAATGGCACTCAGATCACACAAATAAGCCTTTCTGCAGGGGAAATAAACAGTTTAACCTGCAGGGCCATAGTCCAAAGGGAGCAGGCGAGCAACCAGGCTTCTCCAGTTCACAGTGGCGAGGTTGGTTTCGCCACAACAACAAATTAGGCAGCAATATGCAATGTCAATCTGCAGTTGCTAAGGCCAGTAAGGTTTTGTCATGCATAAATAGGGGCATAAATTCTCTGGATGAAAATATAATTTTGCTTCTTTATAAATCGCTGGTAAGACCACACTTTGAATATGCTGTGCAATTTTGGGCACCTGTTCTAGAAAAAAGTGCAAAGACAAGCTACAAAATTGATAAAAGGAATGGAACATTTTAGTTACGAAGATTAAAAAATTTAAATCTCTTTAGTTTGGAAAAATGGCGCCTCAGAGGGGTTATGATAACATTATACAAATATATTCGGGGCCAGTACAAACCATTATCTGGAAATCTATTCATAAACAGGGCTATACATAGGACACAAGGTCATGCATTTAAGCTGGAATAAAGAAGATTTAATCTAAGGCAAAGGAAAGGTTTTTTTACAGTGAGAACTATAAGGATATGGAATTCTTTGCCTGAAGAGGTGGTTTTATTATGATGTTTAAACAGCAATTGAAAAAATACTTCTAAAAACATAACTAACAGGGATATCATTTCTAATTAGTGGGGTAATAGCTACTTGATCCAAGGAGATATCTGACTGCCATTTTGGGGTCAAGAAGGAATTTTTTTCCACTTTGTTGCAAAATTGGAAGTGCTTCAGACTGAGTTTTTTTGCCTTCTTTTGGATCAACAGCAAAAACATATGTGAGGAAGGCTGAACTTGATGGACGCAAATCTCTTTTCAGCTATGTAACTATGTAACTAAACAGTGATATGGTAACTCTGCAAAAAACGGGATACCATAAAAAAGAGTAAGAAGCAAAGAATATAGGAGTAGGAAGAAATAGTGAAGTGTCTGTATCGGGAAAGATAATCTATGCTGAATGCGCCACTCTGTTTGATCTCCTACTAATATACTGGTTGCTACTCCATTAGAAACACATTTATTATTTTCGCTTTCTCCTGGCAATTTCTCTAATTCAAATATTAGTTAACAGTTCATAATGGTTAACTATTTAATAATATATATGTGAAATTAAAAGGTTGCTCTCATCTGAACATGCATACATTAGGTACAGCAGGCATTAGGGGCTAGAGTAGGACATGCCAAGAATGGGGTACATTGACGTTGTGGCAGGCTTATGAAATGTATGATCATATACTGTATTATTTTTGCCTAGGTGAGGTGTTTTTAAATAAAAGTCTGCATACCCTTAGTTCTTAATACTGTGTATTGCCCCCTTTAGCATCAATGACAACATGCAATGCAGTCTTTGGTAATATTTGTCTATGAGGCCCCTAATTCTTGCAGGTGGTATAGCTGTTCATTCGTCTTGGCAAAATGCCTCTTGGTCATGTAAAGTCTTTGGTCGTCTTGCATGTACCGCATGTTTGAGATCTCCCCAGAGTGGCTTGATGATATTAAGGTCAGGAGACTGTGATGGCCACTCAAGAACCTTCACCTTTTTCTGCTGTAACCACTGGAGGGTCAACTTGGCCTTGTGATTAGGGTCATTGTCATGCTGTAAATCCAAGAGCGTCCTATGCACAGCCTTCATGTAGAAGAATGCAAATTGTCTGCCAGTATTTTCTGATAGCATGCTGCATTCATCTTGCCATCAATTTTCACTAGATTCCCCTGCTTTTAAAGCTCACCCCCCCAAAACACCAGTGAGCCACCACCATTCTTCACAATGGGGATTGTATTCTTTTCCCTAAGGCCTCGTTGACCCCTCTCCAAACATAGGGCTTATGGTTGTAACCATAATGCTCTATTTTGGTCCCATCACTCCAAATTACAGTGTGCCAGAAGCTGTGCTGCATGTCAAGGTGTTGTCAGGCATATTGTAACAGGGCTTTTTTATTTACATTGGTGCATTAAAGGCTTCTCTCTGGCAACTCGACCATGCAGCTAATTTTTCTTCAAGTATCATCGTATTGCGCTACTTGAAACAACCACACTGTCTTTTTCCAGAGCAACCTGTATTTCTCCTGAGGTTACCTGTGGGTTTTTCTTCGTATTCCGAAGAAATTCTTCTGTCAGCTGTGGCTGAAGTCTTTCTTGGTCTATTTGATCTTGGCTTGGCATCAAGAGATCCCCATATTTTCCACTTCTGAATAAGTGGTTGAACAGTGCTGACTGGCATTTTCAAGGCTTTGGATATCTTTTCATATCATTTTCCATCTTTATAAAGCACCATTACCTTGTTCTCTTTTTCTGCTGCCCATGACTCAGTATCTAGCCTGCTCAGTGCATCCACATGATAGCTAACAAACCCATTGACTATTTATACACAGACACTAATTACATAAGTATTAAGATAGAAATACATGGTGCACAGTTGCGAGGCAAGAACAATGGCATGTTATTTTTACAATATGTGTAACTCCTCATAATACATCTCAACTATCTTTGCAACATCGACAAATGGCTAAACCAATGCAAATATATCCACTTTGCCTGAGAAAGACACATATTTGTCATCTTCTGGCTATCCTTCTGACTCTTGAATGCTTGTTCGTCACTAGTGGAGGCACATTGGGTTGTTAACAGTTATTTACCATATATGTAGATACGCAGTCTGAAGGAGCGAAATTCCCTGTGTGTGGATTTTAATTTTGGAAGCGATTATTCTCATACCACACCGTTACTGCAGTGCAAGAGTTGTCATGTACCCCAATCACTATTATTTGTCACGGTCTGACCATGTTTTGTTCTGCCTGTCCTATATGTAAGACTTCCTGACCTCCTTAACCACACACCAGTGGCTATACACTGCAACGTAGTAATTTAACTTGGTATAACAGGGGATAGGAAGAGGAGAGGGGTGAGGGGCTGCCCAAAGCCCTTGAGGTACACTGAATAATGCTTTATTGGTCTTCCTTGTATGTCCACCAGGATAGATTGCAGGTAGTGGTAGATTCTTAAAGATTGAGCAGAAAGAAAGCATTCATAATAGTTAGAGTAATTTACGAGTCCCTTATAGTTAGCAAAATACAGCGGTACACGCTTCTCCCAGCAATTCCAGAGTTTACTATGAGCTTTTTCTTACCCTTTTAATCTAAATGCCATTAGTTCATAATGGTAACTGGACTCCACCCTATTCCATCCCTCCTGTGTTGAAAGTACAGGTACTGCCCTCCAGTGGCTTGCTATGCTGGTTTTCGCCACTAAAAGCATGTGGATAACCACTGTTTTGTTAGGGGAAGTGCATATCTCTGGGTCGATGTGTAATAAAAATCTTTCTGGTTTCAGTGAGAGTCTGACCTGTGTAATAGTAATTATATTCTTCTGGAGTTTAGACCAGAATACTTTTAGCTTAGGGCACTCCCAGAAAATATGTACTAACGTGCCAATTGATTCTTTGCATCTCCAGCAAACTAAAGAGGTGTCTGCATATATTTTAGATAACCTTGAGGGAACCCAATACCACCTCATCAGAATTTTGCAGTAAGTTTCCCAATGTGTTAGACTGTTAGATGCAGCTTTAATCATTTGGATACCTTGTAGACACACAGGCAGAGGAAACGTGGTGCCCAGTTCTGCTTTCCATTAGGTCATATAAGGCAACTTTGTCAGGGTTTCTACATTAGTGAGAGCGTTGTAATATAGTGATAATAAGTTAATAGGCGGTTTGTTGCCAACACAACATTGCTCAAATGGTGTCAGGAGGGAGTCGACTCCAATTGTTATTTGGAGGTTCATTGGCATGTGTTTTAATCTTAAATACGTGAATCTTTCCCTTGGAGGGAGGGAAAAGTCTGCTTGTTGTGATGAAAATGATTTGATTCCTGATTTGTCAAGTAGTGAACCCAGGTTGGTAGCTCCACCATATATCCAGTACTAGTGACATATTGTGGGAAAAAAATTTGAATGACTGTATTGGAGTCTTGGAGGCTAAGCTACTTGATCCCATCAACCCTTGAGACCATTGTCTCAATTTATTTAGTATGAATTTGATGATAATCTACCAGGGGGAGCCACACCGGCTTGCTGGCCTGTGTTAGCACCGACAAGCCACAAGCCAGAATTGAGGCCTTATAGTACAGTTTAATGTTGGAGATACCCAGTCCAGGAAAGGCGACTAGCCACTCTTTTCGCGTTTTTTTTTTCCAGATGTGGGCATTGAAAGTGGATTGTAATTTGTGCAGAATCTTATTGGGCACTGATATTGGTAGTGTGCGAAATAGGTACAGTATGTGGGGTAAATATATTATTTTGATCTTATGGACACGACCCACCCAGGAAATATCGCCATCAGTCCACTTCTCGAGTTGTTTTTTTAGTTTGTATATGAGCGGGACATGTCCACCAAGCACATGTCTATTCTTTAATAAATGGAATCAACCGGAGCCTTCTCCGCTGTTTATTTACTATGCTAAGTGTCATAAAGATCATGAGCTAACGATTGGCTTTTGGGATACTGCGATTTTTGTAGGGCATTTATCGTTTTCCCATTTCATATCCAAAGTGGGATCCAGAGTGCAGGTAAAATCACCACATATTATAATATGACCGTATTTCATTGCATTGATTTTCTTTCAGTACTTTAAGGAAGAGGGGTATTTGTGCTTCATTAGGTGCATAGAGCGAGGCTATTGTGACTTTGTAACCATTGAGGGTCCCTGTTAGTATCAAAATCCTCCCTGTCTCATCTTTGAATTGTAGAAATAAAAATATGCAGGTATTAAGTGGGTGCTTAGTGCTAATGTAGAATACTCTAACGTCTAGGTGGGGTCCCCTTAACCTTCACCAATAGTATAAAACACAAATATAAATAAGATGGAGTATCTTACATGCACATACGAGAACCATTCTTTCTATTAGATAAAACTCCTATAATAAAACATAAAAGACAAATAATGGTGAAATATCGTTTGAACTTGTGGGAAAAGTGTCAATATTTCCAATGAATTTATGCTCACAAGTAGGGAGCCAATAAATATTAGGCTCAAATATTCAGCTTTGTGGGATATAGGGGGTCCCACTCCCTCCTCTGTATGTAAAAGGATCCTCCTTTGAGTGCAGTCACAGGCATGCAGTAAAGGTAACAAAAGTGAGTCTGTACTGGTAAGTCCTTAGGAAATCCGCAATCGTTTTTTTCATGCGTTCCAATGATGGAACGCAAAACCTGGAACCGGAAGTGCGTCACAGAGAAACAATACCCGGAAGTAACAGAGAAAGGAGGGAAAAAACGAAGCTGAAACAGATTCAAAAGGAACACTACTCATAAGACTGAAAGCCAGCAACTGAGGAAGCCTCTTGGAGAGGTTAAACACGTTTTGCTACAAAGGACTTACCAGTACTTTTAAACTGTTGCTTTTTTTTTTTTTAACGTATGTGTGACTCAACTTCGCTGAACTTGTAACTTAACATATATTAATTATGTGCGTCACATGCATAATATGCAGCCACAACAGCGCTGAAATGCTTGTGTCCTATTGCTTGTTACACTGTACTATCATTTATGCACTAGGGGGGCAACACATTACTAAATGACACTGAAATAAACAGTCTCGCTGTTTACTCTTAACCTTGGGATGTGCCAGTTTATCCAAGCTACTGCATCTTTGTGGGAGGTAGTGACAAACAACACTCCACGGCAAATTAGCCGCCGGTATGACCGCAGTTGAGTAACACTGAAGACTGTGCCCACAATCTATTATGTGGCAAGCCCCAGTGGACCATCTAAGACAAACAGCAGTTTTGTGCTTTTTAAGCCTCCATTGATATGGAATAACCTCTATACATTGAAATCTGAGAGACGTCCCGCCTATTCTTAACTGCTCCATAATTCCTGTCATCCTCTCACGTTGTGGCTGCTAGGAGCAAATCCTTTGATCAGAAAAATGGTACGTAGCGATGGTGTCCCTTGGAGTGTCATTTGCAAAGCGCTGCGGTCGAGGTAGGCGATGCAAAGACATTCGGATACCTCTAGCTGCGGGACCAGTGTTTTACACAGGGTCTTGAGGTAAGCAGGTAGCTTCTCGGTGGTGACAGAGTCCACTATACCCCTAAAACTAACGTTGTTTTGCCTTGAGCGGTCTTCAAAATCGGCGATCTTTTGCCGTAAGATTGTTTGTTCCTCTTCAAGTTTCTGTATTTTGTCCGCAGCTGAGTTGTGGGCTCTGCATAACTCCTCCATTTTCTGTTCAAGATGAGTGGTTCTGCTGTCTAGATCTGCTATCTCTCTGCTGAGATCTCTCGACAATTCTTGAAATCGACTTGCAGCGTGGTCTTTAGAACCATTAGCATAATATAAATGCTTTTATCAGAAGTTGGAATGTCCTCAGCGTAGAACTAAGCTTGATCATGCTCGGAGGCCCCATCTGAAGTGGTCGCGTTTGCCATTTTGAATAAACTTGAGGCGATCCTTACAGTTCTGGCGCATGGGATGTGTGATCTTTACATAGTTACATAGTTACATAGCTGAAAAGAGACTTGCGTCCATCATTTTCTGCCTTCCTCACATTTGTTTTTTGCTGTTGATCCAAAAAGGAGGCAAAAAACCCAGTTTGAAGCACAATTTTGCAACAAACTAGGAAAAAAATGTCTTCTTAACCGCAGAATTGCAGTCAGATTTATTCTTGGATCAAGCAGTTATTACCCCATATTGAAAGATTATATCCTTGAATATTCTGTTTTAGCAAGTATGCATCTAGTAGCTGTTTGAACATCTGTATGGACTCTGATAAAACCACTTCTTCAGGCAGAGAATTACACATCCTTATTGTTCTTACAGTAAAAAAAACCCTTTCCTTTGCCTTAGACAAATCTTTAATTGTTTAGAGGGTGCCATCGGCTTACTGGGATCTCGAGGGTCCTTTTGATGTAAATGTTTGCTAAATGTGGCAACATGCTGTGTCAGGCTTAGCGGTCACGGAGCTCTTACTCCATGCGACTTGTTCTGACGGCGTTTAGCCACTCCACCCTTTAATTGCTATTTTAACCCATGCTTGTCACCTTGTGTTAGAACAAAAAACAAAGGAAGGGTGCGCCTTTAATGCAAATATTTTGTACAAAATATTTATATTAAATGAGCACCCTTCCTTTGTTTTTTGTTCTATTTCTAATTATCTATAGGGAATTAGAGGGTACTCCCTTTTCTGTAGGTGTGCTGCCTGTACAATATATATACTCCTTAATTCTGTGTCTGTGGCACTTTAGCGCTGATCCTACCTTGAACTTTTTTTACCTATATTGTCACCTTGTGTGTCTGTAAAAGAGGCCAAGCATTCAAGGGTATGTAAACCTTTGATCATTGTCATTTAGGTGATATATGTTATCATTAGGATTTAAAAAGGAGCCAAACAACTATGTGATCATACATGGCTTTATATGATCACTATCCTTCAATAAAAGACATTTTATTTGCATGATCAGTCATACTTTCAAAATCAATTACAACATTTCACAATTTCTGCTAGGGTATGCAAACTTTTGATCACAACTGTATATTGACTTTCTCACTAACTATATATATATATATATATATATATATATATATATATATATATTTGAAGGGGAACTGTAAAAACATTTTGTATATACATATATCATTTATTTACAGTTTTCCTTCAATTACACTAATTGATCTGACCTGACCATAAGCAAATAGAATCTGGATTAACATGCTTATTGAATGTTCAATGTGTTTTTGGAAATAAATGTACATGTATTAGGGCTTCATCACTAAAATGTAAATTGTGATGAGTGACACATTTATACAAAATAAAATCCCAAGCTCAGTCAAGATGTCATCCAACTCAATATTGTTGACTTTATTTTAATGTAACTCATTGTGAATAAACATCATTAGCCATTCCACTCTGCCCAAGCCCAATTATTTCTTGTCTGTATGTGTCATACCCATTCTTGCTGACAATGTTTTTAATTACCCCTTCTATGGATGGTCAATTTATATTTGGATTTTGCTATTGTTTTATTGTATAATAGACCTCAATCTGGCACATTAAATGTTTTTTTTTATTCTTCTTTGCAGTAGGTATATATTTTAGTGATCAAAGTGTGTTATTTTTTTGTAATGTGCAATATGGAGTTTTAGTGGACAGAATAGAATACCAAAACTGTCAGTGATTTAAAGGACCACTCTAGGCACCCAGACCACTTTAGCTTAATGAAGTGGTCTGGGTGCCAGGTCCCTCTAGGATTAACCCCTTTTTTTATAAACATAGCAGTTTCAGAGAAACTGCTATGTTTATAAATGGGTTAATCCAGCCTCCAAATCCTCTAGTGGCTGTCTCATTGACAGCCGCTAGAGGCGCTTGAGTGCTTCTCACTGTGAAAATCACAGTGAGAAGACGCCAGCGTCCATAGGAAAGCATTATGAATGCTTTCCTATGAGACCAGCTGAATGCGCGCACAGCTCTTGCAGCTCTTGCAGCTCCCCGCCCGGCGCTGGAATAAAGGTAAGTTTAACCCCTTTCCTCGCCACCCAGCCCGGCGGGAGGGGGTCCCTGAGGGTGGGGGCACCCTCAGGGCACTATAGTGCCAGGAAAACGAGTATGTTTTCCTGGCACTATAGTGGTCCTTTAATTGACTACAGTTATTCATTCCCCTACAGGTACTTCTGTTTGTTGTTCTAATTCACTGGTCAAGTAATATCAGTCACCTTTCATCCTCTTGAACTGGCAAAGTGCTTATGCAAAAAAGCCATCAGCTTTGATTTGCTGTTTTCCTTGGTTATATGACTCACACCTGGTAACGTCTTGACACAGATCTATTTAGACATGCTATATAATTTAATTCCACTCTAATTCCACTGTGCAATTAACTCCTAATAACACACAGTAAAAGCAGATGGATGAAACCATGTTTTTACCAATTTCCTTATTTAAAATTTGCCTGTGGGGCTGCGTGTTATTTATTGATAACAACCAAATATCAAAACAACAAATGCCCTCTAAACTAGAAACATTATAATGAAAGTATAATACAAAATAGCCTTTAAATGTGTTTTGTTCATCTTAAAAATAATTATAGTTAAGGAAGAAAGGTTTATTGCAGGTTTATTCAGCAAACAGTTTAAATAAAATGAAATAGAAAACCTAATTTTTAAATGAATTAAAAGCTTAGATTTTATAATCAGACATACATGTTTAAATTTTTATTTAAAGAGACTTTATTTTAATTATGCTTTAAATGCACATTTAACACTTATATTTCTGGTTGCTAATGCTTACACAAAATAAACTATCTATACACATTATATATGCTAACAGATATTTTTTATCCCTTTCGATATTCAATATAATAAAAATATAGCAAATATAGCAACATTTTATACTGTCCCTAGCATGTCCATTTTGTCCATAGAATATCTATAAATCAAAATTGTGAAGCACCCCACATGACGACAACAACACTTGAGAACTTGCATACTTGCATTTTTTAAGTTTAAGTACAATTCACACAACAGGAGGGCACAAGGGTGATACGGTGCTATCCATCATTATCTAGAAAGCTTAAACTATCTTTTTAATTATTGGAAAATCTGTAAAACATTGGCTAGAGCAAGTAACAACCCTGGCTTAACCCCTTAATGCCGTTACAGCGTTCTATTCCGTCCCGCATTAAATGGGCTTTAAAGCCGTTGCGGCGGCATAGAATGCCGTAACGGCTTTGAGCCCTGGAACCGCTGGGATCCTTACCTTCCCGGCGCTCCACTTCGGGAGGACTGCCTGACAGCCCAGGCAGCCCTCCCATGGCAAATCAGGCCCCCGGGGGCCATGTGATCGATCTCATAGAGTGAACACGTGGCCCCCTATAGCTGGCTGTGGATCTGCCAGCAGGGGGACTGTCTGAAATGTCATACAGTCCCCCTGCTGGTGGGAAAGTAAAAAAAAAATATTAAACATGTTTTAAAATAAAGTAAATGTATTTATATATATATATATATATATATATATATATATATATATATATATATAGTATATATATATATATATATACTATATATATATATATATATATATATTATACAGTTGCAAGAGAAAGTATGTGAACCCTTTGGAATGATATGGATTTCTGCACAAATTCGTCATAAAATGTGATCTGATCATCATCTAAGTCACAACAATAGACAATCACAGTCTGCTTAAACTAATAACACACAAAGAATGAAATGTTGCCATGTTTTTATTGAACACACCATGTAAACATTCACAGTGCGGGTGCTTAGTCACAAACACTGGCCAAATATTAGTTTTTTTTGCTTTTTTCACACAAAAACAAATATGAACGCTAACTTTGGCCAGTGTTTGTGACTAAGTGGCTACTATAAAAGACTGGACATACCCCACTTGCAATACCTTGGATTGTCTACTTTTGCAAATGGTATGCCATCATGGGAGTAAATCTCATTCCTGGGCTACCATACGGTCTCAAAGGCAACATAACCAACCTGGCAAATTTCAATTTGAAAAAACTGAAAAATGGAATGTGCTATATTTGACCCTTTAGCTTTCCAAAACACCGTAAAAACTGATACTGTTGTACTCGTGAGACTTTGCTGAATCCAAATATGTGGTTTTTTTGCAGTTAAAGCTAACGGTATTATGACATTTACAGCTAAAATGTCTACACATTTTTTAAAAAATTTTTAATTTCTCACAGTTTTTTAAATTTTATTCATAATAAATTATGTTTCAAATATAAATAGTTCATGAAAAATTAAAGCCCAGTTTCTCCTGAACAAAATGATATATAATAAGTGTGGGTGCATATAATATGAAAGAGGCGAATTACTGTTGAACAGACATATTGCGCAAATACCAGTTTTTGTTTATATTTTGTTTTGATCAGCATGTGTACTATTGACTCAATCCTGAAGGGGTTAAGGATAAACTATGTTATCAGAAGCATTGGGTGACAATAGCAGGATATAAATATGTTGGCTTATTGTACTAGCACATACACAAGGTCTGTGAAATTATTTGTGAAAATGAAATGCATGTTTTAAAAAAAAACATATTAATATAACGATCAGTATTGGCAGAGGTTGTTGATAAAATAGTTAAATTAAAATTGTCAAAATGCCCTTGGGGGTCTGCTTTCTGCAAATATATACTTTGTGTGCTGTTGCTACTATTGACGCTGTAGGCTCCACAGCCAAAAATAAATTGAATTCTTAGACATATGAAGCATTTTACAATCAGGATAAATAAGTGAATCAATTTTAAGTTATATTTTCTTGTGTTTTTTTTCTCCTATGTGAATACATCCATTTATATGTTATTCATGTTTAATGTTGTATTTGTAGAAATATATGGTATCAGAAAAAAACCTTATCTATCCTTTATAGAATGGTATGTAAAAGTATGGGCATAGTTTGTATGCATATGAGTAAATGCATTTATTTGAATGAAACACATTAATTTATTTTATTAATTTTGCTTTTTGTTCCGCTCCTGATCTGAGTTGCTGTACTCCTTTTTAATATTTGGAATAAAAGTCAACATATATCTCAAATGCAGAGTTGCACCTTAGATGATTGAACTTTAGTTCTTCAAGCAGTATTCTAGTAACTCTAGTATGCATGGTTGCCTTTAAATGTAAAGTTTTAACCTATGGTGGAATACACATAGTAAAGGTGCCAAAAAGCATTGGCCACAAAAGCACAAAATCCCAGAAAAGCTCTAGTCCTTTAAAGTTAGTGGCTAACATACAATTATATTTATTTATAATTTAATTTTTTTATATGAATGGTACATACTAAATAAACTCAATGGTCTGAATTTGGTAGTTTTTTTCAGTTAGCACTTTTTTAAATCAACAATAATTCTATAATTAATCCTATAAAATCCAGGCTTATTCACCAAGGTGAGAATTCAAAGTGAGTTGAAAGTAATGTTTTAATTTAAGACAAGAGTAGCCAAATAGGCTACTGTTTCCAGTTCAGCTATTTTTTTTTACCTTAAATTAGATATCTCACTTTAATGAACAACCATGACTGTCTTGTGCAGAACCTTATTAGGTTAGATGTTGTATTGTGTGCACACTTGAGTTAAGTACTTGGACAGGTAGATGAGGAACCATAGCCTCCTGTAACCTATCACTGAGGAAAATAGTAGCAACAATCTTTGCGCGCCACAGCTTTTGTGAGTTAATTTTTGCAGGCAAACAGGGACATGTAATATTGTATGTAAATATGTATATATATATATATATATTTGTATCATAAGTTCATAACCTGTGCAAAGAACATACAGTTGTGGTGCTTGGTATGTCTCTTCAAAAGGTTGGAGTGGGAAATGTGAATGGATTATGCTTTATTAATTAATAATTGTTATTACCCTAATACGATATGAAAAAAACATTTATCATATAGCTAAGATTTATATATATATATATATATATATATATATTATTGACCTATTGGGAATATATCTGAGGGTGATATTACACGTACACCAAACGAACACGGATATGTGTGTTATGTGCTTCATGTGTTATAAGTAATCCAGTCATAGTTATATATAAATATAATCAGAGACCATGCATGTACATCTTCCTGGCTTATTTTTACAGCTTACATGGGGAACTTGGGATAACAGAAGTATATTATATAACAACCCTCAGATATAGATAAAAGATAGGTATATATATATATATATATATATATATATATATAGATATATATATATTGCAACAAAAACAAAGGATGGATCTCTGAGAGTGGAGAAAAGCTTAGAGAAACTCAGTAGCTTGCCCTTCGGTAAGTCCCCACTCAGGTCTCAAAATAGTTTTTGCTCACTTGTGCCATTACAAAGAGAACATATCTGAAGCATATCAAGTTGATCCTATACATAAGGACAGTCCAGAATCAAAATAATAATAAACTATTTAGTCAAGAAAGGTACATTCAAATTACTCTGGTTTTCAAGTATGTCCTTTGGGGTGTTACCTTAGCCCAACATCCAGTGTTTGTTACTATTACCCAATATAATGGCACTCATTTTATCAACCTCATAAGGATGAAGGTCTGAGTCAGCCCTGCCAGGTTTTGAACCAGCAACCCAAGGGTTGAACAGATTCTACTGGATGATGCATTGGCCCACTGAGCTATCTCACCAGCAACATCTCTCTGCCTGCGAGATACAGCATCCCCAGACAATTGTTTCAGCCTTCTTTGGGCCTTGTCAGTGAGGTGTAGCTAATACCCCTATATATATATATATATATATAGAGAGAGAGAGAGAGAGAGAGAGAGAGAGAGAGAGAGAGAGAGAGAGAGAGATGCACTCTAAGATCTTGTCAAAAATTTGTTAGTATTTATTCCAAACAAAATTACATCATCTAGTCAGATGATGTAACTTTTTTTGGAATAAATACTAACAAATTTTTGACATATTTCTATATATCCTAAACGTGGGATTGCACCAATGCATTAATCAAGTTTATGGGGGATAGGGTGAGTGCCAAGCTTTCTATTATATATATATATATATATAATTACATTGAATAAACAAATGATATCAAATTAACAAAATTAGTTAGAGCCAACACACATAATTATTCTCTTTACCTCTAGCGTGCTATTGAGCATCAAAGCTCCCAACTCCTTCTATACAATAAATCATATAGCTCTGCAAACAATTAATAAATACAATTGCTGAGTTCAGCCAATGAAATGTTTACTATTGGATCAATAAACATGGCAACTACAAACAATCATTAAGCCTAAGTAAAAGATAAAGTTATATTTAACATACAAGACTAACACTAACAAGACTAGTTACAAGCAAGCTTTACAAGTACCTAACTAGATGCTACATTGTCAGATGTGTGTCTTTTCTATTAGCCATCTCCTTCTCCATCTAACTAAATGACCTAACTAGATGGCTTGTTGTAGAGTCTTCTATGCACAAACACCAATGGACAGATATTCTGTTTGGGTGGAGTATTTGCCATTGAAAACGCTTGTGAAAATCTGCCATGCCTGTTGGCCTAGAATTAGCTGGGTTATATAGTATCTATTAGTGATACTGCAGAGTATTAATGGGGCACCTAATTTGCCTTGATGTTCACACATATTGCAATCATAGATGCATACACACACCTACAGGTAGGTAAAATACACCAATGAATATGACTAAACATATTCCTAGCATTGCGATCTATATGCCTGTACATTTATGAAAATGGAAATAAAACATAAACAGCTGCCCAAACTGTAATAAAATAGAGTAACATAATAAAAAATGTATTTGTTGCTTTTAACATTAGAATGTTCTTTTTAACTATCATATCATTGGCGCCTCCATTAGGAATGTAAAAATCTTCAAACTTACTTTTAATCTAGCGATGTTCCGGCCTCACCGTGGCGGTCACTCCACACGCTTACATTCATCAGAATAAAGGGATAGAGTCTGTGTACTAAAACCACTTCTTAAAGATATAATGGTTTTGGTGGTTTACATGTCCCTTTAAATAATTTAATTGACTAACACAGCAAAAGCACAGACACACAGCAAATACTGTTAAACATTACTTTGATTTATTAATATTAAAAAATATTCGGTATCATTAATTTTATATCTTAGATTTCAGAGAACCCATGGAAATATATTTAACAAATCCAGGTTGACAGTTTTGTTACACTAAATAGTGCTTTATCAAGAATTTAAGCTGCTGGGATAGATTTGTAACACTTCCACAGCATCCCATTTAAATGATGTACTGTATTGTAACTAAGAAATGCCATGCTTTGCAAAATAGCTGCTAGATTTGTACGTATATTGCACTGACAAAGCACCATTTATGGAAATAATCATCTCATCAGTATGTCTGTAAAGCTTTCTTAGAATTTAGTCTCTAAACCTTTATGTTATTTTGTGTATTCTCAATCCCCCTATAACCATTGTTTTAACAATGAAGTTATTTAAGCGGTGCTATGTTCTTGGCTAAATTACACTTTTGGGTTGCTTTACATGTGCAATTGTATGAAAAATGTGCTGTATTATTTAACCACCAATGTGCATTGTAAAACTGTCCATAACTGCAGACTTTTATTTAAAAAAAAGTATTTTTGGATCCTTAGAGATAACCCATTATGACGGATAGCAAAGTGTAACAATGTATTGTAACATATATAATTATAGTGTACATAGTAAATATTTAAAAGGCAAATAAGTAAGGGGGTTGGAAGACCTCTTGTACTTGGTAGCAAGGCAGCATTGACCTCTTCAGAAAATTATCATCCTTGTTTTTTACCTTACGTTTACTTATTTTTTTCTTTGTGGTTTTTGTTGTCTTTGTTTGTTTTTCACTTTTATTACTGTTTTTTTTATTACTTTTTTTAACTAAGATGATTGCACCGGAGAAAGGCTGATGACTCATCACATATTGCTCATCAGAGCATTGTCTGTGTTGTTAGGGTAACTTAGTAATTGGAAACCAATAATGATTCTGGAAACAAAATAACATTCATGGGACTCGTTAGGAACGTCACAAAAGGCTCAAAAATAGTCGTTTATTCATCCATATGAAAATGTAAAAATACACGTGCTTCAACATTTCTCAATCTTGTGCACCTTGTACAAATCTGTGGATTGTATTGTATGCTATTGATTGCTTGTTCTCCTATATGCCCTAGCAGCCTTTTGGTTTAGATTGTTATTTGTGTTGTTGGAACATTATAAAATAAAGCTGAGGTCAAAGCCAGTATTAAAACTTTAATGCAGGTTTGTTATTTGGGTGAGTATTGGAGAAATAGTCATAAACCTAAATGATCATAATAACTTTTGCTTTAGCAATTTCTATATATATATGTAGTAGGAATAGTATACCAAACAGCTTTTTATCAAATCCAATAATAAATATAAGCATATTTAAGCGATATTGTGGGAAAATAAAGTGTTTTAGACTGTGAGCTCACGGAAAAGTATTTTTTGCATACAGTGTTTGTGGTTTTGTTTGTGTGCAGTATATATAATATAAAATATAATTTGTTAGCTTTATATCATTAAAGGGACACTAAAGTCACCAGAACAACTATAGCTTAATGTAGTTGTTCTGGTCAGTATAATCATTGCCTTCAGGCATTTTAATGCAAACATGCATTTAATGCAAACTATATTTCCCCTAGGAACACCTCCAAGTGGTCACTCCACTGCATGGGGACACTGAATTTTCCTCATAGAGATGCATTGATTTAATGCATCTCTACGAGGAGGTGCTGATTGGCCAAAACGGCGTTTGGCCCCATCCTCTTGCCGATTGCCTAAAAACCGGCAATTCTAATGATGTCACCGAGGGGGTGTGGCCAGTGCCAGCGAACCAGCGCGGCACTGAAAATAAGGTGAGTTTTCACCTTTTCTAAGGGGGTGAGGGGAAAGTGGGAGGGGGCAGGGCAAGCTACCTAAATGGTAGGTTTAGCACTATAGGGTCAGAAATACATGTTTGTGTTGCTGACTCTATAGTGTTCCTTTAAAGTATAGTATTCAAATATCTTCAGTAATAGTGTATAGAAAAAAACATATTTTGTATATCTCTAATACAGTGCAGACATTTTTATGCTTCGGCTATATATCAGAACAGAGGTATCAGTCAATATTCCCTAGATGTCATAATAACTAACAGCAAACATAGAATTGGGATGATATGAAATGGAAAGTGGACAAACATATTTCAAGAACTCTGGTACTTGTTGTGAGCAACAACAGAGCTATGTTCTGCTCCTCATAGATATTTATACATGTGGGAATCGTAATATTTGCAATGGATTACAACCATTATGCTACATCTAATTAAAGCAACATGGAATATCTGCCTCACTGGTCCAGGGTAAACTATTTGTCGAATAATTATGAGTGAAAATCTTTCTTACTACAAAACACACAGTAAATCAACATCTTAACTCAGGGCCGGACTGGGAATTAAAAGCAGCCCTGGAAAAAAAATATTTACCAGCCCCATAATGCGTCGCGCCAGCATAGTGTGCAGATACAGAGTTAGAACAGATAACTTAAAATTAAAAAGTACTTCAACGTAAAAAGCGCACTCATAGGCTTCAAAATAAACAAAAGTGCAGATTTATTTTAAGCAGACGTGCCTTTGCATGTAATCAATGTTTCAGTCCAACTACCTTGACATATTAAGGAAAGCTTGTTAATGGGACTGAAATGGTGAATGTATGTAGGGCACAACTGTAAAAAATGTTTATTTTGAAGTCCTGTGGGTGTGCTCTTCACTTTAAATATGTTATTGTGCTGGAGTATGCACCTAGCAACAAGACTGGGCCAATATCTAATCATTACATATGGTACATATTAATGAAATTTCTCTGTGTATTATGCATTTATAAATGTACATTAATATGTGTAAATATAATAACTAATACACACATTAATATACATGTCATATACTAGTGGCGGATCCAGAGCCTGAGCCTGAGAGGGGCACTTGTAGATTATTTAAAGAAATATTCCATGCACAATAACCACTACTCCTCTGTGTAGTGGTTATGGTGCCAGGAGCATCAGCACCCCCTCCCAGAGTAAGTTGTCAAACCGTTTAAGAACAGTTTGACAACTTACCTTGAGTCTGCTGGGATATGGGGCTGTAGTAGGGTATAGGAGCAGTGGTGCAATGTGTGTGAAAGGTTCAGTGTGTGGGTGGGCAGTGTGTAAATGTGTATGGTGTGTGTGTGTGTGGGGGCAGTGTGTGAATGTGTATGGTGTGTGTGTGGGGCAGTGTGTGTATGGGGCTAGAGTTCACTCCTACTACTGGGACCACCAGGAAGTGGTGAGAGTGAACTCTAGCCCGTAGCTCCAGGGCTAGAGTTCACCCTCGTGAGAGCCGGAGCGTTGCCCCAGGTCCTCTCTTCCTCCCCTGCCGACTGGCTGCACGGTGCCTGTGGAACGGGGAGGGAGATCGGCCGGCAGGGGAAAGCCTTGGGGGCTTTGTGATATATACTGCCCCTATGTGTGTCTCTTTATCTCCAGCCCCTCTGTGTGCCTTTTTGTCTCCCCCAGTCACTCTGTATGTTTCTTTCTCCCCCTCACTGCTCCTCTGTGTCAATGTCTCCCCTCTCCTTCCCAGTCTCTCTCTTCCCCCTCTGCCTCTTTCTTCCCCTCCCCTTGTGTGTCTCTCTCTCATTTCTCCCTCTTTGTCTCTCTCTTCCCCCTCTGCCTCTTTCACCCCCTTTCCCTGTGTCTCTTCCTCCCCCTTTCTCTCTCCCTCCCCCCTTTCCCTGTGTCTCTCCCCTCCTCCCCATCTCTCTCCCTCCCCTTTTCCCTGTGTCTCTCCATCTCTCCCTCCCCTTTTCCTGTGTCTCTTCAGATCTCTCCCTC